>OX579677.1:30525462-31147736 GCA_951230905.1 Cheilosia variabilis
GAAATCTGAGAACGAATCTGAAGAAGCCCAATCGTTCGCCCAGCACACACAGAAGACGCTTTTGGAGTGACTTCTTTAATTCCAATTTCAATGGTTATGCGTACATGATTTATTAAAAAAACAACTTCAACAGTAGTATGATGTAGAGAAAATCAAACACCAAATAAATGAAGCTAATCGCATTTATTTATAAACTAAATGAAGTACCAGTTCATAAGTGTGAAGTCTACCCATATTTTTTAGATACTTACTTACTGTGGATTTGATTACGATTTGTCTTGGAGTGTGCTAAATAGTTTGTTCAGGTCATGAAAGAAGAATCTTCAAAGGAACAGTGACATATGAATTAGGTCATGTAATCAAGACCTCCCTCATCACTGCAGCATCTACAAAGTTTTTTTTCGTGAGCCGTATTTTCTTTATGTGGTACCGCATGGTTTTGTGTCCCGTTAGGATACTTACAAGCATAGAAAGAGACTTATGCTCTTCCGCATGATTCTTTCTATTTCGGCTTCACAAAAGAATGACCATAGTTTTCTTCTGAGCCATCTATCCATGGCTGTCCATCTGGCGATCACCTCTTCTGTTGCCTTCTGTACCGCTTCGAGCTTCGTGCTATGCTCTGAGGGATATTTTTGTTCTAGAACATTAGCCGAAACTTGTCGTCCTGGTTTGTCCGCTTTTTCACTGCCTGGTATGCCTTCATGGCCAGGTACCCAGCAGAACAATAGTGTGTTCTTTGTTCCAAGAGCCATCAGCTCTTGCACCAAACTTCAAACTTTTTTTTCTGTGGGAGTTAAGGCTTTTATAGCAGCCTGGCAAGCCAGTATTTTCCTTATCGCAGGCTCACATGCTGCTCTTATCACTGCCAAGATTTCCGCTTCGAAGACGATGCAATGGTCTGGGAGGCGTATCGATGTTGAGATGCCCAACGAATCAGAGTAGACGCCTTTCCCTACCCTGGTGTCCATTTTTGATCCATCTGTATAAACGGGAATCGACTGTATGTTGGGTATGAGTCCGTCTCTCCATATACTTTCCTGGGTTAGGCACTCGAGAAGGGTCTTGTGAATTCTAAATTGAGCGTGATGTATAATCTGTATTTCTGAATGATCGTTGAGTGACCTTCTTCATAATATGTCCAGTCTGTTGATTGGCTGATTCTGTGCCTTTAGGTAGCGCAGTGCACGTTGCTTCCAGTATTTGTCCAAAATCAAGTTTTGATTATGCCAAATTAAAAACAACGATACAAATAATATGAAAAAGTTTAATTTGTGTTAAAAAACTATACAATTTACTATAAAGCATTTCAGATTTTTTTCAGATTTCTCGAACGCATTGCAAGGGTTATGACCCTTATGGGATATATTTATAATATACTTTGTAGTTTGATTTGCGCTCTTTTTGGCGGGTGCACAACTTAAATGTGTTGTGTTAAAGCTTCAAACAACTGTCAAACTTCAGAACAAAATGTCGAATAATGTTATCGTATTTCGGGAATTCGCCACCATATTTGCCTTAATCGATTCCGTCAGGTTCCAAAAAGTGTTAAATAAAGCTAAATAAACGCTAATCTCTATTTAAGGACTTTAATTATGAAGTAAAAGAATATTTGCTTTTATCTATTATATAAATTCGTTAATTATGCTGTTTAACGTTCGACCATTTATATGAAAAGTGGAAGTTATTTCATACTCTTTTTTTCCTTTTAAAAATACCTATTATCTTAAAACATTTTATTGAAAATTCTTGGTTTGAAATAATCCGCCCTAATAAGGATAAAAGAAATTATAATTTGTAGAACAATGCAAGTTTAATATTGCGTCGCCAATATTTCTTTAAACATCCGCTGTGTAGTCACCTTGTTTCTGAACGGTGGTAATACTTTTTTCCAAACGCTCTCTAGTATCGTACTAGATTAACCAAACGTCAAACCTCGCAGTTATCGATCCACTACCAAGGGGTGGGTTTTTCACCCTGAATACAATAAAAAAAGCATACAAAATATCCCATATATCTCCCAAATGACGTCCATCTTTGAAAATTTCCGAACCTGATGAAAATTCTCCATTCACACTAGTACACAATGCCTCTGTGTGGGTTGTATACGGATGAGTTGTTTACAATCACCTACAATAAATGTGTACGTGCAAACTGAACACTAGTACAATGTTCCAATGCATTTTCTCCCTAAAGCAAGTGTGGCGTATTTGGAGTCGTGCTTAAAGAAAACTCTTTAAAATGTCGAATATCCCAAACACCGCGGTTAATAATCGTTAATTAATGAAATAATAATGTGCAATGGTGTTGTTGAAAGTGTAATTCAGTGAAAAATCATCAAAAATCACACGCAGGTGCGTACGCAGTCGTGACAGAAAATCCCAACTGGGCTTGCTCTCAAAAAATAATTATTTTTGTTCGTAGCGGTGTTAAAAAGTGGGAATCGACGCCAATGTTAATTTTCCAAACAGCATCCACAATTTTCCATCTAAAATTCGTTTTTTATTTATGCTCCAACATGTGCACCACAAGTTTTTCATTATTAGATAACCGATTGTCGTCTGATTCCAATTGCATTTAATTACGATTTAGGGGGCAGGCAGTGGAAAAATTCACCTTCTAATTAGAGCGTTTCTTTTGGTTGGTGGGGGCATCCTTGCCATTCGAAGGATGTGCCATGCAAACTTAATGCCAGCACAATGCTGATAACAATTGGACATATTTTTGGGAAATTAATCGTAGATAACACTAATTGTTATTGTTTATATTTGGGGTTTAAGTAGGCGCATATGTAGTTTTGCTCGTTTCTCAGCGCATTTGCAATGGGGTTCTTCAATTGAATTTTTCCATTTTCTAGTACGTTTCTTTTGTCTAATAAGGTTCTTAGCCAGCCTGGCATGCTTGTTTCTGAATTGTTGAACTAACTCTAAATAGGTGTACCCAATCTGTATTTTAAAATATTTTAATATATGCCATCCGTGCATGTATGCATGTACAATTTTATATTTCTAGTTTCTATTCGCGGGGTTGGGATATGGAAACTTGTGGTTGCATAGATGACGGCTTCATGCTTTACTGCCATCTATGTGTGAAATACATTTGATTTGTTTTTGAGTGCCGAGCAATTTTTTTTTCAGAGAACTAGCTTGCGGGGCTCTCCACAGTATGAAAGGGGTTGTTTTTAAATCTCCTTGCTGTTGGTGTCCAGTCCAATAGTGGTACTTACGGGGTTTCCTTGAATTCTTATAAGAACAACAATCGCTATAATGTTATAACGATATCGATAGTAGGTAGTACTCGTGTTTTGATAACAGAACGCATGCAGCTACACAGTCACTCACATTTACCCCTGGCAAAGCCAGTGTGTGATCACGTTATGGGTACTCTTACTCTCACGGGGTTTCATGTAGCACTTTTTAAAATTGCAGAGGAGTATGCAGTGGGGGTCGTATCTCGTATGACAACTAGGTACCTATGGTCAACTTTTTTAAATGAATTTTTTTCGAATATCAATTTGAGGCTTAGCTCAGTCACTCAGTACTCTTCTTATTTAATATTGTACACCTATTTTCCAGGTAGCTCAAAAGTCACTAGCAAATTCCCAAATCACCGCTTTCGGACGTTTTTTTAAAAGAACGGTGACCATATTTTAGAATTCCAAGTAAGTAGGTACCTAGGTTAGGTTAGGTCTTATTCACACGGCTATTTTGTATTGGGCATCCCTTTAATCTTCCGTGCTAGGAATGTATGTTGGTGTAAATGCAGCATTTGGATTACTGTTTGATCGTTCAGCATGTTGGGGCTCGTTATTATCACTTTTATTATTGTCGTTATTGAATTTTGGATTTCTTAAGTTAAGGTTATTGTGTTTAATATTAAATTAAATACAGAACAAAAAATTAGCAAACACTAAAATACAGAACATTTTTGTATAAAAAATAATTCAATTCAACATCGTCTATAAATACTGAACTTTTCATTTTTATAATGAACGGATGGTTACCCTAATTATAAGAGAATACAACCATCCACAATCAGATAGTAGGTAGAATACCAGCGGAAATTAAAATGACTACAGATGTAAAGGATATCCGTTATCCGGGAAAAAGGTTAAGAAAAAGAAGAAAAGGAACATCTAAAAAGATTTGTTTTTCAAAATAAATGAGCAGTTTAGTAAGCCTAGAATCATGCTACACTTTCTAAAAAAAAAATCGGTTACATCATGGAAGATGGTAGAAAATATTTGTTTCTTTTCTAAGGCTTTTTTAAATTTATCAATTATTCGGGACCACTTGAGAACAACTTTTTTGCATTGACAGCAATGATTTGAAGAAATTAGGAAGAGAAGAGAACAGCTAAAATATTTGGGATAACTCATAAGCGTTCTGTTGCACGGACTTCTTCGCAGTATAATAGTTCAGGTGATTTTTATTTATTGTACGTAGAAAGTATAAACTCCATCGAAACAAAAGCTGAAAAAAGTACAAAAAAGTCCAAAAATCGGTTGTACTCTTTATAACAAAGTGCGCGTGAGTTTTTGGTGAGTTTCGAAGTTTTCGCTTTTTTGTAGGTACTTTTTTCAACTTTTGATTAAATGTAGTTCATGCTCCTATGGCTATACTATTCCCTCCGCGTGTAAATCAAGTTTAAGTTAATTTTACACCCGACCATTTAATCCGCATTTTTTAAACCCGACAATTTATAATCGTATTATTCACTCAAAAACATGCATTTAACCCGCTGGATTAAATATGGATTTCAACGCGTATTTAAAACAGTTTTAACTGATTTAACCTGTTTTAAACTACGTAAGTAAGTTTTACAAAAAAGTACATTTGTTCATTGTTGTTTGTCACTTGGAAATTTATTTGATTTGTTGTGTGACTTTCATCACCGTCTAATTCCTGTCGAATCATCGAATGTAGCCTCTTTTTTCAGCCGGAAATATTTCCGAAAATCTACCACATCGTAGTCGTCGACGAAAGCCCGCTTGTACATTCGATATGTTCTACGACGAGGACGACTTTGATTTACCATCAGCTGCTGCTTCATCAGCTCTCCGACAAATTCGTCTTCTGACGACGAAGACATAAACATTTCCACATTGTCCACTTAGCGCATTTTTTTTTAGCTTCTTGCTATTTTGTATTTTCTATTCCACTTTTCTACTTTTCTTATTTCCTGCGCCCTGAAAATGTTAAAAATAAACTGGGCTTATGTTCGGTGTTAACCACTGAATATTATGGACTTGGGCTTAATTTTTGGGCTAAACTTACTTAAAAAAAGATTCCGTGTGACATGTAAAAACATACAAAAAATGCAAAAATAAATGCTGCCAACCTCGGCAACCGTGGGGAAATGTGAAAGAGTTCGGGAATACCACATTTTTTAGTTAGTTATTATATATTGTTAAAAGGCGAATAATTTGATTTGTTTGGTTAGTAAAACTATCTAAAGTTGATGTTCTATATACTAGAAACATATTAGGACAAACACGGTTGTGTATTTTCCGCTTTTGGATATCATTAACTTCGATTTCGTGTGTAAATTTTTCTTAAATAATGAAGAAAATTTGCTCAAAATGTTTTCTTTTTCCCTCAACCAATCTACATTGTTAATTTTTCATGAACATTTTAAGCAAATGTCCACTTATTCCTAAAAAAAATATTAACCACACGTAACGAACAATTTCAAATTAAACGGATAAAATTCTATGAACGCTGGCAGCAACTTTGCCCACAGCGGAAGTGTCTCATATCTGCTGGGAGTGTGTTGGTGAGCCGGAATTTTTGAAGTTTCGTGACATTTGTCAATACGATTTTCTATGTAACAATACTAGCGCACCAGATGTGTACACTCCATAAAAAATATAGCTTGTAGGCTAAGTAACGGGAAATCGGCCGGAGTTGGTGGTCTCAGTATTGTCTCTGATTATAACTGTACCTCATTTAGAGTCTTGTCTAATTGACTTTCAGGAGAAATCGCTTCTTTTTTTCTTGTGTGTCTTTCTTTCTTGTTGTTTTGGGGGATAACTGGTGAGGTTATCGCTTCATGTTTTTCAGTGCATTCTGAACACTGCGCGTATAGGAAACTACACTTTCTATGATTAAAACAACTAAAAAATTGTAAGTAGAATACGGAGCGAATTAAGTGTAAGCTTTTATTTTTGTAGCACATTTTTGTTCGAAATGTGAAATGCATTTTATCACTGATATCGACTTGTCTCCATTTAAGTTCTGATTACGACTTTCTCCCTTCGCCGTTGTATTCTTGTTTGATTTTGGCTTTTCAATAAGGGTTGTTGTGTATGACCTCCTCTGCAAATACACGAAACACAACACAAACCGGCTATCATCTATTTACAGGGGTGAAGTGTGCATGCGTAACCGTTTCAAAGGGGATGATTCACATGCACACCACCCCACTTGGAATATTGATTTCTTTATTTCGTATATAGCCAGTGGGGTGGTTATTATTACGCAAGGTAGTCGTTTTTAATGCGTCGGCGCGACAGTGTTATATTTTTTTTTTTTGTTAATAATGTTGCCATAATATTTTTTTTTTATACATAAATATATTTGTGTGCATCGGTTTTTATGAGAAAGTGCATTTTGGATGAAAAAAGGTGAACCACAAATTGGTGTGAAAGTGATTTAATTACAGACCTTCCTTATCTTCAAATGTTTGAAGTTTGCTAATACTTTTCTGCCAACGAACATGTAAAACTGCACTAAATACGTGTAGCATGTAAATACAAATAGCAGTTGTTAAAAATCAACGAATTTAATAAGGTTTCTATTGAAATTGTTGTATTGGTTAGTAGGAATATGTCTGCCAAATGTAAGCAAGGTTTCGTATTTCTTACATGCAGTTGCGATGATATTGTATTTCAAGCGAAAGGTGTGAATTGAGTGCAGCCGCGATGTAGGCATAAAAGCAATTTGCCCACATGCTGAATACGTACTCCGCTTGCACCTTACGAGTACATAACTTCCTACGTCCAGAAGCTCAAATTAAATCGCACTTCTTATTGTTTAAAGCACCTGCTATGCTTATTATCGAGTTCGTACAAATGAAACAAGTGATTGTGATAGATCCAATAGGGAAAATTGAAGATGTATTTCAAACGTTTCCACTATTCTTCCGAAAAGAGTAGAATTCGTTACCCAAAAAATAGGAAATGTTGACCCCGAATTTTCAAACTCACAATTAAAGGGTAGATATTCTCGTTTATTTATTTCTTACGTTTCACTCGACATGGGCAATGTAATGAAAAGGATGCAAGAACAAGATAATCCACCACAAATGAAGTGGAGAAGCTTTTTTGGAAAGTTTGGACCCGTCATAAGCATGACGACGGGATATTGGTAACATTTGCCGCATTGTCCCAGGTTCTTAGGACAATTCTTGTAGACAAAGAACTCCTTACCTGACGGGAAAATATGACTGGTACTTAAATCAGAAGAGCGCGCAGTTGAGCGCGCAGAAACCGTCCATATAGCTTTAAGAACCGGCATTTTTTGAATAGTTGAAATCTGAGTACATTCCTTCTCAAAAGGACCGTCTATTGACCAAGCACCTACTACTTGCTATTGGGCAGATTGCTTTAGCGGTAAATAGTACATAAAGGAACAGTGCTTATGTGTGGTTTGTGGTTACGAGGTGCATCCACCATCTCAAAGTCGGGCTAAAATCGTTTTTCAATATTTTCGCGTAAGTTTTTATTTGATTAGATTAGGGAAATCGAAAAATACGCAAGTTTTTTCCTGTTTTGATAAGGGTTTATAAAAGTGAAAGCAAAAGCCGGTGTCTCTCCTTAGAGGAAGTATTTTTTCAAAATGCCCTCGAACCCATATGAAAGCTTTGAGTTTCTGCTTTTCTTGCTCGAATAGCTCAGCCTGAGTTGTGTTTATTTTAACTTTTTCGATTTGTTTTAGAGTTGGATTTACTTAAAAAAACCCATATCAATTGCATATATTTTGCAGATTTTTTATGATCCTGATCCAAAAACATTGCATACGACACACGATACCAAATAACAAAATTATAAACACCAAAAAAACGCGCACTCTGAGGCAATATATACACCAAAGAGCAAGTGGACTTGCACTTTGCTAATTATACATAAGTCTTTAAATTATACACACGTTAATCTAAGAAAATAGGAAAATGAATGTGACCACCGTCTCCTCGGGGAACACCACCCACACAACAACAATGACAAACATCAATAACCAAACGTACAAAATAGAAATGATCGAGGACGATCAGTTGAGTATTGCATCCGATGATGAGGAGGACGATATGATAAGCAGTGATGGGGTGAGCGTGTATGACGACTCAGACATGGTTCACATGAGTATACAAGATGAGGTAGCATCACAATTAGCCGCCGCTGGTCCGGTAGGTGTAGCTGCGGCAGCAGCGATTGCTTCATCGAAGAAACGCAAGCGACCGCATTGCTTCGAAACGAATCCTTCAGTAAGAAAACGGCAACAAAATCGTTTGCTTCGTAAATTGCGCGGCATTATCTATGAATTTACTGGTCGTGTCGGTAAGCAAGCGGTTGTACTTGTAGCAACGCCCGGCAAACCAAATACCAGTTATAAAGTATTTGGCGCCAAACCACTTGAAGATGTCGTAAGGAATTTAAAAAATATCGTAATGGAAGAATTGGAAAGCGCTCTAGCACAACAAGCACCGCCACCACCCACAGAGGATCCGTCACTATTTGAACTTCCACCTCTAATTATCGATGGTATACCGACGCCGGTTGAGAAAATGACACAAGCACAATTGCGAGCGTTTATTCCGCTGATGTTGAAGTACTCCACGGGAAGGGGTAAGCCCGGTTGGGGTAGGGAATCGACGCGTCCACCTTGGTGGCCGAAAGAGTTGCCATGGGCAAATGTAAGAATGGATGCCCGTACTGAGGAGGAGAAACAAAAGGCAAGAACGAAATGACTTAAAAGATTTATTTATCTGATCAATAAAGTTTGGTTTCTATTTTACAGATAAGTTGGACACACGCTTTGCGCAAAATTGTAATAAACTGTTACAAGTATCACGGGCGGGAAGATCTCTTGCCAACGTTCGCCGACGAAGATGACAAGGTAACACAGATTGTCAGGCAAACAACAATTGATCAATCGGCGTCCACTGTATCCGCACTAACATCGACTAATAACAATGTAAGTGTGCTTGATTTTAAATCGCGATTAAGCCTGAATGCACTCTATGTTGGAGATATTTTATATCCGTGGTGTTTGAGGAGCCCAAAGACAGTTGAAGGATACATCTTAAGTGTCTAAGTGGTTTTTCACGGATTAATCCTTCCATTAGTAGAGTGCATAAAGAAACTTCCTTGCGATAAGTGCCAGGACCAGTTGGATAATTTATTTAACTATGATTATCCTATGTCTTAAAATTTAAATGCATCTATCCATTAACATAACACTATCTCTTATATAGCAAATTGGAGTCGTAAAGATTCATAATACCGGAACAATAATACAAAACACACACTCGGTGGGCCATTCGAATAATCAATCCAATCAAGGAGGATCTAAAATTGAAATTCATTCAACTACGCCGAACTCAAATTCATCATCCTCACAGACAACAATAGGAAGCCAACAGGTTTGCCTCGACCAGATGACATTGAGTGACGTTGATGTTCGTACTAACCAAATGATCATATCCATTTACATCCGTTTTCCCCCTTCTTCTTATTGTGTTTTTGTTACCTAAATGATTTGAATTGTTGATATTTTGTTTTTATTAGTAGTTTTTTCTTTGTCGCTTCAAAGTATATTTTGCTGACTGTTTTTTGTTTTGTTTTAATTGATCTCTTAAAATAATTCGTTAGTAAACTTATTTGGTTACGTTGTTACGTTATTATTTGTTTTTACTTCCGTTCACTACTCCCCTTTAAAAGTAGGTATAGAGAGTAAGTACTCACTTTGAAAGGCCACACAAATTTCGATGATTTACTATCAAATTTACCCCTTGAATGGAAAACACGAAGATAAGGTCTCAAATGTTACACAATCTCATGAATATCAACAACAAAAATGTTTTTATGTTCGATTTGACACGAAAGCTACTGTCGGATCACTGTCAAATCTCTCAAATGTGATTTTGGATATGATTAGATCTGTTACTTTTTCGTGAAAGATACAACGGGCGAGAAATTTACTTCCACTCAACGGCGAAGTACTGTTTATCGGCTAATTGAGAAGCTCTTTCATGACAGTTATGCTCTTAGACGTTCCAACACAAATTGGAATTTTTTTTTTTCGGGATTTGAACCTACCCAAGCCACTGCGCAATAGCTGCCATAAATTTCAGTACACGCATGTAGTTCAAACCTGCACTAGTTGGTAACTGCTTTCAATTTATTTGTATGGAGCGGTCCAAAATAGGTGTAGTCATAAATATACCAGTAATTAATTCTCCGGTGACATGCGCCTACGTGCCAAAGCATACTTTACTACAAAAACTTCTCCCACTCCGATGGACAGGTGTTAGGTATTTTTTCATTACTTTGCAGGGCATTTTCGTGTGGCACATCATGTCTTAGTGTCTTTAGCTCGTTTGGCACGGAAGAAGACGCCCCTAATAGACAGATACAAAAAAGTTAAATGAAGTGCAACATCTGCGTTTCGCATTCTGCTCTATCTTACCTCCCACATGATCGATATCGTCGTTTACCACATGGATGTGTTTGGCCACAATTACCCCTTCAATATCTTTAGCAAACCCCGATTATCGAGGGGGGAGGTCCAAGGATCAACAAATTTTGGTCTCAAACAGTAAAGTTGAAGCACTAACATCATGGACAGTCTCTTCACTAAACATCCAGTTGTTAAATTCGTTCGGGACTATATTCACCTGGTAGTGTGGTGTATTCTGGTCAATCTCCTTATATGTAACCAATTCGAATACATTTTAAATTCACTTGTCCCTCATGTCTGTCTGGTTAGTATAACTTTAGCTGGCTGCCATTATGAATCCGTAGAACGGTAATAAAAGCCAGAAAAACGGCAAAACAAGCTGGTTCTCTACAGATGGCCAAACCCCCAAGAGAATCGACCATGTTCTATTCGAAGCTTGTCGCGCATTCAACATTTCAACGTGCACACATTTTTCGAGGGACATATCTTGTCTGTGTGATGAGAAGAAGCTTTGTGTCGCTCAGTATGAGAAATACGCAGTTCGACGATGCCTAAGTACACCAAAAGTAGCCAGACTCCACAAAACGCATCTGAATGAGAAACCTCAATAATGCGTTCATCGACCACAGACGTAATAACATCCTGACAGCATTAAAAAAAACTAATGTTGGTCACCAGCAACTCCATAGCAAAAGCCTGTTCTATGTTGATGAATGTTTTCTGGAAAA
The DNA here is from genome assembly GCA_951230905.1 of Cheilosia variabilis. Lineage (NCBI taxonomy): Eukaryota > Metazoa > Arthropoda > Insecta > Diptera > Syrphidae > Cheilosia > Cheilosia variabilis. The sequence goes on from OX579677.1 coordinate 30,536,867, forward strand.
ATATGACAAAATATGGTGCAACGTTAAAAAAGAGCCTTCGCAGTTTTCCAGACCCAGAAGATCGAAGTATCTCCCGATCGAAACAACATCCAAAAGAGCCGTTTACCTTATCCTCTACATTATGTTTGTAGAAATACCAAACACTCACATCGTACCAGTCACAATAAAGTCAATATGACAAGTGCAATCTAAACTACTCTACTAGAACAACATATCAGGTCGTCCCGGTCTTTCAGAGCGTTTATCATATGATTTCAATTAATTTATTTTTTGTTTGAAATTGAAAATGTTTTTTTTTTTCGTATTTATATTTATTTTAAATACATATACCGTTATTGTTTTGGTCATCCGAGGTATATCGATGCAAAATAACGTGTTTGTAATTTTTAATTTGCAGTACACCCAAACGGTACTATCCACAATTCAGAATGCTGACGGAACTGTTTCTCTGATTCAAGTGGATCCCAATAATCCAATCATCACACTTCCAGATGGCACAACAGCTCAAGTCCAAGGCGTCGCAACGGTACATTCATTTTATACTTTCTTTGTTATTGAAAATTAAATTTTTTTTCCAAACGATAATAGCTTCATCAAGGTGAGGGTGGTGCGACAATTCAAACGGTCCAAAGTCTTTCGGATTGCAATGGCCATGAAAATATGACTGTAGATTTAACCGAAGCACAAGTAGGACAAGATGGACAAATTTATATCACAGCTGAGGATGGTCAAGGTTTGTTAAAAAAACATAATCGATGGCATTTTTCATCAATTTTATGTTTTTTTTTTCTTTTAGGTTATCCAGTATCAGTCAGTAATATGATCACCGTACCAGTTTCAGCCTCAATGTACCAGTCGATGATTGCCAACATACAACAATTGCATACGAATAGTGATGGTACAGTGTGTATAACACCAATGCAGGTAGATTCTAACAATCAAAATAACAATTTGCAATATTATTCAATTTTGTCAGGCCCGGGCAACTCGAACGGGCCTGCTACGATTGGTATACCACAAGGTGGTCGCGTAATCCATACCATCGCACAGACAATAGCGTCTACAGTAACAACTCCACGTTGCCAAACATTAAGTAGTCCCCCTAGTTTAAGTAACTCTAGTCACCAGCCCCACCAACAACAACCGCAGCACGCTATAACAAAAGTTTTCATAAGTAACAGCAACAATACTGGTGGAGACAGTCGAACCAGTACGAGTAATAATAATAACAATAATAATAGTAGCATCATTATAAATTGCAACAATATTAGTCGTAGTAGTGCCAAAAAAAATAATAACAACAATACGGAGAATAATAAAAATATAACAGTCAACAAAGTCTCAAAGAGACAAAAGCAGCTTTTGGGTAAAAGTAGTGTAAATGTTAAACAAGTAGCTAGGCAGCTAGGCAACGAAAGTGAGTTAGGAAAAACCAAAGTCATCAAGATAGAAAAGGAAGACAAGTGAGCGAGATGACAAAATTAATATAAAAGGAACATATTCCAAAGAATGCGCCAATCTAATATATACTAAAATTTAAGTTAAATGTTTTTTTTTAACAAATTCAAATTAGAGTAGGGATTAGCTATAAATCTAGTCAAAACGAACCAAATAGCAGCAGCAGCAGTGCAGCAGTGAGAGCTTGGAAGGGTGATATTTATTTTCTTTTTTTCTAACTAGCTGTACGTGACTAGTTTTCCCCATGTAAAATTAAACAGTGGAGTATTTGAGGATTTTTGTAGGGGAGAATCATATTCTTTTTGGAGGATCGTTAGGAAGAAAAACATTTTATAGATCTCAGATCTGCGATAGTGACAGATTTTTTTTTTTGTTATGGTACATACTTTTTATTTGGTTACTACAGTAAATATGTAGGTTTTTATGAGACGAGCCTAAATATTTAAATTAAAGTATACATTTACACAAAATTTGCGAATTTTCTCTCGAACAAAACAACAGACACTTCAATCTGACGTTTGCCAAATGTTTTCGCGCAATATCTTTTAAATATCTCGCACTATTCTTTGGTGCTCGGAGTTACTTTGGAATAAAACCTTTTCCAATGAAGGGTAAAAAGATCACTTTTAAGACACCAAAAAAGACAATAGATGTATAATTATTTTTGAAATAAAATGTGGATTTTTATTGAAATAATGAATAATCCACGCAAATTGTTTTGTGAATACCACATTCCTTTGCCATGTTCGAATGTTGAGTGTCCCTCTCTTCTCTTTATCGTGTCATCATCCACCGCGGCAAGAAGTACTTCCAATATAGATCCGTTGTAGCGCCATCCCGAATATGAATTTATGTTCCACATATGTTTGCAATTTCAACAAGAAACCTTAGCACTGGTTTTGTTTTGGTATCTGGTAATGCTTCAATGATGAGAAACTTGGTAAATGCATCTATCATCACAATCAGAAACATTTTTCCTTTAGTTGACTTTACGAATGGTCCAAGGTGGTCAATTGGACGGTGTCAAATGGAATATTTTTCTTCTAAATTGGAAGCAGTTCCCCTCTGGATCGATGTTGATTCCTGTTGTATGAGCATTGAATACAATTCAATTCTCAATGTATTTTCTTACAGCGTGTACCATTCTAGGGAACCAGTCTCTTAAGTGTCTGATTGTCTAGTTCTCTGAGAAGAGAAGGTCATGGCTTCCTCGCATCATTTGTTGTCTGAAACCCTTAGGGATATAGAGTCTGCTTTCGCCATCCACTAATCTGTATACTTGACCCTGTATGATTTTGTAGTACTTGTGCTACTGCAGCTCACTTTATTTAGAGCTTCTATCATTTCTCTAACGTTGGGATCTTCTAGTTGCATTCTGGGATCCAGTCATCTTTTTCAAAACATCCATATTGACAACATCAGGTTCAACTGCAGGTTCGTTTGGAGCACGTGACAGGGCATTTGCAGGTGCCATTGCTGTCCCAGCTCTATACCTGACTTCGTTGTCATATTCTTGCATCTTAGCCACCACCGGGCAATTATGGGAACTAGCTCTTCTTTATCCATTGCTGTTTTGAGTGCTCCACAATCTGTTACTACTACAAATTGTTTCCCGAACAGATATTGGCGGAATCGATATGTTGACTCAACAACTGCTAAAGCTTTCAGGTCCCTTTGTAAAGGGTGTTTTTTAGAGGTATAGAACTTCGAATTGAAATAAAACACAAAAAATCGTTTTAATGTCCATCAATTTGGCTTTATTGGAAGGATAATTTTATGCCATTAATGTTTAAATATGATTTCGGGCATGTGGCCGCCGCGGCTGCTCGAATAAAGCCAAGTCTAGAGGTCCAATTTTCAACCACTTTTTCGAGCATTTGGGGCTGTATGTTGGCAATAACGCCACGAATGTTGGCTTCCAAGTCCCCTAACGTTTCTGGTTTGTTGGCGTAGGCGAGCAACTTCACATATCCCCAAAGAAAATAATCCAATGGTGTCAAATCACACGATCATGGTGGCCAATTGACAGGTCCATTCCGCGAAATTATGCGCTCACCGAATGTTTCCTTCAATAAATCGATTGTGACGTGCGCTGTGTGGCATGTAGCGCCGTCTTGTTGGAACCACATCTCATCCACATTCATGCCATCCAATTCGGGAACAAAATAGTCGGTTATCATGGCTCTATACCGGTCTCCATTAACGGTAACTGACTCTCCAGCATCATTTCGGATGAAGTATGGCTCAATGACTCTACCAGCCCCTGGAGCACACCAAACAGTCAGTTTTTGTGGATCTAATGGCGTCTCAAGGGACTCATGTGGATTCTCTTCACTCTAAATGCGGCAATTTTGCTTGTTGACGTAGCCATTCAACCAAAAATGAGCCTCATCACTGAACAAAATTTTGCGATGAAAATCAGCATCGATATCATTGCATGGTCTCGCGGCTTTAATTCTTGCACAAGCTGGATCTTGTAAGGTCGTAAGCTAAGATCTTTGCGCAAAATCTTCCATAAAGTGGATGGACAAAGCTCCAATTGCTGTGCACGGTGGCGAATCGATTCATCCGGGTCCTCTTCAACACTTTGCTCTACAGCGGCAATTGTTTCTTCGGTGCGCACTGTTCGACGTCTCTGCGGGTGCGTTTTATCACATAGAGTAAACATAGTGCGAAAACGATCCATGGTTAACCGAATTAATTGCTCTGATGGACGATTATGTCGACCATAAAATGAACGGAGCTTGCGGTAAACTTCGCGAACTGAACCATTATTTTCGAAATAAGCTTGCACGATTTGCAAGCGTTGTTCATTTGTCAACTTGTTCATGATGAAATGGCAAACCAAACTAAAAATAAATCACTTGACAGCTGACAAAATGGCCGGCAGTTAAAATAGTGTTGCCAACATAAAGTTCTATACTTCTAAAAAAAAACACCCTTTATTTCAGCAGCTACAACAGCAATCGATTTCTGTGTCCTAATTGGAAGGATCTCGATTATAAGGCTTTCTTGTAACTGTCCCACGTTCGGTAAAAGAGTTAACCAGCCTCATAATAGACCATCTGGAGCAGTGCCGCCAAAAGTCCACATAAACTCTCTTTGGAATCAAATTTTAGACTCTAAGGCATGATAGCGGCGGCGCACTATCCAAATTCTGGGGTCAGATTCTGTAAGGCGAAACGATCAAACGTTTTCGTGTGCACGATGATTTGCCCCATGTTACACAAGCAAATTTCTTCGTGCACACGAAACCGTTTGAACGTTATGTTATGTTAGTCCGTAAAATGGAACCGATTAATTACGCAATAAAAAAGTTATTACCTTTTTCCTTCGATTGGTTTCGCTGTTGGTTCATTTTCGTAGATTCTTCGACAAACAGTTTACAAGTAACAAATTACAAAACAGAAGTATAGGTATTGCAACAAGCCATCACGCAAAGTGGACTGCTTAGCCCAAAAGTCAACGTGTACTACCAAATGCAGTATGTCTGGACAGGAGTGGTGGTATTCACTAAAACACGTTATTCGTCTGTCACACTCCCCGATTACACCCCTGATAGAGCGCTTTTGTAATGACCTAACAGCAAATCTTTTCGCACTCTGTTCTTAGGGCTAAGTCGGCTTTCTTCTTTTTTAATAATTAATTCATCAGATAATGTACTTGACTGTACAATTATTTGTTCTGTATAAATTGACCCAAACGAAGACAATTTTAAAGCAGTATCTAAAAGACCACAATAAAGAAACGTTTTTTTATATGCAGGCATAAATCAAGTTGACCTCATTGGTCTGAGTGCTCCAGGATTAAAAATAAAAAAAGCAAAAACATAGCTGGTAAAATTGTGTATGCCCGTCTAAATATTCAACGACTGTATTCGCTGAGTCGATACATTTCGACAGTGTTAATACATTTATAGCAGAAATTACCTACGGGAGAAGAGTTCGTGGAATATCTATCATTCAGGTTTTTATAGTTAGTTTCATTATTGTGCATCCAGTTGTGGCCATTTTATTTGTTATAACAATCTCTTATTATATCACCTTCCAAGCAATTACTTTAAATATAAATTTACAGTATTGTTGCTAATACTAAAACGCGAAAAAGAAAACTGTAATTAATAAATTAGTATTAATACAATACTTAATTTTAGCAATGCTAAGCTAAGCAAATTAAGCCATTTATTAAAATTCAATTTAAAACGGAGCCAAAACCAAAAATTAGTCGTAGTGCAATATACCAAACTAAACAAAAATACCTATTACCTTTATATATCAACAAAATATAAAGAAAATTTTCTATCTATTTAAATTTAATTTGAAAAGAATCTATTATTGTTTTTTCGTAAGTAAAAAGTTTTATTTTTTACATTATAAATGTGTATTTTTTGTGTAGTATTTGTTTAAGAGAAAAATTCTGTAGTTTTTGTTTGTGTTTCTTAGATTTTTATTTATTGCTTTAATTGTATGTAGATTTATATATATTTTATTCCTTCAATTTTAGTTGTTGTGATGTAAAGCCAAAATAAAATAATTATTTAGAAAAAAAAAAGTTAACTTAACTTACCTTTATTTTCTTTGTTAAATCTTTTGTTTCATTTTTATCATTTCTTCTACAAAACAAGTTGAAATAATAAATTTGTATCTGATTTGTTTCCTAAAAGTTTTTGTTTTATTTCTTGTTCTGTTTTATTTTTTTCTTAATTGAAATGAAAATCTTCTCATTTGATATTAGATTTGAAATAACTTCTGCATTTTAACTAAGCATTGCAATTCCGTTCGAAAAATGAGCCGTTTCTCAGCGGCTTCAATTGTATGGTATTCCAATATTCTATTTAAATTTGTTCTAATTTCGTTTCCGTACAATAAATTTGGGGATACGATAGCCGTTGTTTAAAATGCTTGCACAAGTTGGTGTCAGAAGAGCTGTCAAATCTTAGCATTTTATACTGGTAGCAGTTTTCTTTCAATATCATTTCTACTATTTACCATCGTACCGAGATTATAAAAGTGACCGTGAACTTTATTTTGCAGTCGCTTACTGCCATAGCAGTTGTCTTCTTCAAAAGCTATACGTAAAAGACCGCCAGCTATCGTTTACCAACCGTACTGTCAATTGCAGTAATTTATGTGGTGGGAGATTGGCCGACCCTGGGTCGGCATTCTGTAAGGCGAAAGGTTCAAACGTTTTCGTTTGCACGAATTATTTACTTCTGTAACTTAGAGTAAATCATTCGTGCGCACGAAAACGTTTCAACGTTTCGCGTTACAGAATCTGACCCCAGATTCGCTCTCAGATTTCGTGTGTCTTATCGAACACAAAACGTCAATTGCTCTTTTTTTTTTGTTGATATTCATGCGATTGGAATATTTTGTGTAGCCTTCGGCACTTTTCTAAGCGTTTTCCATGCACTATTGCACTGGTTCAATTTTATATTAAAACATTCGAAATTTGCACACAGATTTATTTCTTAACGTTTGTACATAAATAGTAAACAAAAATAGATCTGTAATGCGTTTCTTTGCAGTTAACAAATTTCACGAAAACGTAAACAAACTCCAATAGTTGTCAAACTCAAACGTACTAGAAAATTCAGATTCGCAAAAGTGCTATGAAATCGGAAAAAGGTAGCTTTTTTCGTACCAAACTCTGAGAGTGCCCAATCGAATACCACATTAAATTAATATCGTTTTCCATTGGGACAGAAAAAGCACTTTCTTCAGATTCTGAACAGTTTTTCTGCTCTAGAAGTCAGCTGGCTTTCAAAATGCATGCTTCATTGGCCGCAAAAAAAAAACACTTTTTTCAGAACTAGAGCAATTTTGCGATTCTCGATTTCTGAGCGAGATTTACACCTACTTACATAACATAAACTTTAAAGTGTGTTATTCTTATTATTTACATTTTTAGACGACAAGTTATTGAAAAATAGAGAACAAATTGACAATTGGCCGCTGCTTTGAATGTCAACATAAATTGAACGGATTTTTAAAAACACAAATTGCAATTTAGGAACAACTAACTTTTAAAACACACACCAACACAAATGCAAAGAAAGAATAATCTCGTTTTATGTTTCATAAACGAAAAAACTGAAATCTGAGAGCAAAATCTGAAAATCCCAATGGAAAACGTAAACGACCTAAAATACTTGCCACCTATAGCTACATTGCAGGCAGCTTGCAGGCAGCTCTCGGCTAAGGTTTTTTTTTTTTGTAAGTTATCGGACATTTTAATAGAACCAGGAAATAAGATGTCCGTGGCGCCGAGTTACTTAACTATATACGAGTACATCAGTTAACGAGCCACGGTACTAAATACGTCAACTAGATTTGTCTGGACTAGATTCCCCCTAAAAGAAAAAATTGAATTGATGTAATCAGGGTCAGCATTCTGTAAGGCGAAACGTTCAAACGTTTTTGTGGAATTTGCTTGTGTAACATAGCGCAAATCATTCGTGCGCACGAACACTTTTGATCGTTTCGCTTTACAGAATCTTACACCAGTTAAGCTACGTCATAGGCTACCAATCAAAATGGCCGCATTCAAGAATCTAGTCATCTTAAGTCGACTAGATTGGTCTGGATAAGATGTAACCTGAACGCAAAAACTAGATTGGTCGGGAACGTCACGTTTTCTACGTCAGCCACATATGAGAACTGTCAACTTAGTACTCAGTCACGAATTTCTCGACTAGATTCGTCGGCTACCCCTCCATAAACGTCAACTGAAACATCTGCTCTCACGACCGATTTCCCCCAATCAGAGCCGAGTTTCATCTAGTGAGAGAGCTGTCAGACTTACTAAACTAGATACTTGAACGTCCCCAATGTCAACTGAGTTTTGAGTCAAATTTGACACCACGAAAATGTTGGGCCTATTCGCATCCATAAAAACGAAAGTTGCTGGCAGAGTTCATAGAGTTTTATCCGTTAAATTGGAAATTGTTCGTTACGTTTGGATAATATTTTTTTTTAGGAATAAGTGCACATTTGCTTAAAATGTTCATGAAAAATTAACAATGTATATTGGTTGAGGGAAAATGAAAACATTTTGAGCAAATTTTCTTCATTATTTAAGAAAAATATACACACGAAATCGAAGTTAATGCTATCCAAAAGCGGAAAATACACAACCATGTTTGTTCTAATATGTTTCTAGTATATAGAACATCAACTTTAGATAGTTTTACTAACCAAACAAATCAAATTATTCGCCTTTTAATAAATTTATAATAACTAACCAATGGCGTTCAGGAATGAAAAAAATGTGGTATTCCCGAACTCTTTCACATTTCCCCACGGTTGCCTAGGTTGGCAGCATTTATTTTTGCATTTTTTGTATGTTTTTGCATATCACACGGATTCTTTTTTGACATAACACCGATGAGAAAACAAAATGGCGAATTTGAAAAAAAACTGAGGTGGCCAGCGGCAAGAGGATTGTGAGTTGGGGGTCTCAGTATGGTTTGTCTATGATCCAAACTATATGGTCAACTGAGAGCAGAAACCGTACATTTGCATACAAGCTGCCTGTCAGTTATATGATTTCCTAAGTCAAATGAGCGCCATTGCTGCCGCATGCATACTTAGAAAATCCTGTGCTGGGACTTGAAATCGTAGTTGATTGCGAAATGTTCTTCGCCGGAACTTGTGTTTACTTCCGTTTAACAAATCTATAACTATAGGTAGAATGTCCATGTCCACAGAAACGTTATTTCTCTTTCGATTTGTATCACACTGAAAATCAACGAAACAAAAAACACTAATTGATTTGGTTTCGAAGGGTTTTACTTTCTCTAACGGATGTTCGATATTTATTGTTATTTTTTTACTTTCCTAATTTTGTTTTTACTTTATTATGATTCTTTTATTTTCAGATATAATTTTTGAGTTTTTATTTTGTCACACGATTGCAGGTATTTTTCTCCATGCTTCATATTATATTATCTATCTCATATCAATTGTGTTTGTTAAAAAAAAATTCTGTCTTCTTAATTGTAGGTGGAAAATGGGGATCACATGGAAACAATAACAGTTTCACCCGGTATGCACCAAATGATGATACAGGGAGCACCCGGCACTGAACCTCAAGTTCTGCAAGTGGTTAGTCTAAAAGATGCGACATTATTGTCAAAAGCCATGGAAGCGATAACAGGTAACGTGAAAACCGAAGATACAATTTTAATGGAACAATAGAAAGTTCGAAAATAATGGGTCCTTCAAACATTTCACGCATAACAAAAAACGACATAGCTGCAATGTAATATCGAATATTTGTTTTTTTTTTTTGTCTTATTTTTTTTACATATTTATTTCAGTTTGAAAAGTTTTATTTATTTTTGTAAATATGTAAGTACCTGACCAATAATGGTTTATAAAAAAAGTGGCTAAATTTTCTACAAACGCAAGCACCCGTACGTAGTTATTTACATGCGATGTTAAATATATATATACGAGTATATTTTTTATTTACATTTTATTTATTTGCTTTATTTTAAGAAATTATACACCACGAATAAGATTATTATTTTTAAACAAACAAATGAAAGCTAAAATATAAGAAACAAACAAATTACTCATCTGAGATAGAATGAATTTGAGTTAACGTAGACAAATATTTATTATGGGTACCTAATGTATTTATTGTAAATGTGTTAATTGATATTTTATTGTAATTTCTGGTACAGAGATTTTTTTTTGCATTGTAAATGACTGATAAAGGTATATCTACACGCATCTAGTCAGACGTTAAGTTCAGTTCGTTTTTTCTGCTAAAGAAAACAAGTCAAATGTAGAAAGCTACTAGTCACACATGCATTTTCTTACCTACAGTAAATATTAAAATTTACATGTATATTTATAAACATATTGTATCTGCGATATACAAATTGAATACTAGTCAAAATTGCAACAACGTATTTATTATCTTTAAATATATTTCAATTATAAAATCAGTATTAGCTATTTATTAAAATTCTAAAAAAAAACGAAAATCAATAACCAAATTACAAAACGTTTGGCGGACATTTTATCGCATTTTGCTGTTTGTTTAGAAGAGGGTAGGTCGAAGTCTGTTGATGGTCGACCTCTTACCGTGCCTTCTTAACTCAAGAAATTGCATTATCTGCTTCAGACACACTTTTCTTACGAATGTAAGACTTCAACGTTAAGTGACCTTACACAACTGCAGTATTACCCATTCATGCGAAAAAGCATTATCCGATGCTGTACAAAGTAATTTAAAAAAAAAAAACTTGCGGTAACCGTATTTTTAAGTTACAGCTAAGTCAGGGGCCAGTTCGCAGACTCAAACAGATACAGCTCATCTACGAACACCTGAACCATTGCCATTGGTTCACTCGGGGTTTCAATGATCATTAATTTACTGCTTATAGTGGCTTATGTTGCCAGACCTGGGGTGTCAGTACGTAACTTGATATAATCGAGTTCAGCCGATACAATCGAGCTCTGGCAGCACCTAATTTGTCTCAATCGAGGATAATCGATGGAGGACAATCGATTGGAACAAATTAGGTGCTGCCAGAGCTCGACTGTATCGAATGAACTCGATAGTATCAAGTTACGTGCTGACACACCTGATATCTCACGAAGAAATAGAATCAGCATGCTTTTCCTGTCTTTTATTATACCCTCCACAGGAAGGTATATTCAATTTGTCATTACATTTGTAACGCCAAGAAGGAGTCACCGGAGACCTCATAAAGTATATATATTCTGAATCAGGATAATCGATTGAATTGCTGCCAGAGCTCGATTGTATCGACTGAACTCGATTGTATCAAGTTACGTGCTGACACCCCAGGATCACATTCTGAATCGATTTAACCATGTCCGTCTGTCTGTCTTTCTGTCCGTCTGTCCGTTGAAAGCACGATAGCGTCCAAAGGAATCAACCTAGGCGAATGAGGTTTGGCGAAAGGACTTCTTTTTATCGTCGTCAGGTTGGTATTAAAAATGGGCTATGTCGGTCAAGTAGTTCTGGTATTCTCCAAAGACGATTAAACCACTTTGTTATTAAGTATGTCACATCTATGCTGTTTTTACAATAGATGCACTTTCTAGAAATTTCCCTTGAACAGGTAACAACAGGTAGAATTGTAATAAGATTACTCTAAAGCTGTTTTTTATTATTTGTTGAACTCTACCTATACCTGTTCAATCTAATTACGTACTACCTCACATGCCTAAAATTTTGCATGACTTGTAAAGCATCGGCCAGGCCGATAATAACACTTTTACTTGTTTTTAACTTCATAAATTTGCACAAAATTCTGTACACAACTAGGAATAAATCATTTAAAACGCTAAAAAAATGAACTTAAATTTGCTTAGTTCGCGCGAAAATAAAATAAAAATAAAACCATCCGAAATTGGAATGAATTGTCCCATCCGTAAACGAGCAAAACAAAAAAGTTAAGTCCAGGTTCTTGTACTATTTATTTATTTATTTTTGAATCTATGCTCATACCTTCTGGTAGCTGCCCAGGATCTTTAATCTGCCGTTGAACTTCGACCTCTGTTTGCTCTCACAAACCTAACTGACAATTTTCGAAATGATCCAACTTAGCTTCGTTTTAAGACAGATGAAAAAGAAAGACAATAATAGTTGGCGCAACAGGTGTGTAAGGGTAAAACCTGCGTTTATTGTCCTCGTCAACGTCTTTTCTATTGCAGGAATGCAAACTGGTTGACTTTGATTAATATTTCTCCGATTATAGTTGAGATTCATTGCGGTTCCATTCTGATGTTAATTTAGTGGTTGTGAATAGCCCCTACTGGCAATTGTATGCTTTTTCCAAATTCTATATTATCCTTTGGAACGTATAGGTTAATTTTAGTGGTGCATCATCTAGCGTACATTCGCCAATAACATTTTTTTTTTTGTTTTTTGTTGATTCTGAACCCGAAAATCAGAAATAATATTTAAATTTTAAACATGAAATGTTGTAAGTAAAGAAAAGGAAAGTTCAAGCGTTTCTCAATAAAATGTAAAGTTTCTTCAATTAGCTAAATTTCAATTCCAAAGAAACGATTGTATTTTTTAGTATTTTTAATAAAATATCAACGGATAATACAAAAGATTGAAAGCAATTATGCATAAGTAGTGAATTAATTTTATATATAAATAAAATATTCAATACAATTTAAGGAAAAGAAAACCAACAAATAAATATATCAAATCCAAAGCTTTTGTTTAATAATTGTATTTTCCAATAAATATTAGTCTTAAGAAAACTATTACAATTTAATTTTAATAAATGTATAGAATTTGATTAAAGTGAATATGTTTTATTTTTGTTTGTTTATTCGATCCTGTTCGTATTGTACATTTGCAAGGTTTAACGCCTTTACGATGCTTGACACGCAGAACGGTTAACAGATAGAATGATAAATGCAGAGTGAGGAGGAGCAGTAGAGCATGCAAAAATATAATTTTATCAATAAATACCAAAGCATGTAAGTAGGCGCAGTGGCTTAGTGGTTAGGGTGTTGGACTACTAAGCCAGGAACGTCTGACAAACATCCGAGAGTATAACTGTCATGAAGGAGCTTCTCAATTAGCCATTTTGACCCGGCTTAAAATTGTAGATCCCTCCCATTCGTCCCAAAAACTCACACAAAACGAATGGTTGTGAGAAGCTAAGAAGCTAGGCCTAGGGTCCTTACAGTCCTGTTGCACCCTCGGTGGGGAGGTATTATACCTAATAAGTTTTGGATGTTGGTTCGAATGGGTTCGTTGAGCTGTATACGAATATCAAAAGTAAGCCTTACAAACAACAGTGTATGTGAGTATATAAATAAATATTACAGTGCGCGACGGCGATATACAAGGTGGGCCAAAAGAAGTCTTCCGATGTTGTTTGGCTCTAATTTTTTTTCTAAATCAAAAACTTCGATTCTGTTTTTTGATTATGTTTATTTGAACCTTCTCAAGTCGAGAAGATGATATCGGCCAAATGGCGCCGTCACAATTGATTGCCATACGGGCTCGTTTTATGTCATTTTTTATCACTTCGGCGAGAACTTCGGGCGACAGATTCTCGCACTCGTGTCGAATGTTATCCTTAAGGGCTTCTAGGGTCTCGGGCTTGTTCACGTAAACACGGGACTTCAAAAAACCCCACAAAAAAAGTCTGGAACGGTTAAATCGGGCGATCTTGCGGGCCAGTGCAAATCGCCAAAACGAGAGATGAGGCGACCCGGGAACGCAGAAAAAACTCGGTTAACATGGCCCGATAGCGCGCACCGTCCACTGTTGTCGTTTGACCAGCGGCGTTCTCGAAAAAAAAAATGGCCCGATGACTCCCCCAGCGTGAACAGCGCACCATGCAGTAACTTTGAGCGGGTGTAATGGCTCCTCGTGCATTACTCGTGGATTTTCGGTGCCCCAGAAGTGATAGTTTTGCTTGTTCACGTGAGGTGGAAATGAGTCTCATTGCTCATTATGATTTTGGTCGAAAAATCGTCCACTTCGTCCTCGAGATTGAGGATGGCTTGGGCGTAGGTTACACGCGTTTGGCGGTCGACAGGCAGCAGCTGATGCACGGACTGGACTTTGTACGGGAACATGCGCAAGTCTTTGACCAAAATTCGCCTTAGGGACGACCGGCTGATGGCTAATTGCGAGGCACGGCGTCTGGTCGATGTCAACAGCGGCGATATTCTCGGCACAACGGGCGCTCCGGGGCCGGCCACTCATGGCAACGTCTCGTGTGGTCCCATACTCGTCAAGGTTGGTGGCCAAACGGCGCAGTGTTTGCGCAGTCGGTGACGGACGGCCGTGGAATCGGCGACGGAATTCGCGCTGCGCCAACAATACAGACGAATTGTTACGCAAAAATATAGACACGATTATTCCGCGTTCTTGGGGAGTGTATCGCTCCATGGCTTTGTTCACTTGTATTCTACATCTGTCTAGTCCACAAATGTCAAAACAGATTTGACATTGGCGGCCATTTGCAAAAATAAGAGCATCTTTCAATAGGGTGATCTCTTTTGGCCCACCTTGTACAAGGAAATAACTTCTTTCATTTTTTAAAGCATATGCATCTTTGCTTTACAAAACACGATTTACGGCTACAACTCTGATTAGAAGCTAGTACTTCACTTGGAAACCAAGCTACACTTTCTAATAAAGGGTCTTTCATTAAGGACTTGACAACTTATTTTTTAAATAAAATACAAACTACTTGAGATATCTCAAGAAAAAAATAACTCGATTGTTGCACCCGCTGTGTGGCTTGTGGCACCGTTTTGTTGGAACCACATATCACTGATATCCAATTCGTGTGATTGCTCAAAGAAATAACGTTCCAACATGTCTCTGTAGCGAATAACATTTAACGTAACGTGACGGTCATTTTCATCGACAAAAAAATACGGCGCAATGTCGCCAACGGCATGGAAACCGCACCAAACAGTGACTTTTTGGGGATGAAGTGCTGTTTCATGAAGCACATGAGGGTTCTCACCTGTCCAGTAACGCATATTTTGCTTATTGACGAAGCCGTTTAACCAAAAATACGCTTTAACGCTGAAGATAATTTTGCGAAGAAATTCTTCATTTTCTTCCTCTTAAAGTTGCGACCATAGACAAACCATAGTTTTGTCTCTCGGAATTTGGGTAGTAAATTTTAATTATTTGTAAACGTTGTTCCTTCATGTACTTCACCATGATGAAGTACAGTTGAATATTTTGACATTGACAGTTCGGTAATCGGCTTAAGGGATCGTTCACACTGAAAGTTAGAAGTTGCCAGGAGTTGCTAATGAAAGACCCTTTATCTCGCCTCGTTGGAAGGGCACCAAAAGAACTCAAGTGTGTGCATGGTCATATTTTATTGCGAAAACTATTTCTTAATTCGGAGAGACAGAAAACGCGCTTATCCTGGGAGTGTATCGGTGAGTATTGTCGTCATTTGGCACAAAATATATCAAACAAAATGGTCCATAACCTGCTGGAACTGATAACTTCGAATAATTTTCCACTATTTCATTTGCTACCAGGTGTCAATATGAACAGTCAATTTGTCGTTGGGCCCTTTTGTAAAATAATTAAAACAATCAAAATGCATCTTTGGCCGTCTGCCAATTATTGCGCTAAATTGGTGAATTTTCTGAAAGTAACACTCAAATTTAAAACAAAAACATCTCTTATTTTGCGCTTTAGTAATATACAATTCAGGGTTTTATTAAATCGTAAACGCTCTGCCAAATCCCAAGCAGTTTGGTAAACCTCTTCATTTAAAAACTCACATTTGTGTTAAAAAATTAACTGAATATATAATTTTGCGCAATTGACACACGGCCTCTGGGACATATTATCGTTCACAAGTACAATGATCCGGAACCGGAACTACAAAAAGCAAGGCAAGTGTAGTAATGTGATTTAAATGGGAATACAATTCGTCCACCACAATACCAAAGGTAGTTTTCCAAGTAAGTCGATTGGTGGTCCCGTAAAAACGCTTCATTATTGGAAACCGAATTGTTTCCATAACCCACTCCAATATTTGCTTTAAGCTGTCGTTCATCAAAAGATCATGTCAACACCCTCTTCCTTTTCGCCATATTTACAATCAATCAAATGTTCGTCAAACAGCAGTTTTTTCACGAAACACATTTATTTTTTATTTATTTGTTTTTAAACATTATTTAAAAATAATTCATTGACTGGTATTTGTTTTTGAAACAGATTATACAAATCTACATTAAAATTAATTAACCTGAAGGAATTAAATTCGAGGAATGGCCTTATTTGACAGCTCAATATCAAAAAACTCGCTTTACTTTCAAACAAATCACGACTGAGAGTGTGACAAACAGCGTGTACTTAAAAAACTTTCGAATTGTTGTTTTTCTGCGTTCGACCAAATAGTCATCATAGTCAATATATAGAGGTGAACACTTCGGACTGAACGACTGGAGCTGAAAGTGGTAAATTAATAATTAAATGAAACCAAACAATATCGAAGTGCCTACGTATTTGGTAGTTTTGTTTAAATCTTTTATAGCTGCTGTGTAGTTTTTCAAGTTGTGTCGCAAGTCATGTACTATTTCTGTGCTAATAGCTCCGAAATTCTGTGCAAGAATATTGTTTTTGACGTATTTTAAAGTTGAAGTAATTATTACTAGGTTTTGAAGATGATTCGCAGATAGAACTAATATTTCATAGAAACTGAAATGGATAAAATAACTACATTAAGAATATTTTTTGTGCGCTAATTTGACGAAATGCATACTTATCTGGGGACTCCCTGCTTACTCTGGCGATTGACTTTTTTGTCCATTGGTGAAGGTGGAAACTGACGAGAAATTAACAAATTTGAGTTAATGATAATTGTATAGAATGCACATCTAAAAAGCAAACATAACATTCAAGAATGGAGATTGGAAAGGCAGGGGCAAACAGATGTAAATCCACGACATCTTTTACGGGTATTGCACCGATATTAATAAGGGATAATCAACCAAATGCGATCGACACAAGGGACCTTCCGAGCGACGAACTTTGAATTGGATCACTTCCTTTTTGTAGCAAATATACGAATGCAGTTGTACGTAATACCTTGGCTTGAATCCAACGGCAACAACCGCTGGCGCGGACAACAGTTAGAAATACTTTTAGGAACCCATAATTAATGCTGCGACTAATGGGATTTCCACACTCGTTGTTGGAGGAACAATTTCTACTAACAAGCCCAGGCAAACAAGAGCCGAAAAAAGCATGGCTGCAAGGAGGACACAACTCCTTTGACAAAAAACATCGGAAGCGCGAAGAAGCAAGAGAAACGTGTGATCGAAGAAAATGAGACATGCTACTATTTATAGTGAAAGAGTCTTACCAAACCGTAAATAGAATGTGTTTGCCATAACGCATATTCGTACAGAAACCTGACGTAGGAAATCTTGCAGAAGTCAGTCGGTTCTAAAAATTTGGAGATATTCTGACAGTGCGAGCCATTCAATTTAGATGATGGTAGTGAACATTCGTTTACCAGATCAAAACGAAGTGAGAATATCCAATCTAGAGTCCAAAGCGGGTCATGATTCTTTTAGTTTTCTTTTTCTTTTTATAGCATAGACTAGAAGATAGTTTTGTCCTTTCTTGTTTTAGGCGAAAACTTTTTAGTTCCGTTTTAATAGACGGGTTTTGAAGGAGGTTTTTAGAGATCAAGGGAAATTACACTCAAACTTCCAATTATTCATCACTGCAGTTCGCTCATGATTATGGCTTTTGTATAGAACCTTTTTAACGTGTATCTACTGGAAGTAATCGGTACTTCATTTAAAAACGCATTTAAAACAAATACATATAGCTACTTAAACTTATGAGAAACAACTGCCAGCGCTAACAAATCAATTGCACTATTGTTACATTGAATTATTATTATAATTATTATAGAAAACTTACTTCAATAGTCCCTTTAGTAACTTCAGTCGATGAATAGGATGTTGAATGCCAACTTCTTCCAATCTTGTATCAGTCATAGTAAGGAACTGTGACAGAGAGATTCTCTCTTTTGCAAAAAACTCCAAAACATTTTCCATTCCAATATTCATGAGAATTAAGTTAATATCCTGAAAGTACTCAGGACATTCGGTTTTCAAAAATATTCTTGGGATCATATCACAGATATTATTGTATGTGAGGAATGTTGTTGGTACTTGATACAGTTGTCCCTTCTCCTTTGGCAATAGTTCTAAAATATCATAAAAACCATGAAAGTGCGCAACTTGCCGCGGTGTGTAGCCTTTGTTATTGGCAATCGTTGCATTTGCTCCAGACTCAACAAGAAGACGTACAATATCCGCATGATTGTTTTCAATTGCATGGAATATGGGTGTGAATCCCTGATTATCACAAGCATCAAAAGAAACATCAGCGATTAAGAGCCGTACAACATCTATATGGCCATTTTGACATGCCAGCATAAAAGGCGTAGTGCCAAACTTATCAGATACATTGATGACTGCACCCGCATCTAATAGAAGTTTCACGATGTTTGTAACTTGATCGTCACGTTTTGTGCAGGCACACGCTTCCATTAGTACCGTTATAGAATCGATTTGTTTGTTGGGATTGGCGTTATGGTCGAGCAGATATTTTACAATTTCTAGATGTCCTGCTCGACAAGCAGCTCCAAGAAGTACTGAACCATTTCTTAACGGGGTATTTATGTCTATGCGGCGCTCATCTATTTGTTCAATGATTTTATTTAGATCCCCCTCATTGATTGCCGTTTCAAGATCTTGATCCTTATTATCTGTTTGAAAGACAAATTGCCGACGTTCCTTAACGATACTCTGAGGACATAAAAACGTTAAACAAAATAATGAAGAAACAGAATTGTTTGTGATATTTACATCTCCAAAGGAGAACCCATCGTAGTCGTCTTCAGAATCTGAGTCGGGTGGTCCATACATTTCGATTTGTTTTACAAATAATATTTTTAAATTCAACAAATTTATTGCTATTTATATTGTTCTATGAACAAAATGCTATCAAACAAAAAATATCCATCCCGTTAAAGAAATAGAGTCCAAGGCGAATGTCAAATTGAGCTAAATGTGCTCAATGAATTCCCCACGGTTTTAAAAACTAAACACACCTAACGTGTTACTCTGTTCGTTTTCTTTACCGAGGTAATTACCAGAAATCGCTCTGTTGAGGCAAAACTAATACCATATTCACACCCCACCGAAAACCGTGTTTTTGTCGAAAACCCGTCGATGTATTCACACCGAACAAAACGATCTTTTTAATTAACAAATAAAATGATTTCAGAACATTGGAAAATAATATTACCTCATCAATTGAGTGTGGAAAATGATTTTAAGTTGTGAATTGTGACATCTGTTCAGTCAGCTGTTCTGCTGAGTACTGCAAAAGGTGTGTTTCTATCAACAACCCAACGATTGGAAGTCGTTTTCATTGTATTTTCGTGTTAAACAACTCGTCTTGAAAACTGATATATGTATTGGAAAACTTCTTCGAGTGTTTTAGCGAAAGCCCAGTATTCGGCTCGATGTGAATAGGTAATATGCGTACCGAGATACCTACCTACCTACTAGTTTTTCTGTTCAGAAATACAGCTATATTTAGAGAGGTCCCGCTTCCGTGTCAGCAGTTATAACAGAATACAACCAGAATCTCTTGAACTATCAATGAAAACAAAATCGGGCTGTATTTGACCCTTGCCGGACAGCAGTTTCGTTGGAAAGTGGAAAAAAAGAACGACTTTGATTTACAATCAGCTGCTGCTTTATCAGCTCTCCAACAAATTCGTCTTCTGACTCAATCAACATTTCGTGCATTTCGCGAATGAAGTCCATTTTTTTTTAGCTTCTTGCTATTTTTATTTTCTATTCCACTTTTCTACTTTTCTTGTTTCCTGCGCCCTGCGAGCGATGAAATCTTAATATTATGAAATTGAGTTTGAACCCTAGTCAAAGTACTGGTCTCTGATGGAGTGGAGTTAAAATTCAATCAGATAAAACGCGGTCAAGTTAAAAAAAAACTGGGTTTTTGTTCAGTTTTAATGACTGAATATTATGGACTTGGGTTTAATTTTTGGTTAAACTCGCTTAAATTAGGTAGTAAAATTTAACCCGGATTAAAGTTAGTGAATAATACGGCCGTAATACAATTAGGTTAAAGGCGGTTAGGAAATTTTGTGACTCACTCACCATTGGGCACCATTGGGCACCATTCTATAAATGCTTTTGCATTAATAGAATAAGAATAGAGAAAGAGGCATCATAAACAGTATACTGCGCCACTGGAGTCATGCGATTCGAGGCTCCCAAAATACTTGCGTTCTTATTTCGGCTGCGGAAATGTATGGATCCGTATCAAAGTACGTAGCTCGGAACTCTCCGACTTCTAGAACACTCGTTTTGTGCGGTAAAATTTCCTTACGCAGGGAAATGCGATTTATAAAGATTTTTCGAACTTAAGCAACTCTAGGGCTGCGTAGTCTTTGCTGACAAATGTTATTTTTGTGGTATCATTCTGCTAAATGTTTAAATAAGTGTATTTAAAAATATTCCTTGCCTTCGCTGCTTTTGTTAATGGTATAAATAAGATTAACTCCTTCCGCGAGCTCCATATTCATAGAAGGCGCAAAATATATAAAGCCAGGTTCAACGCCATGGACCTCGGAGAAAAAGATTTTCGAAATAAATTACGATTATCCAAAGCAAATTATGTGTAAATTGGTCGATATTGTGCGCTCTGATCTTCATGGGGATAAAAGAGGTGGTTGGATATCTGTAGAGCTTCAGGTTATGGCAGCCATAAGATATTGGGGCAGAAATGTGGTAATTTTAATTGATTACATGACGTATTTGGCAGTACGTATTTAAAAATATTCTAAAGATTCAAGATGACGGGGCATACATTCATGGGTTCAGCCAACCATTCTAAAGGGTGATTTTTTAGCTGGTTTGGTTTTGGCAACACTGGTTTTGACAGCTGACGTGTGTTTAGTACCTTGTGTCACTGTCAAACAGCTTCAGTTTGGTTTGCAATTTAACCATGGATCGTCTTACAAATGAACAACGCTTGCAAATTATTGAATTTTACTATCAAAATTCGTGCTCGGTTCGAAATGTTCATCGCGCGCTGCTTCCATTTTATGATCGGCATTCTCGACCTTCTGAGCAGTCTATTCGGAAGATTGTGACCAAATTTCGCACCAAATTTACTTTGTTGGACATTAAACCACCAACACGTTTACGTACTGTGCGTAGTGAAGAAAATATTGCGGCCGTATCAGCTAGTGTGACAGAAGACCGCGAAATGTCGATTCGGCGCCGTTCCCAGCAGTTAGGCCTTTGTTACAGCACTACGTGGAAAATTTTGCGGAAGGATTTGGGCGTAAAGCCTTTTAAGATACAGCTGGTGCAAGAACTAAAGCCAGCCGACCTACAACAACGCCGAATTTTTGGTGAATGGGCTCTTGGAAAGCTGGCCGAGGATCCGCTTTTTTATCGAAAAATTGTGTTCAGCGATGAGGCTCATTTTTGGTTGAATGGGTACGTAAATAAGCAAAATTGCCGCATTTGGAGTGAAGATCAGCCAGAAGCATTGCAACAGCTACCAATGCATCCCGAAAAAGCCACTGTTTGGTGCGGTTTATGGGCCGGCGGCATTATTGGGCCATGTTTCTTCAAAGATGATGCGAATCGCAGCGTTACTGTCAATGGTGAACGCTACCGAGCGATGATAACAAACTTTTTTTTGCCCGAAATGGAAGTTCTTGACTTGCATGATATGTGGTTTCAACAAGACGGTGCCACATGCCACACAGCACGCGAAACAATGGCGCAATTGCGAGGCGAGTTTGGTGAACAGTTAATTTCACGTTTCGGGCCGGTCAATTGGCAGCCTAGATCGTGCGATTTGACACCATTAGATTATTTTTTGTGGGGGTATGCCAAGGCTAATGTGTATAGGGACAAGCCCGCTTCGATTGACGCACTGGAAGCCAACATCCATGCATTCATTCGTGAGATACCGGCCGATATGTGTGAAAGAGTATGCCAAAATTGGACTCAGCGGATGGGCTACCTGAGACGCAGCCGCGGTCAACATTTGCATGAAATTATCTTTAAACATTAAATTGCAAGGTTCAAACTATCGATTCAAATAAATATTTCATTCATTTTTTCGAATTTTTTGTGTTTTTTTTTTTAAATAAGTTCTAAACCTCTTAAAAAATCACCCTTTATTTACTCCACTCATAAATCCACGAACCAGTGCCGAATGCCAATATAATACTGCTCATATATCTACTCGCAATGCTGTGGAAAGATGCTTTGGCGTTTGGAAGCAAAGATTCACTATCCTACTAACTGGTATGAGATGTTCGTTAAGGAATATTAAGGATCAAGCTTTAGGTACAATTTTGAGTCAAATTCGCTCTATTTGATTGCACTTTTTTATTTGATCTTACTTTCTCTAATTAGATGGTGATGAAGATATCGAAGCTGAAGAAAACGATTTTGAAGAAATATCGCAGCCGATTCAAAGCAATGTATCACGTAGTATATTATCAGTGGAATCCCAATTTTCAGATCGTTTTCTTTTATTTTTGTTTTCCATTGTATCAGTTTGAATTTGAACGGTGCCGTGACATAAGGCCAAGCGTCATAAGGCCAAATCTCGAAATTTGGCCTTGCGTCGCTTTATGAAAGTGACATAAAGCCAAATTCTAGCATTTGGTATTATGACACTTTGAGTAAGCGTTATAAAGCCCAATCCGGAAAGTGACATAAAGCCCAATTTTCGAATCAAGTCGATATTTTAATTTATCCGTAACTGTACCGCATATGAACCTATACTGTACTTGTACTTAATTTTTTTTATCTACTTGAAGTCCTTATTTTTCAAATTGGTAGTGTCATGAAAATTTCGTATGTGCAGATACCAAAATAGCTATCCTTTTTATAGGAGTACAGTACTCTAAAATGTGGTGCCTTCTTGCGGTTATAAGCAATTATTAATTGTACACTTTTCTCACAATGACCATGTAAGTAAAAAAACTAATTATGTATCGTGAGAGTTTCTTATCAGTTTCCCATAACTTTTTCGGGCTCTGTAATAAAAAAATTTACTTTTTTATTTTAAAAGAAAATATATTGTTTTCGAAATCGATTGTTTGGGCATTTTGTTCTGTAAAAAAAAAAAATTTACTGTTATTTTCTCAAAGAAAAAGTCAAAATATTTGAGAAAATAAATTCGCGCAAAACAGAACAAAATGCCCAAACAATCGAGTAGATATATTTTCTTATAAATTAAAAAAGTACCTTACACCATTTCTAAAATTCTAACGAGTCTTACGAATGATTACACATTGTAATAATCCATGTTCATTTCAGGTTTTTCCGTTCATTTATATACTTATGACGAGTTATAAATCCGAATTAATGTATAGTCATGTATTTCAATACATTAAAGTTGAGAAGGCCATAAGAAACAACTTGCAAAGAGTTTATCCAATGGCAAAGTGTACCTCATGTTGGTTTCATTATTGCCAAGCTTTAAGGAGAAACGCTTTAAAAATATTATCTTTTGTCAGCTTCCTCCACAAAAGCAAGTAGGTAAGCGAATTGACAACATTTTTTAATAGTTTTAAACTCTCTGAATGGTTACTGAGTCGTATACACGTCTCAGGTAAGCAAAATGTAATATGCAATCGAAAGTGTCATAAAGCCAAATTGGCCTTTGACGCTTTCTCAAAGTGTCATAATAGCAAATGCTAGAATTTGGTTTTATGTCACTTTTACAAAGCGACTAAGGCCAAATTTCGGCACCGTTTGAACTATATTTTTATCTACAAAATAAATCTGTCAACAACAGCTGGTGTCAGTTTCAGTTGCCGAAAGTAATAGATTTCAGTGTTTTCTGTAATGGTTTATCGAAATTCTTACCTATTTAGACACAAACCTTATTTAGTAAAGTTACCGCGGAAAAATGTTTATAATTTACAATTTCAGGAAAGCCACGTAGAGGCAGCGTAAATTCTTACGCGATGTTTAAATAAACAACATAGTAGAGACATCGTAAGGGTATCTAATGAATACGGCCGCACAAGTGGAAGTAGACCTCCAACCAACTTGGAGTGCGAATCTGCAAGACTTACCATGAGCCATTATATTCTAAATGAAAACCAATTTAACTTAAATGTCACTTAGAACTGTAGAATGTACATACATTGATGTTGTAGAAAGTAGATGTAAATATGTTTTGTCTTTTATTGGATATATTTATTTGAACTCGATGTTGGTGCTCCACCTTACGAAAGCAATGGCTATATTCAAATTCAAACTGAAATTAATGGTTAACAAAAAACATAATTTTAATGAGAGTTAGATTACGACATAAATCCACTTTTTGTGTTTCTTGTTTATTTATTCTTAGCAAGCTTTCTTTTCTCTAAGACTTTGCAACTGTAGATATGTACACAAAATTTCCTACAAATATTAAGTTACATAGTTAACAGTTAATTTATATAAAATCTTCACTATACAAACATTTAACCTGCACAAAATTTCTTTGTTTGATAGTTTTCAATCTGATTCTCAAAAAGGAATCGCACAGGAATTAGCAAACCATTATTCTGCATGTTGCCTCTGATAATTTTCACCCAGTACACACCACTCGGTCATTGTTCAAACAGTCTGTGGTAATGGCATTGATTGTATCGCATTAGTAGGAAGCGAATCTGTTAAATCGTTGCTAATATCAACAGATTTTGGTATGTCCTTATTAGCAACTCGCCTCTCGACTAAAGTTTCATCCTCGTAGTGTGCGGCAACAAATGTGTCATCGTATCCGTCATCAGCAAGGACGCCGCTGCCATTGCTACCAATCCCGTCCGGTGTTGTTTGACGGGTTCCGTCCTCGTGGTAATTGGGATTCGTGACTGTTAGAACACCATATCTGCCACCCTCACCTTCTCGTAAATTATTATATATTCCCTGTTGAATTTTATGTCCCCTTGATGAGGTGTACAGCTTAAGTACCCGGCAATTGCAGGTCACTAATAAGGCAGTTACTAAACCCTGTGAATGATAATTTTTTTTCTAGAAAACTCTGCGGGTAGATGTGGTATAGGATCGACATACCTGAATGCCTTGCGCTACGCAATAAATAGACCAAAACTCAATCATACCCAATAAGGCCGCAAGTGTACCAAAAATGTTAACAATAGTAAATAAAAACAATATCTGAAAGTAGACGAATGTATTTTTTGCATTAAACATAATATGTGGACTTAATTAACTATACATTCGAAGTTATGAAAACCTGCGTGCAAATAACAAGTTTTAATTTTTACATAGGTAGAGAAAGGAATTATTGTTTGGACGTGATACCACTGCCCATAGAGGCAAATGGGGCTTTGGGTTTGTTCGCGTACATACTTTCAGTACCTTTAACACATTGACTTATTATATATGGACTGCTAGTGAAATGTCACTTCCATACAATCTCGGCCCAGAAAATGACGCCAACATAACTAGCGCTCGTGGTTCTATGCGAAAAATAAGTGAAACAAAATGACAACCATCTTGAATTTCTCCATAGAAAGCTGGAGCCACCTATTGGGCGTGAGTCGATTTACCAAGTCAAACGGTTGAAATTCAAATTGTTGCGGCATTGTTTACAATAGATGTCATCTCGAATTTATGCTAGTTTAAATAATTAATAATAGATAGAACCAACAAAATTTAAATAAAAAATCGTTTTTCATTGACCCATAAATTGCACAATTTTCGTATATTTATTGCGAATTAGTTTTTTTATGTTGTTTTTCATTATTCATTTTAGAAATATGATGTAATAACACTTTAGCGTATATTTCCATCACATTTCTGATCAATAAATACTTATGATTGTCAATTTGATTATGATTGAGAATTTAATTCATCATATAAATTGCTTAGAGCTATATTTCTCAAAGTACTTATTTCTGCAACGAAATGGAAACGTCTGATGTGAGTTTCCAATTTATTCCGCTCCGAACCACGAGAGCTAGCGCTTATGTTTGAACCAACGCGAAGTTGTCTACTAGCAGTCCATATATAATAAAAGTCAATGCTTTAACAATATTAAGGCTATCAAATGTCAAAAATAAAGTGTGCAGTACCCAGTACCGGCTCCAGCTAAACTAGCGCCCTGTGCAAGATTTACAGAAAGCGCCCTTTTTTCATATTTGCACACATGCATAAGTCTTTTTCACATCACCCAGAAGGTAGACTTTCAATCCGTTTTTTTTATTGCGGCATTTTTTGTTTTGAGATCTTTGAACTAGATTCTCTTGTAAAATATAAGTGGATGTGCAAGGAATATGCCTACATGAACAGGGTGGAATATTTTGAGGTTATGTTGGTAAGAAGTGAACTTGCATAGGTCTAGTGGGATTCTTTATTTTGCGATATTTTGAGTTAGATTCCCCTTGAAGTTGCAACATTGCAAGTGATGTGAGTTAATGTGAACGAAATAATTCAGCACGGGTGTGATAATTGTTGTTATTTTGAGCTTATTTGAACAAGATTTTTGTTTAAAATGCAAATGCACTATTTGTTCGCGCAAGATAAAATTAATTTTTCTTTCCTAGCAATGCGCCCCCAGAAGTTGGCGCCCTGTGCATTTGCACATCTTCCATATATGGTTTGTTCGGCCCTTGGAGTAGGTACCTCAATTTGGCTTGTAGGTAGCTGTTAAAGGCTTTCAGTGGCTTTTGTTGCGTTGCATTTATGCGGAAAAAGCCTAGAACATGCAGAGAGATTTAAATAGACATCTTCCACTCTACGTCCGTATCTTTTACATCACGGAAAACGTCTCCAACGAATTTGCTGCCGGGTGTGAAATAAAGGGTTTTCCAATAAGAGGTGTTATTGTGAATGACCCGCTATTTCGGTAGCTGTCACTGTTGAAGCTTTTACTCTTTGACATTTGACAAGTAGAAACTACGCCATTACTAAAAATGGAACGATACACGCTTCAGCAACGCACTGAAATTATTAAAATTTACTACAAAAATGGTGAAAATCTTGCAGTCACAGTTCGCAAAACCAAAGCATTTTTTGGTCGTCGATGATTAATGATTTTTTATGTTCGGAGTTGGATGGTATTGATCTGGACAACGTTTACTTTCAACAAGACGGCGCTACGTGCCACACAAGCAACGAAACCATTGATCTTTTACGGGAAAAGTTTCCGGACCGTGTTATCTCTCGAAGAGGTGATCGCAATTGGCCACCGAGATCTTGTGATTTAACACCTTGCGACTTCTTCCTTTGGAGCTACGTGAAAGATAAGGTCTACGCCAACAGCCCAGCGTCGATTCAAGACCTCAAAGATAAAATTCGTGAAGACATAGGGCAGCCACTTTGCGATTTGGTTATGGAAAATTTCATGAAAAGGATATGGTCCTGTATGCAGGCTCGTGGTGGTCATTTGGCTGATGCTGTTTTTCATTAATAACATCATACCTTCCTCTTTATTAGGAAATAAACATCTGATCATTTATCTCAAAAAATGACATTTTTCTTTGAATACCAAAATAACACCTCTTATTGGATAACCCTTTATATATGACAGCCATATGTAATCGCATTAATTTTGTTACTTTATTGTTAAATTCGATCTGTAAATATTCACACAAACAAAAAAAAGGTATCCGGCGTGCGTTGCTGCGTCACCTTTGTTGTATGGGAAATGCCACGCCCCGTTGTGCAATTCTTTCCACACCACATATCACTACGAGTGTTTTCAGATAAAGCGCGTCATAATAGCGCTCTGAAGCGAGCGTGCTCAGATTGTTCTGAGGTATTTGTGAAACACACTTGAGCACATAGCTGTCATTTGTTGTAAATATATGTATAAATTGAATATTTATTAAATTGGTTAATTTTCAGTTCCAGAACAACAAGGTTCGTCCGCCATTTCAACTATTTTGTTTATCCTGTTCTTTTCTTCTGTCAAATGTCACTGGAAGTGTGTATTCAGCTTTTCGCTCAGGATGCTCAGGCATTTTTCTGAGCTAATAAAGCGCACTCTGATGTTGCTCTGAACGAAAAAAGAAACACACATTCTGATCTCTGTATTTGATCTAAAAAAGAGCACGGAGTTTTTGTATAACAGTTCAGGTTTGGCTCTGAACTAAAAAAGAAAAACATAATGTCTCTAGTTTTGCGACCTTAGCTCTCTTGAGTGTCGAGATATGGCATTTTTTATGTTGTGAGACGTAACAAAATTCACAGAAAAACACTCTTGAACCGGGGTCCAGTTTTTTCAACAGATGTTGAAGCACGAACGAAATACTAGAAGCACCGAAAGGTAAGTTGACGGGTCGCTTTATCTCACGAAGTGGCTCTTCGTAGAGTTAAATCTCTGGTCTAGGACAAAATGGCAGCAACAATTTCCGACCTTGAGGACCACGCTGTTCGCATCACATTGGTATTGAATACTCTTTGACTTGAAATAAAAAAATCTGCAATGTCTCAAATGCAATCAATTTTACTTTAATTCAGAAAAAGCCGAAATGACACTTTAGTAAAATACTGTAATGGCGAACAAAAATTATTACTAAGCTACATGAGGAAAGTGATAGAAAATCTTGCCTACAAAAGAATATTCCTAACAAAAAGAAAAGTCTCTTTCAATAAGACGTATACAAAACTTTTTGTCACATGAAGTGAAATGATTTGCGGAACACGTGACTTGGTTTAAAAATAACTTTATGTAGCTTATTATTTACCGGTCAAATAGCCTAGAGAGATGTGTTTGTTTACCAACTGCCTTCGAAAAATTTTATATGAAAGTCATATACTTTGCAAACAAATCTTTGCAACAACCAAGGTAAAAATGGGCATGTTGTGTACGACTATTACATTAAAATTGAATCGATTTCGAGCGTAAAAATACGAACCCTCAATTAGGGAAGCAAATTGAAATTACCTTAATAAATAAGCCACATTGTAAGAGTCTTCTTTTTATGAGTTTACGCCTCGCTTTGACGTCAACTTGCATTTGGGCAGATAACTTTGCGGTATGCTTTGCCTGATATGCTAAATGGAATCCAATAAAGAGGACAAATATTGCTGGAACCATATATGCCCAAATGTATGCTTGTCCCTCCATTATCCTGTAAGAAAAAAAATTCTGCTATATTACACAGATTAATTAAGGAGTTAAATTGATTATTTACCAACAATGCCGTGTAATTAATTCCTCTTGAATTGTAGGAATTTCCTTTCTATGAAACGGATGTCTCACAATCGTCGACTCGTTGCATTTAAAAGCAACAGCTATGCCAACCATTAGAAGAGGAAATCCCCATGAAAAACAACTGAAACAGACAGAACTCTTGCATTAATCCGAACACATTCTTGTATGAGCCCTGCACTTACTTATACTCTGTCAAAAGTCTGCACATGTTCGGTTCTGGTCGTATAATTAAGTTTACACTATGTCGAAAAGTTCTCAGTGCTTGGTGGCAGCAGCAAGTCATCCAGCATAACGATGCCAATTTCATGAATAAAAACGCAAGAGATAACGATACACATAGCTCTGGATCCTGTGAATAAATGTATAAAAAAGAACAAAAACAATTTAGGATTTCCATACTTGACTTGCTAAATTATGTAAAAATCTGCCTGTTGTTTTATTTGTTTTTCTCAAAAAAGAGGTTTTTAAAAGTTTTTTTTTGCGATGATCTATATTCACAAAGGACATCAAAGAAACTCCTACTGCTACGGTTTCAATAAGGGCAACAATAACACAATTTTTTTAAGGTCTTATAAAAGTTACTTAGTGACTCTAACAATAAACAAATTTAACTGAGGACGAAATCTGTATGTACCTACGTAAGTTACCTTTAATGTCGTTCAATGGGTATTGAGATGTGGCCGCACTGACTCAGTGTCGGTGGCTAGTGGGAGAGCATGTATTCTCATATGCGACCCCCGGAAAACACAAAAACTACACAGTAAGGTATTTTTTTTTACTGCTTTTTTTAATGTTTGACAAGCAAACCGGTAACATTTGTCATTGACTGCAACGTGAGCTACAATTCTGAAAAACAGTGCACTTACATCGTGGACACATCTGGGTCCGCCACATTAGAATTTCGCGAAACAAAGTAGGTATTTTGTGGCGGACCTAGTTTTCCTGGATTTTTCGCGCATAATATCACCGATTTAATCGTTTTTGAGAAATATTCAATCGGACAAGCCATTCACCCACAAAAAATATTTTAAGATTTTTCAAATCGAAGTTCGCACTACAACTCTTTTCTATTTGAAAATAAAACAAACATTAAAAATAACAATAAACCGTTGAAATTGTACTACGTCGAAATTTATATATACAGGGTGTCCGCCGGGAAGGTATACTCGTATACTACTTTGTTTTTCCGCCATTTTGATAAACATTAGTCTTGACAGTTCATGGCAGTCGTGAAGTAGACACGTGGCAAATTTATTATGGAAAAATATTCGATAAACCAACGTGTTTTATTGTTTGTTTATTGACTCCTAAAAAATTAACAAAATTTAAACTTGAAAATAAACAAAATGATTTAAAATCTTAAAACAGAAAACAAAGACAATAAAACTCGAAAACAAAAAAAACTTTAAAATTTGAAAACAAAAAAAATATATAAAAATGGAAAACAAAAAAAAAACTTAGAAACAAGAAAAAAACTATAAAAATGGAAAAAAAAGACATAAAATTTGAAAAAAAAAAAAAAAAAAACTTGAAAACAAAATAAAACCTATAAAATTTCCACACAAAAAAAAACAATAGAACAATTGAAAATAAAGAAAATAAAAAACTTTAAAATTTGAAAAGAAAATGAATAATGTTCAATTTGTTCCAACTGTTTTTTGTGTTAAGGCTTAGAAATAAATTGTTTAAGGATTTTTTGTTGTGTTTCTCAAGCACTTTCCAGAACTCTAATCAGAACTCATGAAAACAAAAAAATATCTTTTTGAATAGGTATCAATTTTCAAAATTTTATAACTTTTTTGTTTATATTCCGAATTTATTTTGTTTCTTGTATGGGGAACTCCAGAACTCTTGATGTTGTGTATTATTTTGTTAAAAAAATATATATTTTTTTTAAAAAGGGGTGCTCTCATATTATTGGAAAACAAATTTTTGGGCGTAATTTGGCAATTTTTTTTGAAAAAAAAACTATGAGGAACTTTAGAACTATGTTGTTTCTATGCGAAGAAAAAAGAAAAAAATATTATATTCACAAATGGGGTGCTCCGTGAATCTAGCAACCCATATTTAAAAGAATTAAAAAAAAATACGAAACGAACAGAACTTTTCAAAGTTCTTAGCAAGAACTCTAGAACTCTTGCTTAGCCACTCGGAACTCTAAAAAAAAAAATAAAAAAAATTAACATTGGGGTGCCAAGTTCACGCACCCCATATATTTGTGATTCGAGTACTTTCCCGAACCAAGCACTAAAAATCGGTTAAACTCAAAGAGACCTGAAATAAAAGGGTGGGCCATCTAGTGGTTTCTTTTTAAATCATAGGTTATTTTTACACTGACAGCTGTTTCCCGCTCGAAATCTTGACAGAAAGTCAGTATCATACGAAATGAGTCGATTTACGCTTGAACAAAGTTGGGAAATATTGAAAACTTATTTCCAAAGTGTAGCCAAAACAGTGCGTTTTTTGAAAAGAAGGTTTGTCCGGAATCAAGCACCCACCGCGCCTGCTGTACGCAAGCTTGTGCAAAAAGTTCATAAGACTGGTGTGATAGTAGACAACACTCATGGTTACCGTCGTCGCATAGACGAGAATGCTGTAGCCGAGAGTGAGACTCAATTCACGGAACAGTTTTCTTCGAAAGTGAGGCTGGAAACAACGTTTCGGTCAACGGTGGGCGTTACAGAGCCTTGTTAAACGACTTTTTTTTTTAATAAAATTGAAGACACGGACCTGGACGACCTCTGGTTCATGCAGGATGGCGCGCCATGCTACATAGCCACAATCGATCTTTTGCGCACCAAATTCCCAAATCGTGTTGTTAGCCAGTCGAGGCAGCCACTCGAACGACATTGTGTTCCATAATATTAATAGGAATGTTTGCTCTTATTAATAAACCCATAATAAATGGAAAAAATGTAATTTTGTTTATTTTATTGCATTTTTAAAAAGAAACTTGTATTTGGCCCACATATTCCAAAGGGCGTGGATATACTTTGAGTTACTTTGAGTCACTTACATCTTTAAAATCTAGTCCATATAAAAAGCAAATATATAACTTCGCTTTTTGGAACATATGAAACGTTCTGGGAGAACATTCGACCACCACCGAAATTTCTTTATTCTCCCAGATTTTATTACGTGCAACTAAGCTAAGACGAATTTTGAATTTGTTTTTCGTCAACTTTGTGCATTTGACATATTTATCAGTACTTGCCGGTTGAAGTTCCCTGATGAGCTGTTTCGAGAAACTGCTCGTTACTCGTTAGTTTTCTGTAATTTTTGATGAGAACGTGTAGACTTTGTGCGATTGCGATCGATTTATATCGATTGCGTTCAAAGTAAACCACGTATGCGAATGAACCATCTAGTCAGTAGCTCGAATCATGACAGCAATTTCATATAAAAAAAGAGAGTGTGATTGTAACTAACTGGTGTATAACCAGATGCGAAACTTCTCTCGTTAAATGTGGATAGGTATAAAATATGTGTTAAATTCAATTGTGTTGGATTATATTAAGAAATTTATTTGAAAACAACATTTTTATAATAATATAATTGTAATACAGCGCAGTAGATAAATTCATACATTCATTTAAAAAGTTTTCGTGATGCCATCCAATCTAACGTTTTTTGTTTGCATTTTGTTTTCATGTGGTTAGGTACAACTTAGATTGAATTTAATCAACTGATTTAGGCCGGTTTTATTCACTCAAAGTTGAACACAACTTGGGGATTTTTATTTCCAACACTTGCTTTTGTTCACTCAAAGTTGACTCGCTCAACTTTGGATATTCCGGAGTTGAGAAAACCGAAAGTTGGTCAACTTTGAGTTCGCTCAACTCCCCGAAATAGTAGAAGTTGGGAGAGCAAACTTGGGATTTTATGTTTAAATTGATTTTGTTGGGGTTTTTGACTGATAGCTCTTCAAATCAAGTGACGAAAGTAACTGTTATTAATTACAATTTGAAATAATATATCGTTTAAATTATTGTTGCGAGAATTGGCCATTGTCTGATTCGAGCTGTGAAGAGGATGGAGAGGAGGAGAATTTGGTCTGTGAGAGACGGCAATACAAGATAATACCACGGTGACGGACTTGAAAAATGACTTGACTTTATCTATACTTTCCGTCTCTCAAAACCGGACGACAATGATGGTGCTCCATATTATTACGAATTCGTTGCCGTGCATCTGGAGAAGGTATTGTGCATAGCGAAAGAGTTGGAATTTATTGTATATTTTATTAAGTTCGTAATTCTAATTCGATAGATCGTGTAACAAAGTAACAAAACAGCACATAACTTTTTCGCGAAAGCAAAATTAATTTAATTTTTATATGGATACTCTTTTAAAACCCTTTGACGTATATGGGACACCGGTGTCCCTTGCATTAAATTTGTATTTTTTTCTAATCAAAGCATTATTTTGAATTACACTGTCAACGCGTACCCATTGTTTACATACGAATTTAGTTTTTTATTAAGGTTGGCACCCCCGCGCTCGAAAGAGAATACAATTAATTCGGTATTGCTTTTGGGTGATTTGGCGTGCTTCTGTGATTTTTTTCTAAAGTAAAATATAACGCATTTTTGTTGCAATTTAAATCGTTTTGTGATATATTTTGTGAAAATGGTAATAATTACGATTTTATTGTTATTTATTGGAATTAAACAATTTCAAAATTTAAAATACGAGACTTTCTGTAAGGGACACGGGTGTCCCAATATGCGTGAAAGGTCAAAAGTTCACATAATATATTTCTACATTGAATAGAATAGAATATTTCATTTGACTGAAAGCCAAGTGGAGGAAATACTCATGGCTGATAATAGTGACACTGAAGATGCTCTCATTTTGGATGACGAAGACCAGTCATTCTTACAAGAAGATATGCAAGCTGGAGTTTCCGAAGTGATAATTGAACCAGCTGGATATCCACCAGAGTCTACTGAAGATTCAGGCCCAACTTCAAGCTCTTCATCGACTAACGTCCTTGATTCACCATTGCGTATTCCTGTTCCTGAGTTCAAGTGGAAAAAAAATACTTATCGTCCTTATAATTTTTCTGACACTGATTATGAATTTGGTAAGATAAATATTTGTCAACAATCAGACTCTCTAAAACCTATAGACATCTTTGAGGAAGTCACAAATATGAAATCATTGATTGAGAAAATAATAATACCAGAATCTTTACGTTATGCTCATCAAAACGGCTCAGTTTTCACTACACCCCTTCAAGAAATGACAGCTTTCATCGGCAACCAATTTCTTGTCACCGATACCTACTCAAAAGGTGGTCAAACGCAAAAAAATTGGATCAGCCAAAGTTTGGAGATCACATGTCCTATATTGTGTATGAAAAACTGCATGCGGATGATCGCATAGAAGGCCAGTTACTCACGTCGCTAGAATATCGACAAGTTGTGGCTAGGACCATGATTGGCAATTTTTCTATAAGAAAACATGCCCTGCCATCTACTTCTATGACAAAAAAAAAGGATTCAGAATATAGGACACAAACAATCTTTACCGTCACACGTAATGATAAAAGGATCTTTACGTAAAAGATGTGTGCAATGTGCGAAGAGAGGAGTAGAAAATCGTACCAATAATGTTTGTGACATTTGCAACGTCAATTTATGTTTCACAGCAACCAGAAATTGTTTTGCTGAATTTCATATTTAAAATTATTAATAAATTTACATTATCTTATTAAATTTTGTTTATATTTATCAAAAAATCATAGGAAATCACTCTAATTGTCAATACATTACAATCCTATAAATACCGCCCCTTATCGCATATTGGGACACATTTGTCCCAAGCGATTTCTAAAAATCTACTGAAATTTTTTACTTTTTTATAAAACATATATTTAAAACAACCATGAAGACACTACATAATGCACAAATATTGATAAAAACTTTAGCGTACTTGTTTTGTGCGTGAAAGGGTTAAGCGAAAACCATAGACAAAAAATGAAATATAATCAAGTATGTTTTGCCCGTAACGATAATGACGGGCGAAATCCAAATCCAAAGTTGAAACTGCCATATTTTGTGTCATCTGCCACAAATATCCCAGGGATATTTCTGAAACAGCAAGTCAGCAAACTTTTCAATTTCAACTGAGGAGTTGAGAATTAAAGTCGTGAATAAAAACAATTTTCAACTTGCCGCTCAACTCTTTCTTTCAAATCAACTCCGTAGTTGGTCAACGGAGTTATCGGGTGAATTATTAAGTGAATAATTCGGCCCTTAGTAGTCTAGTGTCTATATAAGACCTAGCTTATAAGTCACAGGTTGAAACTGAAGTTTCTTAATTTTATGATTACAATCCCAAGTAACAATTTTACTTCGGTAAGGTTCAAATTTGTAATTTCTGTAGGCAACAGCTTCGATAGAGCTTCTATAGTCTTTGTTAAACGAAGTTGATCTATTTCGAAGCAATTGTTTCGATAATAGCTTCAGTAAATCCTTAACGAAGCATATACAGTATACACAGGCTTTATAGAGGAATATGAAATTAAGCTTCGATAAGATCTCTATTAGACATCTGAAAATGTGTCTGGAGATGTGTGGAAAGTGAATTGCTTCTATAAAGCTTGTGGTTCGAAGCGCTTCCTAGAAGCTTCTTTAGAGCTTCTGTCCGAAGGCATTATAGAAGCAATGAACTGTCATGCAGGCAACCGCTTGCGATTGGAAGCTGTACAGAAGCACTTACTCGTACTTCCTCGTAACTTACATATATGGAGACTTTATAGAGGTAAAAATTAATTTCATATGAAATGAATCAAAACTGTCTAAAGAAACCATAATTAATGAATCGGGGAAAAATAACAAAAAATAAAACACTTTTAGCACAGTGAAAAATATGTCAATAATGTGATTCTAAATAAACACTTTTCACTCATAATTAAATTAGGTAATACTAAATGTCTTGCTTACAACTTCGGTCGAGTAAGCTGCAAGTTTATTGCAAATTTTAACGAAACTCTAAAATTTATCAAGTAGTTCAGATTTATCACTGCTACAGCATGTAGCATGTATGACGAAGGGTAGTGTATTGGACTACTACGCAACAGGACCCCATGTTCGATTCTCAGTGCGGCGCATGTAAGTAAAATGTAAATTATAACGAGTACGTAAATGTAAACTCCATGCAAATTGCAAAAAGTCGTTGGATAACATTTAATAATAGGAAAAAAAAAATAAAAGAATAAGATATAAATGAGTTTTTATTTAGAGAATATAATGGCGTGGTTGGTATGACAATACTTTTATAATAATAATAGAACCGGATGTCAAAGTCTCCTTTTCGATGCCGGAAATCAGCCACTTCGAAGTTGGCCGCAGTTGAATCTTTGTTTCTGAAGTTGGCTACGATGATAGCTCTGCTTTGGTGTGTCTGAGGTGGAAGCACAATAAATACAATAAATTTTATTCTATGTTTACAGCTCGGCCTTCCTGACATTCCAATCGACCCGATTGGATAAAGAAAATTCAATCCAACCTAAGAGGGTCAGTGTTGCCTTGAGGGTCAATGCGACCAGTGTCCGACGCATCAATCGGGGCCAACCACATGCGTAAGCGATTTGATTCAATTACCCCTTCATAAGGAATCTGTGTCACTTGACAATTTTCAATGTCGGTTATAAAATATCTATCATTGAGTAACTTCTTTTTGATTACATAAGGACCCTTGTATTTGGCTATAAATTTCTTATTCATCCCCACTGTTGTGTCAACATTTTTTACAACCACAAAATCTCCGATGTCATAGGTTTTCGCCGGTACACTGTGTTTTAGGAAGTAACTAAGATTGTATTCCTGTGACCTTTCTATATTTTTAAGAGCTTCAGAGCGATTCCCTTCCAGGTCACGATCCCCTGACCCAAATCTATCCTCAAGGTAATCCGTCAATTCGTCAACTATCCTACCTCTTTGCCCGACTCCGAACAGTAACTCACTAGGCGACCTTTGAGTTGTCGAGTGAACTGAATTATTTATTGCATATTCTACATCAACAAGTTTAACTACCCAATCAGAATGACTAACCGGTTCCGTCAGTTTAGCTAGCATTGCTTTCAAAACGCGGTTCACCCTTTCAACCTGTCCGTTAGCCTGAGGTGAAGCAACTGCCACCTTTACGTGCTCAATACTATTTTTCTCCAAAAACTCTGAAAACTCTTTAGAAGTAAAGCATGTTCCCCTATCACTCACTATCCGTCTTGGTCGACTAAAGTTGTCAAAGTATTTTTGCAATGATGCACAAACCTCCTTAGTACTGGTTGTCCTCACCGCATATAATTTTACATGTTTCGTAAAACTGTCTACCACAACCAGCACATGTTTTCTAATCGAGTGTACTGAAGGTAATGGGCCGAAGTGATCTATATGAACCGTATCAAAAGGTATGGGCTTTCTGGGTATATTATATAAATTATGCTGATTACTGCGGGCCGCAGGAGAGTAAATTATACATTTGACACAGTTCCTAACGTAATTGTTAACTTTCTTTCTTAACTTCGGGAACCAATAATTCTTTCTAAGCTTATCAACTGTTTTGTCAAGTCCCATGTGACCGATTTTTTCATGGATAACCCTAATAATATTGTTCTCCATTTCAGTGGGTACATAAAGCTGAAGATGATTCGCACGCTTGTCTCGTTTAAAAACTAGTCCGTCCCTAAGCTCAAAGTTCTGGACAATACCACTTTCAAGCTCATCCCTAAGTTTCCTGATGACCTCATCGCGATTTTGAGTAATCTGTATATTTAAATCAGTATCGTATACCTCATCTGAGTTAATTAAATGACATCTGCTAAGAGCGTCTACATGACCCATCGAAATTCCGCTGCGATGCTTCACCTTATAATTGTAATTTTCAAAACTAAACACCCACCTAGCAATTCGTTGATTCACCTGTTTCTTCCCCATGGCTTGCGCCAAAGCATTACAGTCAGTAATTATCGTAAACAAAATCCCTTTCAAATGGGTCTTAAACCGTTCGAGGGCATACACGATCGCTAATGTTTCTAACTCGAAGCTATGCAGTCTCGATTCACTTTCAGAAGCCGTTTTAGAAAAGTATGCTACGGGGTGAAATCTTCCATCGTCTTGTTTTTGCATAAGCACAGCACCAAACCCTATTTTACTTGCATCCGTATGTAATTCAGTTTCTCTTCGGGGGCTATATATGGCCAAAACTGGAGCAGAAACCAGCAACCTCTTAAGTTTTTTAAATGCGCTTTCACAAGTAGCGTCAAAGTTAAATACGGAAGATTTCTTCAGAAGGTTAGTCAAAGGTTTCGCAACAGAAGAGAATGCCGGAACGAATTTCCTAAAATAGGAAAATAAACCAAGACACTGCTGCAATTTCTTGAAATGTTGAGGCTGCGGAAAGTTGTTTATTGCTTCGATATGTGTATCATTAGGTCGTATTCCATCTGAACTAACTTTGTATCCTAAGAAGTTTATTTCAAAATATCCAAACTTGCACTTGCTCATTCTAAGTTCCAACCCCCTTTTGTACAGACGGCTAAGGACTTCAGTTAATATTATTATATGCTCGTCAAAATCTGCAGTGGCAATAGTTATATCGTCTATAAAAACAACAATCTTGCCCGAATCTACCAAATCCCGAAGGATGTCGTAAATAAAACGTTGGAAGAAAGCAGGAGCGTTTTTCAATCCAAACGGCATTTTTTTATACTCATACTGACCCAAAGGCGTTACAAATGAAGTGTATTTAATCGAATCTTCATGCATTTGCACTTGATGGAAGCCGTTCATTAGGTCTAATGTAGTGAAATATTTTTTTCCTTCTAAGTATTCTAAACAGTCTTCAATTAACGGCAGTGGAAAATTATCACGAACAGTTTTCTTGTTAAGCAACCTGTAGTCTACACAAAGTCTACCCTCCCCGTTTTTCTTTCTAACCAACACTACAGCTGAGGCATACGGCGAGTTACTGCACCTAACTATCCCCTTTGCTAACAGATCATCAACGATCACTCCCACTTCTACTCTTTCAGCATAGGAAAGTCTTCTCGGCCCACAATGAAAAGGCGTGTCATCAGTAACACATATCTTCATTTTTGAATCGTAAGGTTCTACTTCAATTATCGGATTAGGATTACAATATTGGCTATAAATCGTTGTGCGTAAGACTTCCTTTTGATGACCATACAACTCAAAATTAATGTCTATGTTCTGCTCATCGTCAGTTCGCGAAATAGAAGCAACTCGCTCCTCTAGCTCAGATGCATCAATACATAAGTTATGACAACCAAATTTACTTCCAATGTTCGTCTCAACCGCATGAATCTGTATTGTATATTCCTTTTCAACAGACCCCGACAAACCCACCACATCAGAAATCTCCCCTGTAAGTGTATCTTTTCCTAATGGAATCAAATCGCCACCCACATCAGCGCCTTCCCCCACCGGACACCCATCACACAACTTAAGATTTTTCCTCAAATTAAACAAATCAAACGCACTGGATCCAACAACTTTCAACTCAAAATTCTTCACTTTTTCTTTAATACTCAGAAGTTCTTCTTTTGAATACTTTAGTTTCATTTTTCTAATTTTACATAAATGAATATTAAGCTTTCTTAAAAGATCTCGACCAATCAGTACATGCACCGAAAGATCAGAGTCTGGCAAAACTAAAAATGTATGCTTAACACAAGTGTCCTCAATTTCTACCTCACATAAGACTTCATCGTATATCTCTAGTCGTTTGTTTCCGACACCGCAGTAGTTTGTTGGTCTTAACTTCTTTTTAATTTTAATTGGGACTGCTGATTGTTTAATAAAACTCTTCGGGCTACCAGAATCAAGAAGAGTTACTAATTTAGAAAATTCAGTGCGCTTGGCTTGATCATATAAAAAGGCAACACTCACCATCTGCATAGCGCTTACGGCCCTAACTAACTCGACTTCCCCCTCAGACAACTGAGCTGAAGTTTTGATGGCGTCCCTCGCTGATTCTTCAATTGCAGCAACAGCGTTGTGTTTCCTAGGGCATGACTGATGGAGGTGTCCCAATTCACCACACTTGAAGCAGGAACCTGGAGCACGTTTTGGCTTAGGACACTGTGACTGGTAGTGACCGAACTGCGAACAATTAAAGCAGCGCGTGTTATCAATCTGGACAGAAGTTTTAACCGAAGATGAAGGAACAGAAGTTGCACTGGTTGACCTTCCAGCCACCGCAGGGGAAAATCCACTTCCAGCACTGGGCTGCCTAACTTTGGCACGGAGTTTCTCGTAACGTTCCAGCAGCATGTTGAGTTGACGCAATGTTGTAGCTTGGTACAGCATAGTAACCAATGAGGTTCTGTCGTTCAGCCCACCGACGATAGCATCCACCAAGTCACTCTCAGGAATTTCCGCTTTATCCGCAATCAGGCACATCTCTACGACGTATCTCCGAAGACTCTCTCCCGACCGCAGTTTTCGAGCCTTCAGCTCCTCATAAACTTCTAGCACTGTGTGAGAACGACCAAACTGTTCACTCAAAATTATCTCCAGTTCCTCATAACTGCGTGCTCCCTTCTGACGAACAACCAGTTTAGCCGTTCCTCCAAGCAAGCGATGGGCACACAGTAACTTGTTTTGGTCATTGCATTTCAGCAATTCGAAAACCTCAGCCAGATCCATAAGCCATCGCTTAATTCCATACGAGTCATCCCCCGTAAATTTGGTCATCATCGAGTCTACTACAGATAAGTCCATTGGTGCACTCTGCTGAAGTTGACTCTGTAGCATCTCGACTTCCTGGCGTAGTAACAGCAGTTCTTTTCGTTTCCTCAGTTCTATCAATTCCCGTTCCACTAGGTCCAAGTCAGTCGCAACAAATGATACAGCAGTGGATGCGGAAGGGGCGGCGGCGGCAGCAGTACCAGAAACAGCAGCAGACAATGCAGCGGTAGATGCGGAAGGGACGGCAGCAGCAGCAGTATTAAAATCTGCAGCAGTAAATTCGGAAGTAGCGACAGCGGCAGCAGTACCAGAAACAGCAGGCGGAATTATTTTCGACGTCCCAGCGGTGGTTTCATCGTTGGCGTCTTCAATGGTCGGCCGTGTTTCGATGAGACACTCATACAATGGCCGCAACTGTGTTATTGTGGCACTTTCTGGAATCAATGTTCCTGCTTCAGCCAATGAATTTGCCATCTCCTGGCGTGTCACTGATCTTAAAGTCATTTTATTATTATATTTTGATTTTTGTTATCCCACTTCTGAAGCTATAAATGAGTTTTTATTTAGAGAATATAATGGCGTGGTTGGTATGACAATACTTTTATAATAATAATAGAACCGGATGTCAAAGTCTCCTTTTCGATGCCGGAAATCAGCCACTTCGAAGTTGGCCGCAGTTGAATCTTTGTTTCTGAAGTTGGCTACGATGATAGCTCTGCTTTGGTGTGTCTGAGGTGGAAGCACAATAAATACAATAAATTTTATTCTATGTTTACAAAGAAAATGAAGAATTTATTTTTCTTGTTCATTTTTGAGCCTCTATAAAGCTTCCATAAAGTTTCGGTAAGGTCTATCCAAGCTGTTCAGGAAGTCTTAAACAAGTAAATAAAGGGTGATTTTTTAGCTGGTTTGGTTTTGGCAACACTGGTTTTGACAGCTGACGTGTGTTTAGTACCTTGTGTCACTGTCAAACAGCTTCAGTTTGGTTTGCAATTTAACCATGGATCGTCTTACAAATGAACAACGCTTGCAAATTATTGAATTTTACTATCAAAATTCGTGCTCGGTTCGAAATGTTCATCGCGCGCTGCTTCCATTTTATGATCGGCATTCTCGACCTTCTGAGCAGTCTATTCGGAAGATTGTGACCAAATTTCGCACCAAATTTACTTTGTTGGACATTAAACCACCAACACGTTTACGTACTGTGCGTAGTGAAGAAAATATTGCGGCCGTATCAGCTAGTGTGACAGAAGACCGCGAAATGTCGATTCGGCGCCGTTCCCAGCAGTTAGGCCTTTGTTACAGCACTACGTGGAAAATTTTGCGGAAGGATTTGGGCGTAAAGCCTTTTAAGATACAGCTGGTGCAAGAACTAAAGCCAGCCGACCTACCACAACGCCGAATTTTTGGTGAATGGGCTCTTGGAAAGCTGGCCGAGGATCCGCTTTTTTATCGAAAAATTGTGTTCAGCGATGAGGCTCATTTTTGGTTGAATGGGTACGTAAATAAGCAAAATTGCCGCATTTGGAGTGAAGATCAGCCAGAAGCATTGCAACAGCTACCAATGCATCCCGAAAAAGCCACTGTTTGGTGCGGTTTATGGGCCGGCGGCATTATTGGGCCATATTTCTTCAAAGATGATGCGAATCGCAGCGTTACTGTCAATGGTGAACGCTACCGAGCGATGATAACAAACTTTTTTTTGCCCGAAATGGAAGTTCTTGACTTGCATGATATGTGGTTTCAACAAGACGGTGCCACATGCCACACAGCACGCGAAACAATGGCGCAATTGCGAGGCGAGTTTGGTGAACAGTTAATTTCACGTTTCGGGCCGGTCAATTGGCCGCCTAGATCGTGCGATTTGACACCATTAGATTATTTTTTGTGGGGGTATGCCAAGGCTAATGTGTATAGGGACAAGCCCGCTTCGATTGACGCACTGGAAGCCAACATCCATGCATTCATTCGTGAGATACCGGCCGATATGTGTGAAAGAGTATGCCAAAATTGGACTCAGCGGATGGGCTACCTGAGACGCAGCCGCGGTCAACATTTGCATGAAATTATCTTTAAACATTAAATTGCAAGGTTCAAACTATCGATTCAAATAAATATTTCATTCATTTTTTCGAATTTTTTGTGTTTTTTTTTTAAAAAAAGTTCTAAACCTCTTAAAAAATCACCCTTTACTTGCATTAAAGTGCGCCAAATGTGTTTCCATTAGACCTTATGCAGTTAATATTGCGGGAGGTGAAATAGCTTCGATAGCACCAATTACCGAAGTCAAATTGTAACTTGGGAATTTTCGTAACACACTCACCAGTTCACTCCAATATTTATATCTTTTATATCTCGACAACGGTGCCATCTATCGCGTCCAAAAGTATCCATTTTTCAAGTGCAACCGACCATACACATCCACAAAATTTCATTGGAATCGGTTGAGTGGTCTCGGAGATCGACAACACCAAATACACCATATATGTGCAAATACAGGTATGTTCACTAAAATATAAAGACCGTATATGCATACAAAACTGGGTATTGACGTCACCTTGTAACCCGGAGGACTGCAATGGGAACTTGTAAGCAGTCGTTGTAAAGCTTTTGTTATGAGAGAAGACACACTTTAAGATGTTGCAGTGCAGAGCGGTTTCTTTATGTCACTTACATCGAATCAGATAGGTCTACTCAAACAGCAGTTGCCTAAGGCGGAGCCACAAATGAAAAACAGGAACAAAATCGGTTCACCCATTACAGAGAACATCAATTTCTAACATAATACAACTTCTTTTTATATATATAAATAGATGAAAAACGCAATGTGCGCTTACAGCGCCACCTGTTGAGACTTTTCGGACTTTTCTTTCTTTCTAAAACTTCGCGAAGCAATTACGAACAAACTTGCACACGTAAGTATTTGATCCAGTCGTTTTCAAGTTTTAATAATCTGAACACACTTCGATCCATTTTTATGTATTCAGATGCATTTTGTTCACAAAGCAGAACTACTCATTTTACAAACATCTTTGGTACTTTGACTGCTTCTAATCTGCAAACAAGCCTTCAAAGGTCCCTTTCCGTTTTGGATGCCCTGTTACACCATATTTTTTTCCTCGATTTATTCCAGATCTTCTAGGCAAGATTAAGTATAATTTAAGCACCGAAACGAACGATTTCATTTTCGAATACATGTTACAGACTTTATTAGGCTTCTTTACTACGATATCTACAGAAAGCAAACTTTACTGAAATGAAAACAACCTCGGCTGTTTTGGGTACGCTATTATCCAGTGGAAAGATGAAAACCCTAATAAAATAGTAAATGAAATATCTTAGGCCCGGAGATTTAAAAAAAAAATGTTTCCTTATTAAATCCCATCATGATGGGATTATAGTAGGTACCTACCCTTTGACGTACATATTAATCTTATTAAATGTGTCTTTGCCCCTCATGAAAGTTCTAAGGGAGGATGCGAAACGCAAATGTCGTCATTAATCTCCTTATTACTCTGCAATTGAAAAGGATTATCCGTCGTAAGAAGGATAACGTCTCCCTGTGCGTCTCAATTGGGAAACCATTTATTACACCTTAAACTTGTT
This sequence comes from Cheilosia variabilis, assembly GCA_951230905.1. Classification (NCBI taxonomy): domain Eukaryota; kingdom Metazoa; phylum Arthropoda; class Insecta; order Diptera; family Syrphidae; genus Cheilosia; species Cheilosia variabilis. Next base: position 30,581,416 of record OX579677.1, read on the forward strand.
TGACGATCTCAGATGACAGGGTGTTGACATTTAAAAAATTATAATAAAAAAACAAAACCCTAATTCCGGCCTAAACATATCTAATTTTATCTAACCACATGCAGTGGGTATGTAAAGAACATGCAGCTATATGGAATCACAATGAATAAGTATACCCTTAATTATGAGTTTACTTACCTGAATACCACCCACACCGATAACAAACAAAAGTTGTGCCATAAATAAGGACGCCAAAAGGCTAAGGAGGGCTGTTCCAGCAAGCGAACGTAAATCTGAAAATAAACTTTAAATTGGGTATTGTTAATGGAAAAATTCACACTACATGGATACTTTTGCGACTGAAATACACATATACTCGTACGATCTCATACAAGACGACCATTAATTAACGTTTTGCTTACTGAGGTGGATACGAACAGGAGGTGTAAAAGGAGGTTGAAGGCGCAAAAACACACTCGGTGCACATATTATATATTTTGTTTATATATAGCGGTGCTGTGGATTCCGGGACCAAGCCCGAAAAGTAAAGGGAACAAAATTCTTAACTGACTGAGGCGAGGACCTGTTGTTGTTGTTTGTTGTTACGAATGGTTGCGGTGAGCATGCTAGAGTTGGTGACTTTGATATTTCAGGTAAGGGATTAATTTGCCTTGTGTCCTTTGAAGTTTAAAAAAACAACAACATCCTACTTGTGATTTTATTTTACATTAACCACGCTAAGATGGGCATTGTCAAAATGGAAAATTGCCTGTTATATATATGCTTATATAAATGTGCAGCAATCCAGAAATAAAGTCCCTCAAGCCACTAAATGTGATTTTGAAATGGGTTTGTGTCCTTCATACAGTTCACCGATTTTTGTCCTGCGGCTCCGCCTGTGAAGAGTACTCAAAATTGAACAATGACGGAGCTGAAAAGATATGTCATTGCCCTCTTGACCTTATCTCAACTCGATGTGAAGAAAAAATACTTTCATACAGTGATTTTAATTTTGCAAGTTTTGATGATTGTTTTTACTTTGACTTTACTTCGTGAACTTTCAGACTAAAGTGCCGCGCCAACGCTAATATCTATTTTGGAACCATCCGGGTAGATGGAAATCGTTGACTTGTGAGCTGGTAACTGTCATTTATCTCTACAATGAAATTAAGAAATGAACTGTGTTGCAAAATCTGGACTGAGGGTGTGAGTTGATAAATAGTTTATCATTTAAATTTTCACAGCAGTTTTTCATTTTATCACTGCACGAACACACGATTTTTGTGATTCTTGAAGTCATCATAATAAACTGCTGTCAAATGTGTATACTAAAATCATTGACTTATTATATATCGACTGCTAGTGAAATGTCACTTCCATACAATCTCGGCCCAGAAAATGACGCCAACATAACTAGCGCTCGTGGTTCTATGCGAAAAATAAGTGAAACAAAATGACAACCATCTTGAATTTCTCCATAGAATGCTAGAGCCACCTATGGGGCGTGAGTGGATTTGCCAAGTGAAACGGTTGAAATTCAAATTGTTGCGGCATTGGGGACGTTCAAGTATCTAGTTTAGTAAGTCTGACAGCTCTCTCACTAGATGAAACTCGGCTCTGATTGGGGGAAATCGGTCGTGAGAGCAGATGTTTCAGTTGACGTTTATGGAGGGGTAGCCGACGAATCTAGTCGAGAAATTCGTGACTGAGTACTAAGTTGACAGTTCTCATATGTGGCTGACGTAGAAAACGTGACGTTCCCGACCAATCTAGTTTTTGCGTTCAGGTTACATCTCATCCAGACCAATCTAGTCGACTTAAGATAACTAGATTCTTGAATGTGGCCATTGTTTACAATAGATGTCATCTCGAATTTTTGCTAGTTTATATAATTAATAATAGATGGAACCAACAAAATTTAAATAAAAAATCGTTTTTCATTGTCCCATAAATTGCACAATTTTCGTATATTTCTTGCGAATTAGTTTTTATGTTGTTTTTCATTATTAATTTTAGAAATATGATGTAATAACACTTTAGCGTATATTTCAATCACATTTCTGATCAATAAATACTTATGATTGTCAATTTGATTATGATTGAGAATTTAATTCATCATATAAATTGCTTGCATCTATATCTCTTAAAGTACTTATATCTGCAACGAAATGGAAAAGTCAGATTTGAGTTTCCAATTTATTCCGCTCCGAACGACGAGAGCTAGCGCTTATGTTTGAACCAACGCGAAGTTGTCTACTAGCAGTCCATATATAATAAGTCAATGACTAAAATGTACTAAGTGATAAATCCTGTCACATATTTAAGTCATTTGTGCGTTTTCTGTGTTAATTTACTTTGTTTGTTCAGTCTTTAATGTCGGAAATAAAAATACGAGTAATTATAACAATACGCGTCGTATTGAACAATGGTGATTTATAAATTCTTTGTTTTGTTTTCAACAAAAATAATGTGTGTTTAGTTTTCCTAGAAATAAACTGACTATTTTGCAACTTTACCTTCGAGATGGTCATAAGTTCACATCGAAGTTACTATAGACAAACCATACTTGTATTGTCTCTGGAAGTTACTACCAGAGACAATACTGAGACCACCAACTCCGGTCGATTTCCAGTTACGAAAATCGTATTGACAAATGTCACGAAACTTCAAAAATTCCGGCTCACCAACACACTCGCACCTTGCATATGCCACTTCCGCTGTAAATACACAACCAAGTTTGTCCTAATATGTTCTAGTATATAAAACATATATTTTAGATAATTTTACTAACCAACCAAATCAAATTATTCCATTTTTAACAATTTATAATAACTAACCAATGGCATTCAGTAATATAAAAGTGTGGTATTTCCGAACTCTTTCACATTTCCCCACGGATGCAGACATTTGTTTTAATTTATTTATAGATCGCGAATTGAATTAAGCGTGGACTTGTGAAAACACTTCACTTCACAGTATCACAGAACGAGAATCTTCCCCCAGCATTTCCATTTGTAATCAGCAATCATAGGGTCGAAGTTTACTGTGTTTACTGTGTTTACATTTTTACTCAGTCAGTTAATTTATTCTGAGCCCATAGTCATAAGCGGTGCCGTACAATAGCACCGAATTTTGGAATTCGGCTTTATTTCACTCTGTGAAAGAGAAATAACGGCGAATTTCCTTGTTCGGTCTTATTTCACTTTCTAAAATTAAATAAAGCCTAGTCGGCCTTATTTCCCTTTGAAATTATGAGTTCAGATGATATGAACAAATATAGCTTTTATTTTAACTATGAACTAATTCGAGCCAATTTTGGATTGTTATTTTCTACAATATTCTTCATCTAGTTTCAGCCTTTAGAATTTGAGAGAATAGGAGTTAAAGATTCGAGCGAATTTGTACAGAATTTGAAGGTGGAAAAACATTCTTGACCGAGGCTAGGCATATATAATTTTTTTTTTGGCAGATTTTTTAAGAATGTTTAAAATATTAAAAAGTCAGTATGTTGAATCGACAAAAAAAATTAAAAACATATTTAAAATAAAAAAGATGCCTTTTTGACAAAAACAAGCGTTAAAGCCTTAGCTAATGGAATAAAGCCTAAAAGGCATGAAAAAGCCTTAGTTTGTTGTATTGTTTTCAAGTTAGGCATTTTTTCGTTAAAAGTGGCTGGCAACGATGCCGCCAGCTCAGACACATTAAAAGAATTTGCCTACAAGCTGTTTTCCGTGGAAAAGTGGGAAAGTATGTGTGCCATGTTAAAAAAATTAGCCGCACGCACATTTATGTCGTTTTCCATTGGTTTCACTCGGGGATCCACTCATTTTGAAATCCAATGGAACAACAAAACTGCTTCTGAAAGAATTCACAAAAGTATTGGTGAAATGCCAAAAAATAATCTGCTGCTGTCAGCTGACTTCTATAAAATACATAAATTAAACTTGTGTGAGTGCTTCTTGAGTGGATTCTGACTTCTAATCGAGAAGCGAAATTCTCTTCTCAGAATCACCAGAAGAGTATTTTTTGTGCCATGGAACGGTTTCAGAAGTGATTTTTTCGATTCCGGACTCTCCCGGACGCTTCTTTTTGCCCAATGGAAAACGACAATAGTAACCTGTACCTGACAGTTCGTTCGGTTTTTTTTTCTTTTATTACACCTCGCGACATTAAGATTTCTTTTTACTGCTTCACATGTGTTCGCAGATAGGAAATTTAAGAGAGAATTTTCTTTTCGAAATTTGGGGAGGGATCCATTTTGTTTGAGGCATGAGTAAACCCTTAAATCCAACCTAATTCCTGTCATGGAGTGAGCAGATAGCAAACCGTAGGTACCCAAGGATGAAAGGCTGGGGGTAAAACCAGTCGCGTACGAACCATAAACTAAGTATTAAATAGACCGTCAGCTCTTGCAACTTAAGAGAATTTGCCTACAAGCTGTTTTCCGTGTTTCTATGTGGCAAAGTATGTGTGCCATGTTAAAGTAGATTAGCCGCACGCATACTCTCGCACATAGGAACCTGACAGTTGCCTGACAGTTCATTCTGTGGTAACATTGAAATAAATTCAAATAATTCAAATAACTGCCCGTTATCGGGACGTGTTAATAAAACGGTGGGTATGGTGTGGTGAATTTAGTATCAAACTTTATTAAAACGCATAGGTTAGGTAGGTAGGTATACGTATTAGGATTTCGTTCATTTTACCTAGATAATCTATATAGTACGGGATGTTTTCATCTTTGTTGTAAAAAATCGAAATCGATAAACTATATGAATCATTGACAAAAATAAAAAAAAAAACGCTTATTAATATAAAAAAATATTTGATTACTAATGTTTATGAATCGTATATATTAAAAGCAAATAAATTGTAAGCAGCAAAACTTAAATGCGTGAGACATATCAAGGTACAAATCAGTAAACATGTTTATTTCCAATTTTGCTTAAATACATTTTGAGTTTCGTTCTTTTCCGTAAATTTTAAAGAAAATAAATTTTCGTTGATTGTGTCTACTAGACTTTTTATTTTTATTATAAATGAACATTATTCATATTCTCGGCTGACGCAATTGATTTCAAATGTAATTTTATTAATTGTTCAATTTTTCCAAATTTTCTAATAAATTTTTATTTTTTTTAATAAACGGAATCTTCATGAAAAGATTATAACTAAAAACTCATACTATTGCAAATCTTAATAGTCGTAATCAATTATTCTTCTCTTTAAATTCTTTGCCGTTTTTCTGTGGACATTCACGGTGAAATAATTTTTCGCCAAAAACAGCAAACGAAAACAGACACAATAATTATAGGAACAAAAATATCTTATTTTATTTCACACATCATTCATTTGTTTATTTATGTTGATTACATTCGCTATTATAAATTTCGTAGAATATCTACATGTTTTCGTGGTGAAATAAAACAACGAGCTTAAACTCTCAGAACGCATCCATCAGCTGACAGAAACTCACCAAATACACTAACTCTCAGTCAGTGTTCTCAGCACGCTCACTTTATTTTTCACAAGAAGTGTGTTAATTTTTCCCTTTTCACTTAACTCAAATTCCCTTAGATTTTTTATGGAAAATACATACTTTTAGAAGTAAAATTTGTATTGTTCGGAGAGAAAATCATATTAAATTAATCTTCAGTATAAAAATCGCAGTTTGCTAACATTATAATGATAATTTTTTGATAATAGAAATTTTTGCTTAAGGCAAATCTCTTTTTTATGTACATTTAGTGCGTTGATATTCATAGTGAAATGTAGTTCGACTGTTTTTCTGACAGATTATTGATAGTCCAACAATTAAGACATTTTTTTCCTTTTACGCAGGAAAGTTTTTTAAAAATTTAAATTCCCACAAAAAGGTAGAGATGCCACAATGCAGGAACACTGCTGAGTGTCAGTATTTTATTACTCCTCCCACCTTTTAGAAATTCTTTTTTTTGCTGCTTCACACGTATTCACAGATATGAAATTTAAGAGAGAATTTTATTTGAAAAATTTGCGGGGGGAATCGGGTAGGTGCGCGGGAGCTGACGGTCTATTTAATACTTAGTTTATGGTACGAACTTCCTCAAACGCCATGGCGAGGGTCTGTTGTATTTAGCCCTGTCCAGGTATGGCGGCGCTGCCTGGGTTGACCTTGTTTTTTCCGGCCTTACTCATGGGACCAAAATTAACAAAAACTTAAAACATAAACTAACAAACACAAAAAAGGGAATTACTATTCCAGGAAGGGAGGGAACAGACTCCACAAAGCCGGCGATGGAACTGGGAGATGATTCTTACGAATCTGAACCACAGTCTGCCATCTCCGGCCTGGAAAGAGAACCTGAGGAGGTACTGCTAGCTAGTGACAGTGAGGATGCAGACTCCATGCTCACTGACACTAACGTAGCGGGACGTTTCAGCCGTACTGATAAAAGAGCCCTGGATCAACAAAAACCATCGTACCCAGGGACTCTCCATAAGGGATTATACGCTTTACTTCAAGCCTAACGTAGGTAAAATTAGGACTGGCAACCTACTAAAAAACAATATAAGGGAATTTCTTTTGAATAATTTCAGGAATCAAACCGGTGTGCCTGATATCGGCTTATCTTCCACGTGAGTCGACGATGGTGCCTTCCCACAACCTAAGGCAGCTGTTGACCAAGGACAAGTGGTTCTTCGGCCTAGGATGCGATGCTAATGCGCATCATGCGCAATGGGGAAGCAGCGATATTAAAGAAAGAGGTGAGCGTCTTTTTGTTTTTGTGTTATCGATTCAACTCACTGTATGCAACATGGGCAGCACCCCAACTTTTGTGGTACGGAGTAGGCAGGAGGTGTTAGATATCACTCTCGCATCCTATTCTTATACTCACAATAGAGAAATGGAGGGTACTAGAAGAGGCCTCCCTATCGGATCAAAAGTGGATCCGCTTTCAGATAGGTTTCCACAAGCACAGATGATTCGGATTACTAACCAGTACTCGTCCAAATGTGGAGCAATTGAACACACGGCCCTAGAAAAACCGCCTATTGCGACTGATTTTACTGTTTAGCAATTTATATTCCGCGTCGCAAATGACCATCAAAGCAAAACTGTGCCTGCATTTTTATCTGCTGCTGTGTTTTATTGAACATCTATCTCAGGAAAGCAAAGCAAAGTTAATCTTCAGCAGGCAATTACAACAACTACACTCTATTGAACTTCCGAATACCGGAATTCAAACTGGTTATTTGTATACCAAGTGAAAGCTACGATATAAATCTTTTTTAGATGTGCCCATAAATATGCTAGATGTGTTCTTGACTATGCTAGTAAACTGGTTTCAGCGCCATTCACTTCCAGCGAGCGGGGATAAGTAGATCGATGAATCGAACTAAAAGTTGAGACACACAACAAAATATACCAATTTTATACCGCTTTCTCAAAAATGTGACAATACAGGATGTCCGCCGGGAAGGTATACTACTTTGTTTGTTTATAATTTTTGATTAAATGAAAGAGAATGGATCTTATATTGATAAATGTTTTATTTATTGTCGGAAATTATATGTATGGAATACAATATCAGGTAAATGTCCGCCTCTGTTAGTCTCACAAATGCGAGCCCCTTTGGGCACATTTTTCATTACATTCTCACACATTTCACGCGGTATTTCATTAATTTCATCACGAATATTTTGTTTGAGTTGCTCAAGCGTTTGTGGTTTGTTTGCATAAACCTTGCTTTTCAGATATCCCCACAAAAAGAAGTCCGGAGCAGTCAAATCAGGCGACCGTGGAGGCCAATCAACATCACCATTTCTTGAAATAACTTGCTGTGGAAAGAGGTCTCTCAGTTATTCCATTGTAATCCTGGCTGCATGCGATGTGGCACCGTCTTGTTGATACCACGTGTTAATCAAGCCCAAAGCATGAAGTTGTGGCGTTAAAAAGTTTTCAATCATATCACGATATCGCTCCCCATTCAATGTTACCGTTACGGCGTATTCATTTTCAAAGAATTAGGGTCCAATGATTCCTCCTGACCAAATTGCACACCAGACTGTAACTTTTAATGGATGCAAAGGATGCTTGGGCCTATCACCTACAGACCCTCTTTCTTCGAAATCATTCACTACACGATAAATAGTGCGTTTTGTTTCACGTAACTTTGTCATCGTCACAGTAATCGATGATTGATTTTGATAAAATGTTTTAACGATTAAAACACGTTGGTTTATCGAATACTTTTCCATAATAAATTTGCCACGTGTCTACTTCACGACTGCCATGAACTGTCAAGACGAATGTTTATCAAAATGGCGGCAAAACAAAGTAGTATACCTTCCCGGCGGACACCCTGTATAACTGGCAGGTTTATAGCGCATTCGTTAAGCCCGTATGACACTACATTTTTTTTTGCATTTTTTTCAGCTTTTAAAATGAAACTAAGCAGTACGAAAAATTAGAAGGAAAATTCCCAATAGGAGTGAGTGCGTTTACAAAAAACTTTTAATGTAGACACGTCAAAGAAAATGCATTAAAAATGACAGCTTAGCTTTTTTTTTACATTTCAAGATTATTTGAAAATAAATTCTACTGAAAATTTGCGGTTGCTTTGCAAACAATATAAAAATGAGGAAAAAATGTAGTGTCATACGGGCTTTAGGCAGCCTTACTTTGCTGAAATAGAAGCTGAATAAAACGCGGCCTAATGTTGTTTGAAAATTCCATCAATTCGTTGAATTTGCTTGCAATCGCACTTTCCATTTAATTTATTTATTTTCAATCATTGCTAAAACTGCACGATATTTAAAGCAATACAAAAAAAAACTTAACATAGGTAGATATATTCATTATACCATGACAAAATAAAACTTGAGAAATATTGACGTCAATAAATTGTTTTGCGCAATGATGTGTCCGCTGCCAATTTTTAATGAATCTGAATTTATTGGTATCGCTAATAGGCTGCAGATAAATTTGTTGGCATCCTTCGCCGTCTGGCTTTTTATTAAAACTTGATCAGAAGGACGAGACTCGCAGTTTGTATAAATTTGCAAAGTCTTTGAATATGAATCAAAACATAATTTCAAATAAAAGTCAGTCGTAAATTGTGTTTTGAATTTTGTATTACGATATGAATATCTATAAGTATTCACGATTATTTGGGTGGGTATATTTTATGTCCTAGTTATTTCTGGTAGATAACCTTAAAATATCTTTGTTCACGGCTAATTTGGGGCCAACAAAATCTACACATGCTTATGTACATTATGACAATTGTATTCGTATTTTAAGCATTTACGTGTGACACTTATTCTGTCTGGGTTTATACAAAAGTAGAGCATTTTCAGAGAACATAAATGCCGCCGTTACTACTCACCTATATGTTATAAAAGCAAATGCGAGTCCCACTAAGCTAATAGAGCTTCCAAGAACTACGCCGAGAGCAATAACACTTCCCTGTGATCCCCATTGGGCACCAAATGTCACACTGGAAGTATTTATTGGAGGAACAAATGTGTGTAGGTGATGCGAATAAAGTGTCTCCATCTGAAAGTATATAAAAAAAAACGGTCTTAATTCAATTAGCATAAATGTGCGTGCATCAGTATTATAAAACAACGAAAATGTATTTTTACAATAGAATAACACAAATTAATATAATTGCCACCTTGGTTTAAATTCCGTCGTCTTGTTTGTTCATGTTTGTTACTTGGTGGCAAATGCAATTGTAGCTAGTGCTGTAGATTCAATCGGATAGTAAGTAGATATGTTACTCTTAACACATAAACTAAAAAGAGTCTTTCCGGAAACTACAAGAATATCTGTCTCTGTCCCCAAGACCACCATATCTTGCTCAAGATTACAAAATAGGAAAGCCGCCGATCAATGTAAAAAAAAAGTTTTCAGCTTATGAATTACTCAGAATTATTCCAGACCAGCGACACTTATAATGGATAAGTGGGACATTCAAAATGAATAACAAAATAAATAAACTAACGATGAATTTGTTCTGAATTTACCCACCCACGCAGAAAGAGTGGCGCATTACGTTTATATTTCCTATCTTGAGGCAGAACGCGGAGGGCATTACTGTCATCGAAATATTTAGCTCCATTTATTAGTAGATACCGCTTTAAGATTGAATCAATTTTAACTGACGTAGTAACAAGGTTATTCTAATGTCGTTTTCCATTGGGACCACCAAAAATCTTTTTCAGATCTCAGATTTAACGCGGCTCATGGAACATTCAACGAAATTGATCTGCTTTTGTAAATGGATTAGTGCGTTATTTGACAGCAATATCAGCTGTTCAAATTGCATTAGTTTTTGTGGAAAAATCAAATATGGATATCGACTTGAAAAATATTTCCCCTGTTGTAGATATAAATGGAATAGTTTCGGTGATTCTTAGTCTTCAGATGATGCGGAAGACGATGAAGATAATAATTCCTCCAAAGTTATATCCGTTGCTATATATGTATATCTTTATTTTGCTTTTCACGAAACTTTGTGCATTTGTTTTGACAGCAAACTTCTTAAGATGACGTAAAACAGCTGTGCAAAGTATATTGGTATTTGTGGTAGTAGGTACGTGTAAATCTGAAAAAATATCGACAACTGCAAAAAGTGATCCGAATCGAAAAAAAATTTATTTTTTTGCCCAATGGAACATGAAAAGTGATTTTTTTTGGCCCAATGGAAAACGACATAAGTGACGATGTTCAATTCAATCCAACCGAATCTCTAATTCAGACGAATATGATTAAGCTCAACTAGCAGCTTCGGGTGACTCTTTCTTTATTTTAACCTTTCTCGAAAACGGAAAAAATGCTATTTGTCGTTCTGCAGGCATTGGCACGATTAAGCAAATGCAAATCAGTTTCTAATTATTTGGGAAATAGGACGAAACGACGTTCAAGAGAGATGTTATTTTTAGCACGGCTTTTTCTATTTTTTTAGCGCCCGAACTGTGTTTCTTTTTTAGTCCAGAACTATCAGAGCTCTGCATTTTCGCTTAGATCAAAAAAGATGCATCGTCTACAATCTACAAGCTAGTTGCGAAGTTGTTTGGTCGAGTGCTGTAAAACAAGTGGGCACTCATACACTCCTACCTTATAACTCTGCGACTCTACCACACACACATTTTTTACAAGACCCTCCACTGATGAAAATTTCCTTGAGATCGTTTTATTTCAAAATTCGAGCCTAATCTTTGATTATGATTGACGTGCAGTCTGCAGATATGACATTTGAGAGACGAAAATAAGGGATTTCGAAGAAATTGATGGGACTGCGATTTGGGAATTGAGAGTTTCAGCCTCTGTCTCAGTGCGTCTTGTTCTGCATACAGAACCCTATGGCTAATCATATGACCAGGACAGGATCAATACATTCATATCATAGCTAAATCGGATTGCTCTTAAATCTGAAATTCCGAAAACGCCCGGTTCAGAGCATGCTCAACTTTCTTAATCTCTGTTTGTTCACTGCTCTGCCTTAGGTGAAAGCTGAAAACGCCATGCGATTTATTGCAAAAACGTGCGATATTTCTTTTCATTTGTGAATTGTGATATTTGGCTTTATTAATCAGTTTGTAAAACAAAATACTGAAATAAAGTATCAGAAAAATTCTTCCCGCTTGGAAGTTTAAGGTTTAACCAATAGTTTTAAGAATAGATAACTCAAGTATGCTCTGAAGTATGAGCGTGTTCAGAGTCATTTGAAACTGTCATATGGGAATAGTATATTTTTTTCTTCAGTCCGGTTCCCGGTACACTAAAATTTTCATTATCTACTTTCTGTCTATTTATTTATTTATTTATTAGGCGTTTTTCTTTTTTAGTTCAGAGCTGAGCTCTGAGCTCGAGCATTATGAGCGCGCTCTGAACTGAGCGTGCTCAGATTGTTCTAAGGTATTTATGAAACACACTTGATCACATAGTTGTCATTTGTTCTAAATATATGTATAGATTGAATATTTATAATTTGTAATTAATTAAATTGGTTAATATTCGGTTCCAAAAAAATAAGTTTAGTCCGCCACTTCAACTATTTTGCTTATCCTGTTTTTTTTTTCTGATCCTGTGAATGGAAGTGTGTAATCAGCTTTTCACTCAGCCTGCTCAGTTAATTTATTCTGAGCTCATAGAGCGCGCTTTGATCATGCTCTGAACGAAAAAAGAAACACAAATTCTAAGCTCTGATGTGTCTGAACTAAAAAAAAACACGAACTGTTTGTATAACAGTTCAGGTTGTGCTCTGAACTAAATAAGAAAAACGCCTATTTGCCTTATTTTTTTGAGTTGCAAATCCCATTTAAACTATTATTAAGATAAAACATACTAAAACAAATCAGCGCATAAGGATCGACTAACGACTAACAAAACCGAAAATTTAAAGTGCATTACTTCCGAAGACTGACAGTTTATTTTTCTGCATTCACATTAGGTTAGTTCGTGTACTTTCTTTCAGCATAGAAAAATAAAAAATGTCAAATATCAAAAATCGAGAGAGAAATCTCGTGACCGGTTTTCTTACAAAAAGTTTAAGAAATGTCATTTTGACATTATCGTAAAATGCAGCATTTACAAAATAAGTTGGAATTGAATTTTTTTATAGGCTAAATACCTATTAAACTTATTATTTTGAATGCACTGATATGTTCTAGAACATTCAATTACAACTTCTTCTTCCGACATCGTTGATGACGAAAATATAAGAGTTTTACTTGCCAAACTTTTGAGCTGTCACTTAGTTGTCTGCTTTTATTTTACAGTAAGCCGATATGCGGCAAGAAGAAAATTATGAAAAAATGAAAAGAGGGGAAATGGATTTCTCTCTCATATTTTTTTTTTCAATTTTCTTAGTACGTGGTCGCAATGTCGCATTCCCACAGTTTCTCAGCTAATTTTTAGTAATTTTACGTTTGCAAAAAAGTACCCGTACGAGCGAAGTATGGTTAGCTGTCAAAATAAGGTGATATTTTTTTCAGATCTCAGATTTTACGCCGCTCACGGAACATGCAACGAAATTGATCTGCTTTTGTAAATGGATTAGTGCGTTATTTGACAGCAATAATCAATATCAGCTGTTTCAATTGCATTCGTGTTGGAAAAAAATCACAAATATGGGTAGGTATCGACTTGAAAAATGTTTCCCCTGTTGTAGACACAAATGGAGTAGCTTTGGTGATTCGCAGTCTTTAAATGACGAGGAAGACGAAGAAGATAATAATTCCTCCAAATTATGATGATGATGTATTTCTTTATTTTGGTTTTCACGAAACTCTGCGCATTTGTTTTAAAACAAACTTCTTAAAATGCCTTAAAAAAGCTGTGCAAAGTGTATTTGTGTTTGTGGCAGTATGTGTAAATCTCAAAAAATATCCAGATCTGCAAATAAGTGATCCGAATCAAAAAAAAGATAGATTTTTTTTTGTCCAATAGAACATGTCCCAATGGAAAACCACATCAAACTGGTAAGTACATTTATTCTGAGCCCAAATAGATTCCTCTGTGATCGTCCTCTGAACGAAAGAGGGTGTTCCTTTTTTGATGTGTCTGAACTCTGAACTAAAAAAACAAAATGCCTCTGTACTGCTCCTGCTTTGCCAGCCAGTAATGCCCTACTGGAAAGACGATTTTCATACATGATACATGAATGAGCAATTAAAGCAAAAAGCCATTCAAAGGTTCAAGTAAACATATTTAGATCCATTGATACGCATTGGGATTCATTCAAAAATAAATAAAACCAATTTAGGGAATGTTTAAGTCCTTCGAGAAAAATACAACGCCATGCCTGCAAAAAGCTTCTTATTACGTGGATGTGAACGGAGGATGCAGATGTTTAGACCGTATTCTGTTACGTACGCTCATAAATACTTATTTCCATACACAACAAAGAGAGATGATGTATTTGTATATGGATTGAACTCTACTAAAAGATGAAGCTCAGTGGGTTCTATTCAAACCAAAGGTGTGCAAGCAACCATGCGACTTCTTTTCTACCCAAGATAAATATAAATAAAAATTCAATGTCCGTTATTCGCCTCGCCATCGCCAGTCCATGAAGACTTAAAACGTTGTGTGCTGCTATGCTGATGTAAATTTCTTAATATTAATATCAATAAAGTTGAAACGACCTCTTTCTGATCCCTTATCACGTTTATGTGTTAGGGGAACCAAACAACGTATTTTACCTCCCTGGGTTTCTATTCCATTTAGTCCTTTAAAGAAAAACTGCTGTCGATTTGTTGTATCACAAATAATGTTTCTTGTTCATATCAATATATTATAATAAGTTGAAATCGTTTCCGTCGGGAAATAAAACCGAAAAAAATATATCAGCGCTATTTTAAATAACTTTTCGCTGAGTTTCGTACAGTATAATTTGTCATTGCTTTTGTTTTGCTTAACAATTTAAGGCAAACACGTATCCAGGGACCAAGAAGTGGATACGTAGTTTGAAAATGAGGGGGATTAACAGAGAAAGTATTGCCCTACGGGTTACCTTATTTCAAGTGAAGTTGATTTTTCAACAAGGCGATGTTTTGGCGCTGAAGGTCCATTTGATTTGAAGAATTTTCAAGTTACAAAATGAAAAGAATTCAATTTCATTTTGCAATCCCTGATTGTATAGGCATTGGTTTATTTTTGATTAAAGTTAATTCAGTCGCCACTCCGAAATTAATTTAACCAAACTAATCCAGGCAAACGGTGACAATCAAATCCAGAGATATGTAACTACGAAGCCGTTTTTTAAAGATTTTTCCGGTACCTACAAAGAAGCCCATCTATACATTGACTTATTATATATGGACTGCTAGTAGACAACTTCGCGTTGGTTCCAACATAAGCGCTAGCTCTCGTGGTTTGGAGCGGAATAAATTGGAAACTCACATCTGACGTTTCCATTTCGTTGCAGATAAAGGGTGATTTTTTAGCTGGTTTGGTTTTGGCAACACTGGTTTTGACAGCTGACGTGTGTTTAGTACCTTGTGTCACTGTCAAACAGCTTCAGTTTGGTTTGCAATTTAACCATGGATCGTCTTACAAATGAACAACGCTTGCAAATTATTGAATTTTACTATCAAAATTCGTGCTCGGTTCGAAATGTTCATCGCGCGCTGCTTCCATTTTATGATCGGCATTCTCGACCTTCTGAGCAGTCTATTCGGAAGATTGTGACCAAATTTCGCACCAAATTTACTTTGTTGGACATTAAACCACCAACACGTTTACGTACTGTGCGTAGTGAAGAAAATATTGCGGCCGTATCAGCTAGTGTGACAGAAGACCGCGAAATGTCGATTCGGCGCCGTTCCCAGCAGTTAGGCCTTTGTTACAGCACTACGTGGAAAATTTTGCGGAAGGATTTGGGCGTAAAGCCTTTTAAGATACAGCTGGTGCAAGAACTAAAGCCAGCCGACCTACCACAACGCCGAATTTTTGGTGAATGGGCTCTTGGAAAGCTGGCCGAGGATCCGCTTTTTTATCGAAAAATTGTGTTCAGCGATGAGGCTCATTTTTGGTTGAATGGGTACGTAAATAAGCAAAATTGCCGCATTTGGAGTGAAGATCAGCCAGAAGCATTGCAACAGCTACCAATGCATCCCGAAAAAGCCACTGTTTGGTGCGGTTTATGGGCCGGCGGCATTATTGGGCCATATTTCTTCAAAGATGATGCGAATCGCAGCGTTACTGTCAATGGTGAACGCTACCGAGCGATGATAACAAACTTTTTTTTGCCCGAAATGGAAGTTCTTGACTTGCATGATATGTGGTTTCAACAAGACGGTGCCACATGCCACACAGCACGCGAAACAATGGCGCAATTGCGAGGCGAGTTTGGTGAACAGTTAATTTCACGTTTCGGGCCGGTCAATTGGCCGCCTAGATCGTGCGATTTGACACCATTAGATTATTTTTTGTGGGGGTATGCCAAGGCTAATGTGTATAGGGACAAGCCCGCTTCGATTGACGCACTGGAAGCCAACATCCATGCATTCATTCGTGAGATACCGGCCGATATGTGTGAAAGAGTATGCCAAAATTGGACTCAGCGGATGGGCTACCTGAGACGCAGCCGCGGTCAACATTTGCATGAAATTATCTTTAAACATTAAATTGCAAGGTTCAAACTATCGATTCAAATAAATATTTCATTAATTTTTTCGAATTTTTTGTGTTTTTTTTTTTAAAAAAAGTTCTAAACCTCTTAAAAAATCACCCTTTATAAGTACTTTAAGAGATATAAATGCAAGCAGCGTTACCACTTGTACTACATATGTAGTACTGTGCTACATATTTGCTGGATTTTTTAACGCCGCACTACATACTACATCGTTACCCTAATGTACTACATTTCTTAAGATCCGTTAACCATATAACTTTTTTACGAACAACAGTTCGAATTTTGCCCCTTTTGCTTTTATGACTAAATAAATAGATTTAAAAACTTGGCATCACTCTAAAGTAAGTGCAAATCTTCAACTCGCACACAAAGATATCGCAAGGAATGGAAAAACCAATTTTCGTGGGTCGAATGTAGGTCTGGCAAACGCTTTTGTCGCGCTTGTCAGAAGTCATTTGTTTGCAATATGACTTTGCTTGTCAGACAAGAACTCTTACCCATACACAGTTCCAATTATAATAGTGCAAAACAACTCCAAGTGTGTCCGACTGTTTTAGAAACATAACATAATTTTGTTTGTTATACTACTTAATTTAAATTTCAATAGAAAAAAAAAACAGGTACTAGATTTTTTTTGAAAATGCTACATTTTGTTGGCTAACGTACTACATTTGCTAAAGATTTTAGTGGCAACGCTGGATGCAAGCAATTTATATGATGAATTAAATTCGCATGTACTTGAATGTGCTATTCTTGACAATCATAAGTATTCATTGATCAGAAATGTGATTGAAATATACGCTTAAGTGTTATTACATCATATTTCTAAAATGAATAATGAAAAACAGCATAAAAAACTAATTCGCAATAAATATACGAAAATTGTGCAATTTATGGGTCAATGAAAAACGATTTTTTATTTAAATTTTGTTGGTTCTATCTATTATTAATTATTTAAACTAGCACAAATTCGAGATGACATCTATTGTAAACAATGCCGCAACAATTTGAATTTCAACCGTTTCACTGGGCAAATCCACTCACGCCCAAAAGGTGGCTCCAGCATTCTATGGAGAAATTCAAGATGGTTGTCATTTTGTTTCACTTATTTTTCGCATAGACCGCGCTAGTTATGTTGGCGTCATTTTCTGGGCAGAGATTGTTTGGAAGTGACATTTCACTAGCAGTCTATATGTAATAAGTCTATTGACGAGTGGAAAAGTTTTCCTGCGACACCTGGTGGATAAAAAATGAATATGTAGAGACCTATAGAATTTTGACGTCTGTTTGTTTTGCAAAGGACTTGGATAAGATATACGTGTGTTTTCGTGTAAGAAAATTAATTGTTTATCATCTATTAAAAAGTTAACCAACTAATTGAAAACATACTTAATTTGCAAGTCTAAGTAGGTACTACTTGTCCGAAATTTGTATAGGGTGAGTCAATTCATCTTGTAAAACTAGCACAAAAGTCTGTTCAAAGTAGTGTTGAATGTAATGTAAACAAATAATAAATTTCCTTTTGTTTATATTATATTTTGCTTGCTGTGATGATGGGGATCCAGCCAGTTTAGGAGTTTTTAAGGTTGTCTCAATATCGCTCTGTGAAATAATTGACTATTTCAGTGGAACTATTATTCAATCCAGTTGTTCATGTGAAAGGCATATAATCCTTACTCGTCACTTATTCGATAACTGCAAGATAGTTTTAACATTTAACGTAAGATGTCGCTACTACGCTTGTCGTCTTGGCCGTCAAAATATGCACTTCCTTTTTTGTACGAAGCTACATTCGTGCTCTTTTTATTTCTAACCCTCCACGAGGTAAGACCTGAAGCTCCGAAAATAAAAGGAAAAACTGAAATCACAATCACTCTTGTTTTTTTTCCATACAAACTCCTCCACGAGGAAAATTCTCCCGACCAGCGCTCAACCCAGGGTCTACCCGCAAGCACCCAAACATTTGGTCAATCGAACCGGATTTTATCAATCGATAAATAAAATTAATCACTGATCAACGATCAGCGAAGAGCATCTTCACATTTGCCCCTCAAATCATCACCGTCCATCCAATTCGAATAATAGAGAGCCCACAATTTTCTTATCAGCATAGCCGAAATCTCCTTCAATCCACTCATCAAACTTCTCACACAAGCAGTACAAAGTACAATCGACCTATAGGAGAAGACAACCGGTTTTCTTTCAATTGCAGCGGATTTCATACACATCAGCGTTCAGCCTGCAGTCTATTCAACGCCTCGACACGCAACTCATCGACCCAGCTTTATCTTGCGAAATTGCCGAAAAAGTCAAAATAAAAGTGCTATTTATCATCTCTATAATAGAAGATCATACTATCAGCTAAAACAGGTACGTGAAACAAATTTTAATAAGTGCAATACAGTGTTTATTACATAACCATAAGTAAGGAAACCGAGTGCAAAATTCGTGTATGAAAGTGTATGAACAAAGATATTCATAACTCTCTTTGACTATTTCTTTAATATCAAAAAAAGTATTTACGGAAACGTGTGTTAGCGTCTGTTGTTCGATAGTTGGAGTTAGATCTTCTTTTCGATAATTTTTCCGCCTGTTCCTTGAATTACATTTTTACTGTAATCTGGCACAATGATTGGCCTTGATGATTTTGTTCTTGCTACCGATCAATTGAATGAGTTTCGCAAGAGTTATAAAGAAATCCCAATTGTTGATCAATCTATAAAGTCTCTACAAGATTTGAAAGAGCAGTTAAAAGAGTTATGGACAGAAATCAGAAAATCGTACTCATTTTGTATAGACTCTAACGTTTCTTCCTCCAAGGAAGATGTGGAAGCAATTCGGGGTAAATACCAGTCCGTATCATCACTTTAC
Source organism: Cheilosia variabilis (assembly GCA_951230905.1). Taxonomy (NCBI): domain Eukaryota; kingdom Metazoa; phylum Arthropoda; class Insecta; order Diptera; family Syrphidae; genus Cheilosia; species Cheilosia variabilis. The sequence continues at coordinate 30,600,396 of OX579677.1, forward strand.
ATTACGTGCTTAAGTGATATCATAGATTCAATTCGACGATTGAAGGTAATAAATTCCGATTATGAAAGTACTGTTGCGAATTCTCCCCCCGAAAATACAGTTGTGAAAAGTGTTCAAGAGCAATCTCATGATTCTTCGTTGTGTGTAAAGGTTCCACCGTGTGACACCGACGTATTCTACGGTGATTACTTGTCATGGCCATCATTCCGAGATTTATTTACGGCTATCTATATAAATCATCCGAAGTTATGTGCCGTCCAAAAGCTATTCCATCTACGCTCCAAAACCAAAGGAGAGGCACATAATATCGTTAGTAAATTTTCACTTACCGCTGATAATTTTGATCTTGCCTGGAATGCCTTATCAGAGCAGTATGAGAATAAGCGCATTTTGGTAAACAACCAACTGAAAACGCTTTTTAATCTTCCGATCATAAATGTTGATTCTGGCAAAAATCTTAAAAAACTTCAAAGTGAAATAAATGATTGCTTATCAATCTTAAAGGCTTATAAAATTGATACAAAATCGTGGGATCCAATTCTAGTGTTTTTATGTTCCAATCGCCTTCCCGAAAAGACACTTTCCATTTGGGAACAGTCAATTCAAAAGCCACGTGAGCTCCCAGACTGGTCAGAATTGGACGCATTTCTAACCAAACAATATCAAATTCTAGAATCAGTGTCTGACATTAGGGACTCCAATTCTAAGGCTCAGAAACCACGCCAAAATCAGCAACAACATCGTGTATTTCACACTAAAACGAAGAATTTCAACTGTCGTTTATGCAAAGCTCCTCATCCACTTCGTCTATGTTCAAGGTTTTTGCAACTCACTGTTCCCAATAGGATTGCAAAGGTTTCAATGCTTAACTATTGTGGAAATTGTCTTTCATCAACACACACGGCCAACGACTGTCCAAGTCAGTTCACTTGCAAGGTATGTCGGCAACGACATCACACACTCTTACATAATATCGATCAAAGACAAGTGCTACAGGACTCACATTCTACCATCAGTAATACGAATAGTTCTCAGCCCAGTACTTCTCAACAACTCTCCGCACAACATATACAGTCCACTAGCCCAACACCCAATTTACAAGTCCATTCTTTTTTTTCCAAAAATAGTGAACGTGTAATTCTTGCAACTGCACTAATCGATATCTTTCATCTTGGTAACAAATTCACTTTACGTGCTCTTCTCGATCCTGGATCGGAGGCTAGTTTCATCTCCGAAGATGCACAGCGCAGGCTACGCCTTCCTGTAAGGCCCATTCAGGCCAACATTTCAGGTATGAGCGCAGTCGTTACCACATCTTCATCAAAACTATGCTCTTTGGTCTTGAGTTCGAGGCAGATGGAGTCGTTTCACGCTGTAGTTAATGCTATTGTCTTAAAACGCCTCACAGGCAATTTACCATCTTTCGATATTAATTGCGATGATTTAGCAGGTCGTGTCGATCTCGAATTAGCCGATCCCTTCTTTTACCAGAGTAGTAATATCGACTTTATTATTGGAGCCGATATTACTACTTTGGGTGGATTTTATCTGGTCCTTTAACCCAAGGACCTGTAAAAAGCTTTAATACAATCGTCTCATATTTTTCCGAGATCTCTTTAGATCAACAGGTTTCTAAGTTTTAGGAACTTGAAGAACTCCCAGCACACAAATCAGTTTCAGTAGAGGACGAGTTTTGCGAAACTCTTTACTCGGAGACCACCTCTCGTGACATTAACGGTCGATATATAGTTAGGCTTCCCTTTAAAGAGCCTGCACCAACGTTAGGCGATTCACGAGCAATCGCTCTTCAGCAATTTTCTCGAAACGAAAAATCGTTATCGAAAAATGCAGATTTGTATTCGAGATACAACGAGGTTTTGGAAGAATACCTTTCACTGGGACACATGAAGGTGGTTCAACAAAGTCAAATTTGTGCAGATCAAAGAAAATCGTCATTCTATTTGCCCCACCACGCAGTGATAAAGCCAGAGAGCCTTACTACTAAATTGAGAGTGGTCTTTAATGCTTCAAGTTCTTCTAGTAACGGTGTCAGTCTCAACGATATTCTTCACGTTGGTCCAGCACTGCAAACTGATCTGATGAATCTGATCTTACGCTGGCGCTTCTATCGATACGTCTTTAGTGCAGATGTCGAAAAGATGTATCGACAGATTTGGGTTCATCCTGACCATACATCTCATCAGCGCATTCTTTTTCGAAAGTCAGCACAAGATCAATGTCAAGATTATGAATTGCAGACAGTCACGTTTGGTGTGAACTGTGCACCATACCTTGCAATTCGCACCCTTAGACAACTGTCTCTTGACGTCGAGTCCGAACTCCCAGTGGCTTCGTCGATTCTGAGAGATGATTTTTATGTGGACGATGTCTTGTCCGGTGCCCACGATATCGAGTCCTGTTTAAATGCTCAAAGGGAGCTGACCTCTGCTCTCGGTTCTGCAGGTTTCTCGTTAAGAAAGTGGACATCGAATAGTGTCGACTTCATAAAATCCATTCCACAACCATTTCTGTACAACGAAGATTTTTTGAGATTTGAGGATAAAAGTATGACAAAGGCTTTGGGTATTTCATGGAACGCAAAGCTTGACGCTTTTAAATTCTTTTCGCAAAATTTTGATCAAAATACCCCCGTGACAAAGCGCGGAGTATTATCCATTGTTGCAAGAATTTTCGATCCAGTAGGCTGGCTAGCTCCAATCGTTGTAACTGCTAAGATTATTTTGCAGCAAATCTGGCAGGATGGGACGTGCTGGGACACACCGCTTATGCCTCTCACGTGTCAACGCTGGAAAACATTTTTCGAAGCACTACACGATATTGAGCGCATTCAGGTTCCTCGATGGGTTCAATATAACCCCCATAGCTCGGTCCAGGTGCATGGATTTTGCGACGCTTCGGAACAGGCGTATTCGGCCGCCTTATATTTGCGTATCCGACAAGGTCAGGATACTTGGTCGTCGTATTTATTATGCGCCAAAAGTAAGGTAGCGCCCATTAAGCAGATTCCTTTACCTAGACTCGAGCTGTGTGGGGCGGTTCTTTTAACCAATCTGATGTGTCATACCCTACCAAATCTAAAAATAGACAGTTATCAACCGTTTTTATGGACAGATAGTACAATTGTTTTATCGTGGCTTAGCAAACCTCCATCTACATGGAAAACATTTGTTGCTAATCGCGTGTCCAAAGTTCAAAGACATTTTGCAATTACCGAATGGCGTCATGTACGTTCAGGAGATAATCCTGCTGACTTAGCTACCCGTGGAGTCCTCCCACTTGACCTTCAACATAAACAGTTATGGTGGAATGGGCCCAAGTGGCTTCAGCAGTCCGAATCTTCTTGGCCTCAATCTCTATATCTGGTGCCGCAGGAGATCGAACAAAAACCTATTAAGTCTAATGTCACTGTACTCGTTCCTGATATTGAATGCATAATTCAAAGATTCTCCTCTTGGTCAAAAATGCTTCATGTGATGAGCTATGTTTTACGTTTTTTCTACAGAACCCATTCTCGATACAAACACGCCTTTTCCCATGCTTCCGTGACCATTTCTCATCGCGAAATCAGTTGTACCAAATCAATAATAATTGCTAGAACTCAACGTCTGCATTACCAGTTTGAATACGCACTTCTGAGGCAAGGGAAACCCGTATCGACGAAGAGTCCCCTCCTTAACCTCAATCCTATGATAGACTCTAATGGAATAATACGTTCCAACGGAAGACTGGCTTCTTCAACCCTTTCCTATAGCGAAAAATACCCCATCATTTTACCCCGCAACTCTTATATCGCTCCACTTCTTGTACGATTTTACCATTTGTTATCACTTCATGGTGGTAACCTGCTGGTAATACGATTAGTCCGGTGTGAATTTTGGATTCCGCGAATCAAAACCCTTGTTAAAAAACACATTCGACTATGTAAAACATGCACCATACACAGGAGGCAACTGCGGACTCAAATAATGGCGGCATTACCGATGGAAAGAACAGTTTTTTCATTACCATTCACGAATACTGGCCTCGATTTCGCAGGCCCCTTTGCAATAAAAACCTTCACTGGAAGAGGATGTAAAATATCAAAGGGATACGTTTGTGTCTTTGTGTGCTTTGCTACCCGCGCCATACACCTTGAGCCCACAAGTGATCTAACTACTGATTCCTTTATCGCTGCTTTAAGCCGATTTGTTTCCAGACGTGGGTTGCCAACAACCATTTATTCGGATAATGGCGATAACTTAGTTGGGGCAAGTAAGATCCTTGCCAAAGAATTTAAAGTTTTTCTTCAGCAGTTTTCCGTGGACGTTGCGGAGACCTACAAACATCGTAACGTGGAATGGAAATTTATCCCCCCTGGGGCACCGCATATGGGCGGGCTCTGGGAAGCTGCGGTTAAAAGTTTTAAGGTCCATTTTCGCAAGTGTGCGGGAGACAGTAGGTTAACCTTTGAGGAGTTCACGACTCTTTTGGCCAAAATTGAGGCTTGCCTGAACTCGAGGCCGATTTCCCCGATTTCCGAAAATATAAGTGATCCTCTACCATTGACACCAGGACATTTCCTTCGAGGGGGGCCTCTTTTAGCTACTCCTGAGCCCGACATTTCCACAAAATCCCTTAGCTCCATTCGTAGATGGGAAAAGGTTAAATTGCTTCACCAACAGTTTTGCGCACGGTGGAAACGAGAGTATTTATGCGAGATGCATAAACGTTATAAATGGAAAAATCCACAGCGAGATGTTGCTGTTGATGACCTAGTGGTTATCCGAGAAGAGAACCTTCCTCCAAATGAATGGCGACTAGGACGCATCGTTAAAGTATATCCGGGTACCGATGGTCGAATTCGCGTTGCAGATATTAAAACCCAACATGGTATTTTAAAACGGCCCATTGTTAAACTTTGTGTCCTACTAAATGCATAAATTATAAATTCCGTATCCGTTTCCATACTACCCCTTTTTTTTAACTCATACACGAATACTTGTGTCTCAAAAAAAAAAAAAAAATCGTTTCCTTGCATTTTAATAGGTTGAGCTTGCACTTGTTAAGAAAATGTTTCACGCATTTGAATCCATTTCATTGTAATCCTACCTTTAAATTTTCTACCAATATTTTATTCCATTTATTATATCTAAGATGTTTATTATATCTTTCCCAACGGAGTGAGTGGATCCCCTCCGAAAGCAAAAGGATCCCAATAGTTTTAAGTTATATATTCTGATGAATTTCTAATGTATCTAAAATTGTATCTTTTCGTATTCTTTAATATTTGTTGCACCTATTGCTGCAAGGCGGCCGGCAATGTTCATGTGAAAGGCATATAATCCTTACTCGTCACTTATTCGATAACTGCAAGATAGTTTTAACATTTAACGTAAGATGTCGCTACTACGCTTGTCGTCTTGGCCGTCAAAATATGCACTTCCTTTTTTGTACGAAGCTACATTCGTGCTCTTTTTATTTCTAACCCTCCACGAGGTAAGACCTGAAGCTCCGAAAATAAAAGGAAAAACTGAAATCACAATCACTCTTGTTTTTTTTCCATACAAACTCCTCCACGAGGAAAATTCTCCCGACCAGCGCTCAACCCAGGGTCTACCCGCAAGCACCCAAACACCAGTCATGGTTTTTAATTTTTAGTTAGTAGCCCATACTGCAGTGAAGATAGTGAACGGGCTTAAGCATGCCTTTACCCCTATGCTACGAACACTCTCAGTACAGTTGTTGAATGGTTCTTGGGTATCAGTAGGATTCTCCGCCAAACTTGTGGGTTGATGTGTTCTTGAGTAGATGTTGAGGATAAATTAAAAGTATGTCATTAAATAAAAGTGGAACGATATGTAGCAACTTGAAGTACCTTCTTCTCATTAAAGCAGCTGAACGTCATAATACCCGCCTAGAACGTATAATGCCTGGTTTCTTTGAAGGAATTGACGAATTCGGAAGGCTTACGCTGGGAAAGGCTCCTTTCACAAGTTTGGTTCTATACTGAAAACCATGCCGTTTATTCGGTCACAAAATGGCTTTATCACTAAAGTGAAAACTGCAAACGGAAAAATATTTGGGACATTTTTTCCCGATCCTAAGCACAATACCCCATTTAATGAAAAGAACTTTAGAGTTCCGAACTTCTTTTGGAAGATGGTACAATGTATTTCCCTTTTTACGATATGAATTGTCTTCTGCATTTTCTATACAAAAATAAAAACTTAGTATTCACTTTTTATCAATACTTATCGCACTCACTTTTAAAATATTATTTTTCTGTTATAAAATGAGTTTTTTTCTTAAATTAAATGTATATTTTGAATTTAGTACACAATTTCTCAAAATAACTTCTCGATTTTTCATAGAAATACATACCGCAGCTGACAAAATCTATAGCAACCTACCGATGCGAAAATTTACCGCCAGGGGTTAGCCTCCATTCGCCAATACTATTATATATTTGATAGAAAGGAAAAGAGTTGCCAATACGGTGCAGCATTCACTGACAATGCAATATTGAATATTTACGAATTCCGCTCGATTTATATTTGCTTTCCAACTGAAGTTCATATTTTCAAATCTTTGTATGTTAATACGCACCTAAAATATTAACACGACGTGGTGTAAGTACCTAACTTAAATGGATCCCGTTTATGTCTAGTTACATATCTCGCAAATGCCACTCGGTACTGGACACTATATATATAGACTGCATTTTTTTGCAGTAGATTTGTTTTCTTCAAACAAAACAAAAAATACCATAAGCAATAAAAAATTTAAAAAAAAACCGACTAACTGTAAAAAAAAAAGAATTAAAAATATATGAACAAGACGCATTTAAGTACGTATACCTAACTAATTGACAATCGGAGACTATATAGGTACCTATACAACACAGTCTAACAAAATGAGTATTGAGTACCCTCCGACTGCCAAATAGGTAGTTATAGTACTTAAATGCGTCTTGTTCATATATTTTTAATTCTTTTTTTTTTACAATCAGTCGGGATTTTGGTTTTTTAAATTAACTTTTTTTATTTTTATCTTTTTAGCCTATGACACTCCGGGGAAGAATACGAATATTATGATACCTCACTCTTCAAAATCGGTCGAGCCGTTTAGGCTACAGGGCGTCCCGTAGGAACGTACATAGGATACGCGCGAAACACATAACCCTCCCTGTGTCCAGTCGGGTAAAATATGAGTAGACAGACAAGTTCTTTAACTTGTTAGTTTTGTTGCTATGTTTTCTACAAAGGATACATACTACAAGGTATACCTAAATTTTCTCGATTCAAATATTCATACAAGCGTACTACAAAAATACAGTAGACTTAATTTTTTGCCAGTAGATATAAATTTCGAGAAAAAAAATAAGCACATCTACTGCAATTGCAGCAAAGTGGCAACGCTGCTCGGTATAAAACTCATCAAATCTGAACCGTATCGAATCGAATGAAATCTGGCTGAATTCATCTCGCAGAGTTTCTCACCCATCAGAAAATCCTCTTTAATCATTAATTTAGACAAAAAAAAACTCATAACGAAACACGTACATCGTATTGGCGTCTCACCGGACCCTACTTCTATTCCAGACTCTGTCTTGAGAGTGATGAATCCTGTCTATGCATACCTACTCATGGAATGTGCGGCAATCTTTCGTCTCTGAAAATCTTAACTTGCACGATACACCTACAGAAGATCCTTGCGTTCCCGACTACCTCCGAAGTGAAAAGATGGCTCCAGGACTTCATTGTGAGTTCAGCATTTTTCCAAGACACACTGAAAGTTATACCCTTTGAAATGCAAAATCTACGTGTGCATTGAAGGCATCTTTCAATAGGAATTTATTTATTGAAGAAAAGTGTCTGTTCCGATTCCTGATTCAGTATATAAACCATAGCCTTAAGGATCGCAGCTCTACCTCCTAATAGTATCGATTCCAATACTCTGCCGGCTAAACTAGGACATTTTAGTATCCCTACTTCGGTCTGAACAAACATACGACGGAAGACCATTACGAGTATAATCCAGCTACCGATTGAGCACCAGCCATTACACACTCACGGGCTACCATTCTTCAGGGCGACCTTTTTTGACAGCCTCTGTTATATGTGGGGCCCGCAAGCCATACCTGGGTTTCTAGCTAAAGCGTCCAACACCATACAAGAGGCAGCTGTATGAGCTAAGAGGGGTCGATTCTAGTCAACACATACTGGGTATACATTATTCCGACAGTCAAATATATTTACTGATGCGCTAACTCTAGTTCAACAGTATTATCCTCCTCCTCCTTATACCAACAAGTACCTTATAACGCTCCTAACGGATCCATAATATTCTAAAGACAACTCTGATTACCAAGTAAGTGAAAGCCTGCTGTCAATTATTCCTACCACTACAATTTAATATAACCTAAAAGTTTTCCATCGACGCTCTAAGCAAGCAATTGCTATCAAGCAGAACGCCAGGACTATATCGATTGACCCACGAGCTATTCTACTGCATCCACCCTCTAATTTACCGCACACAATTTATTTACCCTGCCAATCAAAATTCAAATTTCCCACCAATCAATTCCACCATGAGTAACCGAAACGCAAATAATGAAACCCAAGCCATGCAACCTGATTGTGCACCATGCCATGCCAAACCAAATATTGTTCCTTTCAAGGATTCATTTATGCGGGTCCCATCTGCCACCCGCGGGTAATACTAGGTAAGGTAACGACCCAAAAATAGAAAACATTCACACCGATTGTGTTCGTGGAAAATAATAACAGTAAAATTTCTACATCATTATAACGGTCTCTAATTTGCACACAACACTTTGGCCATTAGTTTAATTTTATCGATTATTTTCAACAAAGCCGTAAAAAACGCACCCCGTGCACGCAAGCACTGTTTTTTTTTTTTTGTTCACCTTTATTTTTGTAAATCCCGCACAAAATTATTAGGAGAATGTTCCGAAAGAAGAACTCAAACCATGAAAAGGGGTGACGTGATTACAGGTGTCCTTGCCATATACGGGCATGGAGCAACAACAAAACAAAAAAATCAGGACAATATACGAGTATAAAGGATAATTGATGTACAACACCAACCTTAACAAATCCGATGGGACTGCGAACACTTGAGAACGTAGATTATAGTTAATTTCGTCAATAATTTCACGCACCTTGAATTTGTATCCTTATATTTTATAAATAATTAAAAATTTCACTTTAGGAGATTGGCTCCAGCTTTAATTGAAATGATAACATTACTTATACTCTGATGAATACACTTTGCATATATAATAAACTATATTAGTTCACATGCCGCCTTCACACTGTACTTATACATGAGTTAGGGAATCCACGCACATCCTTTCGACCCCATCGACAACGAACAACTGAATTTACTCACTCGATTTCGCCAAGAAAGAAGCTTTGAGTGGACGTTGATGTTATCCTTTGGAGAAAGCCTTTCGGATTCGGATTCGGATCGGAAATGCGAACGAGTATGTATGCCAGGACCTACAGTAGTACAGTCTACAGTGTGGTTATCGGATTGACTGTGTGCCATAATTGTTAACAATTCGGTAAAGAAAGTGTGTTAAATGTAATTCTTCAGTGAGTAACACACAGTCAGCAGTGGTGCCATTTTGGTATTTTTTATGCTAAATCTAACATGTTTTAACTTAAAATTAACCTAAAAACCCATCATAAGAAATATTTTCGTGGTATATTTTGCTATACAAATAACGAACGCATCCATACAAATGTTCTAAATTTGGCATTACTGAAGATTTGTATGACAATTTGTCAATTTGAAGTATCAGCGGTCAAAGTGTTAACCAAAGATAATGGAATACAGAGATGGATATCTTTCCAGTGGAAAGGCGGCTGCCTACAAGCTGATTTCCCGAAAAATTCATGAAGTCACGCATACATTCTCATTTATATACTAGTACAAGTGAGTTCGTGAATTCACCCGGAAGATGGCGGAAAGTTGGTGAATTCACCACCGAAATTCATAAAATTTTCAAATATCCTGGAAAACTGGTTTGGGCATGTTCACTAGGAAAATTTGAATTTTGACGGTTGACAGTTAATTTGCTTGCAGTGAATATATAATTAATATGTTTCTAAAACTTTGACACTGCTTTTTATCAAAAATGGTTAATATAGTTACGAATAACAATTCAAATTCCATTTTTATTAACAGAGTAATGAAAAAAGTTTTCTTGTTAAATTGAACACAAGCAGACTGTATAAATTAAAATTATTTACAATTTACCAATCAATTTGCATATAATTTGCAAAATCCAACATTTTAGTCACGTACTAATCTATCAAGGCTATCTACTATAATATTCGGCATGAAAAGTTTTTATTGTTAGATATTATGTATATACATTTTAATACTGCACGTAGAATTATATTATAACTTTTATAGATTTAAAAAACAAGAATAGATAATTGCCATACAAGTAAATATCGCAATTTATAGATAGCATAGCAGAAAAATTGGTATTCTCAATGCTGTGTGGGCTTTTTTTCCACCTATGCGAAAATTATATTCACCTCTCGAATGAGATACAATTTTGAAGTCCGTCAAGTAAACGATTTTGACAGGTTGTGAAAAAAATCCCATCAAATCAAAAACGAATACTGAAATTTAAATTGGTTTGGAATTATAATTTTCGATTTACAAAAAAAAGGGATACATTAAAATATTTGTATGTTTAGTGAACATCCGCATGGAAAAGGCAGACGAGTACAATTCGAAGAGAAATGCTCGTATACGGACTCCAGCTTTTTGCATTGCATCGGAGATTTTCACAGATAAACGCATGCGAGAATTTTTGAGTATTGGAGTGCTGGCTGTCGGATCTTTCGGAAAACGTGGAATGTCTCTTAAAAGACTAAATACTATGAAACATATACCTATATAGACTTTATAGGACCTTTCTTAAAAGCCTTTCCCTACAATGATTCTAAGCTCGTCACTTTGAACAAACTCATACTTCTGGGGTATTCTATAGCAAACTCGAATTAGGGAACAAAAATGCACACCAGATGGACCTCCATAAAAACATTTATCATCGCAAGGTCCCTACGGACGTCGTTATAGCAATTGCCCACGTCTGCAATTCACTAGAGCCTAAGTATGTATTTAGAAGATGTACTTTTCCCTGATAGTGAGGAGCTTTCCAGCACACCAAGAGACAAATTTACCAACTTAATCAAATCCCCGGGATAGTTTTTGTGTACTATAAGTACCCAGTACCCAGTACGTCTCTTTCCCAGCCCACTAAGCTAATGAAATCAATGGGCCTTACTTATAATCATTTTTAACCTTCACACTAAATATTTTGTAGGTCACAATATGCAGTTTTGTATGGAAAAATTCACTATTGTGAGTTCGAAAAATTTTGCCTGGACACTAAAAAAGATTATTAGTATCGCGGAATGTGTTTAAATCGAGCGCTAAGCTTGCCTCAGGTGCTATCCATCTTTATAAACTTTGAAATTTTTTTAATATAAATATGTATATTTTTTTACTTTTCGCTCGACCCCACTGTTCACGAGCATGTCATCAAAAAGACTAAAAAGCATATACCAATTTTGTCCCCATGAACATTCCTGCGCAGTTCCTCTGATATGACTATCTCGACGAGGACGACACAGACAACTTTCACTTAAAATACTCCTGTGTCAAATCGGTACTAAGTGTTTTCATGATAACAAAAAAGGCCGTCACGGTTCGGGTAGATGCAAAAACACACACCCCCAAGGCGAAACGCATGACGGACAGTGGGCAAGGGGAAGAGAATTTTAAATAAGTGTAAATTGAAAAGCTAGGTGACCACTTTAAATTCAAAAGTGAGCAAGAGCTTCAAAGGAAATTAGAAATGCTTGACATTTATCCGGAAAGTTTTCCATTGTTTTGAGTTTGCATGTTAAGTGGTTTTGCAGACACAAACAGTCAGCAGAGGAGTGAGGATAGGAATAAGAAGTGAGGGCGTAAATGGATTGCGTAGCGTACGATATATGATTTCTTTAAAGGAGTGTAGTAAGCAAACATTTACAGCATTGATGCTGAGCAGGCTAATATTTGTTTAAATAGCGACTATACATTGGTTTGCTGCTACTCCTGTCAGAGTGTGAAACGACCTTGTTTCGAGAGCATTAATTCCCTTGTTGGCCAGTTTCTCAGGTAGCACAAATATAGTTTATTTGAGATTTAATGAATTATCTGTTTGTTAAACTAACGTAGGTTTTTTTTTATTGAAGGACATGCCTACCCCAAATAGCCGGACAGGATGAGTACTAAAATGCTTGATTACAGAGCACGGCTGACTGTAGGTTATACCACATACAAGTCAAATGCAGGTCCCTATTTTACTGTCATGAAAACCTATTTTTTGTATAATGTTGTGTAGAGCGTAGTATTTAGCGCGAATGGGTATAAATAAACCGTAGATAGCGTGTGCCATTAGATAAAGGTCTGCGCCTAATATGAATAAAGAAGTAATAAAAAAAGTTATTTTAAAAAACCAAAAAACCCGACAGACTGTAAAAAAAACGAATTAAAAATAAATAAAGACGCATTTAAGTACCTATACCTAACTAATTGACAATCGGAGACATATATCTACACAGTCTAACAGAATCGTTGATTGTTAAGACAACACGAGTAACAGATTTTTCGAAATCAGTTTTACTACGTTTTTACACAGCTTATGTGAAGACACTGCGTTGTGAACAAAAGCAACATAATTCGATACCTAAAACACACAGAAATTCGATCGCAAAATCGGCATTTTGTATTTACTAAGACTACCTTACTCTTCTACCATTTTTTGTTTCTCCTGTAAAAAAATAAAAATGTCACTTATGTTGATTTAGCAATCACCGATTCGACAAATATATGTATGTAGGAGTATTGAATACCCTCCGACTGCCAAATAGGTAGTTATAGGAACTTAAATGAGTCTTGTTCATATATTTTTTATTCTTTGTTTTACAGTCAGTCGGGTTTTCTGTTTTTTTTTAGCCTATGACACTCCGGGGAAGAATACGAATATTATGATACCTCACTCTTCAAAATCGGTCAAGGCGTTTAGGCTACAGGGCGTCCCGTAGGAACGTAAAGGGTTTTTCAACAAGGACGCTACAAAAGTAGAGCGACAGGGACAGCAAACGACGCCGAATTCCGCCGCTCTTTTGACATTTATCTTCAGTAAGATTTCATGATGGAAAGATATACGAGCCAACAACAAATGTTGTCAAATGTGTCTCTCACGCGTTGGGCATCTCTGTGACGTCGTTGTGGCGAATTTTGCGAAAAGATCTTGGCCTACATCCTTACAAAATTAAATTGACGCAAGAACTGAAGCCGCTCGACCACCAGAAGCGTCGTATGTTCGTGAATTGGGCTGAGCAACAACTTGAAAATGATTCGGATTTTCATCGAAAAATCATCTTCAGCTATGAGGCTCATTTCTGGCTGAATGGCTTCGTCAATAAACAAAATATGCGGTATTGGTCAGGCAGCAATCCACACGTACTCCATGAGTCATCATTGCATCCCGAAAAAATTACGGTTTGGTGTGGTTTATGGTACTTCTTCCGTGATGATCAAGACCGGCACGTTACTGTGAATGGGAATCGCTACCGTTCAATGATAACCGAATATTTTTGGCCCCAATTGGATGATATGGACTTGGAGGACATGGGGTTCCAACAGGACGGCGCACAAGCCACACAGCGAATGTCACAATCAATTTATTGGAAACCAAATTTGGAGAACGTGTTATCTCACGAAATGGTCCAGTCGCTTGGCCGCCTCGGTCGTGCGATTTGACGCCGTTAGACTATTTCCTGTGGGGCTACGTCAAGTCTATGGTCTATGCCAACAAGCCAGCGACGATTGATGAACTTCGTACGAATATCGAACGTGAAATTGCAGCAGTATCGGCCGATTTATGCTTGAAAACCGTCGAAAATTGGGTTCAGCGTCTGGACTTCTGCAAGCGTGCCCGTGGTGGCCATGCAAAAGATATCGAGTTCCATACATAATGGCATCGAACGTACTTTCACAGGTTTAAAGAATTTCATTGATATCCAAAACCGTTTTTGTTTTATGTAATAAAACTTTTGTAGCTCTTATTGAAAAACCCTTTACATAGGTTATGCGCGAAACACATAATCCTCCCTGTGTCCAATTGAGTGAAAATGTATTGCATGGGAATGTGAGTAGATAATAATTATTGTATTTCCAAAATGTTGCAGTTCTCCTTTTGTTGGACAAAACTGGTTTCCATTTATTGGTAGATCATTAGGTAAAACAGGCTACCTTGTGAGTGGTTTATTATTTTTAATAATGGCTTATTTTCAACAAGGAAGATTATTGTCTCAGCTATATGTACGTGAAATTATTGAGATTACCAAGCCGGCTATGAATTTGTAAATTTGTGTATTAGTACGTAGCTACTAGAAATTAGATTATTTTCGGGGGACTGCGCTTACACCTTCCCTAACACAGGAGAGCCTACGGGATTTACTTTTCAGAAAACAAGTCCCTTAAGGTAATGAGATTCAAGAAATGAGAACGAATAATCAGGGATCATTATGGCTTTAAAATTGGATTAGTTATATTAAATTAGGATCCTGGTTGTAACATTTGTACGTTAGATATTCACTTTTTGAGTTTCTTGGAATCTACGAATACCAGCTATGAAGTTAGGTTATAATGGCATATAGAAATGGATGTAAATAACATTGCAAAAGTATTATAGAGATATGCTGCAGAAGTCCTCATGTACATTTTTATATTGTTCTTTAATTTTACGCAAAAGTTGATTCAAGCTTTTGCATAAAATGTTAGGTGAGAGACACGATAATTACACCTTAAACGAACAAAAAAATCATGTCGGTTGATTGTAGTGGAATTTAGTACTTTAAATTGCGCAAACTTAATGTCCAATTTTGAATCCAGACATATGTATGTATTCATTTAAAAAAAAAATTAACTGATTTATTTTCGGCTACAGGAGAAGAGAAGAATTATTGTAAAATAATGATGCACATATCGTTAGAAAGAAGACGTGCGGGGAAGAATTTATTAGAATGGATCAACTGTCATCAACTACATCGACAGTCAAGATGGCATATACCTTACATGCACTATCCCTATTATTTGGAGTTTAGGTCCCCGTCCCTAACCTCTCCTAAAGTACCAATGAGTGCAGAAGTCAGTGGCAACACTGTTAACATACAATCAAAGGTGGCTGCACCAATACGTTGGACTTAACTATGGTCGACGTGCGATGACAATGAAACCCCATGTCCGATCGAAGCTTATAATCTCACCAATGCTGTAGACCAACACCACAGCCGCTTTATTTTATGCTGCAGGCTGCAGACTTGTTAACAGGCAAAGGTTACCTAGAAAACTAGTTGAGACCAATTTTACAACGGCGTCAAAGATTTTACTTATCTGGCAAACTTATTTAACTGGTTGCAACATCGAGAAATCGTACTGAACTGACAGAGCTGTCACTAAAGGCTTTGGTGTCGAAAAACGTTTCAGACGTATAAGCATTTTTAAACCAGTGTACGACATTGCCAACAGCAGAAGCACAGTTTTTCAATTGTGCTGGAGCTGGTGCATATATTGTCATTATTGGGAGAAATTGACGAGATGTCAACGACGCGTTTGCAAGTATTGAAGCAGATGCGATGAGCTTCCGTCAAGGCATATTTTTAAAAAGTCAGTCAATAAAATATTTTAGTACACATTAATTTATTGTTATTATTAATTAACGTTCTTTTAAAAGTTACCTGTTAGAAATTCTGTTAGAAATAATAGGTCCAGCTTCTTCAAACTGCATGATTGGGTCAACGAAAATGCTTTCTGTGGTGTAAGAATTTTTTTTTGTTTGGATATAAGTGCTCGATAGGTAATGAGAAGAGTTTTTCAAGTTATACATTTTCCTGCGATGTCCATCCAGACCTTAAACATTTTGTTTTAATCAACGACAAACTTCAACAACGCAAGACAAAATTTTGTTGCGCAACCTGCGAAGAACCAATATGCCTGGAACATAGTCAGCAAAATATGAAAGTGTAAACTTTTCTCTGTTTTTATTATTGGAAATAAAATATAAAATATGTTTTCTGTTTTGTCACATTTATTTTCATACAAAATGTATTAAGGTCTGGCTAGACCTTGTGGTAGACGGAAAGGTATAAGAAGTTGTAATTGAAATAAGGGTTAACTCGATCAGACGAAAACGTTAACGAAGGCAAAACGAAATATATGTTAGATAAACGACCAATGTCTTTGGGGACGTTCAAGTATCTAGTTTTGTAAGTCTGACAGCTGTCTCACTAGATGAAACTCGGCTCTTATTTGGGGGAAATCGGTCGTTAGAGCAGATGTTTCAGTTGACGTTTATGGAGCGGTAGCCGAAGAATCTAGTCGATAAATTCGTGACTGAGTACTAAGTTGACAGTTCTCATATGTGGCTGACGTAGAAAACGTGACGTTCCCGACCAATCTAGTTTTTTTGCGTTCAGGTTACATCTCATCCAGACCAATCTAGTCGACTTAAGATGACTAGATTCTTGAATGTGGCCTTTGACTCGGAGAAAACATCACAATTGACAGATACAACTTCAAAGCAGTTGAATTATTTGTCTATAGCTACTAGGTTCGCCTTTTGACGCAGAGATCAGACGACGAATCACTCTTCAATCACTATTTCTTCTAACTAAGAACGCAACTAAGGTGTAAAGGCTTTCTCTCATAGAACTAAAATCAAGTTATAGTGTACAAGACCGCAAAGTAGGATGTTCAGCACGAAATTACAACAACAACGGTCTACTTGACACTTCGAGGACTCACAGTAGTTGTTGTAATTGCATGCTGAAAATCCTATTTTACTTTGCTTTGCTGAGATTGAAGTTAAAAAAACACGCCTTTCCAAAGAAAACATAAGTGTATGTCTTCGTTTAAATATTTTTGTATACTTCTCTTAGACCTAATTAAAACTGAAGAAATGCACCAAAAACGATGAAACGATTGCAAAGTAAACATCTTTCAATGGAATCATTTCGACGAGAGTATTTCACGTTTGATTTCGTAACGTGAAGCAACACAAAACGATGATCGTCCAATCGTTTCGACGATTATCGTTTTTTGGTTGCTACACGAAGTAGAAGCATCGTCGACAGGGCCGTCTTTAACCTATTGGAGGCCCTGGGCATATAAGGATAATGGGGCCCCTTTGACTTTGCCAGAACACTATTTTGTTAGAATAGACAAAGAAAATAGATAAACAAGGTTAAATATTTATTTTTATTAACAATCACATGAAACGAATAGATAAATGTAATATAGTCTACAAAAGTAACTGATTTTTCTTTAAAATGTGTCCGTGCTTAGTATACCATTAAATATTTAAGTTTATCTAAGCATGCTGAAGTCGGAAAACCTAACTTTTGGGGGAGAGTAGAATAGCTTCACGCATGTAAAAGCTAGTGAGTTGGTATTGTAGTCAGTAATATTTAGGTTCGATTTCTTCGAATTATATAAGTTTGGTTATAAATATTGGTTATCGTTTGGTGATCTGACAGGAACTAGGGACTTTGTATTTGCCCCTATCGATCGCGGGGCACTGGGCACTTGCCCAAAGTGCCCAATGGGAAAGAGGGGTCTGATCGTCGAAACCATAGACAAACCATACTGAGACCCCCAACTCACAAACCTCTTGCCGCTGGACCCCTCAATTTTTTTTCAAATTCGCCATTTTGTATTCCTATCGGTGTTATGTCAAAAAAGAATCAGTGTGACATGCAAAAACACACAAAAACTACGAAAATAAATGCTGCCAACCGCGGCAACCGTGGGGAAATGTGAAAGAGTTCAGGAATTCCATATTTTTTTCATTACTGAACGCCATTGGTTAGTTATTATAAATTGTTAAAAGGCGAATAATTTGATTTGGTTGGTTAGTAAAATTATCTAAAATATATGTTTTATATACTAGAACATATTAGGACAAACATGGTTGTGTATTTACCTCTTTTCGATATCATTAAGATCGATTTATTGTGTGAATTTTTCTTTAATAACTCAAGAAAACTTGCTCAAAATGTTTTTATTTTCATGCAACCATTCTGCATTGACAATTTTTCATGAACATTTTAAGCAAATGTGCACTTATTCCCAAAAAAAAAATATTATCCACACGTAACGAACAATTTCAAATTTAACGGATAAAACTCTATGAACTCTGCCAGCAACTTTGCCCACAGCGGAAGTGTCTCATATCTCCTGGGAGTGTGTTGGTGAGCAGAATTTTTGAAGTTTCGTGACATTTGTCAATACGATTTTCTATGTAAGAATACTAGCGCACCAAACGTGAACACTCCATAAAAATATAGCTTGTAGGCTAAGTAACGGGAAATCGGCCGGAGTTGGTGGGCAATTCAGTCCGAAAATTCTGGCATCACTGTTTAGGTTAGATTGAAGCGACATTTATCCCATTATGAGTTTTAAAGCTCTTGTATTCTCTCTATAAATTTACAAAGTTCATAGACAGCAACAATACTTTTAAGTTGTGTGAATATATGGGAGTAAAAGAAAATTTCGCATAAACGCTGTTTTTCTAGTCTTTGTCAGTCTATTTAATACTAAGTTGATGCTAATAATTTAGCCTATAAAATGTAAATTATTTCTGCTACTTTTAACTAATTTCCAGTTTATTACTTTATTCAGCTCTGAACCAAGAGCGCTAGAGCTAATGTTGTAACCAACGCGAAGTTGGCTGTTAGCTGTCCATATATATATATGTGAATAAGTGTGACTTAAAAAAAACATGTTGCTAATGGCCAGCCACCATTCCTTTTTGTTTTATGGGCATCGCGCTTTCAATTGTTTTGTGTTTCTTATTTAACTTGTTTGGTTTTTGTTAAGGCTTCGATTAAGCTAAAAAAAGATACTGAAATACATATTTCGAAATAGCGAATTCTTGCAAGCCCAATTCATGAACTCACAAATACAAGTCGTATGATTTGTCTCTGGTGTCTCGTTTGATCGTTTCCCCTCACAAAATCTGTCCCCTGAAATCTGAGAGCGTATCTGAAGAAGCCCAATCGAATACCACATGAAATGCCAAATCGGAAACAACAGCCAGGAAACGTGATTTTCTGTTGAATCGAACCCAATTATAAAAATTCCCGCAGCAAAGAACCAAACCTCATTGTACAGTATAGCGATAAATATTTTGTTAAAAACAACACCCATTTTGAGACCGGGCAATGCTGTAGAATGTCAGCTGTCAAAATCAACCCACACATTCATTCCGAGCAGGCAGTTCATATTAAGAAGTATAGTTGTGTGCAGTTTTCTCTTTTCTTCTCTGTCGCACACACAATCATTTTTCCCACGAAGTAAGAAATTTACAAATGGCGTCATATGGGGCGGCGGGTAGCTCGTAGTGTTAACATTTTTCATCAATTGTTTTGCGCAAAAATGTTACGGATTTAATCAAGTTCAACAATAAACCAATAAACAAAAACCTAAACAATAAAACTTATTTGAAATTAAATCAAATTAACAGTGCAAAGTGTTTGAAAAATTACAAAAGTGAAATGAGTGTTTAAAGGTCATCGGTTTCTTTTTCTTTGTAAAGAAATTTTCACCCAAAGTAGCAAATTTTTCGGTGTGTATATCGTGTTTGATTCTCTGTTTCTTCCTTAATTTAAACAAAAAGTAAGTGCAAACATAGTTTTTCTCTTAATCCTTCATAATACATATAAAGTAAATTTCACCCTAGAATTAGTTTTTTCTTTCATTTCATTGAAAAAAAAAGCCCCATAAAATGTCTATCCCTTGATCGACACTTGATGTCGGAAATTGTTAATCACTCGCATACTCGAAAAATAAAGGCAATTTATATTGCAGTTGGCATTTTTCACTTGCTTAAAACAAGAAAATACGTTTATTCGTGCAAAAAGTACACCTACACATGTTGCCTTGACATAAATGAAAAATACGCCGAACGAAATGGTTAATTTTCTCGTCCCGGATACTGTGCGGTCATATTAATTAATAATCTCGACGGCTAGAATCAAAAATATTACAACAAACAGTAACGAGAAACAAGTACCTAACTTAAGAAAAAAAATCTAAAGTAATGATAAAAATCCATTTTTGTTTGGGTGCACATTTGAAAAAGGGTATATGTATATTTATGTAGTGTAGATGTTGATGGAAAATTCGTCTAATGGTTGAGGAAAGATATGTTGGGTTTTCCATTAACTGTTGGGTGTTTCGGTAAAGGGGAGCTGGGGAACTAAAGGGTGTCTACTGGAGGAAAGGTCTGTTGCATTGCTCCTTTTTTTCATTGATAATGCGCACGGCAGGCGAACCTGTGTACCCAGATTCTGTGTACTTTCCTTTTGATACAAAATTTCTCAGTCGTATCGTAGTATTTGAGAAAGGCGCATTTGCAGTAGGTATAGCAGGTACATACATATACCTACTGTATTCATCGCTGATAAAAATGCTTTATTTTTATTTATTTCTTATTATTTAAAAATAAATAAAAATATGCCATTACTTGTTGATTGGCTGTTTTAGATGAAGAGAGGAACAAGATATTGAGAATGCATGTGGTATGGTGTGCTTTTCTTGTATGGAGGTATCGGGCACATTATTTACATGCGAATGTCCTTTTATGGTTTCCCACCTACAACAACTACATAAATGAAAGAAACCACTGTTCAGTGCAGTTTTTAGTAATGCTTTCGGTGATTATGTCGATTGGTAGGTTTTAAGCTGTGTAAATGATGTCTACGTCTAGAACTAGCGGGCTGGTTAAGTTAATACCTACCTTATTGTTTTAAGGCCCAACTTATTTCTTGAAACAATATTTTTAATGAAAATACCATTACGTTACGTCAAATACGTAGCCGTGTCCCGTGTCCCGAAGCCAGACAAACGTCAGTCAGTACAAAAATTACGTGCGAATAGCCACTTCGCATTTTTTATTTTTAAAGGTTTTCTCTCAGTTGAGATATATCAGCCGAGTACTGTTTGCACTTTAAACCTTTTTTTATCTGGTCTCGCTTACAGTAATAAATTAAATAAATCTTTTTTAGACATTTTTAATATTTATTGCCTATTAGAATTGCTTGTTGAGCTGCAGATTACTGCTTAGGGTCCCGGCGACGCTACTAAATCTTGAAATAACGTCTTCTTTTTCGAATTCGAATGAAAGGCCATACCTATCTATCTACCTATCTACCGCTTGACGTAGCCCTGGAAATTTACTTTTGGTTTATCTGATTCTACAACAGCAATTTTTAAAGCCTTTTACCCTATGACAATAAAAGTGAAAACGTGTCTTTGTCTTGTATCTACCTATTAAAGATATTTGATTTTGATATTCTCGATGAGATAGGTTTTAGGTTAATCACTTGCATTTACATACACATATTTAAAATTAAATACTTAAACTCCAACAAAAACGACAACCTTAGTAGGTATTATAAATGGCTTTCAAAAAGGAAGGGGCGTTGTTAAAGAGGAAGAAAATAAGCTGAATGTGAGCTACTTATTACCGAAATTCTTTTTTATCTGAAGGCACATGTATGCCACTATGTGTGATACAATATCTTTCAAATGTCTGCCACGGCATCTCACGGTTGCGCGGATCCGAGTGGTCCAAGTCTTAATGACTTGCATAGATCCGGCTTAATTTGAGGTATGCTATTGGTTAAGTTGCCTTTAAGGGCATCGGTCGAATGCAGCTTATTGGCATAGACCAATGACTTTTGGAAACCCCGCAAGAAAAAGTCTATCGGGGTCAAATCGCACGATCTTGGTGGCCTAACATGTACGGTAATTTTGCTCGTTAACATATCCATCTATTCAAAAATGTCACTCAAGATGATTTTTAGGGCCTTTCGCAGACTTCAACTTGGTAAATTTTCCGTCAGGGGTGTCAGCACGTAACGAGGATAATCGATTGAAACAAATTAGGCGCTGCCAGAGCTCGATTATATCGACTGAACTCGATTGTATCAAGTTACGTGCTGACACCCCTGACGGAAAATTCACCAAGTTGAAGTCTGCGAAAGGCCGACTTCTTTACAAAAATAAATATTTTTTTCAGAGCAAGACCTAAATGTCAGTGCCGAATCCAATATTTGTCAGTAAGAAACCAGATAAAAGTAGAGCTGAGAACTATTTTCGAGTTCTTATAGCTAGACCGATTGTTTACACAATCAAAGCCATATTAGTTTAGTAGTGAATTGTATTTTTGAAGTACATAAGTCAAAATTTAAGTGAGAACTATTTCCTCTGTTCACAAACACTTTTCCCATCAACAACATGTAACAAGAAATTTGACAGTTTCTCGCCTCTGGGAAATTATATTTCAGTAACTGAGGTCGAGAACTGAATCCTGGGATCCATACAAATTTCTAAATCAGAAATACTGTACCCATGCTGATTCAATTTGTATTTTTTACATAAATATTTCTCTGTGATGCAAGGTGTTTGTAAAACTTGACCCGTCATCACCCATCATGTCGGGAATCAGAAAGAAGAAAATTAAAAAGCACTAGTTACAGGAAGGAGGGGAACTCGATTTCTCTCTCAATTTTCAGTGCGTTTACGCCTATGTTTGCGAACGAGTCCTAGCGCCTACCTAGACGAACCTAAGGATCTTTTCAAGTAAAATTAATTTGATTTTTAAATTTGGAAATAAAAATGTGCTTTTAGTTTAATTTTTATATCGTATATACCACACGAAAAAAGAGAAAGTTTAGCACCTCTAAAATGTAAAAGAGCTGGAATGTACTCAGTTGTCTGGACTAGATTTTCTCTGAAAACTGGCTTTCTGCAGACGTCACTTAGGTACTAAGGCGAACAAATTCTTGACTAGCATTGGTCTGAAATGTTTTTATCGTAATCCCTACTTCAATATAAAGGTTTTTTTTTTCGGTCAGTTTATTTTATAATGGGCACGCGCTAAAGAGGTTATGATTACTCTTAATATTACTGTGTAATATATACACAGTGCGGGCTTTAAGGAGATAGGGATAGACAAGTCAGGAGCTACCGATGCACATTGGTTTTAAATGTCTGTACATTGTAACAAGGAGGAAAAACAGAGCTTGGTAAAGGTTGCGAAGTACGACTGAAAATATGCTTATTGGTGACGTAATGGACATTCCAAGCATGCTATGGTACTTTTATTAGACAATAGATTGTACTGAGCTACTTCTTTCAAAAAACTTAAAGCTTAATCTAAACTGGATAACATTGTACTAAATATTTAAGTTTCTTGATATGAAATAAAGAAAGATTATTAATTTTATTTCTTCCAGTTTATTTTTAATTATTATCGTGTTTGAGTCAAGTAGATAGATATTAAGTCATTAGCTTTATTCGTGGTCGGTGAACATCGCCAATCGTGTGCTTTTCGTTTCCTTTTCATTGTTTTTATGGACTGAATGTTACAGCTAAGTCTTAACGATGAACGTTTTGAATTGGGAGATGTTAGGATAAGTCATTTGCCCTTCGGTATACTGAACTTAAGCGCTGACCCGATAGGTTCGTAGCTTTCTGTGTTTAAGCTGGAAAGAAATTAGTTTTGTTATTTTTTTCGCGAACTCCTGCTCAAAGCATTTTGCATGTTATGGAGTCCAATCACTAATTGCTACATGTGGAGACGTTTAACCCGCTCAGGGTGTTATTCAGGAGCGATGGAAGAAGCAGCGCTGATTTTCCCTGTATGACTGGTTACTTTACTTTTGGTGGCGCTTACAGTTCGGGGTGGACCACGGCCCAACAAGCCCTCCAGCCAGCTCAATCTTTAGCCAGCTGCCTTACATCAAGCTGGTTGAGGTCGCCCTCCAATTGTGCGCGCCACCTAAGGTGGGGTCTTCCTCTGCTTCGTTGTCCCTCGGGGTTGACTCAAAGGCGCCTATGACTAGTTAGCCTGGATACATTTCGAAGCAGCTATTCAAGTGACTCGCAAAGGCTTAGTGAAGCGAGGGGTCCCAGGTCCCAATTTACGTCTGAAGGTTTTTTTCCACTGCGCCACCCCTCGCAAACTTCTGACAAAGATCCGAGAGTATGACTGTTTTAAAAGAGCTTCTCAATTAACCGTTAGAACTCGGCATACATTTGTAGATCCCTTTGATTCGTCCTAAAAATGAAAAACTCACACAGAACGAACGGTTGTGCGAAGATGGGCATATGGGGTCCGCACGGGCCAACTATTTATTTGTGTATTTATGCAAGTGACTCACCATTTGAGTTGATGTTTGTGCTACCCCATTAGGTCTATGCATTCGAACACATTAGTCAAACTTCGTTCTCTTCCGCAAAAGTTGGAGCCACAAAGAAAGAACAGAACGTTTCTCCACCTCAGAAAACCTTCAAATTTTTGCTCAAGAAAGTTCTTCAAAATGGAATCGTTTAAAAGCTAGTTTCTAACTAACTTTCTATTTCATTTAATTATATTTTGTGCTTGTTTAACTTTTTATTTGTTTAAATTATAAACTGTGAATGCCACCAGCCTATGGCGGAGGCTGCATCTTTGAGCAACCTTATTAAATGTGTTTTTTCTACCATTAACTCATGGTCTCACTGTGTTAATATAATAAAAAAAAAAAACAAAAATGCCTGAGTTCATACAGCATCTGGCTATCACAATAACGGCTGCCCTTTTACTATATGTAGAGCTTGAAAGGTGGCATTACTTCTAAATAGACTTTTCCAGTAGGTGGCTTGAAGTTTTATCACTCTTATCGCAAGAATCTGTTTTGTAAGTTGTTTTCACTTGACTGTTTTAATAGTTTATAGTTCCCTTGACGTTTTTCAGCCTGTCTTCGGCCTTGAAGGATTTTCAAAATTGTGTTTCGTCTCTTTTCTTTTGAACTCTTCTCGCAAGCTGTTATGGTCCAATGAAGGCTTCTGCAGCGGTTTGCCTTGCCAGGGAACCCGCTGCCTCCTTGTCTATGATGCCCTATCTGATCTGGTATCTAGCATATAGTTACTCTGTTGAAATGTTTACTTGCCATTCCTACACAAGATCTTATTAAAACTACTACAAACAACGATCCGAACCTTAAGTAGTAATTTTGCTGTTACAAGCACGGTTCTTGTCTTAAAAACCAGGAAATTCTTTATTTAATGGGCAAAGATCACAGGAGAATCCAAATTTGAAAAGATTAATCGGTGCAACAGATCCGCAATATATATATACGGACTCTATAGGCCCCTAGCTTCTTATAAGCAATTGTTAGTGAGAGTTTCTTATTTATGGGACGAAAGAAAGAGAGTTTAATAATTTTATTCCGCATCCACACGACTGAATAGATAAACATTTCCCGAGTTAGTTATACTCTCATAGAGAACGACGAAGATGTTATTTTGTATTAAGGGGCATTGAAACTGAGCGCTGAGATCCCCCGCTCAGTAGTCAGCACACTTATCACTGAGTCACTGCAAAAGGAAATCACAGTTTTGCAGCTATTCTGTCAGCATTTTTCCTGAATGTTTTAAAATGGTTACTTCAACTTGTTAGTTGCAATAACCAAAAATAAATTGAGAAGATTTTTAGAAAATTTTAATTATTCTGCGGGCTTCTGTTTTGACCTTATACTCTTTGAAGGATCGTCAATAGATTCGACCGCCCGCTTTTCGTGCTCCTTATCTTTCATTTCAAGGAATCGATATTTTTCCCTCTGGACACTTTTTTTTTTGCCAATTTTCCGTGCAGAAGTTCTGATTTTGGTCTGCAGCATTGATTGATAGGCTTAACTCTTGGCTGCAGGTTTCACATCACATCACATTGGTGATGGCACTTTTGATGGCTGTGTTTCCACTGATCATCTGCTTTTAATGCCCCTTTGCTGAGAGGTTAAAGAAGACGTTTTCGGACAGAGTTTGGCTCGTCTCTTGGAATAGTAGCCGTGTGACGTCAAATTTACGGCATCCATTGCGTGTTGTTGAATGGTAGATATTCGCATATGTATTTTCTCTACTGAACCCCCTGTATACGAAGGGAGCCGGTTCTTGTTCCTGTTTGACAGCACATGTCTTAACAGTTTCCTGTTATAGATGATCGCCATAGAGGTGAAGTAACCGAAGTGTTAACTTGGGAATTGAGCACGATTTGCTAAAGTTTTCATCCTATGGGATTCCTGTCAAAATGAAATATTTACATCCAAAATGAGTTGAGATCGTGACGATCATTCGCATAAGTTTTGTTTGTATATAGCTCTAACAACCTGGCAAGGCATATCCCAGCGAAATGACTGGTTTACTTTTTGCCAAATTTATGTCATCTCACTTGCTAGTTGAAAGAATTCGGCTAACGGCGAGTTTATAGCGAGATTCGCCGGCGCTCAAAATATATTCTCATAAATCATATCCCTCATGGGACAGTGCGAAATAATTCCTCGCAATTTAATGATCACAAAATTATCAAAGCTTCATATTCACAGGTGAATAGTATCACTGGCCTTCACTAGGGAGGTCAATCTTCTCTTAGTCTAAACCACCCCTCTATGATACAATAGATCTTTTAGGTCGCTGTGTCAGCCTTTGTGCAGGGAAATTTATAAAAAAAAAAAAATAAAAATCACTGTGATCAAAATCAAGTTTCTATATTGTTTTTTTTTTTTGTCAGCCGCGCAGCTCACTAACTCTTGCACAATGCTCTGTCATGATAGAAGCTATTTTCATACGAAATGTCATCGCTAACAAAATAATTCATCACTCATTTATCAGTCATTGGTATTAGTCATCCCCTGCTAGTCGACGTACTGTTTCGGAAATTAATAGTACCTCCATTTGTACGCAACTGTAGGTATACTAAAAAAAAAAAACACATCTAAAAAAATGTTAACTCTTCTACTAATAAATAATACTGTTAGATTGAAATTTATTTAAATGCTTTGTATGTACATATGATGAGAAAATTATGTAAGAGGGAATTATCATAAATATTTTAAATTTTGTTCCACCGCTTTAGGTACAGAAATCGGCTTTGTTAGCACGTGACAAGACGTTTTGAAGGAAGCTATATACCGTCAATTAATGGGGGATGACTGTATAGTAAAACAATTAGGCACAATTGTACAAACAATTGCATTGAAAATTCGCCATCAAAGACAATAAACGCATCCCCAATTCGGGGTTGTTTTTATCCCCAAAATTCATAAACAAATAATACAATATCCAATTGTCAATATCGTAATTGATTGGCAATGTGGCAACATGCGGGAACCAGCCGAGATTCCAAAGTAAGTCATATATGATAAGAACAGAATTATAAATGTCCCATTGTATCTCTTTTTCTACTAACCAATTAAATGTATTTGATAAGCGTTGGCAGAGTTTTTGTTTGTTTTGTTTTGTTTTGTTTTGTTTTGTTAATGTTCAACAATTGATATTGCCAATTAACTGATATTTATTTCTGTACATTGACATATGGAAAATTGTTTCCCTTCCGGTTACATTTGATTCGCAAGTTGTCAGCCACATCGATTATATTTCACTGACTATATAGCTTTTTTTTTTCTTTTTCTGTTTTTTGTGGTAAAGGGGCGCATATTAAACGGTTTGCAACTGCTGTTAGGGCGGGTTTTGTTTTGTATAGAAAAATAGAAAACTAACAGGGAAAAAAGTTTTTAAATTTGCGCGGTTTTCTATGTTTTTATTAAATTTCGGCACAGCAGCTGTGTTGACCATCACACCAAATTGTAAAGCAGTAACCACAGGGTTTAATTTATCAGCGATCAGCACTCAGCAGTTTTATTAACAATCAGCAAGTCTATTCCTACAATAACCATATTGGGATTGCTCTTTCTACAATAACTCTTTCCCTCTTGCCCTTTAAGTGGGGGAGCAAATCTGTGCTAAAATTTAAATTTTAAGAAGTTTAGCCTATTTTTTGAGTAGGTAAACAAGTTTTTGAAAACTAAAAAGCAAATATATTTACAAACAAAATCATAAGAAATTTGTTAATGATTTGCAAAGGAAATGGAAATATGTAATCACCCGCTGGAGGTGGGACACGTGAAGATAGGTTAGGTTTGTGGGCCGGCGAGGAATATTCCGCGCGACACCCAGGTCAATGTTGATCCATTGTGATACCCGTAACACGTGAAGATAGAACTCTTCTTCGACTTTACTCTAAATGCACAGACTACGTGAACGAATCTAGCTATCCAATTGCGACTTAGATTTTTAGAATGCAAACTTTGGTCGAGGGACGGGCATAAGTAGAGACCACTCGCCAATTGGCAAACACAGAGCCAAGCTATCGTCGGGCATACCCTAGAGTGGAACTACTTTCGAAGCTGCGGGGACTCCAATGAGAGTATAATAATATTTGCGGATGTCCGGCTGTATAGCATTAGCACAGTAGGTAAAACGTGAAACTAGGCATCTCGCTATAGGCAGTTCGTTCTTTGTTGATCTCTCTCAGGATTTGAGAAACATCATTTACTTCTCTAAGCCGACATGTTGGGGACGTTCAAGTACAGACAAATCCCTCTAAGTCGAATTTTCACGGGAGATAAAAATTAGTTCGAGTTAGAGGGATTTCTGGAAAAATTCGAGTTAGAGGAATTTACTTTATTTTTTTTTAAGCGAATTTACTTAAGGTACAAAATAGGAAAGTAGGTACATTTTGAACAAAATTAGTTAAAAAAATTGGTTATTTTTGATTGGGATGTGAAAGTATCAGTGTTCACCCGTATAATAAATGATTCTATCTTAAAAAGGCAATAACCAACAACACAAAAGTTGGGCACCTGCAATTGTTTTGACTTCTTTTCATATCACTCTAACTAGAGCAACAACACAAGTGTTGCGCATTTAATTTTTTAAATAGAATATGTATGTACGTATCTAAATGCATATACATATTGTATGTAGAAACACAACGCGACGCAACACTTGCGGGAGGGAGATCTTTTTTTTTTTTTGATTTGGTTTTCTTCAGACGAAAAATTTAACTTAGAGGAATATTGTAATTGTAATAGGTCAGAAATCAAAAGAATATCTTCGAGTTAGAGGGATTTTCGACTTAGATGATGACTTTTCTATGCAAAATTGAAGGGAATGCAAAAATTTGGGTCGAAAAATTCGAGTTAGAGGGAAATTCTGTATCTAGTTTAGTAAGTCTGACAGCTGTCTGACTAGATGTATCTCGGTTTAGATTAGCTGAAATCGGTCATATGGGCAGCTGTTTGAGCTGTCGTTTATGGAGGCTAACGGCGAATCTAGTCAAGAAATTTGTGACTGAGCACTAAGTTCACAGTTCGCATATGTGGCTGACGTAGAAAAAGTGACTTTCCAGACCAATCTAGTTTTTGCGTTCATCCAGACCAATCTAGTCGACTTAAGATAACTAACACTGACTGTACGTGTTTTTTTTAGAGGTATAGAACTTCGAATTGAAATAAAACACAAAAAAATCGTTTTAATGTCCATCAATTTGGCTTTATTGGAAGGATAATTTTATGCCATTAATGTTTAAATATGATTTCAGGCATGTGGCCGCCGCGGCTGCTCGAATAAAGCCAAGTCTAGAGGTCCAATTTTTAACCACTTTTTCGAGCATTTGGGGCTGTATGTTGGCAATAACGCCACGAATGTTGACTTCCAAGTCCCCTAACGTTTCTGGTTTGTTGGCGTAGGCGAGCAACTTCACATATCTCCAAAGAAAATAATCCAATGATGTCAAATCACACGATCATGGTGGCCAATTGACAGGTTCATTCCGCGAAATTATGCGCTCATCGAATGTTTCCTTCAATAAATCGATTGTGACTTGCGCTGTGTGGCATGTAGCGCCGTCTTGTTGGAACCACATCTCATCCGCATTCATGCCATCCAATTCGGGAACAAAATAGTCGGTTATCATGGCTCTATACCGGTCTCCATTAACGGTAACTGACTCTCCAGCATCATTTCGGAAGAAGTATGGCCCAATGACTCTACCAGCCCCTGGAGCACACCAAACAGTCAGTTTTTGTGGATCTAATGGCGTCTCAAGGGACTCATGTGGATTCTCTTCACTCTAAATGCGGCAATTTTGCTTGTTGACGTAGCCATTCAACCAAAAATGAGCCTCATCACTGAACAAAATTTTGCGATGAAAATCAGCATCGATATCAATCTCATTTTCGGCCCATACACCAAAATCACGACGCATTGCATGGTCTCGCGGCTTTAATTCTTGCACAAGGTGGATCTTGTAAGGTCGTAAGCTAAGATCTTTGCGCAAAATCTTCCATAAAGTGGATGGACAAAGCTCCAATTCCTGTGCACGGTGGCGAATCGATTCATCCGGGTCCTCTTCAACACTTTGCTCTACAGCGGCAATTGTTTCTTCGGTGCGCACTGTTCGACGTCTCTGTGGGTGCGTTTTATCACATAGAGTAAACGTAGTGCGAAAACGATCCATGGTTAACCGAATTAATTGCTCTGATGGACGATTATGTCGACCATAAAATGAACGGAGCTTGCGGTAAACTTCGCGAACTGAACCATTATTTTCAAGATAAACTTGCACGATTTGCAAGCGTTGTTCATTTGTCAACTTGTTCATGATGAAATGGCAAACCAAACTAAAAATAAATCACTTGACAGCTGACAAAATGGCCGGCAGTTAAAATAGTGTTGCCAACTTAAAGTTTTATACCTCTAAAAAAAAACACCCTGTAGTTTAAGTAAAACTATTCTCCACTTCATGATAGTGGCGCTGCTTTCGCTAGGGAGATACTACGCAAAAAAAAACCTAGTATCGATACCGCGCTCAAACCACATTGATCGCCTGGTATTACCGTGGTATACCCTGACAGACATGTGGTTCATCTCGATACCATGTTATCGAAACCATAGACGTGCATTAAACGTCTATATTTGTGAACTAGCTTAACCGGCAATTCATTCGCGATATAAAGGTTATGGATGCATATGCACTTAGCATTAAAATTAGTATGCTATCTTCGCGTATAGATTGCTTTCGATGTGCGTCCGCCACCCCGAAGCCCATTGACAGTCTCAAAAAATAGGTATTTTCTTCTTGTTTTTAACTTTATCTAATACACAGTTGGAGTAAGGTAATGGGTCTGATTTATTATCATTTATAACCTTCACACTAAATATTTTATGGGTCACAATATGCAATTCTGTATGGAGAACTCCGCCATTGTGAGGTCGACAAATTTAGCCTGGACACTAAAAATGATTATTAGTATCGCGGATTGCATTCGTAAAAAGTTTCGAACTCGAGATGTTGATTAATTCTGACATTACGACGACAGAGGAAATTAAAAAAAGTGTGTCTCGAAATTGTGCCCGTCTGTCTGTCTGTCTGTCCGTATGCTCCTGAGGCCTATAGCCTAAACGGCTGCTCGGGTTTGGCTCAAACTTCGGACTTGGGGTTTGTGGGCTTAAAGTTCGGGGGTTTGTGTTTTTTTTTGTATACCCTCCACAGGAAGGTATATTCACTTTGTCATTACATTTGTTACGCCAAGAAGGAGTCACCGGAGACCTCATAAAGTATATATATTCTGAATCAGGATCACATTCTGAATCGATTTAGCCATGTCCGTCTGTCTGTCTGTCTGTCCGTCTTTCTGTTAAAAGAACGATAGCGCGAAATTTGGTGGAAAGACGTCTTTTTATCGTCGTCAGGTTGGTATTGAAAGTGGGCTATGTCGGTCAAGTATTTCTGGTATTCTCCAAAGACGATTAAACCACTTTGTTATTAAGTATGTCACACCTTTACTGTTTTTACAATAGATGCACTTTCTAGAAATTTCCCTTGAACAGGTAACAACAGGTAGAATTGCAATTAGATTACTCTAAAGCTGATTTTTATTATTTGTTGACCTGTACCTATCCCCTTCAATGTAATTACGTACTACTTCACATGCCTAAAAATAAATGGCACTGCTTAAAATGTTAATACCATTCTGATTTGTTGGAAAGCGGCTCTTACGATTTTAACAAAAAAAAAAAAACTGGCAGCCATCTAATTGTCGACATTAGTGTTTGATTATTAGTAAGGCCGTATAACTATTTCATCGCTATACCCTTCAATCTAACAGTGAAGCAAGTGGGGACGTTCAAGTATCTAGTTTTGAAAGTCTGACAGCTGTCGAACTTGATGTATTGATTGCCCTAGATCGGTCAAATGAACAGCTGTTTCGATGGAGGGGTAGACGTGGAATCTAGTCAAGGATGGAATCGTGAGTGAGTACTAAGTTGACAGTTCGTATATGTGGCTGACGTAGGAAAAGTGACGTTCCCGACCAATCTATTTTTTTTTGCGTTCAGGATACATCTTGTCCAGACCAATCTAGTCGACTTAAGATAACTATTGGAAGGAAATATATTTTAGTGAACAATTGTTTTATTTGTTAATAAATGTCCCTCTGTTCCTGGTACAACCTCAATGTTCATATTGTTTCGTAAGTTACTCTTGGCTACGAAATTCATTTTAACATTAGAATTGCCGCGTACATATTTAAATTTTTGGTTACATTTTGATCTGACAAGAATCACTTTTTTCACACCACTTTGTAACCAATAGACTGCGCAAGAACCAAATGGTTTGAATTTCGTGTACGCTTTCGAAAAAGACTTTTCCGTAAAATATTTAAATATTCTATTGTACAATAAACCAGCAACAATATTATAGACCTTGAAGTCATCGGGGAACAATATTAATCGGCGAAATTGAGGCCTTCTATTTGCACGAGTTATCCAAAGATGGATGTCTTTGATGATTTCCCTAGAGGCCATTTGAACGATATTTCTTTTGGAACATAATTGTACCGAATGTCCTTTACCTTGAAATAAGAAGGTCTGCTCCATTGTGTTGGTCATGCTTATGACTGCTTTTTCATCCTGATTTCAAATAACAATAAATTTATTAAAAGTGCTAGGCCAGTCTTGTCCAATTTGCGTCGCACCGATTCCTTGCCTTATATTTGAAGAAACCCACTTTCAAAAGTTTCAGATATAATCCGATTCGGGTTTTCCGCTGCGAAACACTTCCAATCATGTCGCTGTCTTTCTATGGTTAAGTGATTGCATTAGTGGACAAGAGCAACGTTTATGTTCATCTCTTGTTTGCTCTCTAGCAAACAACAACCCCTTATTAAATGGGTGAGTGCATGCAGGCTAAATTCAATGTCCACGTTTGAGAGCGATTTAATTAAATTGAATGAAATCCCTCATTAAGCATTTTTGCAATTTTAAAATAAGCATCCGTTTTGCCGTGCACAAGAGTAGTCTGTCTATTGGTGTGGGTTGGGGTAAGATGATGTCATAAATTGCATTAAATTTGGTGATTGATAAATTCGTGTGTGTCGTAAATTCGCCAAACAACTCTCCATTTCGCCCAGTTGTTCCGATTATTTCAAATAATGTTAGTAAGTGCAGGCTTCTAAAGGATTGTACTTCCGGATAACGCATAACTTTGTGCATCATGAGTTTAGCTGGTATGCCCTAAACTAGACATGAATGCTCGCAGATAGGTGTTAGTTCTGAACTTTATTTGTTGGAAGTTGTAATCCTCTGAAAATACATTACCGGGAGGCGAGTTTTAAAGTTAGCTAATCCTGTATCGAAAGAAGTTTTCGAAAAGTGGTGTCTATGCATTTTTTAAGTGTATTATAAAGGGTTTTCAAAGAAAAATGTCATTTTTTGAGATAAATGATCGGATGTATATTTCATAACAAAGAGGAAGGTATGCCGTTAATAATGAAAAACAACATCAGCCAAATGACCACCACGAGCACGCATACAGGACCATATCCTTTTCATGAAATTTTCCATAACCAAATCGCAAAGTGGCTGCCCTATGTCCTCGATAGCCTCATGAATTTTATCTTTGAGGTCTTGAATCGACGCTGGGCTGTTGGCGTAGACCTTATCTTTCACGTGGCCACAAAGAAGTCGCGAGGTGTTAAATCACAAGATCTCGGTGGCCAATTGTGATCACCTCTTCGAGCGATAACGCGGTCCGGAAACTTTTCCCGTAAAAGATCAATGGTTTCGTTGCTTGTGTGGCACGCAGCGCCGTCTTGTTGAAAATACACGTTGTCCAGATCAATACCATCCAACTTCGACCATGACAAATCATTAATCGTCTCTCGATAGCATTCACCGTAACTGTTGATCCAACCTCATTTTCGAAAAAGTATGGTCCAATGACCCCGCCGGACCATAAACCGCACCAAACAGTCACACGTTGAGGATGGAGAGGCTTCTTAACAATAACTCTTGGGTTTTCCGAGCCCCAGATGCGACAATTTTCTGTATTGCTGTCCGACAAGGTGCTTCAAGACGACCAAAAAATGCTTTAGTTTTGTGAACTGTGACTGCAAGATTTTCACCATTTTTGTAGTGAATTTTAATTATTTCAATGCGTTGTTGAAGCGTGTATCGTTCCATTTTTAGTAATGGCGTAGTTTCTACTTGTCAAATGTCAAAGAATAAAAGCTTCAAAAGTGACAGCTACCGAAATAGCGGGTCACTCACAATAGCACCTCTTATTGGAAAATCCTTTACTTGGAAAATAATGTTTAGATTCCATTTAACGGCATAGTTTCATTAAACAGGTGAATTGGTGCAAGCTTACGAGCAAATTATCTCCTTCAGCTTAGTTGCCAAGCTCCTGATTCTTAGACTTATGCTCAGACTTCAGATATAGCTACTTCCATATAATTTTGGTCTATCAATACCAATGTTCATGCTTCATTATAACGGGATCTTGGTCATAATCTCAGCAGGCATTGTTTGGGGCTTTAAAACCTTGACATGCCCTTTTAAGCTTCAGTTTCTAGTTCATTGAGTGAAGTCTTTCTTTCGCCTCCCCTTTTTAATGGCTCCTCTTTTCATTTCTGCCAACATTTCAACAGCAGTTCTCTGCAATAGTCATTGTTTGTTTCACAACTTGCATGAACTTGCCGGAGTCGTAGCTATTAAGTACTGCACCCATAAATTAGCACAGATTATTGGACCGGACGAGAGAGAGTACTTCTGGTGACAGCCGACCTATCATAATTATGTTTCCTTGCTCCTATATAATAGCTTCGTTTAGTTTATCGGGTGTTCTTGGCCATAGCTAGCCAAATAAACTCTGTTGACGCTGTCGAATGCTTTTTCAAATTCAATGAACAGCATGTGAAGATGTGATGACTATAATTGGACGCACTGTCCAAATCGCCAATGTGTTGATATGGTCGACACAACGGAACCCAAACGGGAAACTTGCTATTTCGGGGTCGAGTGTTGTTTGGTAAAACCTGCGCACAAGGAGTAGCACATCTTTATTACCTCAATTCTGACTCTTATTTCTCGGGCTGAATTAGTGTTTTCCATGCATCGATCCACTGGTCTTCAGTACTTGAGCTGGCTGCATGGGATTTGATGGCAGGTTGCTACGGGATTGGCGAGTGTTTTCACCGATTTCAGCCGCTCAACCCCACAAATAACCCCCAGTTCAGAGGGTCAGAACCGGGGTCAGTTTTTAGGCCTTCAGGCCAGTTTTAGGCTTTTAGGCCTTCATCTCTATTTCCGTATAGAAAATCATTAAGCATAAGGTCCTTAGATATGTTTCAAACTAACACTAAACCTACTTATTTTCAACCTAAAAATGTAAAAATGCGGAGAGATTGTAAATTTTGTTCTTCTTTTCTTTTTTTAGGTAAACAAGTTTGCCATGAAGCAAGTCAACGTAAGTGTGGTTGGCCTCTCCGGTAATGAAAAGGAAAAAGGACAGATGGGCGTAGGAAAGTCATGCCTATGCAATCGTTTCATACGCCCAATGACAGATGACTACTTTATCGATCACATATCTGTGTTGAGTCAGGTAAATAGTCCTCGCTAGTTGTTTTTATTACACATTTACTTCACCAATTTTGTTAACTACATCTCTTTCTACAGTCGGATTTCAGTGGTCGAATAGTCAACAACGATCACTTCCTCTATTGGGGTGAAGTTAAGAAAACGACAGACGACGGTGTCGAATACAATTTCAACGTTGTAGAGCAAACCGAGTTCATTGACGATGCCACATTTCAGCCATTCAAAGTTGGAAAAATGGAACCGTACTACAAGCGTTGCACTACAACCAAAGTAGCATCTGCCGAAAAGCTGATGTACGTCTGTAAGAGTCAGTTAGGAATTGAAAAGGAATATGAACAGAAGGTGTTGCCAGAGGGTCGTCTAACAATCGATGGGTTTATCGTTGTCTTTGACGTGAGTCCTGTTCCGAACCGTTCACTTGAGAAACAAGTGGAATTTGTTCACAACATTCTGATAAATTTGCTTAAGTCGAAGAAGCCAATACTATTGGTTACGACTAAAAATGACGACGCCAGCGAAGCCTATATTCGCGAGGCAGAAAAGATCTGTCAGCGCAAGGAATACAAAGGTGCCATTCAACTTGTGGAAACATCAGCACACGAGTCAATTAATATTGACATGGCTTTTTTACTATTGGCGCAACTCATTGACAAGACTAAGAATCGTACAAAAATTACAACCTACGCTGAGGCAGCACGGACACGCAAAGAATTGCTGGATACCAGAACGGAGGCGGTGGCTAAGTTGATCCGAAATCAAATAACCGACTATCACACACTGTGGTCACATGGTTCAAAGTTGCTTGCCCAGCATAGGGAGTGGAATGAATTCTTGGATTTATTCGGCCAAGAGGCAGGTCAGCGAATCTTCCGAAGACACATGAAGAAACTACGCGACGATCATTTAAACAAGCGTCTTCAGCAGTATATGGATGGTTTTGTTGGTGCTTTGCAAGATATTATTCCTGACATAAATACGTTTAATATCGAAACCGACGAAGATTGGAATTCAGTGAGGAATTATATTAGAAATCATGTGGAGTTTGATCAGTATTTCTTCGATTGCCAACGTGCACCGTGGACCGATTTGAGTGATGTCAGTGATATTGAAGACGAAGCAAGAATACCATTTGATATTTTGGACACATCAGAGGCCGAGACTGTTTTTAAGAATCATATGAATGCTCTGCAACAGGAACAGAAGAGATTAGAGTAAGATTTGTTGTTTAACTTTCATTGAATAATACCTACTCCTAGTGGTTTTTTTTGCTTTGATGGCATTCATCTTTTTAATAGCATGCATAGAATCCTATAAGAGGATTACAATTTGGTGATGGTACATATTTTTGCATTTTTTTTTTTAATTTTATAGTATTTTGGATTTGAAAACGAAGAGGCAAGTTGACTTTTTTTAAATTATGGAAGTTCATATTGGGTCCAAACTTACTGGGATCTACTTTTTGTGAAAGTGGGTCTGCTTAATTTTTGTTTTGTGTGTGGTTTTGATATTGAATCGAATGTTCAACACTAAGGGAGCTGCCACGCAAGGCCTTTTTTATTATGCACACATGATATATTAAGATTATTGATTTCCATGGTTTACAACAACAGTTGGAAATCGTACTGTTGTTGTAAACCGTGGAAACCAATGATCTATATAGATCGTGTGGGTAAAATAAAAAACGCCTGCAGTGATCGACTAGCGACTGAGGGATTGAGCGACGTCGCTCTGCCTATAAAAAAATCACTAGTCGCTCACTGCGTGACCGCGGCCTAACATTCAACACGAACATCAACACTATCGACATTGTTTTCATAAAATAAACTCTGTGTGGGCTTGAAGTTAATTCTGAACATAGAATCTCCAAGCATGTCAACGCTGTTTGTTCTATAGCCTATCAGGAACTCGTAAACAATAAAAATTGCTGGCGATAAGAGACCAACCTGGCGGAGGGCGCTAAAACGTTTATATTCTTGCTCGTTTGTACCACAACTGTATTGTGCTGCCCATGTACCAACCATCTACTCCGCTCATCATATTCGTGTATCTCTTTAGCAATAGATTCAGTTCCTTTGTAAACCGAAGGTAGAGGCTTCTAAAAAATTGCTACATCATCAGCAAAACCAATTATTTTTGAGGATCTTGGGATTTGCAGCCGTTCATCAGGTTTCGAAACGGCAGACCTGTAACGGACCTTTAGGGAGCTCCACTTGTTATTATAAACTTTCAGTGTGCCATCAATGTCTTTCGTAGATAGTCTGGTACTCTTCTGACAGCAACTGCTTGCAGGATGCCAGTTTGCCCATATGGAGGTGCATTTCTTGGCGCCGAACATCCATTATTTTCTTCCGCTTGGTAGACGTTTGCGAAAACATATGGTTTTCCTCTAAATCCTATGATCGGAGCAATGTTGAACCTGTAGGTGCTTTTTCGTCCTCAAGTTTACTGCATGCTCGCAAAACCCTTTCCAATTTGACAAACGTTTCGACTATTATTCACGAACGCTGATGCAATCGCTCTGCTAGACGCCAGTCTGAGATAATTCCCACAATACGTTGGTGGGCTATTTGCTTTGTCAGTTTTTAATCCAGCATCGCTAGTTTGCCTTGACCACAGCCGTTCCGCTTAACTCTTTGCCTGGTGATCGCCGTAAGTGTACTAGAGGCTTTACTTACACGCAACAATGTCGATAATTAATCCTCATTCATTTGTGTTGAAGGGTATTTCCTCCGGTTTTTGCGACGCATGAACTCCATTTGACCACACGGGTATTGATGACACTTGCATTGACGCCATAACTTCTTCCTAAAGCAGTTCTTTTAATATTGTTGGCCAGCGTTTCAAATTCTCACAGCAACTGAAGATGTGCATGCCATTAATATAGTTGACTAGCTGGTACCCCCGACTTCGTCTGCGTAGAATTAGTACTTCGAGTAACTCAATTAAAATATTTATTACAACAACAGCGCCACTTATCGGGTCCAAAACTATCCTATCTTTCAAGCCAACCAATTATCCCTACACATTTAAATTTATTGGTAAAATACGCAGCAAATATATTTATTTCTTACCAAATATAGATACCTATGATGAATTTTATTATCCCTAACTTTATCCCCTTCACGTTTTGTTTTTGGGACAAAAAGTAGCCTATGTCGTTCTCAGAGGTCCCTTCTAACCCTATACCAAAATTCATATAAATTGATTTTACGGTCGTTAAAATAATCTTACTTTCGCATTTATAATATTAGGATTACCTATATCAAGGCTACCTTGAAGTTTATGTGCAAAAATGACAACTGACAACAAAACCTATGTTTTGAAATAACATAACAGCGACAGCGCTCCTACCCGATTCCCCGCAAATTTTGAAAATTCTCTCTTAGATTTCCTATGACTGCAACTCTTTTTGGCCGTCGACTCTCTTTCGTGGCGTCGTTTGTAGCATAGGCAAATCATACTCACAATCCTCTTGCCGCTGGCCCCCTCAGTTTTTTTTCAAATTCGCCATTTTGTTATCCTATGCAAAAACATACAAAAAATGCAAAAATAAATGCTGCCAACCTCGGCAACCGTGGGGAAATGTGAAAGAGTTCGGGAATACCACATTTTTTCATTACTGAACGCCATTGGTTAGTTATTATAAATTGTTAAAAGGCGAATAATTTGATTTGTTTGGTTAGTAAAACTATCTAAAGTTGATGTTCTATATAATAGAAACATATTGGGACAAACATGGTTGTGTATTTTCCGCTTTTGGATATCAGTAACTTCGATTTCGTGTGTAAATTTTTCTTAAATAATGAAGAAAATTTGCTCAAAATGTTTTCATTTTCCCTCAACCAATCTACATTGTTATCTTTTTATGAACATTTTAAGCAAATGTGCACTTATTCCCAAAAAAAAATATTATCCACACGTAACCAACAATTTCAAATTAAACGGATAAAATTCTATGAACTCTGGCAGCAACTTTGCCCACAGCGGAAGTGTCTCATATCTCCTGGGAGTGTGTTGGTGAGCAGAATTTTTGAAGTTTCGTGACATTTGTCAATACGATTTTCTATGTAAGAATACTAGCGCACCAAACGTGAACACTCCATAAAAATATAGCTTGTAGGCTAAGTAACGGGAAATCGGCCGGAGTTGGTGGTCTCAGTATTGTCTCTGGTTTGTAGTACGAGCTACGGCAGTGTTGTTATATCGTGGGATTTATCCCTTTTTGTGGGAATTTCGATGTCCGAAAAGTCTTCCGTGGGATAAAGGGATAAAGCACCAAATCGTGAGAATTTCAGAAATCTGACAAAAACCATTAAAACTAAAAATGTTTGCTGAAATTTCGTCAAAACATCCACATTTTACCCTGATTATCAACATTATAAATAAGGCTGTCAGTGCCTTATTTATAAACTCACCGTAGAGTCTGCGATCTTGACGCACCCTCAAAAATGTCCTTACGCAGGAAAACGTGATTTGCTTTAAGCCTGCGTAACTTTAAGCGCAAAAAGCTTGCAAATTTTTTTGTTCGTTTTTTAAATGTCATTTTGTTTACATTTTTTTCGGGGCAGATTTGAAAATTGAAAACGAAACTAAAAATTCAATTAAAAATGCCACCCAGCTTCGTGAATTTTGTTAACGACATTGATATGATTGACTTAATTTAATACTCAACTCATCACCTAGTCAGAGGAAATCCAAATTTCCGACCGTTTCCTTTTTATTTTTTGCTGCTCCATTTTTGTTTACAAACAAAATAAATCTCACAAGAGAGATGTCAGTTTTATTTCACAGAAATAGCTGATATCATTCCGCGGGGAAAAAGTAAGAGATTTCGGTTTTTCGTAATAGTTTCGTACTTATTTAGACACCAACCTTGCGTAGTAAACAGTCAGTGGAAACTTTTTTATAAATATTAAT
This sequence comes from Cheilosia variabilis, assembly GCA_951230905.1. Lineage (NCBI taxonomy): Eukaryota > Metazoa > Arthropoda > Insecta > Diptera > Syrphidae > Cheilosia > Cheilosia variabilis. Next base: position 30,641,238 of record OX579677.1, read on the forward strand.
TTCAGCGAAACCACATAGAGGCTGCGTAAATTTGTACGCGATGTTTAACTAAAGAACATCGTAGAGGCGTCGTAAGGGAATCTAATAAATACGGCTGTGAATGTAAATCGTCTTTTATCAAAATGTTCTAGTACCAAAAAATAGTGTTACATACTGCGGCTTTTATACTAAAGGTTAATTTAACGTGATTTTCGTTCCGTGTACAAATTTTACTTTAAAAACGCTTCGTGGGATAAATAAAGAGAGAGTGCTAAAAACACTGCAATACAGGCATGATGAATGAAAGAAAAGTATTTCCCTGAACCATAGTTGTACACAACTGCGTAGTTGAAATTTAATGTAGTAAAATTCAACTTTTTCAATTATTAATATTTTAAAATAGTAAAAATGCAAAACACTTCATTTGCTAAGATTATTTGAGCGTGTGAACCGCAAGAGGTAAATATACTACTACAGTAACTACAGAAATAATATAGTGGATTTGCCAGTGCTATTCGCACTCGCTTGCCACTATTTGTGCGACGACGATTTCATTACAAAATGTACATGCGTTTGAGATGTAAAATGTATACTTGCCAGTCAGATCTTTGCAAGTTTGGTTGTTTAATCGCCTACATAGTAGTTTCTTAAATGGCCTACGTCGAAGTATTAACTCCGGTCCAAATTACTTGGTGTTTTTTTTTTTTTTTCACTTTGTATGTTGATTTTGAAATGAGGATCTGCATCTCGAAGCCTTCGCCACTCCTTTCTGATTCATTGGATAGACTGGTGGGTGTCCAATCGAGATTCTTTCACTAGCCATACTCCCTGATGTTTGTCAAACAAACGTGAGACATAAACAAGCATTTACAACAAAACTTATTTAACGCTTGCTTCTAAAATTCCCAGTGATGAACACTTTCTTATAGATTAATAGTTCGGAAGCGTTTGTACATTCTCTAGTAGTTAGTTACTTACTATCATGTAAATAGTTAGATTTTTGGCTTTCCTTGGTCGCATCTACATAATTACTACTTTATTTTCATTTTTAATTTTACAATTAACTAATGCATTGAATACATTTTCATTATTTCGCTTTCCAAGGATGCCAAAAAGGTAGAAATTTAATATCTATTAGCTTCTTATAAGCTAAATTAACCCTCATGTCTAATTAAAATTTTCCAGATGGAAGAAGCAATTTAAGAAGCTATTAGAGGAGACTGGCTACGTTACACCAGGCAAGCAACTAGCTGAAGTGCGTGTACTCTTTATGGGGCGCGAGTGTTTCGAGGCCCTATCCGAACATGATTGTCAACAAATCTACGATAATCATCAGCGAGAACTTATTGACAAAGCTAAGCATAATTTCTTGGAACTACTATTGGAGCATGCTGATCTGTTTCAGCATTTTAAAAATATCGAACCATCCGGAACGATTACTCAAGACGACATCAAGGAGATTACTGAAGTATTACAAGATGATTTAAGGTATACTCTTTGAAGGCATCTCTCGAAAGGACCTAATCAACAATTTTATTTTAATCATTAGGTATAAGTTATTGGATCGTCTGGATCAAGATCGAAAGGTGATGTTGTTCCAACATCTTGGCTTTATTCATTGTCCAATAAAAGAGCATTGTCCTGCTTTTCCCAATTGCATGGATTGCATGATTGAACGCATAGTTAATACTAAGAAAACCAGTACGCTTACATCAAACAAATGGAAGTCTCCATCCACCGAAAGTATTTTGAACCTCCTAATAATGGGATCCGAGCATTTAGCAAGCGATTTGCTCAACGATATTCGGGTTAGTGCTGGCAATGAGGGAGAGTATATTTACGATAATCAGACGTATTATCTCAACTATCGCATTGTGAATGGTGATATGGAATCCTTTAAGTCAATTGATTTTCAGTCTAGTGGTGAGTGCGCTAATAACCGAATAAAAAATTATATAACAACAAATGCGGTAAGTGGTATAGTCAAAATTGAATGCACACTATGAAGTGTACCAGTTATGTAAAGTAGTTTGTTCGTAAGTCAGCCGACCAGTAACTCTATAAACATTTGAAAGCTCAAAGCTCATGCTTCTACGGATGTTCCGGGAGTTCCAAACCATGAGAATTCTATTTCAAAAACTGCTTTGCGGTGTTTTTATTTTACGTGCTTGTTGTATAGGTCTCTCTAACCTGCCGTTGGTTTCGGAAATATGTTACCAAGCTAGCTCCATTTGCAAAGTCTTTTCTCGGCGACAACCTGATGTTGACCCAATTTAGGTTGGATATACAATTTACTGTTTAAAAATCTGAATGCGGCGCGATCTCGACTTATTCGCCTATTGTAGACTCTACTTTCATTGAGAGGACGCAATACTTCGATTTCATTGTACAGGTCGAATGGTTAGTTCTCACTTTGTGATTCGGTGTGAAACAGACAATTTTTTTCTGTCTTCAAACAGAAGACACCACAAACCTCGTTTTCAATGCGACTTCCAGATCTCTCTAGCTCTGTTTAGTCACAGTTTCAGATTCAGCTTCCATTTTTACTTCGGCCTCAATGGAACAATCTCCCTTCGCTCATGGTTCCTTTATTATCTTCCAGGTTTAATATGTGTATACTCAAACCAACAATCGTTTGAAACGCTCAAAGACAACTTGGAACGCAGCTTATTATGCAATCTCGAACTAGAGGACAGATTTGAAAATCTGCCAATTGTATTGGTCTACCAACCGCACGATTTGAAGGAGAACGAAATCGACTATTTGCGAGCTGAGGGACTACGCTTATCCGAACTGTTGCACTGTGAATTCATTGACACTATGAATTTCTATCGCCAGCGGCAGACTCCACACCAAAAATACGTGTACGAGATCCTAAACAATCTGATAATAAGCCTACGTCTATCAGACATCAAATGCGATGATTCATATCAGCCAGATCATCCAGACTTGCGAATAATCGTTTGTATGTTCTGCGGTGATCTATACTCTCCAGAGAGCATCCTAGCCCCGCTAGTAACTGAGTCTACATCGAGCGTTACCCAAGATCGGAGTGTTTTGGTAGACACATTCCTGGGCGAATCAAAGCGACGCGTTGAATTTATCATCTCTTCTTATCATGGCGCAAATCAGTATCGCGATGAATTGATACATGGATTTATTCTCTTTTACTCTACCAAACGAAAGTCATCTTTAGCCAATTTGAAGTAAGCTAAACTTGATATTTATGAAACCAGCAAATAACGATTGTATGTTTTTGTAATTTCAGCGCGTTTACAATGAACATTCCAAACATGCCAATACAAATCATTGCGATAACTGAGAACGGAGGAGCTAATGCATTTTTCAATAATGATCTGTGCCAATTGCTAATAACAGAGGGTAACTCAATCGCCGACCGATATAGGGGTCACTTTATGACATCATCAGCTGGCCAACCATTGAAATGTAATATCGGCATCAACAAGATATTTGTAAAGGTATTGAATGTTATTTTCTTTGCAGTTGCATTCTACACACCGTTTTTGAAAAAAGTCTGGGATCGTAAACCAGAAATAGAGACTCTTCACATGGAAGAGCCAGTAACCTTAGATTCTGGCGAAGGAACTTTAGAGCATTCAATGCATCATTTGCCACAGCCTCCGCCAAGGCATGAAAGTTACATGTTGAAGAATACCGCTGGCACCGATGGTTCTGGCAGCGAAAATTACGAACATCTTCCAACGCGATCGTTGAATTCTCTTAATGGTAAGTGTCGTTGAATGTATGCACTAGACTTGATCAAGTGAATGCTACATACACATTTCTATTATGATGTATATTATATTTTGCAATTTTATGTGAAGCATTGGATTGTTGCACTGATTTCATTTTCTTCATTTTCTACTATGTATGGTTCCTAACCAATTGTGTTCATTATTTTATTGGATTTTGTTTGGTTTTTGATCCACCACACACATCTGTGGCTGATGAACGTCTTGTGGACCAGTGCTCATTTGTTAGTAATCTCATTGGTTGTCGGGATGGCAAGCTTTTAACGAACTGACTGTCGCTAAACACATTTTCAACAACGAACAAAAAAATTAAGAATTAATCAAAAACAAAAAACCAAATTGTATTGTATATTAGAAAAACCCAAAAAATCCCACTGGTGTCCATGGCAGTGCCTGATAGCGTAGAGCTTGGACGATGAGAATACGCACTTGCATTCGTATATGCCGACGACAATGGCGTAACGGAAGGAACGTAGCAGACTGTCAGTGGTGCGTTCACGGGTATTCAGACAGAAACGAAGAAAATGGACTAAGCTGTGAGTGTGGGTAAAACGCATTATTTGTTGACAATCAAAACAAACATCACTTAACATCAACGATTCGCATTAAATTTCACAAAAGACTATCAACGTGATTGTGGTTAATTGGCTCGGGTGTTACTAGATGTTTGCCAATTTATTTTCCAACCAATCCAGTACATTGATTCTATTATACAAAAGAAAACTATTGGAATTAGCTGATTGAAGCCAAAACTTTTCCAACCCCAACAGTTTCCTAACTTTTTTATAAATTACACGTACCTCAACCTAATTTTTCGGGATTGGAACGAAAATTCACAATTAAAAATCTGCAACCGCCATGTTTTTCATAATTTCACAACTGATGCAATGAAAAAACATCAAAAAGCAAGAATATGCAGAGTCGTGGCCTTGTGTAAAAAATTATTTTGCTATTTTGATCTATAACATAGAATTGGCGAAACTGGATAAATCTGTGGGATCTGTGGTTAGTGGACTGTACTACTGAGCGAAGATTCGCAGTTCAGTTATTGGTATTTTTAGGTTATTAGAATGGCACCAAGGCAGAAAGCCACATCTGTATACACATATTTTGTAGACTTCGGGAGGACACACGACCGAATCCCTCGAGGTAAATTCTGGGGTGTACTGCAGGAGCATGGAATTGACAGTTCTCACTTGAGAGCCATTCAATACAGTGATGCCAGACTTTTCGGAATGAATTGCCCACGATATACGTCAAAACACCCAAAAATGCCCTTCTTGCCCATGCCTACGTTAAAAAACAACAAAATACACAATTTTTTCTAGTTCCAAGAGATAAAAAAATTTCCTTTTTCGCCATTTTAGCTCGTTTTGAAAGACAAAGTGCCCACAAAATGGTAATTACCCACGATCACTGATTCAAACTGTGCTCTCTGTGTTTGGGTAAACGGCGTTAAATCAAGGTCTCTCGCCATGAGCGTTGACCTTCGTCACGGGTGCGTTTTGTCTCCTATCCTCTTTGTGCAGTTCAGTTTTTAGGCAGTGACTTGGTCATTCTTGAAGCTGGGATGAATGTAAATGTAAACAAATCTGAAGTATTTCTCTCTATAATTGGTCACGCTTGGTCAATTTTGAAACAAATTTATCATTCTGTTATCAGAAAGCGAAGTTGTCGGTTGTCTGTAGTTTGCCGTTTGTTCCAACTTCTACCTATGCTCATGGGATTTGAGTAATGAAATCATAAGCGGATACAAACAGTCGAAATGAGATTTCTCGTGGCCAGAATCGGATCGTTAACCAGTTGCCATAGAAGCATGAAATTTTCCAAAAAGTTATTGCATTGTTATGATGCGGAATATAACAGGTCATTCAATAAGTAGAAAAAACTAAATTTTGACAAAACTTATTCAACATAGTTGCCTTCGACAGCGATACAACGACTATAGCGATTTTCTAACCTTTCGATACCACTTTTTTAGTACGATTTCTCTTTCTCGTCAAAATAGGCATCAGTTTCAGCAATTACTTCATCATTGGACTTAAATTTCTTTCCGGCAAGCATTCTGGTGTGAAATAGTGAAGCCATGTTTCATCAATTGTCACATATCGACGATAGAATTCGATTTTATTGCGGTTTAACAGCGCCAAACACTCCTCTGAAGCATCGATTCGTTGTTGCTTTTGGTCGACTGTGAGCTCACGCGGCACCCACTTTGCACAGAGCTTTCGCATACCCAAATGTTCGTGTAAAATGGTAAAAACACTACCATCTGATATCTTTACATTGCCAGCTAGCTCTTGCACCTTCAATTTGCAATCGTTCATAACCAATTTGTGGATTTTTTTTGATGATGTTTTCTGCAATAACAGCCTCATTGTTTGGTTTCCAGTGAACTTTTTTCATCAAAAAGCAATGCTTTATCAAAACTCGAAATTCACTTTTTTCAATTTTTTTTTTTTTTTTTTTTTCAATAATAAAGTTGCTTCACACAAAATGCTATAACTCACGAATCAGTCAGAGTGCTGTCAAATTTATACACTTATCGTTTGAAGGCTAGTACTAAATACAAATCATATGGAAACAATTCTAGTAACGCCATCTATGTGTCATAATATGGACTTTTTAAATGGACTAGTAATATTTAAAAAAAGCCCCAAACCATTAACATACTTGCAGCTCCTTTTATACGGTTTTCTTTTATTACATTTTCCACTCCCTAAAATCCATTCCAACTGTTATGTCTTTTGGCAAACTCTTGGATCTTAAGTGGAACTTTGCTGCCGATCTCATACGTAGGAAATTCGAATTATGGACTTTTATTTGAATTGTACGTTCACTTATTTTGTTGTCAATTAGTGCACTTTGACGAGGCGAAAGAATTTTATTTCGCTTTATTTAGTATTGCCCTCGTTTGCTTTAAGACCAACCGAGTTTCTTCAATTTCCTTGGAAACCTCTATTTTAATTACGGAAGGTTTCGAGAGTTGCAACAACACTAATTTGACTAATCCTAACCCAACGTAGCTCATGTATATTTCTGACGGCACGTTCAATGTTAGACTTATGAAACTCTAGTCAGTCACTCATTCACTTATTCACTTTTTTGGCGAACATTTTTTCTTATGCATCAAAAAATAAAAAATCCAACACTCCCTTATGAGTAGCGGTCCAAACATTCGTAAATTTTCTCTACGATGAGCACGCTGACCACTTTCATCAAATAAAACATAAATCAAAGAAAAAATTCGCTGACTTCGAAACTTTCACTGCAATAAACTAAATATTTTTTTCTCGGTGTATTTTCTGACACATTAGGTATGCAAGTATTGGAAAAAAAAAAACGGTTTACCAAACTTGAAACAGAGATTTCTCTAATTTGTATTCAATGCAATCACGTAAAATTATCTAAGCAAAGACATGAGCTCAGCACAGCTGTAGAAACACACATTTGTCCCTCTTAGGTGAGTGTCTGCCTTGGCGAACGTAAAACGTATAAAATATTTTGAGAATCTCTCAAAAACAGAAAATTATGGTTTGCCCTACGTTCCACAAGCAAATTTCTTCGTGCACACGAAAATGTTTGAACGTTTCGCCTTACAGCCCACCCAGACCACTGAGTCACTGACCTTTTTGTAGTTTTCCTCAAATTCGCATTCGCCCTCAGTATGTGGCTTGCTCGCGCGTCAAAAAGCCTTCTGATTTATTCGTGTGCGCATCAGAAACAAATACTGTGTATCCAAAAGTACAGCAATGACCAAATGAGTCCCTATATAGGATATACTCAAACAGAAAATCATTGCCTGGTCCACTAATTTTAAATAAAACAACCATACATTTTTTATCTTTGCTTTATTTTGAAGCTTGGACAATGCAACTCTGCATGTTCGGAGTAATATGCCTTCGGTATATCCACCACGCCTTTATTGATACTGACGCACCCAATCGAGCACTTATGTCGTTTTCCATTGGGCAAAAAGAAGCGTCCGGGAGAGTCCGGAATCGAAAAAATCACTTCTGAAACCGTTCCATTGGCACAAAAAATACTCTTCTGGTGATTCTGAGAAGATAATTGGGCTTCTCGATTTGAAGTCAGAATCCACTCAAGAAGCACCCACACGAGTTTAATTGATGTATTTTATAGAAGTCAGCTGACAGCAGCCGTAGATTATTTTTTGGCATTTCACCAATACTTTTGTAGAAGCAGTTTTCTTGTTCCATTGGATTTCAGAATGAGTGGATCCCCGAGTGAAACCAATGGAAATCGACATTAAGCTGCGATTAAACATGCCAAATTTCGACATGCTGACGTCATTATGACGTAAACATTTGTCCTAAATTTGTCACTACGTGTGATCGCCTGTCAAGCGTCTGGTCGCAGCGCACTCTCACGAAAGACACACTAGTGACCACCGAATGGCCGAATTGTTGTGACGTCAGCATGTCAAAATTAGCCACTAAAAATTGGCAAGTGTAATGGCAGCTTTGGTAGATTTGGTAATTTTTTTGGTGCAGAACACGGTCGAGGAGCTTCAAACGCTGCACGTCGGAACTGCGGACTATGCTGAATGAATACTAAGATACCTGGGGGTCAATTCTGGTTTTGTGAAAGAGTGAATCGAATAAATCGCTTTTATACATTGCTTTAATTTTTTCGATTCACTCAGTACTAAAAAGCGATTCTCGCTCAATAAGTGAAAATACCGTGGGGAATTTAATATCGCACACTATGTTGTACGACATCAGGCTCTCAATTTTCAATCTCTGACTAAAAACTTTCATTTGAAAATGAGTACATGAAAAAAAATGATTCATATGAAAATTTTTGATGTTTGGTTTCACATTTTCGTAGAACGAGAATCGAAATTGCGGTGAAAGGGAGAAAACATTTTCATTTCACTTTTTCACGAACCAGAATTTACCCCCTGGCAGTTAACAGCAAAAGATATACGTGGAACCGAATAGTATTTAATTAAAAAAATGTCACCCCTATTAAAAGACTTTACACGATGCACTCCCAATCATACCTTTTGATGTTTCGTATACCTTCCAGGGTATATGGAAAGAAGTATCCGCTATATAAGAATGAAAAATGTCGAAGCCACGACTAGAAGAACTTTGTCTTTATTTAGTTGTAGATTCGGCTTTTTTAAATTGTGGAGCCGCTCCGAGGGGATAGTTTTTGCCTGCGTTTTTAAATTCACTATCAGCATGAGTTTGTTCGTTCCCGATGAAACCATCAACAGTCTCAAACCACCTTCCGCGTAAGAAGCAGTAGTCAATCGTATAGCAAACTCCACATCTAAAAACGTAAAGAGGCCCATTTTTAGGTTTTCAGCCTGAAAGGTAGATGTAAAGATATAAAACTACAATTTTCAATCAATGTGTGCTCTGGCAGTCTGTGCCATGCTTTGTAAAAGTTTCAAAATGTTTTATAATGCACTAGATCAGTGATTCCCAAAGTGGTCCAGGTGGACCCCCAGGGGTCCACGGGGGACTCGACGGGGGTCTACGTTGGCATGACAAAAAATGGGGGTTCATCAGTTGTAAGTGACGAAAATTTATCTGGTTTTGATAGTAAAGAAAAATGTTTTCAGTTAGGCATGGATCAGATATCCTGTTTGTTTAGCATTAATTTCCTTTTTTTCAAACCTCCCTTAATTTGTTTGAGTAGTCTATTTTAAGAAGATTAGCGACTGTTACTTGTAAAAACTTGCATATTCGATATTCAGTGGAAAGCGCCGCCGTCCGCCCGCAAGGCTTGTTCAGACGTGCAAAGTGATGAAATACGACGAAATACGAATAAATGGAACTTAACAAAGTATACCATTTTTCTTTTGGAACTCAACCGCGGCGCACATTTCCATCGTTAGATCTAATCTTCACATTTTTTGACGAGTTTTGCAGGGGGTCCACCGAAACCAGGTTCATTTTGAAACTGGTCTATAAGAAAAATAAGTTTGGGAGCCTCTGCACTAGATTGTAAAAAAAAGCACAACCCCTAGAACCAGTCGCCTAAGATGTCTATTTTGAGGGATTCATTGTTATCATTCGTTTTATTTTGCCGGTTACTGCTTTCCTTATTTTTATCCTTAGCATTTACTTGAATTTGTTTTCATTCGATTCGCAAATTATTTGCATAAATAAATGAGTGACCCTTTCGCAGGTGAAAAGGATATATCGATGGATGATACATATGATGATGATAAGGATGAGAAAGCTCGGCTTTTACATCAAGGTAATACAATTTTTTCTGGATTTCTTACTTCCTTTTCCATCATCGATAACACCCACCGCTACCACCATCATCACTTGTTTTTTTTTTGTTTGTATAGATGTATGTTTTAGTTTGCTTGACGTGTTTTTTAATATTGGTTATGTATTTTTGTTGTTTTTTTTTTATTTGTATTATTTTCCTTTTCTTTATTATTAGTTTGTCGACTCGGTTGATTTTGTTTTTGTTATTTTCTTGTTCTCTCATCCCCCCACTTGCTCTTGAATGTGTATTTTGTATGCTTGTATATTGTCTTTTTTGCTGTCCAACATTACATTACATGGCCTGTGATGTTAATGATGTCTATAACCAATGTTCCGATGTTTGCTTGCATATAGGATTCCAGATTTATCCACCACCAACAACGCCCCCAGAGCCCGCACCTCCAGATCACCACATGGCTCCCTCATCGATAATGCGTCAATTCAAAGGGAATTTAGTTTCAGCATCTCAGTCCAGTTTAGACGAGATAACATGTAAATCTGTTTTATGATGCTGTTTTAGTGTTTTTCTTATGTTTTCTTGTTTTCGTTTGTTTTTTTTTTTTTTTAATTTTGATTTTTTTTTTTTACTTTTTTAGTCGTTTCCTTTGTTTTAGTTCTTAATTTGTTTTGGTTTCTTAATTTTGTGAATTATCTTTAAGCCACTTTGTTTGACTGTAATAATTCTGGGGAATTTTTTCATGCTTTCATTTAGCGGATGTGAGCGGTTCTAAGGATTCATTGACAACTCATGATTCAGGTTAAAAAGAAAAGACTTATCGCAACTAATTTTCGTTTATATTATTATTTTTCCTGATCGATTCATCATTTTCACAAAATTCGTTTATTTCGAAATATATTTGAGCGCAGTCGTTGTGATATTTTAATTTGTGTATGGATTTTGTATTTTGATAGGTTGGCTTGATGATGCACTATTTATAAGCCGAGATGCGGAGAAACACGACGTTCGCGGAAGCGTTCGACGAAATATGATATGGAATAATTTTAGCGGATCAAATCACCATGCATTTACCACAGGACGCCGGCAAAACGAATCCAGTTTTGCAAATAAAATTCGACCAAAGGGCCCTAGTCAAACTTTGAAGGTGGGTAGAAAGAACTATTTATATATAAAAGGATAACCTGTGCACCGGGTCGGTTAAGATTTAAATTTCACATGTGATCTTCTTGAATATTTTCGAAAATGTTCGAAAGGGCCGTCGGCAAGAGATGCTGTTCTTGGCGTACTTTTGCTGCGGTCGAAACTTGTTTACATGCAACTGGCATTCGCAGTTGCTTCGATCCTTCTACATCTTCCGATACATCCAAAAGTAAAACTGTCCTCTAAAAAAGCATTTCATTTAGGTTTTTCCGACCCGTCCAAAAATTGTATTCGCAAAAATAATGTTTACATAATTAACCCTCAACTTTTTTTTACTGTTTTATTTGCGTTACTTATATCGTTTTCCTTTTCGTCTTACAGCAACCCGGTAAACTGAATCTGAAGAACTTCCAGCTAGTGAGTGATGCAGTTGCCAGGATGAATGTTAGCAGTGACACCAATTTAGCAGAAGGTGATAACAAAAACGTTTTAACTTTAAATAATAAATCGTCAATATTTGATCATGCTCCCCTGGCGGCTCCCGAAGATGATTCCGATGAGATGGCCGAATACGCACAAATTAAAGACGTATACGGGGATGAAGGTAACAATGATCAAATGTACAACTTGCCACATGATTTGACACCGAGCAAATCGAGCAAATCTAGACATCGTCGGGATAAAGAACAAAGTAAATTCATTTTTAATAGCGTTATTGACCTCCAAAGTTATCGCAAGAATTAAAAAAGAACCTAAATTTACCAACAAAAGTTATCGTATTTGCACTAATATCATAATAATACTATTAATGCTCGATAATAATAATTCGATATTATAATTGAAAATTCTTAAACTTGTACATATCCAAATGTAGATTTTAGTGTGTAGATGGGTTTTGGTTGGTTGCATATTAAATTAAATAAAATTATCGTTGTGGAAATTGTCCACGAATTTAATAACACACACACACACAAATTTTGATTTGTATGTTTGGTGAAGGAGTGTCCCTAAGCCCTGATTATAAAACTAGTGTTTGGTTTTCTTTTCTAATAGTTCATACCATAAAGCAAGATGTAGATTTGAACGTTTACAATGCAAAATAGTTTTAAACCAAATTGCAATACCTAGTGCCTTGCCGAGGAGAAAAATAATTCACCACTGATTTCTCCAATTTATCATTTAGAGTATTCCGAATCGGACAGTGATTCAAGTTCATCAGAGCGTAAGGCCAGAGGCTATGATGGGTATTACAAGATGAATCGCAAACCACAGACGCACAAGCGAACAAGGAAAAAGCGCGTTGCCATCCCCGTACAGCCTCCGAAGGTGCCACCATTTGGAACGTTTGTAAGTCCACCAGAAATTCCTCTGCATTATCAAAAAATGAAGACTCTCGAGAAAGGTAAGTAATCGTTGTAAATTGTTGGCTTGTTGTGTCTTATGTCATCGACTTTCTATCAGTTAAATTAATGCACCCCGATGTCCAAGAGGAGGAATCAAGTGTAGATGTATCGTCGCCAAGAGATAACAATTCTCCTATCGTAAGTTTTGTATGTTCTCACTGTTAGCACGCGTGTGTTATTACATTTTTTTATTTTTTTTTTTTTTTCAGTTTGGAATGGTATCAAAACTGACAGGAGAAAACGAACGGGAAAAGCTGCTGGATATGAAAATGAAGCCGAAGAATTGGAAAGAGGAGGAAAAAATGGAAAGGCGTCGTCTTAAAGAGGAACAAGCAAAGTTGCGTAAACTCCAAGACAAGGAGAAGGAACAGGAGAAGAAAATGAAACGAAAATCCAAGCAGAACAGTAAAGCGTCATCTGGCACCAATGAAAGTCTTGAATCTGCTCTATCAGCACTGCCAGAGTTTATGCAATCTGATAAGAACAATATTCCAATTTTCTTGCACAAGTGTATAAAATTTATCGAACAAGAGGGACTGGACTCTGAGGGAATATATCGTGTTCCTGGAAATCGTGCTCATGTTGACTTGTTGTTTCAGAAGTTTGAAGAAGGTAAATAGTTGGATACAACTCGTCATTGTTCTGCAATCGGTCTTTATTATAGATTCCAATGTTGATATCGAGTCTTTGGATATACCAGTAAATGCTGTGGCAACTGCGTTAAAGGATTTCTTCTCCAAACGTTTTCCACCACTCTTCGACAAAGAAGTTATGGCAGAGCTAGAAGAAATTGCTGGTAAGCTGCAGATATTTATCGTAATACTAAAAAAATTCTAATGCAGTAGTTGATTCTTTAATTACCTATGTTGAGTTCTGGTGTAACTACTTCATTATCTGAAGTCAAAATCTTAGGGCACTCACCCATTTCGCTAAATTAATCGATAATGTTGCTAAATAGTTTTGCGTTTTTGCATCAGTCGGTGTCATTATTGTGCTACTGCTTAAAGCTTTACAAATACCAGCATTTAATATTACTTTTTTATTCTCTGAGAAAAAAGAAATTTCTCTCAATCTTGCACCTTGTGTACCTCAACCTTTTATAGGTTAACTAGCTGTACCCGCCCGGCTTCGCCCGTGCAAAATCTGGTTATCGATCAGTTGATGGAAAAAAAAATTGAAGAACTTTGCTGTCTTGTAGGGGACACAATTTTTTAGCGGTTTTGTTTCTATCGGCTAAGATAGTGATATTTGATGCATTACTTACCCTGGAGCACGCTACATAGAACTACCTGTCCTTGAAGCAATTCTTACTTAAATCAACTCCCTCTTTTCTTAGAGTTTGATCCTGTGACTTGTTGATTGTCATGGCAAAACAAATAAGGAAATTGAATACGTTTAAACTGAAATGGATAATTGCTGGGAGTTAATTGTATTCTTGGTATAAACACCGTATCTCCTTTACCACACCCACTTAAAATTAACGCCTCAATAACGTATTTCTGCAACGAAATCACTCTCAATCAAGTTCCATTACAAAGCTTGGGGGGATTCAAATTGCGAAGCAACATAATGGGAACTCCAACTTTTAATTCAATTGCATGAGCAGGAAGGCCATGGGCTGTTGTGCTATTTAAAAACTCGACCGTATAATTTACTACCTTATCTTGATTGCAAATAGCATTTATGGACAGGTACGACGTTGTATCACCAGGCATTTTCCCTAATAAAATATTATTGAGGTAAGCGAGACTTGATCATCTGTGGGTGCTAAAATAGACCTTTCGGCTAGCCAAGAGTGCTCTTTTGTACTGAGGTTATAGTACCCAAAAATGCCTTACAATATTTTTTTTGTTCTGAGATAAAAAATGCCCTTCTTCGATCTCTAAGCTTTTTTTTAAAAGCAAAATGCCCACGAAATGGGTAATTACCCACGATCTGGTATCACTGATAGCTATACCTATCTGACATTTCTTTCATAGAAATTTTAGAATTTAGAATTTTTTTTTGTAAACATATTTGACATTTCTTTTATGGGTTTCTTTTTTTCTAAGCAAACCAAACAGCATACTGCCTCTGTCACAGGATTAAAATAAGGTTAAAAGAGATGTCAATATATTGCGCGGCTAGTGTGTTTGATTTGAGAATGATGTGATTATGCACTCACCCAGGTGAAAATCGTAAAATGTTTCAAATTTTGCCTATTTATTTAAAAACTTTTTAAGTTATCGAGTTAATGGATATCCTAAAATGCAACCGCAGATGTCCTCTATAAGCTGGTGTTAACTACAGGGTGTCCGCCGGGAAGGTATACTAAAGGGTGATTTTTTAAGAGGTTTAGAACTTTTTTAAAAAAAAAAACACAAAAAATTCGAAAAAATGAATGAAATATTTATTTGAATCGATAGTTTGAACCTTGCAATTTAATGTTTAAAGATAATTTCATGCAAATGTTGACCGCGGCTGCGTCTCAGGTTAGCCATCCGCTGAGTCCAATTTTGGCATACTCTTTCACACATATCGGCCGGTATCTCACGAATGAATGCATGGATGTTGGCTTCCAGTGCGTCAATCGAAGCGGGCTTGTCCCTATACACATTAGCCTTGGCATACCCCCACAAAAAATAATATAATGGTGTCAAATCGCACGATCTAGGCGGCCAATTGACCGGCCCGAAACGTGAAATTAACTGTTCACCATACTCGCCTCGCAATTGCGCCATTGTTTCGCGTGCTGTGTGGCATGTGGCACCGTCTTGTTGAAACCACATATCATGCAAGTCAAGAACTTCCATTTCGGGCAAAAAAAAGTTTGTTATCATCGCTCGGTAGCGTTCACCATTGACAGTAACGCTGCGATTCGCATCATCTTTGAAGAAATATGGCCCAATAATGCCGCCGGCCCATAAACCGCACCAAACAGTGGCTTTTTCGGGATGCATTGGTAGCTGTTGCAATGCTTCTGGCTGATCTTCACTCCAAATGCGGCAATTTTGCTTATTTACGTACCCATTCAACCAAAAATGAGCCTCATCGCTGAACACAATTTTTCGATAAAAAAGCGGATCCTCGGCCAGCTTTCCAAGAGCCCATTCACCAAAAATTCGGCGTTGTGGTAGGTCGGCTGGCTTTAGTTCTTGCACCAGCTGTATCTTAAAAGGCTTTACGCCCAAATCCTTCCGCAAAATTTTCCACGTAGTGCTGTAACAAAGGCCTAACTGCTGGGAACGGCGCCGAATCGACATTTCGCGGTCTTCTGTCACACTAGCTGATACGGCCGCAATATTTTCTTCACTACGCACAGTACGTAAACGTGTTGGTGGTTTAATGTCCAACAAAGTAAATTTGGTGCGAAATTTGGTCACAATCTTCCGAATAGACTGCTCAGAAGGTCGAGAATGCCGATCATAAAATGGAAGCAGCGCGCGATGAACATTTCGAACCGAGCACGAATTTTGATAGTAAAATTCAATAATTTGCAAGCGTTGTTCATTTGTAAGACGATCCATGGTTAAATTGCAAACCAAACTGAAGCTGTTTGACAGTGACACAAGGTACTAAACACACGTCAGCTGTCAAAACCAGTGTTGCCAAAACCAAACCAGCTAAAAAATCACCCTTTACTTTGTTTTGCCGCCATTTTTGGTAGACATTAGTCTTGACAGTTCATATTTGGCAGTCGTGAAGTAGACACGTGGCAAATTTATTATGGAAAAATATTTGATAAACCAACGTGTTTTAATTGTTAAAACATTTTATCAAAATCAATCATCGATTACTGTGACGATGACAAAGTTACGTCAAATTTTTGGGAAAACACATTTTCATTTGAATGGATATGTGAATAAACAGAATAGTCAGTTCTGGGCAATGGAAAACCCTCAAATTATTCATCAGTCACCTTTGCATTCATTAAAAGTTACAGTCTGGTGTGCAATTTGGTCAGGAGGAATGAAAACGGCGTAACGGTAACTGTGGGCAGCGATATCGTGATATGATTGAAAACTTTTTAACGCCACAACTTCATGCTTTGGGCTTGATTAACATGTGGTATCAACAAGACGGTGCCACATCGCCCACAGCCAGGATTACAATGGAATTACTGCGAGACCTCTTTCCACAACAAGTTATTTCAAGAAATGGTGGCGTTGATTGGCCTCCACGGTCGCCTGATTTGACTGCTCCGGACTTCTTTTTGTGGGGATATCTGAAAAGCAAGGTTTATGCAAACCAACCACAAACGCTTGAGCAACTCAAACAAAATATTCGTGATGAAATTAATGAAATACCGCGTGAAATGTGTGAGAATGTAATGAAAAATGTGCTCAAAAGGCCTCGCATTTGTGAGACTAGCAGAGGCGGACATTTACCTGATATTGTATTCCATACATAATTACCGACATTAAATAAAACATTTATCAATATAAGATCCATTCTCTTTCATTTAATCAAAAATTATAAACAAACAAAGTAGTATACCTTCCCGGCGGACACCCTGTATATTTAATTACTCCCAGTATTTTCGATCGGAAAGCGTGACAAAGAAAAAAGCGAAACGAAACGAAAAATATAGAGATATAGAGTTGAAACAAAGTGGATATTGTAGGCCTAGGTAAGGTATCCTCTATAGGACTGAGAAAAATGCACCAGAATATATTCAGCAGTTTCTAAGATTTTCGCATTTAAAGGCATGCAGTCAAATTCAATCCTAGTCGAACAGAACTACACCAATTTTATTTATATGATAATTAAAGCGAAATCGCGCATGAAAAACCTAAAAATATTGTTACCGATGTCTAATAATGTGTGACCTCTTAAACACTCTTCTTTTGGCTCAGTACTTTTTCTTCACTTCGATTTTTTTGCTTTAGAACTCTACCACAAGAAGTTGTATATTTATGTAAAGTTTTGCGTAAACATAACGGCTTATAAAACGGTGACATTTGTCGAAGATATTTACATAATGTAGCTACAGTAAAACTTTTGAAGTAAACCCGCCCATTTGTTTGAGATCTCAGATCCACTTTGTTTTACTAGTTTACTTCCTTTACCTACCTTTTGAGTGCTCTTCGTCAGGTCGCACCTCAGTCTCAGGCACAAGACTCAATCAAGTAAGGTCAATCAAAGTAAGGTCAATCTCTACCGAATTGTCTGGAATAGAAGTCAAGATTCTTCATGCTGGTGAATTGATGTCCATGCGCTCTATAGGTCCCGCCCGTCTTAGCCGATTAATTCGATTCAGTATACAGCCCCTTACAGTTCTTTATTGTAACTTCTTTTCCATATTTCTACAATAAAAAGTGCACCAATGTTTAAACGGAGAACTGTAACATATGTTTATTAATTTTTTTTAAGTTTAATTAGCATCTTAAGACAGATATTTTTCACAAAATCAAAATGTAGCGCATGTCCTGTACTATAAAAAGGGGGAAGGTTGTTATGAATATTAAGTAAAAATTATACCCGGCAAAATCAAAGCATTTCGGCTTTTTTTCGACTGCAATTCGCAACCCGATGGGAAACAAATCATAACCAAACAACATCCACCTGTAACATACGAAAAAAACACGAAAATACATTGCCAAATACCCAAATTGTTGCATTTCCTACACTTATAATTTGAGATTAAATGCAGTGCTGTTAATCTATTCCTAAAAAAATAAGAAATTCTTGTTTAATAATTCGTAAAATAATTATAAATAATTAATACAAATATTTATAATTAAAAATAATATTTTTTGAACCATTCAAAATATGTTTTTCATTGGATATCTGTAAACAAGGTAGCGGTATCGCAGTCCCGCAAACATTAACGGAAAAACAATGAAATCACGAACTAATTTAAACGAAAGCGCATGCGCAACTTTTGATTTAAATGAAAAAAATGCTGGCATAATCATAATAGAAAGTGGCGTTATTCAGTGTTCCATGAGGTATCTTATACGGAGAAACAACAACCAAGTTTGCTTAACAACAACACAATGTTAAATTAATATCCGATCGATGAAAATCAATAGAATTGAGTGGGGAAGTCGACGATGTTCTCATTATACTCTTGAGTTGAATCGATTGTTTTGCATGCGTAAGTGGAAGTACACTTTGCTTTTAAATCCCGCCAACATTTGAACATGTTTTTACAACTCAAGCTGAGTTCTTAGTCGAAAAACTTACTTTTATTTAAAAATTTCATTTAATCAATTCAATGGCCTGAAAGTGAAACATATCCTTTACATACT
The DNA here is from genome assembly GCA_951230905.1 of Cheilosia variabilis. Taxonomy (NCBI): domain Eukaryota; kingdom Metazoa; phylum Arthropoda; class Insecta; order Diptera; family Syrphidae; genus Cheilosia; species Cheilosia variabilis. The sequence continues at coordinate 30,659,982 of OX579677.1, forward strand.
TCTTATGGTTTTTTCTTTTATACGCTTGAGGTAGTGAGTAATTTCAAGTAAAACTAAATTTTAATTTAATTTATGTGGAAAAGTCTCAGGTTAATTTTATTCTAATTAGGTACGCCCAGCGTTAAAACAGAAACGGAAACTGTGGGTAAGTTGAATTACCTCTGCCTGGATTTTTTTTTTTGTTGGATTCATTATGCCCTTTTTCCCCGCTCATCGAAATTAGATCTCTTATAACGCTCATTTTCCCCCTTGCAATTTTCACACTCTGCATACTTCCCTGCTGTAAAGGTTCAATTTAAATATTTTTTGTGCAATTTTATCACATTGCCTACTACCTACCATAGGCTAGAATTATTATTTGAATCATCAAATCATTTAAACGGGGAAATGCCGAGCAAACATTTCTAATTGAATTTCTATTTTTTTTTTTTTTTACTTTAATAGGCTCACGTAACATGTCCTCAGCTAAACTCAGCATGGAAGTTAAAACGGACCGCAGTTGTCGTTTGATATCTCTGAGGAATTTACTCAATAAATTACCGGTTGTAAATTTTGCTATATTGAAGTTCATTTTCCAACACTTTGTGCGGTAAGTACATTTTGATAATATACAGTTTAACTCTCATATGATTTTAGTTATTTATATATATTTACTAGCGTATATTGGTAAAATACGCAGAAAATATAATTATTTCTTACCAAATATAGATACCTATGATGAATTTTACTATCCCTAACTTGAGAAATAATTGGTTGGTCATTTAAACTTGGATCCCCTACTTCATCCCGTTCACGTTTCGTTTTCGCGACAAAAAGTAGCCTATGTCATTCTCAGAGGTCCCTATCCCTATTCCAAAATTCATAAAAATTGATTTTGCAGTCGTTAAAATAATCTTACTTTCGCATTTATAATACTAGGATTATATCACTGCTACCTTGAATTTTCTGTGCAAAAATGACAACTGACAACAAAACCTACCGCGCTACCCGATTCCCCGCAAATTTCGAAAATTCTCTCTTAGATTTCCTATGACTGTAACTCTCTTCGGCCGTCGACTCTCTTTCGTGGCGTCGTTTGTACGGGCTACGGCGCTACGGGCATGATGATTGATGAATGAAAGAAAAGTATTTCCCTGAATCATAGTTGTAGACAACTGCGTAGTTGAAATTTAATGTTAACAAATTAAACTTAATTATTTAAAAAAAAATATTTAAAAAAAAAGTTAAAATGCAAAAATAAGCACCCTGAAAATCTCTTTTTTTATACTTCATTTGTTAAGATTGGTTGAGCGTGTGAACCGCAAGAGGTTAATATACTACTACAGTTACTACAGAAATTATATAGTGGATATTAACACCACCATACGCCCATCATCGCGCGTCATCAGCCATCTGCGCATTTCCTCAGAAAAACATTGTCGCTGTTGATTACATCCCCATTCAGCTCGCATACTTCTCTTTCGTTTACACTCAATCGAAGAAAACTTCACGCAGTTTTTGTTGAAATGTATGTGCTTGTGCGATGTGCGCCAGCCAACCACCCCAAAGCAGAACAACGGTCAAGAGCAACGGTTGCTGATAATTTTCGATTTGAGAAAATAAATTTAGTTTTTTCATGTTAGATTTTGGGTTGTAGCTCAGCTTCTAGATGACACAGAAAGCTGATTTATGGCTTAAGATAGTTATGGAAGTGTTGGCTCTGTTATATTATTATATAATATTTTGTTTTGTTTGCATTGATTAAGAATTGTTGGAGTAATGGCGATTAAAATGCAGTAAAGTCTGAAAAAAAAACACATTTTGGTCAAAAACGTTCCCAAAAAATAGGCATGGCAATGAAAGGAATAGCCTATGTCCTTCTCAGGATCTTAAGCGATATTTAACAAAAAGTTTCATCGAAATTTTTGCAGTAGTTTTCACGCCAACCGTTAACACATGAAAACGGCTACAGTTTTACTATATGTATAGATTTATTTAAACCCGGACCGGTGCACAGCCCTCTTGTAGATGAAATCTGATAAAATTGTTTCAATCCGTCCATACATCCAACAGTGAAATCTCAAATCTTTTTTTATGGCCGGTTTAAAAAAACACTTTTTTTTTTTGTTTCGAATACATTATTTTGAGTGCACGAATCAGACATTTTAATTCCATTGTTAGCTCAGACATTTCTTTTGAACGAAATGTACTATGCTGGCTGAAAATCGTCGAGCTGAGCAGACTTTGTCTTCATTTTGCATGTCCATGTAATGTCCAGCATCAATTTTGTCTTCGGAGTTTTAAGTGTTGAAAATACGAAACTTCAAGATTCTGGCTATGCCTTTACGAGGAACCCTTGGATCCAAACCTAAACTGTAAAGATATCATTAACGGATGCGTTTAAGCAATTGATCATCGCTCGTTACGAATGCTTTCTTCTCTCGGTTTTCCTTACACATTTCATCCTGGCAGCAACCCGTCTACGGCACTGAATTTTTCCGTACCAGCAACTACGTCCGAGGTATTGTCAACCTGAATCTAGAATGTTTTTCGACTCCAAGAAATTCCACCACTGGTGGAAAGGGGAAAATCGACCACAACGGAATGTTTAATGTGTTTTCACATAGGGTTTACTTTATTTCTTGATTTGAAAGTAGTGTTTGGATGATTGAAGTCTCTACAAATCAATACGGCAGGTATTTGAAACGGCACACAACCAACAACAAAAATAAGAAACTCTTTATCAAGTAGACATATTTCTTGGTGCGTCGGCTTGCCTTTCGGTGGAACAGCCGCCGAAAACTAACGTTTCATACACGGAATGTCATTTGCAAACAGAAGAAAACTATATTTCTCGTTTTATTTCTAACCCCTTATTCTTAAGGCCATCTCTCGACACATTGTCGCAGTCCCTCCCGTCTGTGTCTATACTTTTGCTTCTAACATTTGTAGGAATTCACAACATTTACGGGTTGCGACATTTAGCTTAGTCTAGAATTGCTACAATATTGCTCTAGATTATTTTTAATTTCAACATGTTGAATTATTTTTCTTTGCAGGGTATCCGAGAACTCTAAACTCAATAGCATGGACAGTAAAAATCTCGCTATTTGCTGGTGGCCAACACTAATCCCAATTGAATTCACAGACATGGGACACTTTGAACAGCTGCGCCCCTATCTAGAGGATATTGTTCAAACTATGATCGATCAATTTCCATATTTGTTCTGCGGTAAAGAAGCATTTGTCATGGTCTAGAATAGATATCCACCCGAATGTTAAAATGTGCTAATTAATGCACAATTAGCAGAGGTAATGTAATGTAAATGCGCTTACATTTCTTTTATTTTATTTTTTTCTGACTACCCTTTGTGAGGTTGGTATTACATAAATATATATATATATATTAGATTGTCAAAATAAAATTAAAAATAAAATCCAAAACATAAGACGCACAAAGAATGAGTGGCATTTTAATAGAACGAAAAATCCGCAGCTTGGATATTCTTCTGTCATTAAGCTCTGTAAATAACAATTCTTTTTGATGAATATGTAAATGTAAAACCAATATTTTGTATGCTATACACAAAAGTAAAAAAGTAAATAATTAAACACACAATCTAACCAAATCGAATAAGTATTTAAAAGAACAAGAATCTCCTTCAACGTAAAAAGAAAGAAACAAGAAATAAATTAAAACTAAAACGATGTGAATGTATATTTTGCAGTTTAAGCGAAAACAATATTTTTAAAAATTTTATTTGTATATTTTTTAATTTGTTTTAAATAACATGTAGTACTACGCCATTGTTTATCAATTTTTTGTTGTTATTTTTTTATTTGTGAATGAGGCTGAGTTTATTGTATATTTATGTATTTGTTTCCATTTACTTTTTCTCTTTGAAAAAAACATATTTCCTTTTTATTATGTGATAAATATATATTTTTGATAAACACTTTTTATGTTATTAATTTTTTTTTCCCACTCTAATTCAGAAATGAATTGCAAACATAAATTCGATCAACAATATAATATAACCTACTAAAGAAAAACATAAACTTTTGCTAATAATGATGACCGAATAACACACTAAAATCTATATAATAATAATTATTGTTGTTATTAAGCTTCGCAAAAATACATAGATTCCTAGGGAATTAAGGAAACAAATTTTAAGATTCAAACCTAACTACCGACATAAAAGCAAACATTAATAATAAAAAAACTATACAAACAAAAACAAAAAAAAAACACACTTTTAAATCGCTTTTGCTTAGATAGAGAAGATGGTGGAAAAGTTATGAACTTATGAACTAGAAAAAGAAAATATATAATTAGAATCCATAAGGAATATTTAAATGAGAAAATAAATCATAGCTGAAACTGACTTATTCCTCTCCGATTTGCATTCATTCCAATTGGTTAATTGATATTATTAAAATTATAAATGTTTATAGCCGTACACAGCAAAAAATATATAAAAACACGTGTAGCAAATGAAAAATGCTAACATTTTTCCAACCTACACTATTAGAATGTTAATTGTAAATAGAATTGAGAAGCTTAAAATGCTCGCTTATAAAATGCACTGCACGAAATTGTTTGTTTGGAGTGAATCAAGAAAAGTATTGCATTTTGCTGAAAACAAAACAGTATGCTTAACAAAAAAATGGAATTTATTGTTTCATATTGTTATTCTTTTGAATTCGGTTGAATTTACAGTTGTTAATCGAAGATTATAATTAATTTTCTTTCGTCCGTTCCTTAGCTTGCATTCAGCATTGCACTTTTGTTAAAAGTTTCTGGAAGGACTTAAAACGATTGCTCATTTATTTTGACAATACCTTTCAGACATTTTTTTCAGATCAATAGAATTGAGAAGCGATTTGCTTTCAAAATCGGAAATTGGTGGTCTATTACGTCTGATTAGTGCATACTCCATTCACATAGCTGTTAACCACATGACGAATTAGCTTACATGTGTCTACCTTTTAAGCTTCACCTCTGTATACAGACATCAACCACTCCGCCAGTCTGGCGTTAAATACTACTTTATCGAGTTGCTTACCTTTTTATGCCGTTCGTCACTACGTTAATCCTTCTGCTTTTGAGCTTGTTCGCTGCCTATTTAAAATATAACAGTTAAAGGTATTACTGTCCTGAGGAAGCTTCTTAATTCACTAAGTCCCTTCCATTTGTCCCAAAGCACGAGATCAAAAAAAACAGCACAGTTTTACTATCTATTGCAGTAAACTAAAAGCATTCTTTGGTCAAAATTTATGGAATAAGAATTTACATATTTAATTCATTTGACCTTCGGCAAGGTCTATGGGCTGTCGTTTTGTTATAAAAAAAATGTATTTAGCAGAAATGAAGGCAGACAATTTCACTAGCGACATAATTGAAATTGCCGAAGTTGTGGAGAAGTTGAGTATCTTGATGGTAAGTTATTTCGCGGATTTTGTTTAGGCGATTTTATCATTCACCGCTATCGCGGTACCCGTTCGGAAAAAATTCCGATACGAAAGTCAAATCTGGGGTCGAATCGCCACATCCGTGAACGAGCAATACGTTCACGGAATTGTGCTCGTTGTACACTCGAAACAAAAACAAATTCCGGCGCGTATTGCTCGTTCACGGAACAGACGACCCCTGACCGGAACTAAAATTTCTTTCGAAGTATCCGTTTCGGAACAAAATATAATATAAACGCGTTCATTTCACATTAAAATATTCCGCAGCAATTAGTTGTGGGAGAGCTTGGCAAAAATGTGCCGTGTAGCTATCAAAAAGGAAGTGGTATAACGCGGTTCCACGAATTCGTACAAATCGGAGAAAATTCCATTCCGAACGGGGTGAATTTTTGCGATACATCGAAATTATCTATTTGAATTTGTCAAGTTTCGAAGTCAATAAGGAAAATAAAAAAAATAAGCGCCTGAAAAAAATGTGCAAACAACTATTTTAAGAACCGCCAGAAATGTATACGTCGTTAAAAACAATGGGCCTTACCAACAACCATTTTTAGTTTCGACTCTGAATTTTAGTAGTTCACGGTTGCTATAGTTTCCATACAAATTTCGCAATTGTGAGCTTCCGTAAATTTAAAGTCGAGACTAAAATTTGTTATTAGTATGGCGCAATGTCTACAATAGGTATACACTTTTTTGAATTTATTTCGGTTGCTGTGAGAGAATTACAGTACAGTATGGTCAGCCACGGTGTCCCTAAGAAATGCCAATTGGATTTTTATTCACCATTATTTGAAGATAGTTGTGCTTTGTCTTTTTAATAAAACGTGCGTGCAAACTATTGCACCAATAGTAAAACCGATATCTTCGACCGCACCAATCTGAAGAAATTTGTTTTTCGTATATATGACGGAAGACAGATTACAGTTTTTGTCCATCGTTATGTTCTGTATACGATTTTCCCAATACTACGGAAACACATGTATTTATTAAAAGTACATTTCACATATTATGTGACGAATGTCGATGGAAGAGCTCTGGCAGCACCTAATTTGTCTCAATCGAGGATAATCCATCGATGATAATCGATTGAAAGAAATTAGGTGCTGCCCGAGCTCGATTGTATCGACTGAACTCGATTGTATCAAGTTACGTGCTGACACCCCTGATTCGCAAAAAATCGCCCAAAAATTTATATACATAAAAGATTCGCTTCTAGGTCGGATACAATATATATACATTTGGGTTATAGTAATGTCCACTTAGCGATAAAGTTAATTCAGTACATTTATTTTTACATCTTGCATTACCCATTGTCATCTTTCTGCACAAGGCGAAACATAAATTATTTCATACTGGATATCGCAAACATTTCATGTTATAGAAAGAGGGCGCGTGCACTTATAACGCATAATTCTATGAAAATTGTTGCAATTATTTTTACCAATGAGGAGAAAACTCACTTCAGCCTGATTATGACGAGTCCATCTTCGAAATGCAATCATATCTGTGAATAAAACTTTCGCATATACCTACAACGAACTCCCTTTGCATGTTTAATTAAGGAAATATCAGATGTGACATGCAGCAAATTCAGACTTACAATGGGCCTATTTTATAGAGCACCTCTCTTAGCACAGTAGTGCAAAGTTCCAGTCGAATTTGGGATTAAGTGTGATAAACTATTTTTTGAACGACTACGACGTTTGATTAACTGCCCAAGCACAATGCAGGTCGCGGTAGTAAAGATGGTTTCGTTTTATAAAAATCCTAAGAACCGTTCACGTACCTACTTTTTGTTCGTTTTTACTTTCGCAGAGTTAAGACTCTTTTTCGCTTCCAAATTTAATATTCTACGAGTTTAAGTGAGAACTCTACGGGAACATACGTAATAGCTTATTTCCGACCTAACTTGAATGTTGTCCATGCGTTAACCCATTCGGTGAATGAAACTGAAAATAAATCACTTTTAACAATATTGTGTTGGCAAAATGCTCTCCTTCGAACAATTAAATTCGTCAAACAGCAGTGATTAATCATGATGATGATAGGCTTTATGCATTTATTTTTATTAAAATAATTATTTTTGCTAATTGATGTGTACTATTATTTTATTTTAGCGGACAATGTATAGGAGACCAGCGTGAATTAAAAATAAAAAATATTTATATGTGTGTGTATGCATATGTTTTATATAACAACAAAGTATGTAATTTTTTTCAAGAAAATGAACTAAAGGAATAATTAATAAATTTTATTATTAAGAACAAAAAAATTAAACTGACCTAAACAATTAAATAAAACAGATATATATTTTTTATTTTTTTATTAAAAACAAAGAAAACGAAAATTAAAACTAAGCTTCAAAAATGATGTGAAAAAAATCTCAACTTTTAATTAAGATAGAAAGAGATCGAATGAATGTAATTCCGTAATTAGTAGTGTATCAAACAAAACCACATGCAGATGACATTGGACACTGAACCATAAATATCTCTAATTTTGAAGAAAAAAAAGAAAAAAAAGTAAATTATAGTAACGACGTAAAATTAATAAATTTCAAATAAAATAAATGTGGTATATATTTAACGTGATATTTATGTTTACATTGATATCAATAAAATAAAATAAAATAAAACAAAATTTAAAGTAAAAAGATAAAAAAAAAAATTAAAAAAAAAAAATTGTGAATGTTATTTATAGGTAGCTACCAAAAGTAAGAAACTTCAAATACATATATACATATGTATGTATATGAACGATAATATGCATAAACTAAAATTAAAGCCAAAACCTAGCTTTCAACATAAAAGGTTTGTTCTTTTAATATTTCTGTTGCATACAGTTTCTGTAAAGCCCGTTCGATTTTTTGTCCAAATGTTTTTCTATTTCCAACTTATACTTTTCAAGCAAAAGGCTAAATCAAATGTGCTGGGTGTTGGATTTCAAATTTGACTAGTTTATATGCCTTTCGCTCTATATCAACTCACAAAGAAAATGTTTTTCTTTTTCTTCACTCGCGTTGGAACATTCGATTGCAAGCCAAACTTTTTTCCGAAAAGCCCGCAATACAAACGACTAAACGTAAAAATCCAAACTGAAGACGGACAAACAAAAGGGTTGGTTGGCCTACGTTGCTTGCGACTAACACCCCTATTGCGAGTGTCAAATATCAATCTATTGACGATTGACAAATTTGTCAATCAAAACAATATTTGGTATTGTGTAACTCATTTGATAAAATTGATGGTTATTGTGAATAAATTGATTGTTGTGAATGCGGCATGATATTTGACAGTTGCCAAGAGCAAACAATTGTATTTGTTATTTTACCGAAAATGAGTTCCGTTGAATTGTTTTTTAACGATGATGAACAATCCTCTGCTTATTTGGAAATTTTCAGGAGAAAATTGCCATTTTTGCCATTCGCGCCGTGGAGGACCTAAGCCGTTCAACTCTAATGAAAAAAGCTTCCATTTTTGTTGCAAGATTGTTTTTGAACAAATCCCTTTTGCAATGTTCTCATTTTCTACCATTAGTTGAACCAACCGCTCTAATTGTTTGTTATTGCTTACAACTTTTGCCCTAAAACCAAACACTTTTAATATAGGTATATTTTACAATTGCTACAAAAAACATACATTGTTCTTTTGGAGCGTCTGATTTTGTCGTCCACAACAATCCAACTGACTAGACAATTGACAGTTATCAAAAAAATTGATCACAATTGACAATCGCAATACCACTTTGGCTCCATTCAAAATGGAAATTTAACACGAGTTGATGACAGTCGTATATCGTCATTGATAATTGAGAATCACAATACCAACGATTACAATTGTTTGACAAGCACCGTTTATCGTTTATTTTTTGACACTCACAATAGGGGTCTTAGGCTTCGAACTATAGCTTAGCATTTTCGGATCACATGTAAATAAAAATGAAAGGCCACAATTTTCCATTATTATGGTGTCAAAACGGAAAATGTCAGTAGACAAATAAATTCTTAATCAAATTGCTCACGTTGCCCCATAACATGCTGCTCCTCTGACAAAAAATTACCTGAGGGCTGTACAGTGTACACAACACCACAAGTACTTGTGCTAGAAATAGTGAACCTCAAAAAAGCTGGGCATAAATGGTATGGAGTCCACTACATAATGCATTGACAGGCAAGCCGTATAAATTGTGTGGACGCTACTATGCTTTGCCTGAAAACTTCCAAAATAGCAGACATAATGCACGAAAAGCTGTCTGCATAAATGTATTTTTTTTCCTATGGTAATATCGTTGAGTTCAATTCAAATTACAATTACTAAAAGTTATGCGATTATGATACCACTATTAAAAACATATTTCAATTACCTGTTTGGTATGGGGAATTTATAACTTAATTTTACCAGCCTAAATGGGGACATATACATATACCCACAATTTTCTGTTTGTGCACATCTATGGCACAGTACCTTTCGAATGATATAGGTTTCATTCTACTCATTTCATTATAAATACTTAAAAAGTGTACCGAATGTTCACGTATTAATATAATGATAATAATTCATTAGCCTTTACTTTAGAACAAAAATTATCACCGCATCGGGTAAGAGGAAATGCTTAATGGGATAGACAGAGGGCGCTAACAGTGGTAGTTAGATTTTCCAAACATTCGCTTACATTGCGACGACAGTCCTTTTTAAATCGATCCCATTCATTACTTTCTTTCAGAGAAGTTGCAAAGACGTTTTCACATAAATGCAACTGCCTTTCAATTTTATAAATAAAGTGTTCGCAGAGTTTTTTCCTTCGCCTCGGGAATAGTCGGTTGTTTGTTGGATTTTTCTATAACGAAATACACGTGATCTGCTTCCACTTGGTTCAAGACAATAAATTTGACACTTTTTTCGATGTCCTGTCATAATTTGTTTGCTCTTTTTTTATTTGGAAAAGGCCCTTTGCAAGTTTTTCAAAAATTGGTATTTCCCAATAAGTACTTTTTCTACGTCAGCCACATATGCGAACTGTCAACAGAGTACTCAGGCACGATTTCCTTGATTAGATTCGGCTACCCGTCTATAAACGTCAACTGAAACAGTCCGCTCATACGCCAATCAAAACCGAAATACATCTAGTCAGACAGCTCTCAGACTCACTAAACTAGATACTTGAACGTCCCCATTTACTTGGCTAGATTTGTCGACTTCCCCTCCATAAACGTTAAACTTCAAAAACTATACACGTGACAACTGTGGGCCAATAAAAATTTAAATACCCATTGATTTCGAAACACTTTTACATAACTAATTAATAAAAAAAGATAAAACCGATGCAATGAGTTTCTTTGAAGTTGAAAAATATCACTTGAATAGGTACCTAAATCTGAAGCAACTCTGAGAAAAAATCCAGGGGTCAAATCCGAGCTATACGTTCACGGAATTAAGTTGATTTTACATGAGAAACAAAAACAAATTCCATCACATAATGCTCGTTCACGGACGACGCGATTCGACTCCAGATTCGCAAAAGTGCTTCGAATTTCGAAAAAGATTGTTTTTTTTCGTACCAATCGAACATACCTAGACCTAGAGCAAAAATAAGTCCTCGGAGACTGCCCAATCGAATACCACACAAGGCGATATTTTCAAAGGAGAGTAGTACAATCTGGGGCTTAATAAACAGACGATTTCGTCACTCAAAAGTAAGATTTTCAAACAGATCTTGTCACGAGCGGCTTCTCGCAGTTAACCACTTAATGGCTGAGACTTTTTGCTTGGGTTTCTCAGATATCAGAGGCACTCGAGAACGATATTCGAGTAGCCTGGTTTCCTGCGAAGGGCCAAATACTCTTTTCTTAAGGAAAACTTTTCAAACTCGTACTATTCTTATCTCTTTTTTCCTACTTTTGTCGGTTTTTTTTTTTTTTTTTGATAGGGCAGTTTCATATAGGGAATATTTTTAATACATTCCTATGTTTAACATCGCATTGACTCCCAATTGATGGATATTGTTCCATATTATGTGGTTTACTGTTTTATCACAAGTTTGTTTCTGTTTAACCCTGGGGCCCTACTCTCTATTTCGTCCCATTCGAAATAGCTTTCCCCTTCCGCTCTGTAATAATTTCGGAATTCTAAATGCGACATAAGTACATTTCATTCCACTTTCGAAATACAGAGTAGAAAAGGTTCGTTTTCGAGAAATGTTACTTTCGGAACGAGATACAGAGTAGGGCCCCTGCTCGCAATACCACTGCTAGTTATTATGAGTGACTTCATAGCATGTACTAGACACGCAAAGAGCTAGAACTCTATTTAGTTTTGATATCACTTAACAAAAATTCTCAAAATATTTTTACATCCGTAGAGTGAAACATAAACAAAACAGGTTCATGTTCATTCGCGTACTTAATTTAAAGCCAACGAATGCACTCCAATAACATCAATATGGTTTGTCAAAATTTCCTTATAAGTCGAGTCAAATTTGAACACCTTTCTACCCAGCCATTGCAAATTTGTTAAATACATTAAAAAGACTGAGCAGAAATAAGCCTTTCTTATGGAACCCAGGTTTGTATAACAAACCACTTGTACAGTAAAAAAGAAATCCACTCAAAGAATTGCACAATTTGAACTTCCCACAAATTTTCAGTTGTAGCATGTCCGTCCTCTTAGATGTTTGCTATTTTTCATATTTGATTTAATCATTTATATGATTACAATAACGTATCTGCGCTTCTGTAATTTCCTCAATTCCTATGAATATTTTGGTTGTGACGAGACAAAGAATTTATTGGAACTTGGTGTTTTCTGTAAGCTATTCGAATTATGAATGAAGACGAAAAAAAAAAAAAAACACAAATGGATTGAATTGCGCTTCTTTATATAAACGAATTATTATATACCTAAGTACTTTTGTATTTGACAGTTTTTAATTTATATATTTTTAATTCTCATTCGTTTGAAAGTGAAATTAAAATTTAATTATTAATAATAAAGGGGATTTTATTCCAATTTTTTTATACAGAACATTTTCGACAGAAAATTTATTTTGTTTGATTGTAAAACATATGTGCGTTGTTTTAATACAAAAAAGACAACAATATATATTTAACTGCTTATTGATATTGTGAACAAGATACTACCTATTGTTAGTGTCATATTGATGTATATAATTTTAATAAGAAAACAAAAAATAATATTATATTAAATTTTAAAATCATGTTTGCAATAATGTATATGTGTAATTAAAAAATAAAAAAATGTATTATTTTATGCCAATTTGTCAGTTTTTCTGTTAAATTTGTTGTTAAGCAATAACTTTTTAGAGTTGTGCCTCAGGACTGGGCTCAAAGACTCGGATCGGTGTGTTGTTGACCATATACGCTCTGCACCAAATAGTAACAGCCTTGTACAGTCCGTCCTGCTCAACATTTATCAATGGACTATTTAGCAAATATCGCCGAAGACTATCTCTCTCCAAACATCGCAATTCCAAGTCATCCACTTTCAAGAACGTACATGTTTTGTTTGTGCACCATTCAGCAGACAGATTATAGTGAGCGGCTTCTTAAACATTTTCTTAATTTTATCAGGGCTTTACTTCTTAGCAGCAAAATTTCTCCATCGAGCTTGGTAGAAGTGCAGATACTTGACAAGGCTTTGTTTAATTCGTTCCTTTATAGGCTGTATTCGATATATGCTTAAAGTTTATAAAGGTAGGTATAGTGTAAATTCAGAAACGTCAAACATTTGCGCAGTGATGCGGCATCACTGCTTATTTGCGATACTGATGTGATGCACAATTTATGTGGATGCGTTGCTGATTGATATGACGCTTGAGTTTTAGAACGCAATTGATGTAAACAATTTACATCAAACAATTTAATATCAAGATGGAAGTTTTGTAAAAGACGACAAATTTGTTTTCATGCCTTAGTCTTGTCGTTATTAAAAGCTTTACCTCCGCTGCGCTGAAAAACTCAATGTAAAAAAATAGATGTTTGTAAGAAAAATTAAGATAAAGAATTCAACGAAAATTTATAAATTTTTTCGTCAAACGCCTATGTACCTATTGATAAAAATGTTTATTTACTTTCTATTCTTTCTCTTCCGACATTTTTCTTACTTTTTTGCCGGCGAATCAACAGCGCATCAGGTATTTCTGTGATGCTTTTTTTCGTTATGTTTGCGCATCAGTTTGATCAAATTTGCAATAATGAACACTTGACGTTGAAAGTGATGCCAATAGTTGCATTAATGAACATTTTGCAAAGCATCATGCGCATCATGATGCCAGTGATGCGTTACTGAATTTACACATATTGTGTATCGATCAGGAACTCCAGGAGCTGCAAGAGTGCCTGTTGGTGATGCTTTCGCCAGTAATTATTTTAAAAATGTCCGGACCAATGACTCCGCCGGCGCGCCCAAAATCCTCACCAAATAGTAACTTTTTATGGATGCATTGCCACCTGGTGAACATCGTGTGAATTGGCGTCCTCCTTTATACAGCAGTTTTGCTTGTTAACAAAGCCATTAATACAAAAATGAACCTCGTTGCTAAATATGATTTTTCGCCAAAATAGGGGTCCCCTTTCAATCGTTCCAAAGCTCAGTTAGCGCACAAACGGCTTTGTCTATGGTCATAAACTGGGGCAGTTGGATCTTGTACGGGTGTAGGCCCAAGTCCCGAGTTAAAGTTCGCAAATTGAAGCCTGCGATAGACTGACTTCTTGCGCACGGCGAGCAATTGGCTGTCTCGGGTCCTTATGAACACTTTCACGGACCGCGGCCATGTTATCGGCCGATATGGTGTTTCTCTGACGTACGGATTTTGGCTGATTGTTTACCGAACGGCTTTAAAGGGCCATCGCATCTGCCGTAAAATGAGTGCAAAGCGCCACCAAAAAACTCTTTATTAGGTGAACAGTAATCAAATGAATACGTTTAAAAATGTAAAACATTTCCACCTAAAAAAAATAATTCTTCTTTGTAATCTATTTGGAACTGTATGGTGAATATTAACCGTGTGTAGAATGCAGAACATATTGCTGTAACTATTTTTGTTTGGTTTATTTGCTTGTATGAAATTACTGGTCCGATTAGAAAAGAGAACGTTTTAGAAAAACTACAGCAGAATTACAAAAGAAAGCAACAAAGGAAATGTAAATTAAAAGAGAGCAATTACATTATATGTCAAATTCAGACGCGTATATTTGTCAACTTAACCGCCAACCATTAAGATACACCGCCAGCAGTGCATTTAAATTAATTTAATTAAATTGAAAATGTATCGACACCTCCAATCCAAATATAGTAATAACTACTTCTCAGTTATTGAACTGCACTCGTGTGTCATGGATAACAACCGAATAGCGTTATTTTCCAATGTTTTCCCTTACTTCGGCGTGTCTTACTATACCCTGGGCAAACAAGTTCGCAAACGCTATTATATTTGTTCCATCGGTATCTTGATAGTGGGATGCATTGATCTTATTTTAATGCTGTTAATAACAAAAGAATCTCGCTTATTGCTTATTCTAATTGTGTTGGAATCAAATGTTGTTCATTTAGTAATTGTGTGTCAGTCAATTCTTCATCAAGAAAATGAACGAAATCTCTTCAAAGAGCTCACCCAAATCGATGATCTTTTCGCATCAGAACTATTCCACTGGATTGATTTTAAAAAAATCAGGCGTTCAATTGCTTTAAACACAATTCCCACGATTCTTACAACCGTGTTATTAGTTTTTTTGACTGTCTACTTTTTCGAGCGAAATGAACAACCAGCAGCTCCCTTCTTCAATGCAACCATTTTGGTAGTTCGGCTGCGGTACGTGCAATATATTTACATGGTTTCCATAGTCGCAGAGAAGTTGAAAGCCCTCAGAGAGGTAGTACAGTTAAATACTAAGCGAATGCCGAAAATTGAGCAGCTCTACGGAATGAAGTGCATTTTTCGTAAAATCAGAAATGTTCAAGAAAAGATCGATGATATTTTTGGATGGTCCGTTCTTTGTATGGTGTTGTCATCGCTCTCAGTAATCATATGGACACTGAAGCGGATTGTAATAAAATTGGAAGATTCAGTGGAGTTCTCTTATTTTGTCGCTTTGATAATATTTGCCGCTATTCCGGAAATTTTAAATTTGTCAGTTATTTGTAAAATATGTAACGGTTGCGAGAATATTGTAAGTATACCAACATGTTTTTGTATAAAATGTTTGTTTTAGGGATGCGTGCTATGAAATTATGCCCCAATGAAAAATTTCCCAAAAAAAAAAAATTAAAAAAGGACCCAAAAAATGGGGTAGATAATATTTCATAATGCAAAATGACCCCGTTCCATTTAGGCAATATTGCCCCCAATAAATGCAGAATGGGCCCAAATTGTTCGCATAAAAAATGAAAAATTGCCCCAAAATAATGCATGGCAAGCAACAACAAAAATGATTACGAAATTGATGGGTATTTTCATTGTTTTGGGGTCTTCTTGCATATTTTTGGAGACATTTTTAGCTTCTTCTTTTGGTATCAAAACAAAATTCTACGAGAAGAAACCCGAAAAATACCGTTGGAGTCACTCGTTTCAATTCGCGCGAATTTTTAACTTTTATTTTCTCAAATTTTCTAAAGTTCAAAAACCTATTTGAACACCTGAGCCGAATGTTTAAGCTTTAGAAAATTAAAGAAAAAAAAATAAGAGTCAGCTCAGATTTTTAAATAACTTTAAATTTTAACTTTTATTTTCTCGAATTTTCTGTTGCCAAGACAATTATCATTAAAGATAATTTTATCGGGCTACTCGGGTGTATGTTTAATTTTTGATTTTTACCTAGGTAGGTACTCGAAGCAAATACCTACATTCATTTTATAATTTAGTTGAAAATAATCAAGAGACTTCTCAACACCAAATATGTAGGTACACTTGCCCAATTATCCAGGCTACAAAAACACTACAAAAACGCTAAAAAAAAATATTGCTATTGATACAATACAATATGACTTTTCTCTCCGTGCCCGTGATAGATTACCAATCAAACCTTTGGACTTCTTTCTTTCTTTCTTTCTTCAGACAAACAGCATAGAGCCCTGAACTACTTACGTCCTGCGTTCGTATTCGGTATAAAATTGCAAATGCGATGCACATTCAAGTCGGTTTGTTTAAGAAAGACAACTAAATCGGCAACAAAAGTACCTACCGATGGAAATTTAGTAAACCGAAAATAGCTGTATCTTCGGGAGAGCAAATTTCACACCGCCTTGCGATTTAAAGCTGTTGAAAAATGTGAACGTTTCTCTATTTTCTTAATTTTTACCCAACAAACGAAAACAGACACAATAATTTTAGGAACAAAAATGTCTTATTTTATTTCCACCAATGAATATTTCGCAGTTTATTTCTTCATTTATATGTTGATTACATTAGTTATTAATCATTTTACAAAATACATGTTTTCGTGGTGAAATAAAACAACAAATTGAAACATTTGGGAACGCATCCATCAGCTGATAGAAACTCACCAAAAACACTACTCGCAGGTCGCAGTCAGAACTGACTTTTATTCATTCATCTCTGGTCAGTGCTTTTAGCGCTCTCTCTTTATTATTTCCACGAAGCGTGGTTATTTTTCCCTTTTCACCAGTCCAAAATTCCTTCGTTGTACTTATGAAAAATCTTACTAAAAGTAAAATTTGTATTCTTCGGACAGAAAGTCGTATTAAATTAACCTTCAGTACAAAAATCGCAGCTGTTTAACATTATAATGATTATTTTTTGGCACTAGAAATTTTTGCTAAACGGCGATTTAAATAATGGTCTCTTTTTTATGCACATTTAGTGCATTGATATTCATGGTTAAATGTATAGGTGCTTTGATAAAATTTCACCAAAAATTGATAGTTTGAATGTTTTTTTGTCCGTTTGATATTCCCACAGCTCTGATTCTTTTTTCCTTTTTATTTATTATTATTTATTTCTTTGGTGTTTCACGCGTTTTCACAGTTCACAAACTGGAAAATTGAGAGCGCGAGGGAGTGGGTATTGTTTAAAAATTGCGGGGAAAATCGGGGAGACGTGGGTAAGCTTTTAAGTCAATCTTTTCCTACCCAGTTTATGGTACCTAGTCAGTTTTCAAATTCCGCGATTTTGCTTTCCTATCGGTGTTGTGCCAATTAGAATACGTGTGACATGCAAAAACATACAAAAAAACAAAAATAAGTGCTGCTAACCGTGGGGTTCGGGAATACCACATTTTTACATTACTGAATGCCAGTGGTTAGTCATTATAAATTGTTAAAATGCGAATAATATTTTTTGCGAGTGTGTTGGTGAATCAGCATTTTTGAAGTTACGTGACACTTGTCAATACGAATTTCTATGTAAAAATACTAGCGCACCAAATCGTGACCACTCCGTAAAAATATAGCTTGTAGGCACATAACGGGAAATCGGCCGGAGTTGGTGGTCTCAGTATTGTCTCTGTCAGTTATCACCAGTCGCGATCGCGACACATTGTACGGGAATATGGAAAGGAAGAAACAACCAATGGAAAATGTTAGTTTTAGAAATTAGTCAATTTAAATATCTACTTAACAATATGGACAGGTTAATCAAAAATAGCCAAATAAGGGATAATTAACAAACAAAAGATTAAAATTTACAAATTAAGAAATTTATTTCTATTTCCAAACACAAACAATACTTGGATTCATCAAAAAGAAGTTCGATTTGCAAATACTTTCATTGTTAGATGAATCAACTAAAATTGTTAATAAATTAGCGAACTCATCGAGTTTATCAGACATTTTAACGGAACGCAGAAATCCATTTTTTAATCATACTTCAAGTCTGCATAGAAATTGACAGTGACAATCTAACTCTTTCTATCAGATGTGCATTTTTCAACTAAACTGCCAGTCATTAAGATACATCCGATACAACACATGTTAATTTAATTAAAAACTATAGACACACTCGAACGTATACCAATATTGCCATTGAAACTGTAATATCAACTAGTATCAGAACTTCATTCGTGCGTCATGGATCACAATCGAATAGCAGCGTTCTTCAATGTTTTTATTCTCTTCGGTGTATCTTATTATACTGTTGATAAAAATACAAACAAATGTTATTATATCTGTCCCATTGTTCTGCTAATAATTGGATGCATCGATATTGCTTCCATGGTGTCAACAGAGCCATTTCATTATGTTCAAATATCTAATTTTCTAATCATTTTGGGACTCAAAATAGCCCATTCAACTATAATTTGCGAGTCAATTTTTCACCAACAAAATGAGAAAAACATCTTTAAAGATTTCACCAAAATCGATGGTATTTTCGTTTCAAAACTATTCGACTGGATTGATTTCAAAAAAACCAGACGTTCAATCATTTTTAGCACGTTGCCCACAATAATTTCAAACATCATAGCAGCGTCTTTCAAAATCTACTTTTTCGTGCTGGAAGAACAAATAGGATTAATGTGGTCGACTGTGACATTTACGGTGATACAACTGCGATATATGCAATATATATATATGATTTCCTTGGTGGCAGATAAGTTAAAGGCGTTAAAGAAGATCGTATTGGTCAATGCTAAAAGGCCGCCGAAACTTGAACAGCTCTTCGCAATGAAATGTGTTTTTCGTAACATCATACGGGTTCAAGCCAAAATCGGTGATGTTTTTGGATGGTCAATTCTTCTCATAATGTTTACATCGCTTTCGCAATTAATTTGGATGTTGAATTGGATTGTCGTATTATTAACTCATAATTTAAATCATTTTGTTTTTTTTATTCTATTCTCATTTGCCCCGGATATTATTAATTTGACAACAATTTGCAAATTGTGCAACGATTGTGAAAATATGGTGAGTATTATGTATAATATTTAACTTCATTGCGCCGTACTAATAACCAATTTTAGGCTCGACTTCAAATTTACGGAAGCTCACAATTGCAAAATTTGTATGGAAAATATAGCCACTGTGAACTACTAAAATTTTGAGTCGAAACTAAAAATGTTTATTGGTAAGGTCCATTGTATATAATAGAGATCTATTGTACCTAGTTATTTTTTATTTCAAACTCAAACTCAAAAGGCTTTTTAGAAGTTTTAACAAACATTTATATTTTTCATAAAATGTCCCAACAATTTTACTCAAATTTGATTCTGTTTGATGGATTTTAGGAAAACGTCGTTTGGTGTTAAATAGTTTGTCAAACGCGCTTAGCACTACATGCATATACTTAGGTAGCGCAGCATTTCGGGGTAAACCTATAGACCATGATTCAACTCAAACGAACGAACGCACAGCCTCTTATAATCGCCGGGTCCTCTTTTCCATTGATCCTTTGGGTAAGAATCGAAGACACTGCCGGCAAGAAGAATTTTTATCTAAACACAAACTTTTTTCTACGTTTTATTTCTGATGAGATGCCAATTTCATATGTGATCCAGAGGCCTAGTTGTTCCGTAGTGGGAATTCAAAAGACTGCCAGTGGTGGATGAATTCTTTCACAGGAAAATTTATGTACGAAAAGGCTTCACACGTTAGAGAAAAAAATTCAAGGTTCAATTGCGACAGTCAAATGGGAAATCAAAGTACACAGAAAGTGAATTTTAAATCATCTGTCAACTGTCAAGTATTTGACAGTTTTGTTAGTTCTTAAACCAAGTACGCAGCTGTTTCGGAACGAACAAAACGAACAAAAATGACACAACGAAATCATGAACGAAAAAAACATTCAATAGTTTAATACTTACGGCCATATTATTCACTCCGGGTGTAGCTTAGATTTTAATATGTCCATATTATTCAATGAAAAACATGGATTTAAAACACTTTAAGCCGTGTTAAACCTACGTAATGTCAAATTTCACAAATAATGACTTTTTTTTTGTTGTTTGTCACTTGGAAATTGATTTGATTTGTAATGTGCCGATTTAAGTTTTTTGTGCTTTAGTCGAATCATGGAACGTAGCCTCCAATATGCCTCTTTCTTCAGTCGGCAGTATTTCCAAAAATCCACCACATCGTAGTCGTCGACGCAACCCCGCCTGTTCATTCGATATATTCGGTGACGATGTTGATTTACCGTCAGCTCTCTGACAAATTCGTCTTCTGATGACGAAAACATCAACATTTCATCCATCTTACGAATGAAATATATTTTTTTTTAACTCTTTGCTACTTTCTATTTTCTATTTCACTTTTCTACTTTTCTTATTTCTCGCCCCCTGCGAGCGAAGAAATGTCAACATTATGAAATT
This sequence comes from Cheilosia variabilis, assembly GCA_951230905.1. Taxonomy (NCBI): domain Eukaryota; kingdom Metazoa; phylum Arthropoda; class Insecta; order Diptera; family Syrphidae; genus Cheilosia; species Cheilosia variabilis. The sequence goes on from OX579677.1 coordinate 30,680,710, forward strand.
GAGTTTTAACCCGAGTTAAAGAACTTAAACTGCTCTCAGGAGTGCAGTTTAAATCCAATCGAATTAAACGCTGTCAAGTTAAAAAAAAACTACGTTTTAGTCTCGGGTTAAACGACTGAATTTTATGGACTTGGGTTTAATTTTTGGGTTTAACTCACTTAAGCTCGGGTGTAACCTTTAACCCGGACTAAAGGGAGTGAATTATATGGCCGTTACACTCCACAAAGTATTAATTTCTTAATTTCATTCATTTTTGACTTGTCTGCGCCTTCATATTAAGTATTAAATTGTAGTCGATTGTAAAGCTGCTGTAGTAGCATGTCAGATATATATCGAATCACGACCAACTTCATGTTGGGTGCGGTCGATATATATAAGGCATGTTTTTTTGAGCTTCGATCTCAGCAAAGCAAAGTAAAGTAGGATTTTCAGCACGCGAATACAACAACTACAACCCAGTCTCGAAGTGTCAAGTAGAGCGTAGTTGTTGTAATTGCATGATGAAAATCCTACTTTACTTTGCTTTGCTGAGATCGAAGCTCAAAAAAACACGGCTATAATAAAAGTAGATTTTGTCACACTTGAATTTTGAATAAAACGACACTTGGTCAGCCAATTTTGACCACTGAAAATGAAATTAATAAAAACATGAGAAAACTTAAAGAAAATCGGCCCTTTTAATTGAGAGGATAACAAAATATTATTTGCGCAACAAGTCCCAGCTAGTCCTAGCTCCTTATATTTTCGGAACGAAGGCAATGGGCCTACAGTTTTATACCGAGACCGAGCGGATGCATTGCGAAGCTTTTAGAGGACAATTCTACTCTCGGATGTATGCATTCACTCGTAAGAGGCGTTGCAGTAAAGCAAACCTTTATTTTTTTGATACACAGCTTAAGTTGTGTTTGCAAAAAAAAAATGGCAGCGGGGTAGAGTAGCAATTGTAAGCAGGAAACTTAATCCGAAAAAAAAGGATGGATAAACGAATTAAAAATCTGAAGCTGAACAAATTTACTGAAAAAAAAATACAAAAGCAATATTTAGGAGAGCTATCGCGAAAATACCAAGCTGGAATAAAGATAACATCGAATTAGAATACAAACAGAGAAACCTAAAGTTTACACTACTGGAGACAGCGGAAAAAATGTTCCGTTAAATATTAGGACTTAAAAAAAGAGAGCCGCCTGGTGATGGCAATAATTCTTCAAGAAAAAAAGCGCCATTAAAAACATTAACTAAAAACCACCCAACATCGACATAAAATGGAGATCACTCATTAAGCATGTGTGCCATTACCTACGTTGAAAGTGCAGCGTTTCTTGAATGCAGGAAATTCGACAACAAACCGCTATAATCACATATTCATTGTTGAAATTACTCCAACGACCTTCGTTTATCATTCAACTATCAGAAATACATTTGTCAACTAAACTACCAACCATTAAAATATTTTTCTGCCGTAGCACATTTTAGTTGAATTAAAAAAACTAACCACTAAATCGTGCTTTGTTGTATCTACGTATCCACTAATTTCCCAGTTTCAGTTTTCAAGCTGCACTCGTACATAATGGACAACAATCGGATAGAAGCGTTTCTCACTATATTTCTCCACTTCGGCATATCCTACTACACCGTTGGCAAAAACAAAAGCAAATACGTTTACTTCATCTGTTCCATGGGAATTTTCATAATAGGATGTGTTGACATGACTGTATTGATCTTCACCGACGCTTACAAAGACATTAATTTCATAATTGTTTTTCTATCCAAGTTTGTGCATTTAATTATAGCTTGCCAATCAATTCTTCATCAAGAGATTGAAAGAAATATTTTCAAAAACCTCACCACCATTGATGACATTTTCGTGTCAAAACTGTTCCATTGGATTGATTTTAAAAAATCGAGACAAGCAATCATAACGCACACCATTCTCGTGGTCATTTCAACAGTCGCATTTATTGCTTTCGCAACTTGCTTTTTTCTGCATGAAGAACGGACTACGTCGTTGTTCTCCGTTGCGACCATAGCGGTTGTTCAAATGCGGTATGTGCAATATATCTACATGGTGTCCTTAGTCGCCGAAAAACTCAAATCACTTAAAGAAGTCACTTTGGTAAAAAATGCTAGCCGAACAACAAAAGTTGAACAGCTCCACATGATGAAATGTGTTTTCCGAAGAATCAGAAACGTCCAGGAAAGCATCGATGATCTATTTGGATGGTCCATTCTTTGCATATTCTTCTTATCGCTTTTGCAAATAATTTGGACACTGCACTGGGTTGTGTATTATGTATTGGAGGAAGCCGATGATTTTTATTATTTTATATGGGTGATCCCAATATGTTTGGGCATAACTAATTTGGGTACTGTTTGTAAATTGTGTGACGACTGTGAAAACATAGTGAGTATAAAGTTCGAGTTTGAATTGCCGAGTGTTTTCAGTTTTCAGTTTGTTAAGTTTCGAATTTGTTCTCTGAGTTAGATTTATCTGTAACTATTTACTGTTTATTTCCTAAATTGTAAGAACGTGAATAAAAACGAATTACGAAGGTAGTAAGGGTCAAGTCCACATGAATTCAAATTCAAACGTAGCAGCGATGACACGGTTCATTTATTATGCTACTTGTAGTTTACCTTGAATTTGCGCCTAGCATAAATTTTTATAAATTCTTTATTCTTTTTCATGACATGGCAAACTTTGTTTAGAAAGGATATTGGTGCTGGTTCAATAGTGCTACCAAATTTGAGCTGTTATCTTTTGACTAGCTCCGTAAGTATTCCATCCACATTTGGGAAAGGGGCTCGTAGGCATAGAATGTCTCGCCGTCTGTTGCTGGTCAAAAGTAAGTGAGAACTCTTTAGCCAATTCACCCTATTAACAGTCATTGACAGAATAGACTTTCTGTGCATATTAGGCTGACGTTAGCAAATTAGAGGATTGTCATAAGGGGTACACTAACGCGTAACGTCACTCTTTCCTTTGTAGCAGTCAACGTATCAGATGCGACAGTTGCACACACTTTTTTGTGGTCTGTTCAAAGTCCGAGCATTGTATGTGCAGGTCCGGAGGTTACTCAGGTTGTGATATTTATTGAATAAAGTGTAATTTCAAAGTCTTATTTGCTGTGATTGGCTTAAAATCAACCAATTTAAGAATCATACAAGATTATTTAGTCATTTTAAGTTAATTTTAAAATCATCCTTATAAAGATTTACAGTATTAGTTTTCAATATTTAAATGTTCAAAAATTTACCAAGTTTATTCACATGGATTTTATGCATTTCTAGCGAAGTATTTAAAAAGATCAGTTTTAAATGGGGTTGTGTTTTATAATTCTCCTGAGGTCGTAGGTATACCCCATCTAAATGTAATCAAATCTTCAAATGTCAAGCCTGTTATTTGAATGGAATGAGCGGAATATAATTTGCATTTCCTATTCACAACAACCACCCAACGATATCGCAATACAATGCGCGAAACTAATAATCATACTTATGTGGTATTCGCTTGCGCTTCTCCAGATTCGCTTTTAGGTTTCAGATTTCGTGTGGCTAATCGAACATAAAAAGGTCACTTTTTGTGTAGCCTTCGACACTTGTTACATTTTATATTAAAACATTCAAAATGTTGTGCCTAGATTGATTTCTAAACGTTTGTACATAAATAATTAACAAAAATAGATCCACCCGAAAACATAAACAAACTCCACTAGCTGTCAAACTCAAACGCACTTGTATTGGTAAAATAACCCATTGTGACCCACAAAATATTTAGGCTAAAGATTAAAAATGATTATTGGTAAGGCCCAATGACTGTAAACTACTTTCTGTGCTGGACTACTGAGCGAGTGGTCTCAGGTTCGATCACCGGAAGAACAAAAGTTACATCTTAAGATTGATTTTCATTTCAGGTGACGACCTCTCGCGAACATCTGACAATAACACGAAATTTTAAATAATGTTAATAAATATCACCTCAATTTAGATACGCTATGGATACAAATTGTAGGCCCAATCCAGAGTATATCCATTAATGAGTAGGGACACTCTCTCTACATATGCATTTGCTACTACCCCAAAGCAAAATTTGAAAATTTGTTACGGTTTGTTACGGGGGAGGGGGGGAGCTATTTATTAAAAGTTACGTAACCAATTTTCTTCCTTTTATAAAAAAAAATAAAAAAACGGCAAAAAAAGCGTTACGTAATTTGTGAACAGTCCCTTTACAGATTTTAAAGAATATGAAGATGCGAAATTGACACGGCCCAATCAAGAATTTTTAGACTCGTTAGAGAATCTTTAACAAAAATGTATTTCTTGTTTCCAAATATGTACTACCTAAATAATTTTGAGGGGAATATTTTTAACTTTTTGAAAATGAATTTCATTACAATTGTTGCAAAAATCAAAATAATGAATTTCTTATCAAATTTTACGTCCGAGTACGGGTTTACTTTATTCTAAAACAGTTCAATAAATATAACAAAAAATGTACCAACAAACAAAAATATTTAAGTGTAGCACACATGTGAATATATATTAGATATAAAATGTTCATTCAATAAGAAATATTACAAATTGATTTTGCTTTTTTTTTTACGTCACACCCTGTACCACATTTTGAAATAGTTCAACTACTCTTCCATCCCTCTTTTACTAGAGCACTTTTAGTGCCATCTATTTCTCGTGTATGTGTACTGCAAATTGTAAACTGATAAGAAACACGTGGAGAGTGTCCCTACTCATTGATGGATATACTCTGGCCCAATCGTCCTAAAAAAAAAAAAACACACACACACAAACTAATGGGTGTTCGAACTGTGTGTTGGGCCAACTTTATTTTTTATCATTACTTTTTAATCTTAATGACTAATGAGACTCACAGCGATACGTTTATATGCAAATAGCTAATATTATTATATATATCATTTTTCATAGGGAAAAGAAATATCCACTATTGTCGCTAGATCAGAGAACCGAGATTTTGAAACAGCCCATTGTCTGGAGGATTTCTCTCTACAAATGATGCACGATCCTGTTCGATTTTCAGCAAAAGGGTTTTTTAATCTGAACCTTAAAACATTTGCAGCGGTAATTTTAAATGAATGCCATTAATATAATGCATCTCATCTATATATAAAATTATCTTGTTTTCAGATGACTGCAACCGTTATAACGCAGATGTTTGTTTTACTCCAATTTTCCAAGGATGGCTATATTTCCGACGATTGACTTTATAGTCTGCAGACAATGCTTACATTTTTTAATACATTTTATCATACCCTTTACTATTTCGTATTTATTGTTAATATATTACATTTTGAGCTTGTAGTTTCCTGCGAAGACATATGCCCTTTGCAGGGGGCTCAATTAAGCCTTGTTTTTTCATTAATTGTCCGTACGCATAACTACATAAGTCCATGAAACAAAAATAAATATTAATGTTTGCTCTTACTAATAAAGCCATAATACATGGAAACAAATAATTTTGTTCATTTTATTGCATTTTTAAAAAGAAACTTGTATTTGGCCCACCTTGTATATTGAAAGAAAGAAAATTAAAAACTTTGTCAAGAAGCTTGACATATTATTTCACTAGATGACCCTTAAACAACTTAAGGCGTGTTTTTTTGAGCTTCGATCTCAGCAAAGCAAAGTAAAGTAGAGCGTAGTTGTTATCTATTTGTTTCTGCTACTTTTAAAACGCAATTTTTTCCGAAAAAGCTCACTAAAGGCCTTTTCATATGATGGCGATTTACAGTCTACGACTGGACGAAAATTCGCAAGATTTGAATGTCCTGTCCATTCACATGATACATTTCATTTGGTCGCACTGTCGCAGGTACCCGTGAAATCCAATAAATTACTTTATACAAACATACAAATTGCAATGGCATTTCGATTTCGAGGTTAAATTTTTATTGGCAGTTTATGTAGTATTCGATTGGGCGCTCTCAGAGCACTTTCTATGTCCGCTTGGTACGAAACAAATTTTTTTTCAGATTTCAGAGCACTTTTGCGAATCTGGATTTTTTCACAGATTTGCTTCAGATTTACCAATGCAAGTGCGTTTGAGTTTGACAACTGGTAGAGTTTATTAGGTTTTCAGGAAATTTTTGAACTGAAATGAAACGAATTGCATCGGGTTGATCCATTTTTTGTTAATTTATTTATGTACAAATGTTTAGAAATCAATCTGGGCGATCATTTTGAATGTTTTCATATAAAATTTAACCAGTAAATGGAAAACGCTTAGAAAAGAGTCGAAGGCTACACATATTCCAATCACACAAAAAAGAGCAAGTGACGTTTTTGTGTTCGATTAGACACACGAAATCTGAAATCTGAGAGCGAATCTGAAGAAGCCCAATCGAAAACCACATTAGTAAAACGCGTCCTAAATTAGTGGATTGTGAAAAAAACCCCGACAGCTCGCGACATGGGTGTTTAGCTCGCGGGAAAAAGTTTAGAATTCGAAATTTCCGTATTTAAAATCTCTTCAAATAGTTTCGAGTACTCTTTGGGATGGGTGTGTTGATCGTCTAATTTGTCTTATGGTACAGTTGATGAATATTTTTGCTTGTAAAAGAGCTGAATTGTGTTTCATTTCGCCGCATTGCTTTGACTAGTTCAGTACCTCAGAGCTCAGACTGAAACCTTGCGTCGTTTGCAATCAATAATTGTTGCCATTATGCCCTTCACATCTAGCTACTGCCTGAATAAAAAATTAATCTTTAAACATTCAGCATCATACGTCAAGCCGGAACTAGATTTTGATTGCAGCTCAATTTTCCTCTCCGTTTTTTTCAATCTAGCAGATAATTTCAGGCTTAATTAAAAAATGTCCCTGAAAAACAAATTTCGCAATTTGTGTTAGAGCTCCAACGCAAATGATAAAACGTCAATTTTTTATGTATGGAGTTTGACACGCTATTAGTCATCTATCGGTCAATGGAACGCGGCCATTTTTTTTAGCTCCAGCACAAACAGTGAAATGTAATTGGTCTTTAAGCAGACTAACTAAAAAAAGAGCGCACGAGAGAGGGCTGTCATTCAAAATTTGCGGGGAAAATCGGGTAGTTGCAAGGAAAGTTGACTGTCTAGTTTGGTTAGTCTATAGGCACATTCAAGAATTTAGTTATCTTAAGTCGACTAGATTGGTCTGGATGAGATGTAACCTGAACGCAAAAACTAGATTAGTCGGGAACGTCACTTTTTCTACGTCAGCCACATATGCAAAGTGTCAACTTAGTACTCAGTAACGAATTTCTTGACTAGATTCGACGGCTACCCCTCCATAAACGTTAACTGAAGCAGCTGCTCACATGACCGATTCCTACCAATCAAAACCGAGATACATCCAGTCAGAAAGCTGTCAGACTTACTAAACTCGATACTTGAACGTCCCCTATCTCTTTGATCTGTACATATATCATTTGAGTGCCGCCAATACCGAGATCTATAGCTTGTTGGTCCGAAACCTCGTTTTTCAAATAGGCGGTATAACCATAAAATGGTAACACGCAACAATTGTAGCATAATATTGTGTAGTAACTAATCGTACGCGAAATATCATCTTTTAAAATACATGGTAACCGTATTGTTTTTACACGACACAGCAAACACCGACTTATGGGTACGGTGACCATTTTTTCAATCACATAAAAGAGAACTTTTTTTTTAAGTAAACATAACTATGCAGTCAAAAATGGTGAAAGCACTTTTTAACTATCAACATTTTTAGGTTTTTGTAGGTTGGATGGAAGGAATTAACTTGGTATTTGAAAATCAATACAAGATTACCCTCCGATTAACTCCAGCTTTATAAGACTTGAGAAGGTACTTACTCGCAATCTCGCATATTTCTTATGGTACGAAGATGGTCTTTAGGGAAAAAGGACGACATTTTAGGAAAAGAGGACATTGTATTGCTTGCTTTTAGTAAAAAATCATAGAGGACATAGTAGGGAAAAAGAGGACGAATGGTCACCGTACTTATGGGCAAGGTGACCATATTTTTAGGAGCGAAAACGGGGACAAAAAAAGTGGAAATATATGATAACAACACACAAACAACCAAAAATAACAAAAAATTCGCACTGGATTATTTCATAAATTATTTATTGAAAACAAAAACAAAACTTGAAATAAATATTTGACTAAGAAAAAGGAACAATAACTAATAGTCTTCAAAACGTAACAAATTCAAAGCGAAGAAACTTAAGTACGTAACAAAAATAAATCAGCCTTTAGTAAATAACAAAAACAACACATTAAATAATAACAATTAATAACACTAATCTATAGTCTTGGAAACAGTTTTAACATAGGAACTACTATATTTTATTACACAACATGTATTGAAGAAAATTTAAAACAAATAAAAAAATCAGTCTTCATTCTGTAATGCTAATGAAAATACGGGACAATTGCTGGACTAAAATTTATATACTAGACGCTTGAAAGTCTCGTGTTTAAAAAAAAACGAATAGACTATTGAAGTGCGGAACTGTCCCAGGAAATACCGGACGAAGATAGAAGGCACAAAAAGTAATAGTGGTTGAAAACAGACATATTTCGGGAGCTCCTGCAAAAAGTATATACCAGCCGAAGTAGCATTTCTTAGCAATTTTTCTTCTCACCGAAGTTCGGAATAACAAAAAAACAATCTGTATACATTTATGTATTGTTTCATTACATTAAACTATTAACAATTTACATTCAAATCAATTAAAAATACTTCCCGACTCTTAAATAGACAACCATCTCAAGTTACTTTAAAATGGTTGCACTGAAGTCTGATTCTGAATAGACAACCTTAGGCTGCTCCCGTCTCTTAATATTATGTATTTTCCTTTTGTGTCGCATAAGCGAATCTAAATTTCGATAAAGACGGTCACATATATCACATCCTACCTTCGGAGGAGGCCCATGTGTCCGCTGATGATGGACCAGCAGTCGATTTGTTATAAATTTCATATCGCACTGACTACATTCAAATTTCGGGTCTCCATGAAATAAGCGGTGATTACCCAACTGATTTTGGAACCTAAATTTGAGACCACAAGTGTCACAGACAAATGGCAACTCATCGGTGTGCACCACGACATGCGCTTTCATTTCAGTTGATGTAACAAAACCTTTTTTGCATACATCGCACGTAAATTTCTTCGTATTAGTATGACGTCGAATATGGATAATCAAGCTGTTGCGATCGACAAATTTCGCGTCACATATTTCGCACGCATGGCTTTGTGATTTTTTCGGCAAATGTTTGTTCAAATGTGTTGCGAGGTCTTCTGAGCTTTTACAATTTGCTTGGCATATGGGACATGTATATTTATTTCCGTCTGGTGCATCGGGTTTGTTAAGGTGTTCCTTACGATGGTTTTCTATTTGATATTGAGTTTTGAAGATTAGTGGACACTTTTCGCATTTGTAGATTGCGCCAACGTGTTTAGATTTTACGTGAGCAAGTAATTCTTTCCTTTTTTTGAAGCTCTTACCACATAGCTCGCATGTGTAGACTTTTACAGGTAGGGGACGCCTTGGTAAGTATACATCTTTGAGGAACAGCAGTTTCTGGTATATATTCGATTTGCTGTACCACAATAAAGTATCAGGAGAAATTGCATTTTTGCATTTCTTATCAACGCGGCCGAAGTAGTCACGCAAGTGCCTGATAGCTACCTTAACTGAAGTGCGATCTTTGAGTACGTTAGGACAAATCTCTTCAAATTTTTCAACAATAACCATATAGGCATTTGTTTTGAGAGAGTGATTGTTATACGATGTTGACTTTAAATTCCACAGACATTCTTGTTCGCGGTAAAGGTCGATAAATTGCAAGATGTTGTCTTCGGGCCATTTGAGTGGGAAAGTCTTCTCCTATAAATAAATACAAATAAATTAGAACAAACGCAGCAACATTCGCGGTACATATGTGCTAACTGTGACATTTTGTAATGATATCTTTTAGGTGAAGTATTCTAACATAAGGCCTGGGGTGATTTAACTTTTGGTAGATATTTTATGTATCATTTTTAATGTTCCATCCACTCATTGCAGATTTCGATTGAAGGACGAACCCCGCTAACTCTCACTCTTTACACAGTTCTAATTAAAGCGTAGCGTCAATGAGTAACTCTTTTAGAAATTGCTGATCAGAGTGCCGATTGCATTTCAACGGATAGCCCACACGCAATGCGTAAGGTTTCGTTAAGGACGGATACTTAATTAAAATTTAATCGGGTTTTGATATGAAACTAATAAACGAGGAAAATCTAACCTCCGTCTGGCTACGCAAGAATCATTTCGCAAAAGCACCGACTTAGGAAGGAGATCCAAGTTCTGAACGATGCATTTTTAGTTTTCGAGAGCAAAAAACTCTCCTGCAGAATAATTATGTGGAATCATGCATTAGTTATGCGAATACTGAAAAGTTTTTTTTAAGCCAATGTACGGGCAGTAATCGCCCTCATTTTTCGAAATCTAGTCCTCATCCTATCCCCATAGTTGGCGCTATTGATATTGATTCTAGGTTAGGATGCGCATGGACTATGCGCAGTAAACTTTTAAGTATGTAAAACAAATTTAGTTATTGAATGAAATGGAGAAGGGCCTATTTACTAATAATGCTAACATTAATGTAGCAAAAGACGTTTACCCTATATGCGGCTCTAAGTCGAAACTTTTTAGTAATTTCCAAGTGTTTTGTTATTATATGGGTCCAGAGATCGGCCGAGCATGTGAATTCAGCAACTGTATCCTCACAGATCCGGCAATTGAAATCTGAAAATTCCTTAAAAAGAAAAATATTTTTAATTTTTCTATGCCTAAATAGACAGTGAAACTCTTCTTACCTCGTCTGGTATTTTTTCGTCGTTTGCATACCGCAAGAACCACAAATTTTTAAAATACCATAGTTTTGATTGGCCATCATCTCTTTTGAAACCATTGTCAATCTCAGCGTTAACCAGATCCGTCATGTTGCTCAATCGATTTTCCAAATCATCCAAAGTACTCCCTTTATAGTACGATGAATATATTGTATGTAGAAGTCTAAAGGCTTCAGCCTTCACATTAAGTGAAGTGTTCTCCGCAGATTTTATGTGCCATAAGCCAATGCATTTGCGATATGTGTCTAAGACTTCAATCATACACTGAGAATGAGATGGAAAACTGGTTTCTACATTCAATCTATGCAATTTATTCCTTTAAATCAAATTCGAAATATTTTAACAATCCATCTTACTTTATCTGTACATTCGACGTTAGTAGTGTTTATGTTATCTGCATTGGACATTAAAATCTCCACATTACTGTTAGGTTCCGTGTTTTGTGTAACTGCAGTTGAGCAATCGGAATTCTTTGAGGAAGAACAAATAAAATTACAAGACTTCAATCAAAACTGGGAACTAAATACGGAGCTGCCTTGGAGTTGCTTTAAAAAATAGACTTACCTTGACTGTGCATTGGCTGTTAGAAATTTTTACGTTTTCTTCATTGGACATCAAAATCTCCACATTACTGAAAAGCTCCGTGCTTCCTGTGTTTGCAATTAAGCAATCGGAATTCTTTGTGGAAGAAAATATAAAGTTACGAGTCTTCAATCACAAATTAGTTTATCAAAACCTACTTTTTCTGGGCATTGGCTGTTAGAAATGTTTAAGTTATCTTCTTTGGACATCAAAATCTCAACATTACTGAAAAGCTCCGTGCTTCGTGTGTTTGCAATTAAGCAATCGGAATTCTTTGGGGAAGAAAATATAAAGTTACGAGTCTTCAATCACAAATTAGTTTATCAAAACCTACTTTCTCTGTGCATTGGCTGTTAGAAATGTTTAAGTTATCTTCTTTGGACATCAAAATCTCAACATTACTGAAAAGCTCCGTGCTTCGTGTGTTTGCAATTAAGCAATCGGAATTCTTTGGGGAAGAAAATATAAAGTTACGAGTCTTCAATCACAAATTAGTTTAGCAAGACCTACTTTTTCTGGGCATTGGCTGTTAGAAATGTTTAAGTTTTCCTCATTGGACATCAAAATCTCCGCATTACTGAAAAGCTCCGTGCTTCCTGTGTTTGCAATTAAGCAATCGGAATTCTTTGGGGAAGAAAATATAAAGTTACGAGTCTTCAATCACAAATTAGTTTATCAAAACCTACTTTCTCTGTGCATTGGCTGTTAGAAATGTTTAAGTTATCTTCTTTGGACATCAAAATCTCAACATTACTGAAAAGCTCCGTGCTTCGTGTGTTTGCAATTAAGCAATCGGAATTCTTTGGGGAAGAAAATATAAAGTTACGAGTCTTCAATCACAAATTAGTTTAGCAAGACCTACTTTTTCTGGGCATTGGCTGTTAGAAATGTTTAAGTTTTCCTCATTGGACATCAAAATCTCCGCATTACTGAAAAGCTCCGTGCTTCCTGTGTTTGCAATTAAGCAATCGGAATTCTTTGGGGAAGAAAATATAAAGTTACGAGTCTTCAATCACAAATTAGTTTAGCAAGACCTACTTTTTCTGGGCATTGGCTGTTAGAAATGTTTAAGTTTTCCTCATTGGACATCAAAATCTCCGCATTACTGAAAAGCTCCGTGCTTCGTGTGTTTGCAATTAAGCAATCGGAATTCTTTGTGGAAGAAAATATAAAGTTACGAGTCTTCAATCACAAATTAGTTTATCAAGACCTACTTTCTCTGTGCACCGGCTGTTAACAATGTTTATGTTATCTTCATTGGACATTAATATCTCCACGCTACTGTAAAGGTCCGTGTTCTGCGTTATCGTAGTTGAGGAATCGGAACTCTTTAAGAAAGAAAACAAGGTTACTCAGACTTCAATCATACAATGAGAACTATATGTAGAACTATATTCTACATTAAGTCTATGCAATTCGAGAATTTTAACATTCAAACTTGCTTTATCTGTGCATTGGCTGTCCCTGATGTTTATGTTATCTTCATTGGACATCAAGACCTCCACATTACTGTAAAGATCCGGGATATGTGAAATCGCAGTTGAGCAACCGGAATGCTTCGAGAAAGTAAATAAAAGGTTACAAGACGTGAATCATAACTGGGAACTAAGTGCAGAGCCGGTTTCGAACTAGTTTAACAAAAAGCCTTACATTATCTGTGCATTGGCTGTTAGAAATATTTATGTTTTCTCCATTGGCCATTAGTAGTCCCACATTACTGTAAGAGTCCGGGTTCTGGATAATTGCAGTTGAGCAATCAGAATTCTTTAAGAAAGAAATTATAAAGTTACTCAGACTTCAACCATGCACTGGAAACTAAATGGAAAATTTATTTTTATATTGTCCATGCAATTTATTTTTTTTAAATCAAATTCGAAATATTAAAACAGTTAGAATTACTTTATCTGTGCACAGGCTGTTACTGATATTTATGTTATCTTCATTGGACATCCAAATCTCCACATTACTGTAAAGATCCGGGTTATGTGTAATTGCAGTTGAGCAACCGGAATTCTTCAAGGGAAAAAATATAAAGTTAGAAGCCTTCAATCAAACCTTTAAACTAAACTCAGATCTGCTTTCGAATAATTTTAAAAATAAGACTTACTTTGTCTGTGCATTGCCTGTTCGAAAGGTTTATGTTATCTTCATTGGGCATCAAAATCTCCACATTACTGAACAGCTCCGTGCTTCGTGTGTTTGCAGTTGAGCAATCTGAATTCTTTAAGGGAGAAAATATAAAGTTACAAGACTTTGAGCACAAATTAGTTTAACAAGTAGACCTACTTTCTCTGTGCATTGGCTGTTAACAAGGTTTACATTATCTTCATTGGGCATTAATATTCCCACATTACCATAAAGTTCCGTGTTCTGGGTAATTGCAGTTAAGCAATCGGAATTCTTCAATGAAAAAAGCAACAAGTTAGAAAACTTCAATTATAACTGGGAACTGAGTTCAGAACCACAACTAGACTACTCACCTCATCTGTGCATTGACTAGTGCTGATATTTATGTTTTCTGCATTGGACATCAATAATTCCACATTACTGAAAAGCTCCGTGCTTCGTGTGTTTGCAGTTGAGCAATCTGAATTCTTTGATGGAAAAAATCTAAAGTTACGAGTTTTGAATCACAAATTAGTTTATCAAGACCTACTTTCTCTGTGCATTGGCTGTTAACAATATTTATATTATCTTCAGTGGGCATTAATACTCCCACATTACTATAAAGGTCCGTGTTCTGTGTAATTGCAGTTAAGCAATCGGAATTCTTCAATGAAGAAAACTTCAGTTATAACTGGGAACTAAGTTCAGAACCACAAGTAGACTACTTACTTTATCTGTGCATTGACTAGTGCTGATATTTATATTATCTGCATTGGACATCAATAACTCCACATTACTGTAAAGATCCGGCTTCTGTGTATTAATTTCAGTGGAGCAACCAATATTCTTTGAGGAAGGAAACAAAAAGTTACTCAGACTTAAATCATACACTATGAACTGTGTAATATTGTCAGTGAAATTTATTTCTCTAAGTTAAATTTGCAATAACTTAAAAACTAGATTTACTTTATCTGCGAATTGGCTGTTAACATTGTTTAAGTTCCCTCGATTGGCCATTAATAAGTCCACATTACTGTAAAGGTCCGAGTTGTGGGTAATTGCGGGCGACCACTCGGAATTCTTCAAGGAAGAACATATAAAATAGGTAGGTTTTGCAAGTAAATTTGAATAAACCAAATCTTTGTTGACTGCAAAAAAGAACAGGCTTTGGAATTTGCTTTCAGCAAACAAACTTCCAGAGGCGCACGACACATCACAAAACAAAACAAACAATGTAGTGGCCGCCTGTTCGACAGAAGTATACATACAAAATGGAATGGAATTATACATACTACCATTTCAATATTAGCTGCTTTCAAACTATCCAAATAAGCGTACACGATGTCTACATCCGCTAACACATCTGACTGTGATTCCTTTAAGTTAGAAAAAAGAAGAACGTGAGTTTATTTCAGATTTGATGTAAACTTACGTACCTTGTATACGACATCTTCCAGTGTTTCTGCAAGAAATGCATCAATTGGATCCAGTGGTTTTGGCTGGTTGTCGAGTTCGTAATTAAAGTGGTCTTTGCTCATGTGGCCAGCGAATTCATCAAATGTTGAATATTTTGTTTGGTTGTTGCAAAATAAGCAAAAGAAAACAATATCAAAAGTACTAAAGGAAACGCAAATTTCTCCACACTTAGTGAGTTCATCATTCACTTCAATATTCAGAAAGTCGATTCCCGTTTCAGGATCCATTGTTTCGATTTTACTAAAACTTCTAATTTCTAATCTTGTGTTGTTCTTAAATTTTACAGTACAACAATTTGTTCCTCTTTTGTCAAATCCATAAATAAGTGGTTGGTTTTTTCTGGCGAACAAAACAAATTTTGCCAGTAGGTTGTGTTCACGATCGAAATTTGCTCGCGATGCAGTAAATGCATACATCAAGCACAGTTCACAGTTTACTGCGCACTGTGCAGGAATACAGTGGTACCTGGCAAAAATTCCTCTTTGGGGAGATATCCTGAAATGGGATAACAGGTAAACCAACCATGGCCATTATTTGCTTGCAAGAACAAAAACTTTCCACTTCAATACGTCATATTTATTGTAATAAAACCTAAACAATTTCTAATAAACAAATGTAATTTCGAACAAATTGTCATAGAATTTCTCGCCAAAGAGTTTTCCATTTTATGCTAAAGGTATTCCAACCATAAAGTTATGAAATTTATGCCATCTATAGCTATCACACAGTCTAAGGTTGAAAACACACCAGGCCAAACAAAACGTTTTTGATTCGAAAGCTGACAGGTTTTTTATTTTAACACACACCAAACGAAACAGAATGTAACAAAATAAAACGTTTTGTTTCCTTGATTCGTCTGGTGTGCGTTGAAATGAAACAAAATGGAAATTTATTGACATCCTCCTATCTTTATAATAATTGTAGATAGGGCTTCTTGTCTCAATTGCAAAGTAACAATTTTTCTCCATCCATGTCTATGTTTCTACAAATTTACGCACAAACTAAATACAGAGGCAAATAAAGCTGGCCCCGATCAAAAAAAAAAAATTTTAAAGTAGGATTCTCAGCACGCAATTAAAACAACAACACTTTACTTGATACTTCAAGGACTCATAGTAGTTGTTGTAATTGTGTGCTGAAAATCCTACTTTATTTTGCTTTGCTGAGATCGAAGCTCAAAGAAACAGTCCTTATGTTTAGAGCAATTATTAAAATTTTATCTTTCAAAATTATAATTTTAGAAAATTCAAAAAAAAAAATCACTCATCATTAACTAATTTCGTTTTCGATTTAGCAAAAAGTAAATTTGCTTGAGAGAGATTGCTTTTCATGTTCGATTGCCAAAAAATCAATCTTTTTTTGATCTGACTCTCTTTTGAGAAATCTCGATTTTTTTTTCTCAAAGTTCACACTAATCCCAATGTGTATGACACACAGCTGGCGGTTACGAATTGTTTAACGTTGAAAGGATTGCCTTTTTAACGATTTTTTTTAGGTATTAGATTATTTCGAAATGTGTAAGGTATTATAAATGTGTAAAAATCAATTAAATTCGAATTTTATGTTCGATTTGGCAGCAGAAATCTGAAATCTCAGATCAAAATCTGAAAAGCCAAATCGAAAACGACATAAGTATCCAGGATTGAAGAGGATATTGTGCACAACAGCCGCTGCAAATGGTAAATTTTGCATTTTGATTACCTTTTCATTAAATTAAAAAAAAAAAACTAGAAAATCAATTTTTATAATTTTGTTTTAAGACGATTCTTGCGAGACAAATTTTAATTTAATTAATCAGAATACTTAACTTTAGCAATTAAAATAATAATAATGTTCACTATTTATACCTCTTCTTATTTTTTTTATTTTTAAGCCTCTGTCAAATCTTGATATTGTACTTAATTATTTCATCTCGTTCTCATAATAGCCGTGTTTTTTTGAGCTTCGATCTCAGCAAAGCATAGTAAAGTAGGATTTTCATCATGCAATTACAACAACTACGCTCTACTTTACACTTCGAGACTCAGTTGTAGTTGTTGTAATCGCGTGCTGAAAATCCTACTTTACTTTGCTTTGCTGAGATCGTAGCTCAAAAAAACACGCCTAATGTATCCTGTTGCGTATATATTTATTTTATTTATTTTTTAAACTTCTTTTGCTTTTAGTACAAATTTATATAATTGCCTTGAATTATATAATTTTATTTAGATTTTCTCCTCTATCTTCTATTTATTTTATTTAATTTCATTTCCTTATTAGTTAGCTGCCCGAAATGCTGTTATTTCCCCCTTCAAGAAGTTTTTAGTCTGGTTGTAAATCTTCTAATTGAATTTATTTTTAAAGATAAGATAATCTATTTGGTACCAAGACTCGGCAGTAATTTTTTCTTAAAAACAAACTATATTGTCTGAAATTCTCGGCAGGAATTAAAATAGATTTTTTTTACTTCTGACATATTAGTTTTTACTTTCTTAAATTTATTTTTCCTTAAATATTCTAATTTTTTAAAGTATTATTTTGTAAAGTAGCAAAGTGTATAGAAATGAAATAAGCCTGAGTGCGTGTGACTGCATGAATTTTTCATGAAAATACTTGTAAGAAGCCGCTTTTACACTGGAAAGCTATAAACGTCTGTAATTGCATTATCTTTGATATGATAATCTTTGGCTAAAATTTCCAAAAGTCATCAAAATATATACATAATAAAATATGTTTTGTTTGGAGTTTTGCTGAAAAGAATTGCTAAAATACAAATTTAGAAAGATTATCATGAATAAAATTAGGACCGCAATCATACGTAATGGAGTTATATATAAAGTAAAACACGAAAATGATATTGAAATCGCAGACGATGCTGAAGCAGACGGCAAGTAGTGTCAAACTTAGCTTGCAATAATTATTATTTTGTTTGTCTTGTTAAACTCCAACGTAGTTTGTTTATAGCAGAGAGGTCCCTCAGCACATGATTTTAATTCTATTTAACAATTTGATACGTTTTACTATGTACAATTTAAATAATTGATGGGTTTCTCGAACCAATTTGGGAGTTCACAAACATTCTGTATCAGCAGTGCAGCGATTTATCTTTGAAAGGTACTTCCACTGCAGATTGTTTGGGAAGATTCGTCCATTTTATGCAGGTTGTTCAAAGATAACTTATGCATTTGCATATCTTTACAACGAATTGTTTAGGAACAGATTAATAACAATTTGAATACTAGCGCAGGATTTATTAAATTTAACTACGTTAAGTAGCGGACACTTTATTTAATTAGAATCTCTACTATAGATCTCACTGAACCGCAACTATATGTGCCTGAAAATGATGATCGCTTACTTGAGGAACCCTCCTGGGATCACAATTCAACTGACTTATTTATAAACGAATGTGTTAAGCGAAAAGTGGAATTACGCAACCCGAATCGTTTCCGCCGTAAGATTTTTAGTGAAATTCGGTTGGAAATGATGACAAAAGGCTACCACTTCGAAGAAATTTCTCTTGACAGAAAGTTTCGCAACTTAAAATCGCGCTTCTTGTATATAAAGGAAAATATTCAACCAGGTTGTAGTCGAGTGTCGTGGCCATATTTTGAGCAAATGAACGAAATATTTGAAGACACGAAGCATGGGCAGCAGCGGAAAGTTGTGAATCGTGTTATGTCATCGCTACGAAAAACTGCCCCGAAACCACCACAAAAGGAAATATCTCAAAATCCAAAAGAAGTTTTTGAATCCACTCCCCCACGAGTTGAAAAAACGAAAAAAACTCGTTACAACCCTAACAAACTTGAAACCTTACGAGTTGAGCTGTTGGTTTTTGAAGAACGCCGCACACTTGCAATTGAAGCAATCGCTGAGGAACTAAAGGAGGCAAATAGGGTTGCCCGAGAAAAATTGCAGCTCGAAAGGCAAAAGATGGCACGAAACAATCCACAATATAAATATGAAAACGGAACTGTAAGTTACAAACAGACTCAATTGATCGTCGGCCAGCAGAAGGAAGTGGCCAGTGACAAATCGCTAAAATTAATTTTCGTAGCACTTGGTCACATCTTCCTGCAAACTGGCGATAACTTCGGATCCAAAATTTGTAAATATACATTTTTATTTTGCAGGAGGACGAGTTGTAATTGTATCAAGAGCATTATTTTACTGGGTTGAGTAAAAACAAGTGTATGCCGTGTTTCTTTCGCAATAATGTTAACATCGGAAGTTAGATTTACAAATAAACATAACCATTATAAGCACAGCTCAAAATGAACAAAATCGGAAACAAACAAGAAACTAAGTAAATTTAGGTGGTCGGCTGCTGTATGAATGAAGCGAACTCCAATTGGTGTCCACCTGGCGATTCCAAGCCAAAATATCACTCTCCACCCGGAGGTATTTACTGGATACCAAAACAACTTTTTGTCGGATTTTTAAGATTGTTGAAATAAAACCTTGAATATTTTTGTATTTATCAACAAACACTCCACTTTGTAGTTCGCTCATACATATTATTTTTTCTTTTTCAAGAAAGATACAACGGCGGTTCTCTGATCTGCACAATGGCGTAGGCAAAAGCAAATCGACTGCGGCACAGAGAGCGAATGGACAATACTGTCTCGGCCGAAAAGATCTTCGAAGACGCGTTTATAAGAGGTCTCAACCGTGCAACCAAAGACCGAACATGTCTGCGATTCTTACAGTTATAGATTCCATGACTTTCCTCCTGCTGAATGGCACTAATGTCGTTTTCCATTGGGACAAAAAAGCAACTTTTCATGTTCCATTGGGCCAAAAAATCTATCTTTTTTTTCGATTCGGATCACTTATTCACTTTTTGCAGATCTCGATATTTTTTCAGATTTACACAAGGTCTGTTTCCCTTACTTTTGTAGTAAGAATGGAAAAGACTGTCAAAATGGCAGTGGTGGGGATAAATACTCTCACAGAGAGAGACACTTACGAAAAAGTTAGGGAACGCTTTTGTAGTAATCTATGAAAAACGACAGAAACATAATTCAAAAATTCAAAAAAGTGGTGCGAAAAGTCGTTAAAATATCTGATAAACTTGAAGAATTTGCTAATTTACGAACAAAATTAGTTGATCTATTTACCTAGCGATGAAAGTGATTCGGAATTGTACTATTTAAACCAGAGACAATACGGTATGGTTTGTCTATGATTTAAACAAAAAAGCGGCACAGCATTCAAAATTACGTGGAGGAGATTGTCCTTTCTTACTCTTTACAGCGAGGAAGAATCTCGTCGCCATCAAAAGAATCTAAGGAGAACGTTCAATTTTATTTTTCCGCCTGTTGATAGGTACCATTTTAATATACAAGAAATCAAAACAAATGTCAAATAGGACAACAAATTTCGAATCAGCTGTTAATTGACAGCCTTTTCAATTCTTACACCAAGAAATTTGCTGAGTAAAAATTCGAAAGATTCTCAGTGGAGGGGTAATCTCTTGCTCTCTCGATGACGCTCTCTTTTACGAATTTTTCGAGTTAGGGAACAACATTGAGTAAAAATTCGTAAGAATTAGTAAAAATTCGTAAGATTTAAAAGTAAAGGAACAGACCTACATACTACCACAAATACCAATCTACTTTGCACAGCTGTTTTACGTCATCTTAAGAAGTTTGCTTTCAAAACAAATGCGCGTTTCGTGAAAAGTAAAATAAAGATAAACATGACTTTCAATGGATATAACTTTGGAGGAACTATTATCTTCATCGTCTTCCTCATCATCTGAAGACTACGACATTACATTGTTATCTCAGCTAACTGTTGTGGCTGCCAGCCACATTTGCACAATCAGCTTCTTTGTGTTTTGTTCGGTGCTTCTTGAATAATTGTCAATGAACTTTCACTAGGTATGTCAACATGGAGTGACCTCACGCAATAGAGCAAGGATTGCGTAACTGTCAGGGTGGCAGAAGATGGTTGTTAGTTGAGGCGGTGGACAACCCGAAAACTGCCCCAGTTGGTAAGCCAGCGCTCGACTTGCAACGTAGTGTGACAGTTTGCTCACTTCTTTGTCTGAGAAATTTGCTGTCGTGCTACATATCAGTGTTGTTCTGGGGCCAGAACGGTGTCATGTATCATCTACCAATAACGTTGGCGGCGTGAGCGTATTTACTTTTTAACAGCGTCATTATTGTCCGTCAGTGCACTGTACTGTGTGGTAACTTCAACCTGCGGTAGGTGCTAATACGAAAATATAAATGATAAACTCAAGCGATATAGCAAGAAGAATAATTCCATTTTTGATGAACAATATTTTATTGTTGCAAGACTACACTAAAAGGCTTTACTATAACTGTCTACCGCATAACAGAATACTATGTAAATCAGCTTATATTACGTGAATGCTATACAGTGTTTAAAGTACTGTGTACGAGTACGACTCAAAGCGCTCCATTTACATTCGTGCGGTTGATTTCAAATCATATTGTCCTCCTCGGGGCAAAGCTTAATATTAAAGAAAACCGAATTCTTATGGCTTTTTCTTAGTTAGACGAGCTACAGTACGCCTTAAGTCAGCCAATTCCTGTTGCAACTTCTCTATGTTCGGACCACTAAGAAAAAGTGAAATTGTTCAATTAAAAGTTTCACAAAATAAATTTCGGTATCCTTACCCGTTGTTTTCGTTCACGATTATATCTGATGAATTGCTGTTGTCACCCAACGTTGCAGCAACTGCACTGCCACCACTTATGACAGAAGAAATCTTAAGATTCGGATGTGCTGAGGTAATCGGAATCGTCATGACGCCGCTCTTACGCGTAGCCACAGCGAGTTTTGTTGTTTTTGGTTGCAGCGAAGATGATGCCGATGTATCGCCGGTTGTGGCCGATTTATTGACCTGAGCTGATAATCTGGTTGGTAATACAGCAGCTGGTCGTGTTGGTAATTTAACAGTTAGTTTAGTTGACAGTAATTGACCAGCTGGTTTTGTTGGTAAAGGACCGGCTGGTTTGGTAGGTAAAGGAGCGGATACTTTTGGAGTTGAGGCTCGTGTCATTTTCATATGCGCTATTTCTAACTGAGGCGAGGTTGTTGACTTAGATGCTGAGGAATTTAACTTAGTCAGCAATCCTGCATCCGATTTATGACCCGCTGTTGAAAGTATTGGAGGATTAGTTGAGATTTTAGTTGCTTTTAGTTCAAATGTTTTCGAAAGCATTGGGAAACTTGCTCTCGTCATCGGTTTTGTATCAGCCTTAGGAGCTGGTGCTACACTTGCTTTATTCGGAGATATTGGTTCACCAATGAATAATGGATCTTCGTCGACAGCTTGTGTGTTGGCAGCTGGTCGTGAAGTTTCTGCAGAACTTAACTTCGGATCGGTTTTAGTAGTTGCGTCTACTTTAGAGGCATTTACCTTGTGAACGAAGTCGGTAATCTTAATTCTCACCGGGACATCGACTTTGGGAATTGAAACAGTGCAAGGTTTAATATTTGGAAACGCCTTTGTGTCAGTTCTTAGAGTAGCTGCGGGTGAAGGCGTGATAACAGTCGCACCGATCTTAGTAATCGATGTTTTTGAAGTCAAATCAGAGGCTATTTTGGGTTTTTGCAAGATGTGCGCTGCTGAGGCTTTTGCTGCAGTAAGCGCTTTGAATGCGCTCATTTTCGAAGCCGGTCCCATAAGCGGTTTCGGTTTAGTTGACATGGTTTCGTCACTTTGTAAAAGACTGCTGTTGACAGATTTAGGGGTTGCCACTGGTAAACTTTCGTTAAATGATGCGGGTGCTGCCAGGGAAGATACCCCTTTTGTACCTGTGGATACTGCAGTTTGATTTACTGTAGTAGTCGATGAAGCATCGATCGAGTCATCGTTTTCATCAGTTGCTTTATTTTTATTCAAAGCTGATGTCACAGACGACCTGAGTGTAGATGAGTCTTCTATTAACTTTTTCGTTGGTGGTGTTATTTGGACAAGTGGAGTTACTGCTGTTGAAGCCTTAGTTGGCAACTTCGCAACAGTAGGCAATTTGATTGCTGGTGTAGAAACACTCAACGGTAGTTGTAGCCCGACAGCCAGCGGAGTTTTCTGTTTTGGTGATCTGGATCGAAGCTTTTTGATTACATCTGGTTGTGGCGTTGTTGTAAGTTTTCTTTTTAAGGCAGTCGAACGTCCTAGGTCTTTGACGGTTTCCGTTTGTGGACTGATAAGGGCATTTCGAAGAACAGGCGCTGAAACATTCGGCGCGGTTGGTGTAAGCTTTTTACATGTGTCAATGTTTGTCGGTATGTGAGTGGTTCTTGCTGGAACTACTGCAGGAATCTGAGTTATGGTTATACCAGATGGAACTGGCGGAAGTAGTTTTTCTTGTGATGCAGTTTGAACTGGTTTAACAACAGTTCCTGCAGCTAGTTTAAACCCTGATACTGGAACTACATTTGGTAGAGCTACTGCAACAGATTTCGGTGTTTGAATTTTGCAAGAAATTGGTAGTGGAACCGGTTGTTCCATCTGCCTTGGTGCCGTTGGCTTGATAAAAGCTTTTCCAATCAATTTCTTTAGCATTTGTTCCGCGCTCAGCCTTTGCGAATCTAATAACTTCCGCATCGTATCTGCGTCGTTTGCCTTAATCTTACGCATTGTTTCTCCAGCACCATCGACGACAACATAATTCACGATGTGCGCATGCGTATTTGGTACTATGCGAAAAACCGACCTTGGAGTAGTTGTTGCACCATTTGACGTACCAGCATCAGAATTATCCCCATACATGATGTCGTTTATACTGGCTCCAGTCCCATCGATTTGAAATACCGTCGTAAAGCCATTAATCAAGGTAGGTTGGTTCATGATTACAGGTTCGCTGATAAACTCCGGTGTCTCCTTCTTGGGAACAAGAGATATTAATTTTGGTGCTGAACACTCTGGATTGTCGCACGATCTTTCAAATGCCGCATCTGGGTTTACTGTAGGGATGGAAGCGGCGGCAGCTAGAGCGCCAGCACTGTCATTATCGCCAGATAAATCAACAACCATAGGGCTGGTAGCGGGCAGTGCCATTGTTTTTTTTTTTTAAACCAAATAACAAAATAAAACAACTTGGAATTCACGGTGATTCGGGATAACAAAAATATTGTTCGCAGCTCAACTTCTTCAATATTCCTTATAAATGAGAAATAGAAATTATTTAAGTTATGTGTTGATAAATAATTTACGCTCACTTTGTGTTGTTAAATTACCATCGTCCACTCTAACTTTCACTAAATTCAGCAAGTTTCGTATTTTAAATCGTTAATAAGACAATTGTTATAAATTGTTTGAGCCCACTGCCAACACAAAAAGAAAAGTTATTTATATAAATTTACTGAGCATTTATCTAAACAACAAATATTTCTGCGGTCCCTACTTCCTACATATAACATAACCCCAAAAAAATAGAAAAAAAAAGAGGGAGACGAATATATTAAAACATTTAAAGGCAATGAAATGACGGAGATACGTAACTTTTCAGTGGAATTGCGGCTGCCTACAAGCGGTTTTCCCAGAATATTTATAGTCACACAAACAACACAAGATGAAAGATAACCATCTCTTTTAAATAATTCATCTCTGTTCCTCAATTTGCATTTTCCAGTCGTCAATACCCAATTTCCAGTATCATTTTCCAGTTTTCCTTGTTTTATCTCTAAAACATTTTTACTGGGTGATTTGTCAACAAAACAAAACGTGCTTACAGTTACAAGTGACAGTTCTTTTCTAATTGTCAAAAAAATTTCTTCCCGGCGAAGGTGGTTTTTTCTTCTCCGTCCTCAAACCGCTAAATTTGTATTCTGTTTCTCATACTCTGTTCGCGCAAAGAAACTGTATGATATAGAATTCGTTGCAATTTTTATATGAAAACAAATTGTGTAATTTAATGCGAGTTATCCGATAGAAACAGGATAATAATGAACTCATTAAATTTACGTGTATCAACAGTAAAAACCGGAGAAAATACAAAGAAAAATGCTGAAATACGAGCCTCTCTAATATCTTTGCCAAAACACTATGAATCAAGTAAAATCGATTTAGTTTTGTTTCTTAACAATATGTGTTTACTGTTTGTTGCAGGCGACGAGAGCTATTGTTTGCAATTAAAGAACTCCAACAGTATTCCAGATCAAGTAGGAGTGGTAAAAAATGTACGCAGTGACATGCTGAAGTAGAGGATCCCTGTTAATGTTTAGCTTTTATACTTTTGCAGATTTTTAAAAACATCGGAAGTGACCCTGCTGTTTTGCAGTTCTTGACAGACCTTTATTTCTATACTCCACTTAAACACCCAGTAAGGAATCAAATTTCAAAGTGAGTTGATATTGAATTCGTAAGGCTCTTGCTCCTGGTATTGATTTTTTGTTCTTGTATGGCTTTTGTATTTGTGCGACGTGGTTTAACATATACTTTCTTTGAATTCCCCAAGGTTGTTAATAACAGCTGCTCGCCTAGAAACTGGAGGCATTGAGGAGTCTACAATAGTTGACTCACTGGCAGGCACACTGTGTCGTCTCTTGGATGATGCCAAGGCGGCCACAGAAAGTTCCAAATGGAATTCAACTATTACCTCGGTGGCGGGTTGCTTCGAGAATTTCGGTTGCGGTTTAAAGGCACTAGAGTCGAAAATACAACTTGTATTTCCATTCCTTTGTAATTCAGTTCAGCGATATTTAACCGAGTTGAGGTAAGTTTCTTTTGATTAAATATATATGTTGTCATTAGAAGTGGAATTACAATATGATAGGTAGTTAGAAGTTACAGCAGCTGTCCTTATTCAGTTTTTTTTTTTTTGCAGTGTCCTGAGTTCGCCATCCGTGCGGAACGAGTATTACCTTTACGTTCACAATTCCATCAGGCTCATTCTGTCCTGCACGCAGGAATTCCCCGAACAATTAAAAGAACATCACTCGGAACAACTGAAAAATCTCAACATAGTGTGCAAACAAGTCATTCATGACGACGAAATTCCAATGGATCCACGCACAAACTCGGGCATTCTAATGGCGTATATAGCAAAAATATCCGCCACTTATGAAAGCTTCATCCACGAAGTAAAACTGGCCAAACATCCAAATGAAATCGCGCTCTGCGTCGGAATAGTCAATACCTTTGACTACCACGATTTCACTCAACTCTCCAAGGATATTCGCGACATTTGTACCAAAATCGACAATATTGCTAACACAAATTCAACTGTACCTAACATTCTGTTATGCGCAGCACGTTCCCTTTATCAGATATCTAAGATTCTGCTTAGTTTTGACTTGCGCAACAGTGAAATGAGTGAGGACACTAAGTTGATTTTGCGAAAACTTCTCATATTTGCATTTTGCTATTTGGAACATCATTTGGATAGTGTAAGGCATTTGTGCAAAGATCTCCTGCGAAATGTGATTGCACTGAGCAAAAAGATATCCTTTGCATATCTGCTTCAGAAAATTTTCGATGCCTGCAACTCGGAGAGGCTGTCGCTGTCAATGAAATGTGTGGTCCTTTTGCAGGCAGTGCCGATCCTGGGCAGTCAAGACATCATCAAAAACTGTAAAGAATTGTTTAGTTCGTTGTTTGCTGAGAACCTTGGGCGGGATTTTATCGTCAACAATCTCTTTGAGGGTTTAATGGCGTCCAGTCATAAAGAGATTGAATTCGAAACATGGCGAGATCTTTGGATCTCTTATTTGTTAGAAATCGCAACGAAAAACGATTCGAGGCTTCCCGATGTTGAGATCCTCATTGTTAAGGCGGTCAAGTGCGAGCCTCGAATTGTGCAGCACATCATTGAGCACACAAATGAAATTCCGATTAGCACAAAGCTCTCAGCACTGTGGGCAGTCCGCAAGAGCGGCATTAAAATGGAGAACTTTAATGATATCCTTCGGAATTTTTCCAAAAACCTTTTACTTTCGATACTCTCCAACTGTGATGAGACACGCGTAATGGCACTCAGACTGCTAGTGGAAACGCACAAAACTACAGAGCTGCTTACCGATCTCGAATGTGAACATATCTTACTCTTCCTCGAGTACAATTCAAATTGTCAGAGTCCAGCTACTCGACAGAAGACACTTTCGTTGCTGGGGAAGGCCCTGCTACGGTGCGAACTGAATTTAGTAAAGGTGTTGAAAGATGCCTCCAGTCCGGACAAGTCGTTCTACATAAAATTTCTGATGGATTTTATAAAGATCCTTGTGGATAATCTATTCCAAGGTGCGAATTTCAGTCGCCGCTCCATATCCTTGCAACTGCTGGAGATCTGTGTACGGATCTTGATCAATTGCGACTTAAATTTAGATGAGTTTCTTCCTAAAAATACCATCCAAACTCTGACAGACACGATAGGTGACTCCTATGAGGCCAACAAGGAGCTGTCTGTGTCGATACTTAAGTTAATTGAAGACAAAAAGGGATACAGAGTTTGTGAAACCGATTCGATTGCTGAAATCAAAGAACTGCTGGTGAGTGTGCGCCCGACTGAGTCCATAACAGGAGCGTACCGCTTAGAATTCTTCTGCAACAAGGGAAGTCTTGATGCGTTTGGTCCCTTCGAGGTGACCAGCTATTGTCCAGTTTACTACGCGGCGCTGCGTTGGGCTTTGAATATCCTCAAGGATGGTCTGCGTTTGGGAAAGGAATCAATCTTGCTGGCAGCAAAGTCAAACCCATTGTACGGAATACTGTTCGCAATCAAACATCTTCTTAAGCGTCTAGATTTTCAGGGATTCTCCAAGGACATCGCCTGGAGGATTCTTGTCGCCGAAGTGATAGTGATTTGCAAAGAGCTGACAACTGTTGT
Source organism: Cheilosia variabilis (assembly GCA_951230905.1). Classification (NCBI taxonomy): domain Eukaryota; kingdom Metazoa; phylum Arthropoda; class Insecta; order Diptera; family Syrphidae; genus Cheilosia; species Cheilosia variabilis. Next base: position 30,708,560 of record OX579677.1, read on the forward strand.
CGGCCCAGTGGTTAACAATTCTTCTCCAGAAGGCCACTTACCGAACGATTTCAGTGAGCTGCCAGAGCATTTTAAAGGCGCTGCAGATCAGGGCAGCGGCACTCCTCGCAAGGTACTTTCCTCGAAAACAAAACTCAACAGGGACACACTCAAGACAACGCCGCAAATGGTACTACTTTGCGCCTGGAGAACAGTGAAGGAAGTATCTTTAATACTCGGAGAAATCGTTCTGCGCTCACCGATTCAATACAGCAAAGTCACAGAGAACTTTCTAGTGACAAAGGAACAGATCCTTGAGATTGGTGAGCATTTCAAGTTGCTACTCTCCGAGACAAAGCATCGCGGAGCCTTTGAACAAGCCTATGTTGGCTTTTCGAAACTCTGCGCAAGGTTATGGCGAGTTGAAAGCCACGATTTGAATGTACTACCGATGACATGGCTGCGGGAGCTGCTCTCTGTTATCGCAAAGGATGAGCAAATCAATGAGAAAATATGCTCAACTCGTCGAAGTGCTGGAGTTCCCTATATGGTGCAGGCATTGATTACCTCTGAGCTACAAGTGGGCACAACTAAATCGCTCTACTTTTGTATGCAGCAGCTGATACAGATTTGCGACAATCCGGACAGAACCACCGAAGCCAGAAGTCATGCGTTGAATATTTTGCGGGCACTTTTCCGATGTACAGACCTAAACGATGCTGTCGGTGAGTTCGCTAGCGATGGTGTAATGTGCGCAATACGAGGTTATGAAGCGTCGACTTGGTCTGAAAAGAACTCCTCCACTTTGCTGTTCTCAGCTTTGATCACTCGAATATTCGGCGTGCAAAGGACCAAAGACTCGGACAATCTCAGTATTCGAAACAAGATGACTGGGAGGATATTCTTTTTGCGCTACCCGAAGCTGTACGATTTCTTTTTGGATGAATTGAAGAAATCGAGTGCATTAATACTGCGCCATGCGAAGGCTAACAAGTTGCATCCGCTGCTGCTGATGCTGAGTCGACTTTACCCCTCTGCCTTAGAGGGAACCGAGTCAAATTTGAAGGTGCACTCTTCGATGTTCACTTCCTCTCACGTATTTCTTATTGTTCCTTGTCATTTCTAGCTGTCTGAATTCATACCATACATCTCCAATTGTTCAGGATGTCCTGAAATGCAGACGCGATATTTAGCAGCTAAGGCGATTATCGCTCTGACCTCTGTGGACTCATTGTCGGTTGCAATTTTGCGGAAATGTGCTGAGGTTTTGGTAAGTAGTAGCTTTCGTATTTTGCGTCTAGCAATCTAACGTTTTTCCTTCTAGATTTCAGCGGATGACCCAAAATCAATTAATTTGAATGTTCTACATGGGCATTTGCTACAGGTAATATCAGTAAATTGGTCTATTACTTTTCGACGATAGCACGCTTTCTTGTTTCTAGATCCTTTTCCTTATAAAAGCTCATAAGATTCCGGATCCGGAACTAGTCGGTGATATATGCTCGACCGTGGTGACTTTCCATCTGAAGACTAAAATTGATAACGCGGTGATTCTCAAAGTGATGCTGGATATCTTTATTGTTATTTTGAGTGGGTAAGTCTTGGAATGTTTGTGCGTATACGCATTTGATTATTGGTGGAACCGTTCTTCTTTGTAAATTGCTTTAGCTTTGGGTCTCATTTTATTCCAAGTTGTTTTTGGGTCATCAGCTCGCCGAAGAATGTGTTTCCCTTTAAGTACGGGTTGCACATTTCAACTATTTTCTTAGGGTGTATTCCTTTATCTTAAAGCGTGGCAGGGCCTACGAGGGTTGCACAGCGGTGCGCTGAGCTTAGCAGTTCCTTTGTTGTTCTTGTCTTGTTTGTGAAGTTCCTAATGCACCTACAGCTTATATTTTAACTAAAAATATGGCCAAGGATTTGCCCATGAATTCGTGTTTAGTTCCTTGTTCGAACATTCTTGCACCAGTTCCTTCGTCCGTTGCCGATGCATCCGTGAATCACTTTGTAGTGTGGTTGCTCAGTCCATAGATCGTGGATTCATCGCTATTTAGTCCGTTGTATGATTCCACCAATGGTTTCTCCAAACTATCCCTTGACCCGTCCTATCAGAATCCATTGCAAATGCTTCGATAGCATGATAGATGTGTAAACCTGGTCAACGTTGAAGATTCTCCTATTCACCTACAAACAATCCTCCATGATTGGGGTTCTTGTTGTTAAACAATCCTCTTTATTATTAATAACGTTTTTCTGTAACAATTGTAGTCAAGAGCACCTTGTTGAGAAACTTACAATACCACAGAATAGCTCCCCCGTTCAAATACAAACGGAGAGTTTCTTCTTAAGGTTCCTCTCCGCTCCGGAGGTTGGAAATCATAATTTTTATAGTTTGTTTCTTCATTACTCCTCTCATTATTTCTGAGGTCGAGAGATTAAGCCATTCCCGCATGTTTGACAGCCATGTCAGCCTTTGTCTCCCGACCGCTCGCCTTCCTTCTATCTTTCCCTGGAGTATTAGTTTCAGAAGTTTGTATTTCTCATTTCTCAAAATGTGTCCGAGGTATTCGAGTTTTCTTTTTTTAATTAGGTACATTGGTTCTCTTTTCGTCTCTATTCGCCGTAGTACTTCTTCATTTGTTACCCTGTCGACCCAGGAGATGCGCAGTATTCTTCGATAGATCCACATTTCGAAGGCCTCTATTTTTTTAATTGTTGCTCTGTGTAGTGTCCACGTTTCAACTCCATATAAGAGTACCAGATATAGCATTTTACTAATCTTATCTTAGTATATAGATCGCTTTCTCTGCTGCATAATCCTTTTTTCATTTTGCAAAATACTGTTCTCGCTTATTATATCCTGCACTGTATTTCTTTACCAGGGTTTGCGTTCTTATTAATTATCGTTCCTAAGTATTTAATGCTCTCTGGTCAACTTTTTCTATGTTTGTATTGTTAATTTTGAATTCGAAGTTCTGCAATTGTTGTATCCTACTTAGAACAATAAACTTTGTTTTTGCTGTGTTTATTCTTAGCCCGTAGTTGTTGCTTGCATCATTTAGCAAGCTTGCATCACGGAGAGTAACTGCGTTTAATTTTGAGATTAGAATAAGATGGCTTTGAATGATTTGCAAGAAAATTTTCCAGTAATAATCCAGTTGAATCGACTGATCCGTCTGGTTCATAACCTCATGGACAACCAGTCCTGAGTGACTCCTTACAGGTCCGTCTTCCAGTTGTTTTTCCATTATCGCTGCCTAGGGTTCTCTCCTTATCCGATTTATCAAAAACTGCTGTATGGGGTTCTGACAAAACTCGGCTACGATTTCCTGATATTAACTTTACTATGTTATTGTTAACGTCGACTTATTTTAATGTCTTACATCTTTAATTTTCCTTACAGCACCAGAAATCTAATTATCCCACAGGAGACCATACAGAATCTTCTTCACTTCTCACAGCAAAAACATTTGTATGCTTCCGAACTTTCCTACTATTATCCGGTCTTTCGAAAATCATTATATATCTATAACTTACATATGCTTCGACTGACATTGCCGTTTGGAGCCTTATCCGATTTTTTACTCTCACCTCCAATTACAAACGAAAGCGTCTACCTCGAACAGGCAGAGACCTGCTTAAATATCATAATTTTAGTGCTAAACAAGAAGCGTTCCCTAACCGATGACTTAGAGGAATACGAACTCACTGACGAGGAAATTGCATTTATGAAGGTGCTTCCCGATGACATGCTCGACCAGTTGCAAGCAGAATTGAAAAGTAGCAAACACCTACATTCCATGCTAAAGGACGTCAGCCAGAAGCCGAAATTCTATCCCGAGTGTGCAATGAAAGCATATGCCGCCTTAAGTCAGTTGGAAATATTCGATTTTACTCTAACGCAATTGATCAAAGAATCAAAGAAACATCCTGGCGATGTGAAAAGTCCCCTAACACTGTGTGTTGAAAGATTGGTGCTACAGAAAGGTGTCGAATTCAAAACATCACAAATGTGCTTGGAATACTTAATTGAAATATCACAGCCCTGGAATCCGGACTGTTTAAGGTGGGTGCTGTGCGCATTTGGATGGAGAATTGTTTTTCTCACTTATGATGTTATTGTTTGCAGACTAAAAGCATCGAACATCCTATCGCATATTGCGGTACATTTCCCAACAGCTCTAGAGAAGAAGAAACTAAAGTTTGTTAAGGAGTTCATTAGTCTAATGCTGTCACTTCTGATGGACGATGACTACGATGTCAGAGATAATACGACAAAAATTGTACTAAGCTTGCCCAAAGAGGACATCGGGATAGGTGAGTGTGATTTATTCAAAATGACTAGTGCCACAGGTAGGTCGAATAAAGAAAACGTGAGCTATCTTAAATGCAAGACAAAAACAAGTTCCGCCATGTAATACTCATTATTTAGTGATTCGACAACTGGATCCCAATTCTCAAAAATTCTCGCATACGTTTATCTGTCAAAATCTCCGATGCGATGAGAAAAAATGGATATTTGCAATTCTCGAAATCCGAATACGAGCATTTTTCTTCGAAATGTACTCGTCTGCCTTTTCCATGCGGATTTGCGTCTCGCAGACGGAATTGCTTACTGGCGATTGGCTCATAGCAATGTTGCGGTTATCTCCTATGCAGTTTTGGTAGCTTCCAACTGCAAAAAATCGAAGGGAACCACAAAATCTCAAAACACATCACATTTTTCAACACCAATTAAATAAGCTCTTATAACATATTGACCTTTTCTGAGCTGTTGAATCGTTTGAATCCTGTGCCAAGCGCTTGTTCAGCCGAAATTATTTTATAACCTTCGTATCAGAGAGTTCAAAGCAATCTTGGGGCTCTCGAATAGTTCGGTATATTTCCGTTGCGCCTAACTGCTCCACTGCCAAATTTACAAATGCTAAGCCCAAATCACCCAAAGAATCCATTGCGAAAACACATAAACATCCACTAAACATACAAGAATTTTAATATATCTCTTTTTTTTTTTTGTCTTTAATTGTGACATGCAAAAACATACAAAAAATACAAAAATAAGTGCTGCTAACCGTGGGGTTCGGGAATACCACATTTTTACATTACTGAATGCCAGTGGTTAGTCATTATAAATTGTTAAAATGCGAATAATTTGATTTGTTTGGTTAGTAAAACTACCTAAAGGATATGTTCTATATACTAGAAACATATTAGGACAAACATGGTTGTGTATTTTCCGCTTTTGGATAGCATTAACTTCGATTTCGTGTGTAAATTTTTCTTAAATAATGAAGAAAATTTGCTCAAAATATTTTCATTTTCCCTCAACCAATCTACATCGATAATTTTTCATGAACATTTTAAGCAAATGTGCCCTTATTCCTAAAAAAAAATATTATCCACACATAAAAACAATTTCAAATTAAACGGATAAAACTCTATGAACTCTGCCAGCAACTTTGCCCACAGCGGAAGTGTCTCATATCTGCTGGGAGTGTGTTGGTGAGCCGGAATTTTTGAAGTTTCGTGACATTTGTCAATACGATTTTCTATGTAACAATACTAGCGCACCAGATGTGTACACTCCATAAAAAAGATAGCTTGTAGGCTAAGTAACGGGAAATCGGCCGGAGTTGGTGGTCTCAGTATTGTCTCTGGTCGACAGTATTCTTATATAGTGGAATTTCTTCCTTTTTGTGGGAATTTCGATTTCTGAAAAGCCTTCCATGGGAAAAAATAAAAAGCTGCAAAAAATACTAAATTTTGAAATTTCATCAAAATTGATATCTGCATTTCACCACGACTATTAACACATAAAAAGAGCTTATGTAAATCAAATTTTAGCAAGATTTTCTTTTATCAAAATTTTGTAGTACAAAAAGGTAATCATTTATAACTATTAACAAACTGCGATTTTTTTAAGAAAGATAATTTCATGTAATTGTATTTCCGTAAAATATAAATTTTACTTTTTAAAGAAAGATTTATTCACAAAAAGTACCTTTCAATGTAATTATTTAAAAGGGAATTTGAGTACGGTGAATAGGGAAATATTATTACGTTTCGTGGGAAATATTGGGACAGAGTACTTATACCACTGACTGTCACCGTATGCGACGGATTCTATGGGACTGCTCGTTCCGTTCAATCCGTCAATATTGACGGATCCGTCGACGTAACGGATGCGACGGATTCTATGGGCTGGGCCCTTTAGCCTACAAGCTATATTTTTACGGAGTGGTCACGATTTGGTGCGCTAGTATTGTTACATAGAAAATCGTATTGACAAATGTCACGAAACTTCAAAAATTCCAGCTCACCAACACACACCCAGGAAATATGAGACACTTCCGCTGTGTTTAATTTGAAATTGTTCGTTACGTGTGAATTATATTTTTTTTAGGAATAAGCGTACATTTGCTTAAAATGTTCATGAAACAATAACAATGTAGATTGGTTGAGGGAAAACAAAAACAATTTGAACAAATTTTGTTCATTATTTAAGAAAAATTTACACATGAAATCGAAGTTAATGATATCCAAACGCGGAAAATACACAACCATGTTTGTCCTAATATGTTTCTAGTATATAGAACATCTCCTTTAGGTAGTTTAATTAACCAAACAAATGAAATTATTCGCCTTTTAACAATTTAATATAACTAATAACCAATGGCATTCAGTAATAACAAAATGTGGAATTCCCGAACTCTTTCACATTTCAACACGGTTGCCGCGGTTGGCAGCATTTATTTTTGTATTTTTTGTATGTCACACGGATTCTTTTTTGACATAACACCGATAGGAAAACAAAATGGCGAATTTGAAAAAAAATTGAGCGGGCCAGCGGCAAGAGGATTGTGAATTGGGGGTCTCAGTATGGTTTGTCTATGGCAGACAACTTCGCGTTGGTTCCAACATAAGCGCTAGCTCTTGTGGTTCTGAGCGGAATAAATTGGAAACTCACATCTGACGTTTCCACTTCGTTGCAGATATAAGTACTTTAAGAAATATAGATGTAAGCAATTTATATGCACCCTTATTGCGAAGATCAACTATCGATTAATAATTGAAATTTATCAATCAATTTGGTTAAATGGTATTGTGACTGTCAACTGTCAATATTGTTGTTATATTTTGAGTTTTTTTTTTTTAAATCTATTGTGAATGAAAAAAATCGGTATTGCGAACAACAATTTTCATCGATTTTCTTGTCAGCTGTCAATTTTTCTTTCAATCGTAAATTTGCAGTTGATGAGTTCGTGCTACCTAAAGAAATAACTAAAAAATGTGAGTTCCGAAATAAATAAGTGATAACATTTATCAGGATAGCAGGATCATACAACTCCCCATCTTCATCAAAATATAGTTCAGTTAAAGTCATTTTATATTCTGTTTTTAATTTTTCTGATTTTTTTTGTGCGTTTCGCAAAAAAAAAAACAAACATCTGTCAGACGCACATTCCCAATAATAGAATTATTTTGAAGGCATTCACAATAGCACAATATTTTATCAATTCATTTTCGCAATACCCATTTTTATTTGAATTGATAAATTCTATCAAACGTCAATCGGTTGATAGTTGATCTTCGCAATAAGGGTGATGATGAATTAAATTCTCATGTACTTGAATGTGATATTCTTGACAATCATAAGTATTCATTGATCAGAAATGTGATTGAAATATACGCTAAAGTGTTATTACATCATATTTCTAAAATTAATAATGAAAAACAAACATAAAAAACTAATTCCAAATAAATATACGAAAATTATGCAATTTATGGGACAATGAAAAACGATTTTTTCTTCAAATTTTGTTGGTTCCATCTATTATTAATTATTTAAACTAACACAAATTCGAGATGACATCTATTGTAAACAATGCCGCAACAATTTGAATTTCAACCGTTTCACGCTTAATAAGTGGCTCTAGCATTCTATGGAGAAATCCAAGATGGTTGTCATTTTGTTTCACTTATTTTTCGCATAGAACCACGAGCGCTAGTTATGTTGGCGTCATTAGGTCTGTCCCTTTACTTTTAAATCTTACGAATTTTTACGAATTTTTACTCAATGTTGTTCCCTAACTCGAAAAATTCGTAAAAGAGAGCGTCATCGAGAGAGCAAGAAATTACTCCTCCACTGAGAATCTTACGAATTTTTACTCAACAAATTTCTTGGTGTAAGAATTGAAAAAGCTGTCAATTAACAGCTGATTCGAAATTTGTTGTCCTATTTGACATTTGTTTTGTTTTTCGAGTATATTAAAATGGTATTAACAGGCGGAAAAATAAAATTGAACGTTCTCCTTAGATTCTTTTGATGGCGACGAGATTCTTCCTCGCAGTAAGGAGTAAGAAAGGACAATCTCCTCCACGTAATTTTGAATGCTGTGCCGCTTTTTTGTTTAAATAGTACAAGCTCTTCCATATACTCGGATTCATGAATTCGATTAACTCCGAATCACTTTCATCGCTAGGTAGATAGATCAACTAATTTTGTTCGTAAATTAGCAAATTCTTCAAGTTTATCAGATATTTTAACGACTTTTCGCACCACTTTTTTGAATTTTTGAATTATGTTTCTGTCGTTTTTCATATGTCGTTTTCCATTGGGCAAAAAGAAGCGTCCGGAAGAGTCCGGAATCGAAAAAATCACTCCTGAAACCGTTCCATTGGCACAAAAAATACTCTTCTGGTGATTCTGAGGAGAGAATTTCGCTTCTCGATTTGAAGTCAGAATCCACTCAAGAAGCACTCACACAAGTGTATTTTATGTATTTTATACAAGCCAGCTGACAGCAGCCGTAGATTATTTTTTGGCATTTCACCAATACTTTTGTGGATTCTTTCAGAAGCAGTTTTGTTGTTCCATTGGATTTCAGAATAAGTGGATCCCCGAGTGAAACCAATGGAAAACAACAATAGATACTACAAAAGCGTTCCCTAACTCTCTCTCTGTGAGAGAATTTATCCCCACCACTGCCATTTTGACAGTCTTTTTCATTCTTACTACAAAAGTAAAGGAACAGACCTATTTTCTGGGCAGAGATTGTATAGAAGTGACATTTCACTAGCAGTCCATATTCACGCTAATTCTGAGATTCGATCAATTCGAGTATTCCTCGAATTTAAAACTCTCACTCGAATGAACTCCTCACATTCTAAGTTTCGAGGGAAAGGAGTACATTATCGAATGATTTCACTGGATGAACTTGATTTTCGAAGTCAGCTGTTCAAAGTTTTAGCTGTCAGATTGTAATTTTTTTCTCTTGCTTTTATTAAGTAAATATGGCTTTATATGTATTTTTGGAGGAGGAATCGGTCGAATTGAATCGAAAAATACTTCGAAACAAATCGAATTCATTTAATCTGCCGTACGACATGTAAGTTTGTATTGTTTCGCTTAGAAATCATACAAATTCTTTTTCCAAAATGGATAAATAAATGGATTGCGACTTGCAATTATTTTAACAATTAAATTATATTTTTTTTGTTCATAAACGAACAAATGTTGCTTCCTAGTTCATAATATGCGTTTTATATACATTTTGTGATAAAAGTAAGCTACATTTCTTTCGATTTATTTAAAAACAATTCAACATACATTTTTAATACAGCTTTCGGCCACAAATTTCCGCTCGAATGAAATTTGACATTTAACCTAATGCAATCGAAACTGAGAATGCGGGGAGAAATGAATAAAAAATTAATCTCTATCGAAATCGAAAGTAGGTATGTCAGTTGGAAGAAATCGAATAACTTTGGATTCGATTCGAATCTCAGAATAGAGGTGATTATATAATAAGTCAATGTTCCAAACCAATTTAAATTTGAATTGATTTGATGGTTATTTTTTTTCACAACCTGTCAAAATTATTAACTTGACGTACTCCAAAATGCGACCTCATTTGAGAGGCAAAAAAAAACCGTACAGCTTTGAGGATAGTACCTATTTTTCTGCTATGCGAAAATTTCAGGCGGATATGCTCGTATACGAATTAAGCAATGCGGAATTTGAGAATGGGGGTCTGGACTTTGCCACTTTTTATTACTTTCTTATTCGGCTAATTCGTGTAGAATTTCGGAGGATATAAATATAAAAAATTACTTAAAAAGAGTTTGTTGTTTATACACTATGGTAAAAAGAAAGTAGTAATGCGTAGTGATTGTAGAGGCGCTTTAGGTGACCGATCCTTTCTTCACAGAATTTTTATTAGAAGTCAAATTTTTATTTATTTCAAATTACACCTTTAGATCCGACTGTTAAAATATTTCAAAAGTTGAAGATTTCCTTGCACACTACGGGAATACTAGCCTTACTTTTCATTTCTCGAAAATAAAATTTTATTTGCTTATGATTTTTTATTTTTAATCAAATTTTTAATTTTAATTAAATTTACATTTCTTTCGTTAATACAGCGGGTCTTAAACTCATAAACATATTTTCTTTCCCAGAAAATGTACTTTCAACGATGGCGCAAAGACTCTTCCTACAATATACAGCTGACCTCCTTAATGCAATGAAGGCCGACGACGATTATATCATAGCTATATTCAAAGCAGTCGCAGAGACACAATCAGCTTCAGCGAATATAGACACAAGTGATGGGAGTGCAAGCACTAATAGTAATGGCACTGCTGCCGACCTAGAAGTATTCGACAAGAACGAATCGAATGTATTTGGCGAGCCCCTAAAAGCCATCTCAGATAACATTGTGATATACAAGAATACGTTCAGTACTCGACACAAAGTGATGAACGTAGTAAATACATTCAAGATTTATTAGCCGGTAAAACTAATTAGTTAGTAAGCAGTTTACTTAAGATTCTGTGCAATTTTCAAACATATATGGACAGTATACATAAAGTAGTGTGTATATTTTTGTAAGTGTTTTATTAACATTTAAGGGCGTCTTTTTTAAAAAAAGGAAAACGAAGCAAAACCGAGGAATTTTCATAGAAATGAATAATTTATTACACAAAGTAGTTAATCGTACATGTTTATATGAAGCTTAAAAACAATAATTATCAGTCGCATGTACTACCCATCATTTCGAATTTATTTTTGACAAAAATAAAACAGTACGAAACAATTCTCTGATGTATATATTTAATTTTTTTAAAGTGAACATTTTTTTCCATCGCCCCGAATTTTGTTGTCCATCTATCGCATGTCGCATTACAGCCGGCCACGGAGTGGGGATGAAGTGAAAGGCGCTTGGCAGAGCAATGGCGCTCATAGTTCGTATCAGCTCATCAGCTGACCGTGTAGCATTTACATTCTTACTTATTCGTGCAAGTACACCGCTGTATTTGTGTGTTTTGATCAGTGAATTAATGTAAATGTTCTTCTTCACTTGATCGTTATGGAAAACGATACAGCTAGTGAGTCAAATAAACCGGTCAACGAGGGAAAAACCAAGAATAGTGCGAAAATATCCGACGATGAATTCATTTTACGCCGTAAGAGACATAATGCTGAGAGACTTCGTGTTTATAGGGAAAGGAAAAAGGTTCGTGGGAGTTAGTTTAATTTTTATAGTGAATTTAACAGAATTATTAGAATTTTTTGCCGGTTTATATTTTTGTTTATGCACTAATAGAACGATTTGTTAGTATTTAAAAAGATTGTTAGTAGTTAACAAATCAATTTAGAGACCAAATATTCCTTACTATTTAAAATGATCTGTTACCAGTCAATAAATTTTTAATTTTGAGTCCTTGAATTTATTTTAACTCATTTGATGAAGTATTTTAATTTTTATCCTGCCCATTCAATATATTTAATTTTATTTTGGCCTTCAGTCATCTTCACAAGCCGAACTACACTCTGAACCTTTGGGCGCGTCGGTTTTCCTCTTTGTTGCAGTTCCTTCTCCGTTGACCTAATGGCTCCCGATTGCTTTTTTTGTTGTTGTGATCTACATTTATCTGACAGCTCGAGTTCGCCCGAATTTTAAATGAACCGCTGACAATAATCTGAGAATATTGAATAATATTGAATAAGCGGACACAACAGGAAGAAAAAATAGCTACAATACAATAGAGACGTGTATAAACCGCATGATGCACTTTCTACATTCATTCTACAACGGTCAAGCCGCCTCCATAACCCTCGATCTTCTGTAACCGAATCTAAATCAGAGAAGAAATTTTTCTGATTTCACATCTGCCTTATGGCACATATTGCTTAGCAAGTCCTGGAATCCGAGATTTGCGTTTAACCCGACTGTTCCATTGGAGCATGGACCGCTCAGTTTGAAGAAGTAGCTGCTGGACATTAAGTTCCTCATTTATTCTAGTGTTCTTTATGTGATCCGTAGGTGAAACCCTCGGGGGCCCGTGACTAAAGGCTTTGATGTTTGACTTGTACTAACTTCTTATACATGAGGATGAATTGTCGCACCCCTGATCAAGTACTACGTGTCTGAATTTGTTATTGATTTGCTTGCAAAATCCACGAAATTCAGTGACGGATGTGGTAATTCGACCCCTGGACGTGGTGTAAATTCAGAAACGTCAAACATTTGCGCAGTGATGCGGCATCACTGTTTATTTGTGATACAGATGCGATGCAGAGTTTATGCTGATGCGTCGCTGATTGAATATGACGCTTGAGTTTTAGAACGCATTGTTTACATCAAACATTTTAATATCAAGATGGAAGTTCTGTAAAAGACGACACATTTGTTTTCATGCCGTTATTAAAAGCTTTACCTCCGCCGCGCTGAAATACTCAATGTAAAAAAAACGAGTAAAAGTGTTACCATCGGCCTGGCCGATGCTTTGATACCCTCCACTGCATACAAGTCATGCAACATTTTAGGCATTAAGGTAGTACGTAATTACATTGAGCAACAGACAGAGAGACACATGGGCCTAATATTGGTTTAGTATGGGAGGTGCCAGAACTACTTGACCGACATATCCCGTTTTTAATATCAACCTAACGACGATAAAAGACGTCCTTTCACTAAACTTCATTCGCCTAGGTTGATTCCTTTGGACGCTATCGTGCTTTCAACAGGCAGAGAGACTCAAGGGTCTAATATTGATTTTGTATGGGAGGCGCCCGAACTACTTGACCGACATAGCCCATTTTAAATACCAGCCTGGCGACGATAAAAAGAAGTCCTTTCACCAAATTTCGCCTATGTCAATTACTTTGGGCGCTATCGTGCTTTCAACAGACAGACAGACGGACATGGCTAAATCGATTTAGAATGTGATCCTGATTCAGAATATATATACTTTATTAGTTCTCCGGTGACTCCTTCTTGGCGTTACAAATGTAATGACAAAGTGAATATACTTATAAATATAAAGAATTCAACAAAAATTTATAAATTTTTCCGTCAAAAGCCTATGTACCTATTGATAAAAATGTTTATTTACTTTCTTTTCTTTCGCTTTCGCGACATTTTTCTTTTTTTTTTTGCCGGCGAGCCAACAGCGCATCAGGTATTTCTGTGATGCTTTTTTTCGTTATGTTTGCGCATCAAGCTAAGATTAGACTGTATGCCAATTTCTGACAGTTATGGTCATAATGGCCATATCTCATAATGCTCTAATGACCTAAATACCACACATGACCAGGCTGACTTTGACAGATAAAAATGCCCAAATAGCATATAGTGTAATCGGACAATAAGCAGGAATGCCAGCGTAAAGCACTATATGCCCAATTGCCCATATGCACTTTATTGAAATTTCGTTTTGGCATTGGTGGCATTTTTGATGGAACACGAATTATTTTTGTTGAAATCGGTGTTTGAGTTCGTGAAATTTTGATTTATTTGATATATCAAGGCAAATTTGGTCATATAGTCTAATATACAGTTTTGATAATCCTGACATTTTGGTCATTTGCCTGTTGGCATTCATATGCATAATTGGCATACAGTCTAATCCTAGCTTCAGTTTGATCAAATTTGCAATAATGACCACTTGGCGTTGAAAGTTATGCCAATAGTTGCATTAATAAACATTTTGCAAAGCATCATACGTTGCTGAATTTAGACGTAGTTTAAATAATTTCCATAAAGAAGTACCTATGCTTGCAAAGCAGATCAATAAAAACAACACAAAATATCGAATTAACTGAAATGGTAGATTTTTTTATTGCCACGTTAAAGTAAAGTTCATACAAAAAATTAAAAATCAATTATATTTAGAAAAATTGCACACTTTGGGGCATATATACGTAGTTTAGTTTATGTGTGTAAGAACTTGATTTCCTCTTCCTTCACTTTCATCTAAATATTAAATTGGTATGTATCCTAACTTGCTTTGTTTTGTCATTTAAAATTAAGTCCAATTGTTTCTGGGTTATTTTTGTTTTGTTTGTTTGTATTCAATATCACATTTCAGACGACCACTTTCATTCAAATAACAAAGAAAAAACCGTCTTTTTTTGTTCCTAAATATGTATAGTGAAACGTAAACATAGCAGTAGAATTTACAATATCAACTGGATAAACTCATAACGAACAAAACTTAAAAGAAACAACCATCTCATCAACAGAATAAACAGAAAATCTAATCGAATTTAGACTTTCCCTCACATGAACATGCATCACAAACACGAACATCAGAGGTCCAGCCCCGTTCGGGTACTGGCCGACGAGTTGTCGAACAACTCTCACATGTGGCTTGTCCACACGCCCGGCAATGATGACGCCGACAATCACCAATATGCTTGGCAGTGCCGGGAGGTTTGGCACTTTGCAACTCTTCAGCAGTGCCAAATGGAATTTTGCATATGGAACAGTTTGGCGATTCGGAATCAGGTACCCAATAGGTGGGGCGTGCGCTGTCTTTTATCAAATCTGCAAAGAAAGATACAATTTTATGTCAAAGTTTTATATTTCGTATATATCTTCCATAAGCTGATTTACCTTTGGGATATTCCAAAACGGAAGTCACACTACTTATCGTATTATAGATGGTTTCACTGTATTTTCTCACTAATATGTCTCCCTCTTCGTTGGGCGGCCCTGTATTATTAGTAGTATAACATAAGTGATCTGTTGGATTTTCTGAATATTTTAAATGGAAATTGTTGCGATGAGAGACCGATAAATACAATGAATGTCAAAGCGTTAGCCTTACCTGGTACTGAGTCTTGATTTTTGCCGATTTCTTGCCGGCAATCTTCACATACTCGCACTGGCTGTGTCCAGCCACGTGCTGGAACTGGCATTTTTTGTTGACTACATGCATTGCAGAAACCTTCGCCACAGCCACGGCAATGGTGTTTGCGAAGTCCAGTCTTTTCGAAATTCTTCTTACAAGAGTGACAATGCTGTAAGAATACACAATTAGACGCACATCAAACACTCTCTGGTAGTTAATTGTCCAGTTTGAAGGAGAAATAAATAAGATATTGGCGACATAAGAGAAGAGCTTAGAGAAATCTTTGCGGCAAGGACAGTAAAATGGAAAAGCAAAACAAAAATCGTTTATTATATGCAAAAAACATGATTTCCTTAGAGGGATGTTGACAGCCACGTTTATGCTGATCTCCCGATAATTCGCCCTACCGCAGTTAAAGACAGCGCAGTCCTAGATGGATAATTAACGCAAAACCATAAATTTGCTTTAAAGCACCTCTATCACAAAATCCATAGCTTGACAAATAATGTACGCAACTGGAAACGCAGGATAAAAAGTGGTCTATAGCTCCGCTGAGATAAAGATCAACAGCAACTGTTCTTTCAAGTTTGAGGATGACAATTTCCAAAGTTTAAAAGTCCAGTGTGTCAGGTTTTAAAGAAAAAACTATGAAATAAAACAAGCAAAGAAACAGCAGCGCTAGGGATCCGAACAGGCTCAATAAAAGAAAAGTTTGTAGTAATTTTACTTACTGTAATTTCTGTATTTGGTTTCCAGTAGCTGGGCGCAACTGTGTCAGCAAGCCAATCGCTAAGAACTTTTGTTGGCTGTGACCCTATGCTACTAATGGCTTCGGTTATATATGAAACTCCGTCGAGCACCATTTGGGCAGAATGTACTGGTCCTTTGGCTGGCACATTACCTCCTTTCCAAATGTGAACAATCTCCGACCTTACAGCGATTGCCTCTGGTGGTTTGTTTCCATACCAATACTTTCGTTCTCGATATATCTCGCCACAGTTTGGACACTCGATCAGCGATCCCTTCCATGCGTACTTGGCAAAGCCCAACAAAGAGTTGTCGCTGTGTGTCTGCGTGTTCATTGTGACAATCACCTTCAAAAAAGAAAATAGATTAGGCATACCCAAATTGCTGGGACTAAAAAATACTCACTTCTCTCCCATTTGTGTAACACTGTTGACACAACAATACTTTGTTCTCGAACTGATGCTGATAGTTGCATGGATGTGTGTTTTGGTGATTTTCGCCATCGATCACATGGCCCATTGAACGTTGGCAACGCCGACTGCATGACTCACAATGTACAGTGCAAGTGAAATACTGTTCCGGAAATGGATTAATCGTTTTTTCGACAATCTCGCCAGAGAATTTTAGGTTGAGTGCCCTCATTGCCTTAAAGACTACTCCTGGCTGTCGAGGAGATCGTACGGCAGTGTTTTCGATTTCCATTTGAATAGCGGCGATAATTTTTGAGAAATCTGTTGATCGATCGTCGGCGGTCTTAATGCCAACATATCTAAGTGAACTAAATGCGTTTGTTTCAATATTTTGACGAGAGAATTGATGACGGAGCTTATCTTCGGCGCTTTCCTCAACAGCTAACAAGGAAACACACAAGATTAAGAAATTTGCTATTAATAAATGCAACTAAGTTTATACTCACAGCTATCTAAAGGTTTTGTATGTCGTGTTTCATGGAAAACAATAACCGCTGGTCCTAATGCCTGAGCTGTTCCAGGAATGGCAAGTGATTGAAGTGCTTGAGCAAAGTGCGAGCAAAAGGCCTTTGAAGCTGTTCCCAAGAAGTCAAACATGTCGCTGTGCAGGCGTTCTGATCGCGTTCGATAAATAACAATATCCGAAATAGCCAAAATCTGTCAAGAAAAGAAAGGATTAGTTAAGGCTCTTATGATGCCTGCCGCTAAGCGAACCTTCAAGAGCATTCTCATTCGGCGATTGCTTTTCGCGGTAGTCCCAAGGAGGCCTTCAGTATCCAAACACAAGACCCCAAGCTGATGTTGCATGGCAGCGTATACGCCAATTGTACATGAATTTTGCTCGGAGGATGTCTTAAAAACCTCTTCGCCGCGAAAGAATGCATGGTTCATGGTATGAGATTTGCCATCGCCAGTGTTTCCGAAAATTGAGATGACCTTGATCTTGTCATTGTCCGAGCAATGAAGTTTTTTGCAAAAAATGTCTGATGTCGCAACGTGAAGATTTTCATTGCCATCCATTAGAAGAAACGAACGGCGTGAGTTGTTACTTAACGATTCATATGGATCTTCCGAGTTTGTTTGAATGAATGGTATGGACTTGAAATCGGTATCACTTACGATATCGGGCCTCATCGCTTCATCCTGAAATATAAACAAGAACTGTTTGTGAGAATGGAAAAGATAAACTTATATAAATTGGGTGAAAATATTACGGGAAACCTTTGCTGTCTCAGAGGCCGATAAAAACATAATTTCCGATTTCGAACGTCTGAATTGAAAAGCTTTCCGAGGACAAATATTAATATCATCTGTGGTACCTATATTTGTCAGACGTTCGCGAAATGTGGCGCAGTGGAAAAAAAACTGTAGCTGTAGTTTATAAATTTTTCCAGGGGCTGAGCATAAAACCCCTCGTTCATTGTACTAACCGCTGATCACACTAAACATCTAAAACCACTTTTTAAAAACAACATTACTTTACAAATAAGGTTCCGAAACTTTGTAAAACGGTTCAGGATACTGTTTCAATGACAAGAGGCGTTTTTTATTTTACCCACAGTGATCTATATAGATCATTTGAGCATAATAAAAAAGGCCTAAGGTCTGTATCAAGTTGGATAGACTACATACGGTCGTCACTTTCCCCTTCTTCATCTGGAACGCTGTCAAATATAGATTTGCTTAAATATTGAAAGTGTTTTACAAAAAAACAGTATACAGCCAGATTATTACAAGAACAACAACATGCATGCGGATGGACCACCATTTCATTTTTATTTTTTAAATAGCTCAAAAGTATTCGCCCAAAACTTTATTTAAAAAAATATATATAAAAATGTACTTGAAAATAAACGCTATGGTAAAAAAAACTTATATTATATTTAATTGTATTTAAAATGTTGCAGCTTCTGTAAATATCTATGAGTCATTTTATTTTTAAAGAAAACTAAAAGGGTATTTTGACATTGTATTTCCATGAAAATGAGATATTCAAAGCATAAGTTTTCATTTTTACGGAAAGAATTCTGAAGAGAAAATGATTTTCTAGTAAAATTTACAGCTAAACGAGAAAATCCGCTTTTTTTAATACAGATTCTATTTGTTTTTACCATGACATTTTTCTCCGTGCAGGGTTTCATGGTTTACAACAAAAGTTGGATCTCGTACTATTGTTGTAAACCATTGAAATCAATGATCTATATAGATCATGTGAGCATAATAAAAAAAACCTAATATTACTACCAAATTGTATCGAATGATTACCGATTGCAAGCAATCCTATCCTATCCTATTACAAAATCGAAAACACAAATGATACTGCAGTGATCCCCGGATAAGTGACCCTCACTTAATTGCGTTCCTCATTTAATTCATGCAAAAACTTAGCAAATAAAGCATTTTATAAGAAATGCACCCATTTAAATGCGTACCGCTTGAATGCGTTACCCGGTTATTTGCGCTACTAAAAGTAAAGCTTCTCGTAAAACTTCATATAAAATCTCAACAAAAGCATTCGGCCTTACTAATAATCAAACACTACTGTCGAGTCGATTAGCTGGTTGCCAGCTTTAGTAAAAATGGATAGCGAAACGGTACCAAAGAACAATTAGGCCTTCACATTTGCTAGTGCGACAACTTTCTTATGTCGTTTTCCATTGGGACCACCAAAAATCTTTTTCAGATCTCAGATTTAACGCGGCTCATGGAACATGCAACCAAATTGATCTCATTTTGTAAATGGATTAGTGCGTTATTTGACAGCAATGTCAGCTGTTCAAATTGCATTCGTTTTTGGAAAAATCAACTATGGATATCGACTTGAAAAATGTTTCTCCTGTTGTAGATACAAATGGAGTACTTTCGGTGATTCTTAGTTTCCAGATGATGAGGAAGACGATGAAGATAATAATTCCAACAAAATTATATCCATGGCAATTTATGTATTTCTTCAATTTGGTTTTCACGAAACTTTGCGCATTCGGTTTAAAACAAAATTCTTAAAATGACGTAAAACAGCTGTGCAAAGTTTATTGGTATTTGTGGTGGTATGTGTAAATCTGAAAAAATATCGAGATCTGCAAAAACTGCTCCGAATCAAAAAAAAAGATTGATTTTTTTGCCCAATGGAAAACGACATTAGAATCTACTTCATTATGTTGTCATCGCAGAATTCAAATTTTATAATTTCTTTTCGCAAAAAACAAGGTCAATGGTTTATTTCACGAGGATTTTATTCTAAAAAAGGATTATATAAATTGCAAATTAATTTGCCCAACAGATATCTTTTAAATGCTTTTTTAAGCTTATAAGCAAAAAACAAAATAGGAAATGCACCAAATATCCACTGAACTGTCAAATATCATATGACAATCAGTACTGCCATATCGTTCGATCGGACACAATTTTATGTGCTTTTTATAGCACGCTTTTCTTTGTTTTCTAATAGGCACTTCCCGCTGGAGGAAACAAATTGCGAATAATAGTATTCAATTTGGCAAATAATATCTGATTTGTAGGTAATGTAAGTCCAGTGGTCACATTTAAACAATTAATAGTGCATGGAAAGTATACACTTTTTTAAAATCAGTAAATTCTGTTGATAAGATTACTAAAGCTCATTTATCAGATAGATTTAACGCGTTTTTAAATATCAAATGGTAAAAAAAAAAAAGTAGAAAAACGCATTAACCATTTCAATTGATCAAAAATGCGCCTAATATCGTTTTTCATAGGGACAGAAAAATCAGTTTTTTCAGATTCAGAGCAGATTTTCTGTTCTCGAAATCAGCATGCTTTCAGATTTCACGTGGCCGCAAAAAAACAATTTTTTCAGAGTCAGACCAATGTTGCGAATCTCGATTTCTGAGCGAGATTTACACCTACTTACACCAAAACCAAAACAGTTCCCATTTGTCAAACTTTGACGACTAGTCTGTGAAAAATACAGAAAAAAACATTTGGCCGCTGCAATAGATATCAAAAAAATTTAATAGATTTTTATAAACACAAATTAAAATTTAGGAACAGCTGACTTATTAAAGCACCACCACAAATGCAAAGAAATAAAACTCTCGTGTTATGTTTCATTGGAAACGAAAAATCTGAAAGCAAGATCCGAAAGTCCCAAGAGAAAATATCCCCCTAAGGAAATTGCCATTGCGCATCTGGGGAAATTTCAGATCCTCTTGGACGGCCTATTCACATAACCCTTTATACGCCTATTCTTAAGTGATTTACGTTTGAGGGTCGATGCTCTGGCTTCGCCTTGAAAAAAATGTCCAATTTGATTACCCACAATGCAATGGGCAACATAGAACAAACTGGCATTGCACCAATAATCCACAAGTCACGTTTGCGATATCTCCGTTAAGACGCAATCAAATCGAATACCGCCACAAAGCAAGGGATTAGCAAATGCCACTTAAAATCGTTATCTATTTACAAACAATCGTCAAAACTGATACGATTCACCACGCTCAATTGATAGATAACAAAATGCACACTAGCGAAGCTATCAGTAAAAAAATACGCTGTATACGTAGGTATATAAATTAATAAAATAAAAATAAAAAAAAAACCGGAGATACCTACTGGAGACTGAAAAGCGCTAAAGAAAGCTTCTGCGCTTGCAAACAAAGGTGGCGTAGTCTAGGATACCGGTTCATTTCCATCCGCACAGTCATAATTAAAAATGATTTCAAAATAATAAACACATAATAAACGGGAATTTTAAAATATTTTTGTCTCCTACCTCCGATATGGGAATCAGAAATGCCATTGCGGGGGCCCGTCGCCGTCGCCTTCCTTATTGTCAATTTGCACTCTCACTCTCTCTGTCTGGCAGTTTCGCTGCATGAAATTCACTGCTGCTAGAATACCAGCAATGATTTAGTAATGGGCATTTGATAAATAATGCACATATACGAGTGCGAAATAGCTATATTAGTCAGCCAGACTATGCGTCACCCAAGAGACTAAAATCAATCAGACTTGGACGTGCTTTGAAACACGCTTTCCTTTCACTGACGTGGTTAAACAATTTAAGAACACAGCATGTAAAAAGAATAACAAATACGAATTCGCGTACGATCGCTTGAGAGCTTTTTGCGCGTCAACGAGAAAAATGCAACTGAGAGGTCAAGGTGATTTATCCGATTTATTCCGTTGACAAGCAAGCACGAAGATAACAGAAAAAAGAGCTATCTAGAGGTTGTGCGACTCGCAAGACAGTTAAGCTATAGAAGTCGAATTTAATTTGTGGACTTCACGCCGGCCGTCACTGGTGACTGATGTAGAAAAGCCCATTGTGTTTAAGGACCTTTGTTTGTACCTACTTTGTGTCGATTTATTATTATGCGCTGGCTAAAGTTAAAAAATAGAATATGTGTTATGTTTTTGTTTGTTTTGATTTTATTGCTTTTTTTACATACGTCACATTATTTTCACTTGAGAACGAATTCAAATAAACCAAAACAAAAAAACAACTGATAACATATTAACATATTGTGCGCATATTCTAAAAAGTTATCGTCTGCGGTAAAAATATGTGGGCAGTGGGCACTGAGTAGCTAGCTTCCTGGTAGGTGTGTGCTTAATTCTTGGGTAAAATGTATTTAAAAACGAGGTCTTCATATTTACTCGTACTTACAAAAGAAATGTCAAAATTAGCAATAATAAATCCCCTAGGCAATTTCTGCAATGGTAACTTCCTATTACAAAGGTCACAAAGACGGAGCATTATGTTTTACCCATAATCATAGATAAGTAAAACGGAAACAAACACAAGTTCCGGCGAAAAGCATATCTACAATCACTTGAAAACATTTCTATTTCTGATCTAAAACATGTGAAATAAGATAAGGTAATTAGTTTCAGTAAATTAAACCAACAATTCATCAATCAGTTATACGAAATAAATAAATAATTGTCCGTTCATCACTTCCGGAAGGCATTTTGTTTTATAGGAAAGCGAGATTTCGTAAGCCATCGCTATAAAAATATCAACATTTCCTTCAAGCTTTCCCATAATTCCAACCACGTAAACAAGATGGCCGACCAAAAATTATGTCAGGTTTTTTTCCGTGCTAGGTATTGCCGTCCCTTTCAGTGACACTGTTATTTAGTATTTAGCATCCCTTCAATCTTCCGTGTTGGGAATGCGTGACCGTGTAAATACGGCGTTATTTATCGCCGATGTGGCTAAACTTTTTACTCGCTTTACATGTCATAAAGTATTAAAAAAAAAAAACATACTCGGGTTAGCTATTTTTAGCTTCAAAATTTGTATAATTTGGCTCCATACATCATAAAAAAGCTGGCCATACTGGGGATAATGGGAGAAATCTTTATTTGTGGAAGTTTTGACGTCGAAAGTAATAAAAGGAAATTAGGAAAATTTCAAAATTACACCTACTTTATGCATTTTCCATAAAGTAGGTGTCGCTTTAGGAAGTAAGAAGACAGAAACAAGTTGGTTTGTGGGGGAAAAAATGTGAATGTTTATCTTGATTCGTGGGATTTCGACTATTGTTTTGCAAAGCTCCTTGATTGGATTTTAGGAGATTTATCAACAAACTTAACAGCAACATGTAGAGCGAATGGACATCGCTACGACATTAATGGCGTTTTCGATTGAAGATCCGAGAGAATTGCCCCGAAATTCAGAATTGCTCTTTTCAATGAAATTCGTTGGAGCACTTTTGTAATAGTGGTAGACACCATATGAGAGATTTGGTTTTCTGTTGCTACTTTTTTTTTTTTTCTGCAGTAATAAATACAGCCAAATCAATATATTTCAATCTATGTTTACATGGCACGCATAATTGTATATTTTCGGATCACATAGGGAAAATTTTTTTTCTAATAACACTACAAACACTTCAATCTGACATTTTGTTAATTAGTGTTGGTGAATTCAGGGCAATTCTATAAAAATATTCCGGACACTTCTGTCGTTTTAAGAATTGACCTGGAAGTGCACTTTTTTTCAATCAAATATACAATACATCGAAAGAGCACTTCTAGATTTGCTCTTTTCATAGAAAGGGCAATTTTTTTCTTCAATCGAAAACGCCATAAGACTCTTACGGTAAGAGTCTTTAATTGCCCACCGAAGGCACAACGCAGTGAAGAATAACTCGTCTTAGGTAGCGCGTACAAATGAAAGGGGATCCTAATTAACTCGGAGCTCGCAACTGGAGGCAGCTAACAAAAGATCATCCTAACTGGATAAGTGTATTAGTTGAGGCATACTTCCACGCAAAATCGTACCGCCACCTAAGTACTTAGGAAAGTACCTTCTCCGTTAGGGGAGACATCGTAGCAATGGCGGTCAATGTAACACGGGTAATACCTCACAGAGTTCTCTACGTTGTAGCAACGGAAAAAACATCGCCCGATTCATATCGTGCTTTACAAATCAGTATTACTTTATATGTTTTATTTGGTCGACCCAGCAACAGTAACAGCGCGGATCGCAGGTTGTTCTTAATACTAGTTTGTAATAAGAGCCTTACAAATTAGCACTTTAAATGATCTGATAACTTTTTCAACAATGATGAATACAAATTTAAAATATGTCAGAAACTTAAATTTTCATATCAGATATTTGAGAAGTTTGTTCGGTCGGTTTCTTCAACCGACAAATAAAACGAACTAAGAATAACCTTGTACCTAACTGTTGTAAATTATGTCGTCAAGTTATCTGCGAATTTCCAACAAACAATCGGAAAATAAGAAAAGACTTAAAAGCAGAACCAAAGTGCCAGTTGGATATTAACATCTAATCTCCTGGAAATTACAACATACCTGTAGTTTACACAACATTTTATCTGGGTGAGTGAAATTTTGCTTGTGGTATAGTTTCATCAGCTAATTACTGATAATGTTTCGGGAATTTACATTATTTACTTTAAGAAACGTTGTGTGAACGACGCTACCCCTTAATTCGCATTCGTTGACAAAGGCGATTGACCACTGATCAGTTTTTGTCAACCGAAGAGACAGAATAAATGTAAAGCGCAAGGTGAACGATCTTATGATCGCCTCGGGTGCAATTCTTTCTATTAAAATTTCCCTTAGACGCATTTTTTAATCTTTCAATATCTAAAAATGGCTGGATGTGGTCAAAGTTTCATAGTATTTTTGCAGCGCTTTCGCGATCTCTCTAAAATACGCGCAATATATTTCGGTTTATAGATCACCGCTAAATCTACATTATATACTTTTCTGTCGATCTTAAGTTTTACCGCATTTTAATTCAAAAACCATAAACAAAACCCCAAAAAAAACAGGAAAACAAATTGAAACCGGTTCTCCTTTAAAACCTACATATCTGGCGGACAAACGACAGCCATTGTAGCTGTGGGTAGTTTTATGACCCCAATACTATGGAAAACTATAAAACCGGGTCAAGCCACTCCGACGCTGTTACAAATCTATGCAAGATTTTTACACACTTGTCAGAGAGATCTTATATCTACGACTTCGAAAAGTGTTTTCCAATAATTCTGTATCTGAGGTGGCGGAGTGCCCATCAGTGACAAATAAAGTGTGGACTGTCTTCATGCACCTCCTCATCTCCGCATCCTCTGGACAGGTCATCCAGCTCCTAGGTTTATCCGAAGGACGCTGTTTGTAGCAGACTTCTGTGCGAAAAGGTCAAGGGTTATTTTATTAAGTATAGCCGCAAGCCCCGCTGTTGGGTTGGCTCTCATTACGTATTGCCAATACATCCTATACACCATTGCTAGCAAATGTTTTTGTGAGGATGATGCTTTCGCGATGAAGGATCGATCGATGTAAGTTATCCGGATATATCTTATTAATTTCCTGTGTTAAAACGAATTTTATCACAACTCTTCAAGGCATCCACTACAACATTATTCAAAAATGCTCAGTTTCAATAAAAACAAAAATTGTATTAATCGCCAACGTCTACAATAAACAATTAACTTGTTTAGTATTATACCTCCACCACCACTGATTCCATACACACTGAAGTGCAAATGGAAGCTAGAATGCGCGTCATAAAATCATCTCTGTGTTGATATTCTACAAATTCTGTGTTGATATACATCAAATAGCATTGAAAGTAGGCAAACACAATTTGTATCAAAATGGAATGGAGGCCCTGTGTTGCTACAAATTGCGCAGCTGATTTTCACATACATATATCAAATTGTTTTTTTTTATTATTAATTAAATACCCCTCACTTTCGCTTACACCTTGCATCCGCAATCGTGATATGCATATGATTATATGAAGCACACGACTCGCAATTATTGTGTTCCTTTGTTTCGCCAGTAATCATAAGAGATAACAAGATATTTAAGGGACAGCGGGCATCGACTTGATTTTACTTTGTCCCTCTATGTCAACACACCACATTCTTTTAGACCAAAGTACATTAGCATTTTTATTCTTGGTCTTGTTTATCACATGGAATGCAGTCAGAAGTACGGAAGAAACTCGGTGAAGGTAATCATAACAAGAGATAGCACACTTTACGGTGAGGTGGAGCAGGACAAGAAGTATTAACTTACCTTGACGAAAGTCAGCGACTCCATAGGTTCCATTATCGATGGGTTATTTAGGTTTTTATCAAGTTTGAGCATTGCAAATTTTTTTGAAACACTTTTTTGCACTGCACGTGTAAACTGCGTTCTAGTTCTTGAATCGGATTTAGAGTCCAGAATTATTGGAAAACCATGAATATGCCGACAGTTGCACGAGATGATACACACGATAGTACTACGATTGGCACACCTGTGCTGTAAACAAGCACTTGCTTTTTTATACTTTTAAAGTTTTACTTTCACACGAACGTTTAACGTTAAAAAATATATCAGATCAATACCAATTGTTGAGAAGAAATACCAGTTTAATTTGTAAATATACGCGAAGAAAATATGATACAAACTCTGATCATAAAGAAAAATTTTCGTTTGTTGACAAGTGACAGCGGTCAAAAAGGTAGAGCAACGCTACCCCCAGCTTTCCTGTCAAAATCGGTACCATACAGTAGGGGACATAAAATATATAAACGATTGAGGTGCGGAAATCCATACGATACTTAAAAATCTCTATCAAAATCTCAACCAAGTCACTTGTCATGTTTGATTGGCACAAAAAAAATAAACAATCTTTTTTCGATTTTATAGCACTTTCGAATCTGAATCGTTTCCCATTGGGATTTTAAGGTCTTGCTCCCAGATTTTAGATTTTTCTTGCCCAATGGCAATGACAAACGTCAGTTGTTCCTAAATTGTAATTTGGTTTTATAAAAATCCATCCATTTATGTTGATATTCATTGCAGCGCCCAAATGTAAATATGTCTCTATTTTTCACAGCCTCGTCTAAAAACGTAAATAATATCACACGCAAATGTCAAATGTTGGTAACTGAAAGTAGGTATAAGTCTGGCAAAGAAATCGAGATTCGCAAATTTTTTTCATGAAAATTGACAACATCTTATTTTTAAAACAGAAAAACTGCTCTGAATCTGCTTTTTCTGTCCAAATGGAAAACGACATGAGAATATTTACCAATACATGGCGTAGTTAGATTAACAGCCAATGGAGTTTGTTACGTGTGCGTCATATCATCTTTCGACTGCAAAGAAAAACATTGCTCCGCTTGGGTCTATTTTTGCTAATTATTTATGTAAAAATTATCAATGAAAATGGCGTAAATTTCGAATGATATAATAAAATTTTAAAGATTATTGCCGAAGGCTACATAATCCAATCACACGAATGTCAACGAAAAATAGAAAATAACATTTTTATGTTCGATAATACTAGACCCAGTTTTATATATTACTAACAAGGAAGATTAAAGAGATGCCCTATACTAAAGAGCTATCTGACTGAAAGCGACAGCACTACCTAACACGCAAAAATACTTGACACGTATTTGGAAGCAATTATGATGATGTTGATTTTTTTATAGCGATGGTCTTCGGAATTTTTCTTTTCTAAAAAACAAAATGGCTTCCAATAGTGATGACTGCACAATTATTGATTTTTGAATTGTTCGCTTAATTTACTGACACTAATTATCAGTATTATTTGAAATCTTTTAAGTTAGAAATGGAAACTTATATCATCCATGACACGTTTGATGTCTGATTTCTGATCTCATTCTTACGCCCATAGACAAATCATACTGGTATGATTGCTTTTATGGGCATCGCGTTAATTGTTTTGTGTTTCGTATTAAACTTGTTTGTTTTTTGTGGAGGTTTTGATTAAAAAAAATAGTTAAATGCACATTAGAAAATACCGAATTCCTGCATTAAAGTCCAATTCATGAACTCACATATCCTAGAGAAGAAGTGAGCATACGTCAAAGATAATGGAATACAGAGATATATATCTTTCCAGTGGAAAGGCGGCTGCCTACAAGCTGTTTTCCCGAAAAATTCATGAAGTCACTCATACATTCTCATTTCTATACTAGTGTAAGTGAGTTCGTGAATTCACCCGGAAGATGGCGGAAAATTGGTGAATTCACCACCGAAATTCATAAAATTTTCAAATATCCTGGAAAACTGGTTTGGGTATGTTCACTAGGAAAATTTGAATTTTGACGGTTGACCGTTAATTTGCATGCAGTGAATATAAATTAATATGTTTCTACCACTTTGACACTGCCTTTTATCAAAAACGGGTGATATAGTTACGAATAACAATTCAAATTACATTTTTTTTAGGTAACACAGTAATGAAAAAAGCTTTCTTGTAAAATCGAACGCAAGCAGGCTGTATAAATTAAAATTATTTACAATTTACCAATCAATTTGCAAATAAATAACAAAATCCAACATTTTAGTCAAGGCTATCTACTATAAATCGGCATGAAATGTTTTTATTGTTTATTATATATTATTTGAAAACCTTAATTCTTTTTTTTTCTTCATTTTAGCCTACTGCATGTGGAATTAAATTATAACTTTTTTTTTTATTTAAAGAACAAGAATAGATAATTGCCATACAAGTAAATATCGCAATTTTTCCGATAGATAGCACATAATGCTTTCGAAATGTTTCTTTTCAAAGTTCTTATAATTTGAACCCTAGTACACCAACCAACTCTTTTAAATATATAAATTCATCCGCGTATAAAATTAAATAGTCAATTAATAATTTTACGTATAAAATAAGTTGTTCCTTCCAGTCGGAATAATACAATGGGGTAATTCTGGAGGTAACCGAAAAATCGTATATCTAACGAACAGACCTATCTAAAAGAGAGTGTCACCATATGGTGAATACAAAATTATGCTGTTTTATGACATTCGGCCGGCCGTTCTGAATTTTGATTGGTGGTCTGTCATTAGCAACTTTTTTTGTAGCTCACACGTATTCACAAAAGGGGGTTGAAATTACAAAAACAACAATGTAAACAAATGGGTTTTGGGGGGATAAACGTACGAAAGATATCCATCTCTTTTATTCATTCATCTCTGGCATACGTGCTTCATGAATTTTTCGGGAAAACAGCTTGTAGGTAGCCGCCTTTCCAATGGAAAGTTATATAGTATCTCTATATTCTATTATCTTTGGTTTGTGGCTCGCGACTATTTAATGTGGATTGTGAATAAAGTGTGACAGTTCGCGGCAAGAATTTTCAATTCGCGGGAAAATTGCAGTTATTGTAAATTTAGCTATTTCGAACAATTGAACGCAGGTTTTTTGATTAGATGTATTAAATATAATGCTATGGTGATAGAGCAAATAGCAATATTCAATTCATTAATGTCTGTTTTTTTTTAGCTTCGATCTCAGCAAAGCAAAGTAAGGTAGGATTTTCAGCACGCAATTACAACAACTACGGTCTACTTGACACTTCTAGAACTCACAGTCACAGTAGTTGTTGGAATTGCGTACTGCAAATCCTACCTACTTTACTTTGCTTTGCTGAGATCGAAGCTAAAAAAATACACCTACAGTTCAATTGATTTGTTTGCAATTCGCTCTCATGTGAATAGCTCTTAACTCTGCTGAGATAAGTGTTGAAACAACCATGCCGATGTCATTAAGTAACTTCAACTTGGCAATGCTATTCAGTTCATTAGTCATCTGCCTGTCGTCATCTGTCAAAAAAATTTTCTCAACTCTACGGTTCGTTCAAATTAGAGAACTTTTTAAAAAACGCTTTTTCTCGCGCAAATAGCTTCTCAAATATCCGAATTATGTTTTAATTTTTAAACTAAACTAATTGCTAACACATTCCGTTCAATTCCACCCAAAACACAAACTTTTCGACTGCGAAAAATTTCATCAATATTATTTCCCGTGAAAAGGAAAATCGAGCTTGGGGCAAAAAAAACTATTGTACATAAAAAAAAGAGTCCCTCTTGTTCAACCGGAAAAAAAACTTCCCAACATTTTCTCAAATCGTTGGAAACCCACACTGATGCCAGGATTTCATCTTAATGAAATGGGAGAAATGGTTTTGGACGCAGTAGACGATATAGGGGTCGTAGATGTTTACGACTTGGCCTCGGACATCGGCAAAGAATATGAAAAAATTATCGATCAATTTGGTCCCGACGCTGTTACCGGGCTTATGCCGAAAATCATCAACACTCTGGAATTATTAGAGGCGTTAGCAACAAAAAACGAGCGGGAAAATGCAGCTATACAGGAGTTGACTGATAAAATTGCACAACTAGAGAGTGAGAAGCTTGAAAAGGCTGAGTTTAGGAAAAGATTTGAGAAGGTAATTCTATAAGGATATAGACATAAGAACCAAAGTCACCAAAGGACTCATAAATTGTTTATTTAACTTTCAATTTGTAGGAGATTGAAGTTATAGAGGAGCAATGGCGGGCTGAAACTAATGAATTAGTTGAATTGGTTAGCACCCTCCAGGATGAAAACAAGCGTCTGGTCAAGCAAACCCAAGACTTACAATCAGCATCGGCGCAATCATCGGGTTTGGGTGCCAGTCTCACTGAGAGCTTCATTTCAGTAACAAACAATGAGCTGTCCACTGCCTTGTCTGATACCCAAGTATTACAGCGTCTCAAGGAACAAATCTACAAGCAAAGGGATGAGCTTAAGAAGAGGGATCGAGAATTGCAAGAAAAATACTCGGACATTGAAAACGTAAGTTAGTCGAGTTGAGGTTTTAATTAAAAGTTGAAGTGAGTGCATCTAAGTTTTTTCATGTACATTATATCTTGCAATTTATTCTTAACCAATTCTCGCAGCGGCGGTTTTTCGTACCGTATGTACTCAGCTTAGGGTGTTTTCTTTCCTTATTCATTGAATTCAAATTAGGATATATCACACCCGTCTTACTCTTAAGGGTCGTTTTATGCAGATGCATAAATGTATGCTTTACGTAGATATTTGTATACAGTAAAGACGATTCGACGCTACATTTTGATTGGAGAAGTAATACGAGCAGTAGAAATTGTATTTCTCCTTCGTTCTCGCAGCAGTCGGTCGTTTGGTATATCCATCTCGCACGGTGTCTCTGTCATGTGAGATGTGACACCGATTCTATTGGTTGACACTTTTTTGCAACTTTTGCTTTTGCATTTTTATTGCTGGATAAAAATCACTTCTTATAACGGAGCAACAGGTGTAGTCTCGAGTCTACTTAACCAAATTAACAGTGACGCCATCAATCAAGTCCGATCCTTAGCTAACTGCCTACAGTTGAGCACATCAAGTCGGCCTCTTTTTCCTTTTAGTTTTGCGTGCTACACGAGAAGTTTTTGTTCTACTCCGCGTGTCCAAGCCATTTTAAATGATTTTTTTTTTTTTTGTTATTGAAGGTGAAAATCTCGAAAGACACAATGGGGCAGAAACCCAGAGTAGTGTGGGGCTCTAACCTAAAAACACCTCCTTAATCATGACCAATCAAAGAAAGATCGACAAATGATTCTTTCAACGTTCAGTTGCGTTTGAGAAGGTCAATTTAAATATGGGTTCTCATATTTTTTAGATTATAAGTTCGTGAGGCTTAGTTCTTCTTAATCTACGAGTATTATATCGTACATTTAAGACGTCTATTATTTCAGGATTAATATGCATCTGCAGACGGTCATTGTGACGAATTGCGTACTTTTTAATTACTTCCGTTACAAGATCAATCTGCAAATCACGATGCAAGTCATTATTTCTAATATACCACGGGGCATTTACTATTCCCCGAAGGACTTTGTTTTGGACTGTTTGTATTATTTGTACATTTTTTTTCTTTGTGCAACCCCATAATTGGATGCCATATACATCCAAACAGGTTTTGGTATCTGAATATATATTAAAATTTTATTCTCAGTGGATATTTCAGAGTTATGTCCTAGCAACCAATACAGTTTTCTATACCTAATATTTAACTCTTCTACTTTCTTTTTCACATGTTCCTTCCATTTCAGTTTAGCATCTAGATTCATACCCAGATACTTAGCTGTGTTAGAATAAGGAACTACTTGGTTATTAATAACCACAGGAGCGTTCGTTATTTTTTTATTTGTAAAATTGATATGAGTGGACTTTGACTCATTAAGTCTAATTCGCCATCGTAGGGCCCAATCACATATCTCGTTAAATGATTGATGCGCAGTCGATTTCGCAGTAGTACAGCTCATGTTGATGTTGATTCTCCTCCTTTAAAACCGGTCAACACAAACAAGACTGAACATGTTGCAAGAAATCTTTCTCTCGAAGCGACCGAGGATATCTTTATTCATGCTTCACCGCCATAAAGCAGGACAGGGATGACAATGTGAAATAGCAACCAACATTCAATTGCCGCCATAGTCCAAAGACAGCAAATAACAACAGTTATTCTTCGGTTAATCTCTGGAATATCATATTTCTGTCGTCTCTTTAGCTCATACAGCACGCGAGCAGCTCTTTTGCAGCACCGGCATCTTTATACCGGTCTTGTTTTGCTGTTTTACTATTCGACCATCAAACAAGGGGTTTCGTATCGTACATCGGAATACACAATCGGCGAAGATTTGTCGGTCCCTTGTAATTGCAGCATTCCAAAGTCATACTTTCTGACAGTATTCCTTTGGCTGCAAAACAATTACAGTAGTCGCTAGGATTGGTTGATATGTATTGATTGCGCCCCCTTCTTTTATCCGTATTTGAGACATCTCTGTCAATATGTGTATAAGGGCCATGGCTTCGCATGAGGTTTGATTTCTAATAGTTGTCCCTGACTGCCCCATAAGTTCTATACCCTAAGAGGACAACATCATAGACTAACCAAACTAGACAGCCAACTTTTTCCCCGCAAATTTTGAATGACAGCACTCTCTCACGCGCTCTTTTTTTTCCTGTCTGTGAATACGAGTTTTAATGGCCGCCGATTGGCACTATTTCAATAACAAACAATTTGCAAATAGATTATTGTTGATTATGGTTTTTTAGATAGCATAACTTTTTCCCTATTCATCTTCGGCACCAAAAATTGTTCATCCATTCACATTTCAGTCGTTTTCTAGTTTTATTTGTATGAATTCTATTTTTGACAGCAAAATTCATGCAGCTGCATAAATGACAAACAAAGTGCACTCTTTGTGCTTTTGGGATACAAAAACTGATCAAAGCATTAAAATCAACAAGAACAAGAGTGTGTGTTTTTTTAAATATACAAAAAAAGCTTCAAGTTACAAAATCTTTTTTAACAAAAGTAAAAAAAAACGTGTTAAAAAAAAACCCGTGTTAGTTTATTTTATAAAGTTCATAAACTTTGCATAAGTTTTTTTTGAGAAAAAATCAATTTTTTTTTTATCGAGATCGCTTTTCATGTTCGATTTGCCAAAAAAATCAATCTTTTTTTCTGATCTGACACTCTTTTGAGAAATCTCGATTTTTTTTTCAGATTTCACACATACTTTCACTAATACCAATGTGTATGACACACAGCTGCCGGTTACGAATTGTTTATCGTTGAAAGGATTGCTTTTTTAACTGAATTACTCATTTTTCGAGTATGGAAACGACTTTTTTTACATTAAATTATTTCGAATGTAAATGTGTAAAAACCAATTGGAATGTGGATTTCCAGTGCAAGTGAAAAAAAATATTTTTGCGGCCAACTCAAATACACTCAAGAACCAATAAAATTCAGATTTTATGTTCAATTTGGCAGCAAAAATCTGAAATCTCAGATCAAAATCTGAAAAGTCAAATCTTTAAATTCAGCTGTGATGTGAACGCCGTGTAAGTAATGGGCACAAAATATGCCGAGCACAGTCGCTCACACTCGAAATCCCACTATAAGAATGGCCGCCCGATGGACATGAAGTCCCAGCAGCAGATTGTATAAGTACGCGTGCGGCAGCAATGGCGCTCCTTTGATTTGTACAGGCACGAATACATATGCAATCTAATGTAGGGTAGGGCAGGCAGCTTGTAGGCAAATGTACCGTTTCTGCCCTCAGTTGACTGTGTAGTTTGGTTAGTCTATGGTGTTTTTCGTCACATTCCCTCGAGAGCGCATACACAGAGCTTTCAACAATTACTTTCAACAAGATACAACAAAAAACTTATTGAAATTGCTGCGCGGACATTAGGAGCTGTTGAAAATTGTGACGACGTGGCATATTCATCCTTCAGGGCGTTTCATTTCAACTGCGTCGCACTTGCTTGTGTTAATTCTGTTTGAAAGACATGCTATCTCTTTTGAGCTGTCGTAGGAAGGAGTACATGATAATCGGTATCTATCAAGCACCTTAAATAATTTATAATATTAGGTGAACGATTTTTACGATTTATTTGTCTGAATACTTACAGTTAAACATCCAAATGGACCGTTTGAAGAATTCCGGCCGTGAAACTCGTCGTCGTCACAAATTGCTTCAGGTTCAAGTGAAAACGCTTTGTGAAGAACGTGCTGACTTCTTGGCTCAACTGCAAGACCAGCATCGAGAAATAAATCATTTATGCAAGCGTCTGGGTATCGCTGAAAAGGAAAACGAAGATCTTGTCAAATCACAGGATGACAATGATCCAAATCGGCCACGCTACACAACGCTGGAACTCAAAGAGTTGCTCAATGAACGTGACGAGCTACTCACAACGATTGATAATCTCAACGAGGAGTTGAAGGCTCTTAAACCAGTCGACGACGAGAAAGCCAATGACGATGAGAGCAAGTCCGAAGAGGATCAAAGTGAATCGTAAGCGAATCCTCAATAATAGCATTTACGATTTCTTTATATTCTATCTACTTTTACAGCCCCCCTGGTCATGATGCTCCAGTTCAAGGACCACTACCCTATGAACCAGATGATGCCCCATGGAAGAAGTCGTCAGAATCTGGAATTAGAAAATTGTAAGTACTTTCATATCGATGTGGAGAATGAGTTGTAATAAATATCTCGATTCCAACACAGCTTTCGAAAATTATTCTACGAACCTGAGGGCAACACATTTCCCAAACGTTCCTTGGCCACACTATCAAAAATGGCCCTATCCGCGACACCCAATAATAATGTACAGATCTAAGCACCAAGCAGCTGTATACATTCCAAAGCAACAAAATTAAAGAGGATCAATGAGGCCGTTTCGTTAAATGGTATTTATTCAACTTTCCATAATTTTGCAAACATTTTTTGTTCGCTTTCAAAATCTGAGGAACCACAAAACGATAGCACTTATATTTTTTTAGGAAAAAAAATTATTAAATATTTATTTAAATATACCTGCATTAATTAAATAAGAACACTAATAATATACCGAAACATAAGTATCTAATACTAGGAATATAATAACTTAACTTTTCGTATTAACATCAAGTCTGAAAGTGTTTAAATACTCAAAATTTTGACAGAAGTCGCATTAAAAAGAAAACAAATTCAAAATCAAATTTAAAGTGAAATAGTTTTAAGATTAAAAACAGTGCAAAGAGTGAAAATTTCTCAGTAGTTTCGCATTGAGGTGGAATGTAAGTTTTTAATTCAAACTAAAAAGAAAATATCTAATTCATCGTTTTAAACATATATCCCCTATACAGTTTTGTTGCCTTTCTATTTTATTACTGTAATTGTCTTGTGTGTATTGTATTGTGTTGTGTTTGTCTATAATACTGAGCACACAAGCTTCGATAAATGATTTTTATAAATTATCACCCCATTTAGGGCTTTCTCCAGCACCAGGTGAAGACTTTCAAGTGAACATTGCTCGCCATTGAACTTCATTGCACAGTTTTTTACGTTGAACTGACTTTTATTCTGCCCAGGGAACAAGTGTACCTTCCCCAAACCCTGTCAATCTCCCAATAGTTAAGTCGATCAACTTAAACAAATATTCTGTAGGTATATAGTGAACACAATTTCATTCTCAAAATATTTTAAATATAGACCTGTGCCTATGTTCTGTAATTATCGATATATCTATCACTAAAACGATATGAATTGAAACAAAACGCCATAATATCACATGACGCGTTCTGTAACTGTGTGAATCGAAAACTAAATCACGTGGAACATTTCGATATGAAACCCCTGGAAATTTGTGATATATTCAGGTTCCGTAACTATCAAGGGCGATAAAATATTCATTTCAACTGTCGAATTTTATCACGAAAAACTGAAAGCTTGCGGTTATAAAGTATTAAAACAAAAAATTAATTTCTTGGCGCTGTTCTAATAATGCGTTTATTTGTGATGCTTCCAACACATATGCATCATGAGCAGCTTGCAAATTCTCCTAAAATCTTTAGATTGTAGTCACATATCTGAAATGTGGGTACGAACATAATGTTCATTGTTAATTGTACATTCTTTGAATGGTAACCCTTACGTTTTAAAGTAGCAATTTTCTACGTCTTGCTTAGGTCTCTTAATCCGAATGGGTTGGAAACTTGATGTAATTGGACATAATTTTGTTTTGCAAAACATCAGCCACTTCCGAAACCACTCGAGAAACCATAGTCCTACTAATAGCCGCAGAAAAATAATGGCCCACATCTCTCTGTAAGGACGCATCAGTTGCAAAAAAAAATGTAATGCACCACATCCCCGAATTGGGATTGGAATAAATGTGTTCCCTTGCCCTTTGTACAAATGTGGACTTAGCTCGTCAATAAGTATCGTAGCTGAACCACGGGTGTAAAATTGTTATTTGACTTTGTCTTTATTGTAATAAATTAATTTGATATTTGTTACATGAGAATTTATTGATGGTTTCAAATTTGTTACTTGCTGCTGTTTGTCGATGACTGGTGAAGATGTTAGCTGCATATGATAATTTTAGCAAAATTTATAGAACGAGGTTTCTTACTGGCTAGCCAATAGTGTTCAGGTTTCTATTCGCGTTGGGTCCCCATCTGGTGGCGAGGTTCGGTTTACTCCTCGGTGCTGCCAAGTCTGGCTGACTACGACAACGGGAAAAACGATACAACTCGCGAAATCTTGCTTCCGGCATTTCAAAAGTGTTACTCTTACTCTTAGTACATGCCTTTGAATCCGTAACATGTTACGCCTATCGTATTCTTCGCCCGAAATTTGTGAAAAGCTAAACATTTTAAAAACAACGATACTGAAAATCCCTGTGAAATAATGTTCAATTTTAATTGTTTTGTTTTGCAATATTTTGACAGATTTTGGGAAATCTTTCCAAAATTCCCATGAAATTAAAATTTACTACATATTACATAAAAAGTATTTAGTTATTTTCAATAATTGATTCACTGCGCGAACTGGCCAAGCGCCCTTCCAGATCAGATACGGAAAGCGAACTTAACTCTATACGTCTGTCTCACTTGACGAGCTGCATTGTGCAGCCTACCTAAACTATTATATCCTTAAGCAGGAGGGGTTTCCCTGCTCAATATGTAATACTAATGGCAGAGTTGCACTGGGCTAACATACAGAATACTTTTCGCATATAGTTAGAGAACTCCAATATTTTCCAGATGCCAGAAACGCGTCGTCGTCATTGACTGACATGGAATTGGGCATTTAATGCAAAAGTAGATGGCTAGGTAGTAGAATTTTTATTGCTAAGGGGCAAAAATTAATGATTGCAATTTTATGATTGCATTTTTTTCTGACTGCATTAAAAATGTATGAAATTATAAAACAAATAAATGAAATTCATCTGATATTCCAAAAAAGTGCAATTACCATTTTTTGTGGCAAAGAATGCATTCTTTTACAATTTGGATAGGTGCGAGTCGCCTCCAAAGAAAACATAAATGTGTGTCTTCCTCTCATTATTATCTCTTATCTTGTAACGTAATTTAAAAATTTAATTTGTAACCATATCTGTATATAGGTATATAACTGGTCGCTCCGCAAGCAACCCTTGCCTCGGATCGCCAGGTTTTCATTTATCAGTCATCAACACCATAGGGCTGAACTGATTTTGCAAGATTATAATATATCCTTATACAAATACGGGCCGCGAGTAACTAATAACCTCGGTGACTCACGCGGCTTACTAATAAAAACCTCCTACGCTCCGATACCCCTATGACCCCGCGCACTACAGGACCTACGATGGGGTCAGTCCGGGCCACCGCATAGAGGGGTGTTCGATGCGTATGCAGCTCAGGCATGCTAGTCGTGCTCCGTCCTAAGCTCGTCGGAATGGGGGGGGTTCTTGCCGCCTACACAATCGAACTGTGTTACATATTTACATGCCTGTCTCCGGGTGGTGTTTGAGAATTTCTGATAAAAATGAAAGGAGCTCAAATGGTTCTGGTTCGCCCCCACTGTCATAGGTTGGCTACATTTCTGCTTGCTACTGACCTCAATAGATATCCCGTGGTCCTATACGTTGCATTCCAGATTCCGCGCGAGAGAGTGAGATGGGGTGTCTCTCTCTGAGGATAACCCACCCCTATGGTGAAAGGGGGTTAATAATACTCCCTATCGACCACCTTGGTGACTAATTTCCTCTGTTATACTCTAGTCACCCCTATGAAAATAAAACAACCCTGACTCACTACATCCTAATGCTTACGCTGTCCACACCTCCTGAAAATACTTAGCTTTGTAACTTGGTCATCTCGGACTCCCCACGCGAGTAACTGGCTGCATTCGGCGCCAGGTCCATATGTCGGAGAGGGTTAGGAAACACCCGTCCTAGGTAAACAACAACAATAACCAAGACCAATTTCTTTACGGAATTTCAGCGTCACCCATAGGGTGGATTCATTTAATTTCAATTAACTAAGTCTACGTAAATTTACATGGGTGGAAAATACCTACACAATATATCTAATCCTTACATGCTACAATCTATAGGCTAGCGCTATTGCCTGAACTATGAATATCGCCTTATAGAAATAAAATTCATTTAGTCGTTAACCGAACAATCTTAAATACACCAGGTAATGAATTATAAAAGTAAACAAAGTACTAATAAAATGCAAAAGATATATCCGCATCCTGGTAACGGATCAGCATCGAGGGGATCGGGTAGCTAAAGCTATTAAGGACGATTCCACACAAAAAAAAGGTGTGGGGACGCGAGTTTAACTGCATTTATTCTATTATTCGAAGTCGTCAGTCGTCGGGATGCGGATGTTTCGGAGTCTTCTGCAGGGGGGATGGTGTGCACAGCATCTCCTGAGGCATCGGTGAATAACGTAATTCTAGAAATTCGCGCTACAGAAAAAGGAAAAGATATTCAAAAAATTTTTTGTTGTTTTGGTTAAAGGGATTTCCGGTAGGACGCCTAATCGCCTGAATCTCGGTTATGCCCACGTCAGGCAGGACCGCCGCTGAATATTTTTACGCGCCACGACTCTTCTCCCGAAAGAAACAATGCTGATAGTTACGAGAGGGGGGGGGGGAATCGAACAGACTTAAACTAATAATTAAAAAAAAAAAAAAAAAATCTAATACTAAAAATCGCACAAGAAGGCACGTTGTGAATAGTTTTTTTTTTTTTTTTTGCAAACAAGACACAGTCAAGAGAATTAATAAAAAAAACTAAATCTAGGTTGAGTTGATGATGGTCGTCGTCCGGGGGGGGGGGGGGTGAAGCTCGTCCTGCTGGATGTCTGCGGTTCCGGGTCGGGTCGTTAGGCCGCCCGCGTGCTGATGAAGACTGATTCGCGTGGTAGCAGGGTCGGGTCGTTAAGCCGCCCATGTGCTGATGAAGACTGATTCGCGTGGTAGCAGGGTCGGGTCGTTAAGCCGCCCATGTGCTGATGAAGAACTGATTCGCGTGGTAGCAGGGTCGGGTCGTTAAGCCGCCCATGTGCTGATGAAGAACTGATTCGCGTGGTAGCAGGGTCGGGTCGTTAAGCCGCCCATGTGCTGATGAAGAACTGATTCGCGTGTAGCCGGGTCGTTAATACGGAGTGGGGGGGGCTTTCACAGAGTCATACCGCCGGCGTAACACGGGTTCACTGGGTAGCACCAAGGGGTCGGGGAAGAACTTGCACGAGGTCTTCACTGTCCATAGTTTGACACTGTTTTCACCATCGGCGGTAGCGTGCCCTTAGGCCAGGCCAAAATGATGGAGGCGATTGGGTCTTTATGCAAAAAAAAAATATTTCTGCCAGTGTTTCTCGGTCCGATGGGGAGGTTTACGCAAAGACACTGAATCAATTATCACCACGGGGTCACTTTTGTTTTAACGTTCACTTTCGCGCACACGGAGAAATTTTCTCTTTGGGTAGAAATCCATTTCTCATTCTAATAATTCTCGGAAGAATAAATCTTCAAATTAAACTCGCGCACGACCACCCACACTGTACTGCTCCCGATCACGTCCAAATACCAACTGACTCTCCAGCTAAGACCGATGCTGTACCACACTACTTCGTCATGGAAACGAACAACAAAAAAAATACTGCGCTTCGCTCGAAAAGGTAGGGAAAAATTAGCAAACCAACGAAAAATTGCCACGTCGAGGGACACCATACTAAACCATCGCGCGATACTTCATATAAAAAAAACTTGTCTGCCACAAGGAAAATAAAACGGCACGATGAGTCGACGTCGGCGACCAATAGGACATCCGCGCCACCGCACAAACCAGTTTGACTACCCCCTTTTTGTCTCTCTCTCGGTTCCTATGGGATACCTACGAACAAATATACTGCGCAA
This sequence comes from Cheilosia variabilis, assembly GCA_951230905.1. Lineage (NCBI taxonomy): Eukaryota > Metazoa > Arthropoda > Insecta > Diptera > Syrphidae > Cheilosia > Cheilosia variabilis. Next base: position 30,748,945 of record OX579677.1, read on the forward strand.
TTAACCTGCTGCCAAACTGACAACGTCACCGGCCTAAAATAATGGTTTTTTTCTCATTGGGTCTTGTCTAAGCTTCTTTTAGCAAATATCCCCCCCCAGGGATTCGGCAGAGCCTATGACTTCCTGTGTTCCGTGCCTAGGTGTATGCAACAGTTTTATTTGATTTTTCTTTATTTTATTATTTTATTGGAACCAGTGGTTCGTTGGCTTTATCGAATCGACTGAGACCGAGGACAGTTTTGAATCAAAAATTCACAACCGGATGAATAGACGTTAATGTTCACTTAGGCGTTTCCCACAATCTTTCTCTCAGACCTACCTAATTAAAACTGAAATATCCATCGTTCAATCGAATCGTTTTGACGACAGTATTATTTGGCAGTTAAATTAATAACGTGAGGCAACATTAAACGATGATCGTCCAATCGTTTTCTTTTGTTACACGAAGAAGAAGATCGAGACGATGTCGTTCGATCGTTTTCTCCTTACGCGATTAGAGCCCTGTATTTGAAAATAACTTCGCAGGTTTGCACGAATTGCGCGAATTTCTTAAGCCCTTTTTAGTTAGAATTTGTCCAACCAATTGTCACTGTCAATTGAAATTATTTCTATATATTCGGTTTCATTATGTTTTTGTCACCAAGTGTATAAACAAGAACAAATTTCAAATGAAAAAAAATTATAATAGAATTTTGTTGACCACGCCCTACATCGAATGGATAACTTACAATTGAAAAATTCAACGACTAAGTCCTTCATCAGGATTTACAAAAAATGTGATTTCCATTTTACGGCAGTTTTGAGATATGTACTATATTTTGCAACTATATAGCGTGTTCGGTTCGCGTTGGTAACCGGGCAAAAGAAAAAGAACTACAAAGCGATATGGAATGTTTAATATTTTTTACGATTGATTTTTTGTGTTGACGGGTAGAGTGTCTCGCGCCATTTTAATTGAAATATGGGTGCTCGGCATAATTATTCCACTTTGGCACTTTGCTTAGAAAAAGCAATTAACATTATTTGTTCTACATGGATTGTGTTAGAGTTACTTGTAAGCAACCAACATCGATTTCTGAAATGTGTCAAATCAAAAGTAAAAACGCACGAGTACGTTCGCTCGCTCAGCCAGATTTGCTCTCCGCTCAGGCTTTTCATACTGGTCATAAAAGGCTGAGTCTAATGCGCTCGCTTGACGCTCCAGGAACTGCGGAAACTCTTTGAGAGTGGTAATTTGACGCACATGGTCTCTGGTCATCTGGCATGCGTGGTTTGTCTCACAGATGAAAGGATCCCACGATGCGAAGTCCAGGCCAGGCACTCGTAGTGAGCTAAGATGGACGTTCACCAAATCATGAATCGCTCGAGCTCTTTTGTTAATTTTTCTCTTCAAGGTTTCGAAGCACTGAAGTTTGTTTTTTTTCCCAAATTAAAAGCAATAGGATTATAATAATGTTGTGCTGTTCGAGAAAACCCCTCTATGAATCTCCTAAAATACGAGCACAACCCAAGGAAGCTATGCACTACCTTGACGTTGTGTGGGACTGGTAAATTGTTCACTGACTAGTCCCCTGGCATCTGGTTGAATACTTTCCTTTGAAATCGCATAACCTAAGTATCGTACCTGTGACTTCATAAGTTACTAATCTGTCAAAAACTACTTCTAGTATCATCAAATGTTCATCAGCTGTTTCTGTTGCTACCATAATGTTATCCATATACGCATTTAATTTACCTTCCTTTACCAAATCATCAAAAACTAGATTAATAAATCTTTGGAATTCCGATGGTGCATTCCTCAACCCAAAAGACATCCTTTATATTGAAGTTGTCCTAGGGGTGTGATAAAGGAGGCATATTTCACCGACATGGGATTGTTTTAAATCGAGAAAAACACAAAAGACTCTTTTCCGTTGGTCGGTTTCTTCCTTAAAATTGTTAATAATCACGTTTATTGCACTTTCATACGAATGGTTTTTTCCCGAATCCAGACTGAACGTCAATTATTAATTCATTTGTTTCAAAATAGTTATTTAATTGCTTAAAGACAATTTTTTCAAAAACTTTCACATAAGGGCAACGCATTAACCGGGCTGAACTCATCACACAGTTTAGTATTGCATACCTTTTCTATTGGTGTCACTAAAGATTTCTTCCATGATTTCGGGAATACATTTGTTTCCAACGATTTATTAATAAAGCTGGTCCTACTAGGACGGCACCATCGATAGTCGACGATAGCAATTTCAAACCATCGATAGTCGACGATAGTTTTTCGATAGTCGACGATAGTTCAGTCCATATGGCTGCACATCCTTGGCAATCATTTCGGTTAAAGCCCTGTCAATTTCATTCTTTCGCTTTTAAAGTAGAAGCCACTGAATGTATACTCGATCTACAACTGGGGCCCTACTATGTAATTCGATTCTACAACAAAATTGTTCGAATTCGCAAATAATCATTCTAATGCAAATGTGCTTGCGAGCAAGTGATTGGATTGATATCTTTAAAAATGTAAGTGTAACAAATTTATTTTTACATAAAATATTCAAGACATATTTTATTCGTCGTAGGGAATCATGTAAACGCGCAAACACAAAGGCGTCTCAATTCGAAATTATTGTTCAGTATATGACAAGTCATCCCGATTTATCGAAAGGGTATCTGAAAACTCCGGATGCCAGAAGAAAATCCTCACATTTATGGGCAAATTTGTGTAAGGATTTAAATGCAGAAGGTCCACCACAGCGCGATGCGCCTCCATATCGACCATTTACTGATCTTATGGTCATTGTGTAGTCACAAATCTAATTTAAAAAAAATCACGTATAGGTTTTCTGAATGCAAATAATTTAAATGAACTAACCACCATCGCATTAATGCTGTGCTTAAGTTTCCTATTGAAAAAGAGCTGCTCACTCGTAGCTGGTCGTACAATTTGAATATGTGTCCCATCCACTACTCCAATTACCCCAGGAATTCCAGACTTTTCCCAGAAATGCTTTTTAGACTTTCTCTTTTCTTGCTCCGTCATTTTGAAATTGATGTGCCTCGGACACATTACTTTTTCTATTGCACACAAAACATCAACCATTATTTTAGACACTGTTTGTTGTGCGAGTCCGGCATGTCTATCTCCGCCAATTTGATGTTGGTAGCCTCCTGTTGCCAAAAATTTTAGGGTTGCTGATACCTTTATTATATTTGGTATAGAAGTTTGCCTTTGGCGAATACTTAGTTCACTTGACACACTGTTCAGCAAATATATAAAGGCATCTTTTGAAAGACGGAAGTTTTTTACAAAACTGAAATGAGATCATTTGATTACAAAAGCTTTTAGTTGCATTCTTAACAAACCTTTTTTCCGTGACCTCCATTATATTGGATTTATCCCGAATTCTCCTTCGTTCAATTTGTTCATTGCGATCGTGATTTTCTTCAATAAGAAACCAAATTGCGACACTGTCCATTTTGTTGTTAACTTTTCACTTTCCGAAATCAAAATAAATGATTATTTTTTCTTTTCCTTTATCTGTCAAACACAGAACGAGACTCGTTCGAAATTCGGAAATTCAGGGAAAAAATGTTGGCATTTCTGACATTCGATTCTAATATCATAGATAGTTCCGTTCGAAAGTAGAATCGGAAACAACTTCCGAATAGAATCGAAAGTAGAATCGAATTACATAGTAGGGCCCCTGCTGCTTGTCGATGCGATGTTGTCGGTATCCGTCAAAGTAGCTGCAGCTGGAGTGCTGGAATCTGAGACACGAACTTCCAAACCGGGATGGAATCTTTTTAAATGATCGCGTAAATTGGACGTATTTGCGCTCGTTTTGTACTCCTTTCCGCAGTTAATGCACTTTGCAAATTTTTTGTCATCAGACCTCTTAAAATATTTCCAGACTTGGGAGATTTTACTTTTTTTCTTATGTGTTTGCCACTCGGTCACCAAATCTTTCATATTTCTGTTGGTGATCCATCATGTCGGTATCTTCAGAGGTGGCAGTTTAGTTTCTGAACGATCTGTTTGCCGTGTTTTGTTGGAATTACCTAATGGAGGCGTTGGTTAACATCTCTCTTAATGTCATTATATTTATTATTAATGACATAATATGGTGATTGCAAATCTTGAGATGTTGCATTTGACATGAAATCTTCATGTAATTCTGTCATGTTTTTGAGCTTATCCAACAATATTTTTTGTTGGCATTCACAGATTTGTGAAGAATATTCTTGGAATGTTTCCTCAAATTCCTCCATGTTTCCGATGATAGCTTCTATTTTTATGTTCAGCTTTCTTAATCGTAGAGTCTGGAGGTTGTTATCTGTGGAAATGGATGGTGAAGAGCAAGATGGCGTTTCTTCTGAGGGTGTAATCTTTTCGAGCAATTTTTTTAGCTCGAGAAACAGATCTCTAACCCTTCCAGGTGTATCTCTCTTCATGTATGGAGTATCGAATTTTTTTTATTCTTTATTTTATTGTGATTGTCGTCGAATTCTTCCCAAATCGATTGAATTTTCTGCAGGCGTTCTTCTTTATAGCGGAGCGTCTTCCTAGAAGCGCTATCCTTCTTGAAATTTATAGTTGCTTTTTCTAACTCTTCGGCAAAGAGTCTTTTGTCTAGCAACAATTATAAAAATTTCAATTTCATCATCCATAATTGCTCAGGCTTATTTTTGTTTTCTTTTATGAGGTTGTAGTACCCATGTAAAAGTAAACACTTTGACTACGAAATTGTACAATTTTTATTTATTGAAATATAACGATGAACTGTGAATACGACTTAATATAATTCCAGCTGCAGGCCACCACAAAAACGCTCCCACTACGTGTCGCGGATTTAGGAGTCCACAACAATCTGACCTCTGACGTTTGCTTTTCTTTAATTTATTTCCCACCGAGTGTGAACTCGAGTCTCGTTTGTCGAGTTCAGTCAGCCGCCGCGGCGCGGTTCAGGTTTTTAGTTTTAGTTGTTTTCTTTTTGGTTGTCGCCACACTTTCACTGAATTGAATTATCACTTTTTCCACTAGCCCTGGCAATGCTTGTTACTTATTATTTATGTTTAATGTACTAGTGTAGTATATTATCTAAAATCTGATTAAATATATCCCTCTTCTCCACTCACATATAGGTGGCACTGTCTGTATGGTAATACAGTTTTTTTTATAAATTTTCTTATGAACTAAATATTATTACAGCTCGGCCAATCTGACCTCATGATCGACCACGATCACAATAATAATAACAATGATAACATATAACCTTAACCTTATTCAGCTTAGTGTTGCTCTCTAGAACCAGTGGTTGTAGTGCCCGGATCCTTTGTCTGTGTAACCCATCTTCGTATTCGTGCCGCTTCTATAACATTATCATATGGTAATTGTGTAAGCTGACAATTATCGATGTCTCTCACCACATAGCGGTCATTTGGCAATACTTTGTGAATGACATATGGGCCCCTATACCTTTGAATAAATTTCTTGTTGGTGCCGACAGAGGTGTCAACATGTTTGATTACAACGAAATCTCCGACTGTATATGTCTTAGCCGGTACGCTGTGCTTCAGGAAGTATCTCTCGTTGTATTCTTGGGACCTTTTTATAGAGTCGGATGCCTGTGATCGGATTCCGTCAAGGTCGCGGGCTGTTTCGAAATCAAACCTATCTTCCAAGTATTCAGTAAGCTCGTCAATGATAGTTCTACGCTGTTCTACTCCAAAAAGTAATTTGCTCGGAGACTCTTTCGTCGAGCTATGGGTGGTGTTTTTGATCGCATGTTCTACCAATGATAACTTAACAGACCAATCAGCATGGTTGACCGGTTCGCTAACTTTGCTCAACATAGCCTTTATAACTCTATTGGCCGTTAGCTTGTGGAGAGGCTACAGCAACCTTAACATGTTCCACATTATTCCGCAGTAAATAGTTTGCAAACTCGAGTGAAGTGAAACAGGTTCCACGATCAGAAACCAAGCGTCTAGGACGGCTGTAATAGCTAAAATACTTATCCATTGAAGCGCACACTTCTTTGGTGCTAGTCGAGTTGACTGGATACAACCGCACAAACTTTGTGAAAGCGTCAATAACAACTAGGATGTGCTTTCGTTTGGAGGACAGAGCAGGCGAAGAACCAAAGTGATCCACGTGGACAGTATCAAACGGAACCGGGGTCTTCGGAATACTGTAGAGATTATGGTCATTGGAGCGAGAGGGTACAGAATACATAATGCATTTGATGCAGTTTTTAATAAATGCCTCGATCTGCTTCCTCATATTAGGAAACCAGTAAGTTTTCCGAATCTTGTTATAACACTTGTCAATACCCAAATGACCAACCTTTTCGTGCACCATTCTTATCACGTTGTGACGCATTTCGACCGGCACGCAAAGGAGCAATTGACTTCCTTCGACCTTACGGAAAACTAACCCGTTTCGTAACTCATAATGCTCTAGCATATCCACCTCCAACTTCTCATGCAACTTCTTAATTTCCGGGTCTCTAATTTGGGCTGCTTGAATATGTAAATCTACCTCGTCACTGGTAAGGGCCGCCACTACGTGACACCGGCTTAATGCATCCACGTGTCCCATAGAAACCCCACTCCGGTGTTGTATAGTATAGTCATAGTTCTCGAGTTCCAATGCCCAATTAGCAATTCTGGGGTTCACCTGTTTCTTGCATAGAGTAAGGGTAAGCGAATTGCAGTCGGTAACGATTTTGAAAGACAAGCTCTCCAAATATATTCGGAAACGACGTAATGAATAAATGATGGCAAGAGTTTCCAACTCGAAGCTATGATATCTACCCTCTGCCGGAGTGGCTGTTTTTGAGAAATATGCTACAGGATGAAATTTTTTGTCATGTTGACGCTGCATTAGAACTGACCCAAACCCTAGACTACTCGCATCACAATGTAATTCGGTTTCTCTCTCAGGACTATAAATTGCCAGCACCGGGGCAGAAACAAGTCTGTCACGTAACTCTCGGAAAGCCTTCATACAGTCTGTAGTGAAATCATACCTGCTTTCCTTTCGCAATAATTCTAAAAGAGGTTTGGATATTTTGGAAAACGAAGGTACAAATCGGCGGAAATAGGAGAACAGACCAATACATCGGTGTAATTCATTCCGATTACTTGGCATCGGGTAATGCTTAATATTTTGAATGTGCGCATCAGTTAATCGAATACCTGACGCATTTACTGAATAGCCCAAATACTCCAGTTCATTGTAACCAAACTTGCATTTATTCAATTTAAGTTCTAGTCCCTTTTCATAAAGACGGCGTAAAACCTCGGCAATGACCGTCAAATGGGATTCGAAATCAATTGTGGCGATCAGAATATCGTCCAAGTAAATTATTAGCTTGCCTGCTTCAATCAAATCCTGGAATATTTCGTGCAAGAACCGCTGAAAATTAGCGGGTGCATTCTTTAACCCGAATGGCATTTTCACATACTCGTACTGCCCATCGGGTGTCACAAAAGATGTAAATTGTAACGAGTTCGGGTCCATTCCCACCTGATGGAAACCATCTTTCAGGTCTAGTAATGTAAACCATTTTTTATTTCCTAAGAAATTTCCCCTACATCTATCTCAAGAATCGACGAAGCACTTCCATCACCACAGCGGACAGGCAACGGAACAACAACATCCGGTGGAGCAGGGACATCGGTTTGGTCAACACTTTTACCATTCATCGGAACCAACGACACGACTGAATTGTCAATTAATTCTTTATTGCACAATCGTACGTAAAAGTACTAAAAGAGAAACTTTTCTAATGACGTTTCGAAATTTAATAAAACATTTAATCGTACCGTATGTAGAAATTTTCATCCGACCGACTCCAATATACTTCGTTTGTTTCAATACTTTGGATATGCGAATGCCACTTGGGACCAGGGAACGTTTAATAATATTAATCGCGCTGCCGGTATCAAACAAAGAAAAACATTGCATAAATTTAGCACTTCTAACTTGATTGACTGAGAAAGCAACACTTACCGTTTGCATGGCGCTGATGGCACCAACCAATTCTTCTTCATCACTGTCTGGATCATCCCTCAATGCCTTAGTGACTGCAGCTATGATCCTCTGGTGTTTTTGATTTGCTTTTGGGCAGCTGTTGTGGAAATGCCCGACCTCTTTGCAAATGAAGCAGGCGTTTGGTGGTCTCATTAGCTGGGTACAGTTGCTTTTATAATGGCCAAATTTGGAGCAGTTATAACAACGTACTTCAGATAGATCCTTCGGTTTCGTGGAGGCAACTCTTGGTTTGTTGAGGGTGACGACCGCAGATGGTTTGACTGATTTCTTTGCGAGGTGTTGGTTGCGTTTGTGCTGGTATCGGTCCAGCCTGGTAAGAAGATCAGCGATAGTCGTCGCATCATTGATGAGTGTAATATGGCGCTTTCGTCGTCGAATCCATCAATAATAAATGTCACCAGTTCCGACTCGGGGACAGATATCATCGCAGCTAGGGCCTTCATCGAGATCCAGGCACGATTCATCAGGTCCAATACGTCGTTGCTCGAGCTGCCGATATACGTCACGGTAGGTTACCTGTCGTCCAAAGGTTTCGATAAGGGCGCTCTTCAGTTCTGTGTAGTTGACAACGCCCAAGGTGCCCATAAACTCCTTGGCTGTTTCTTTCAAGAGCCGACGAACGCCTAGACACTTTTCGTCAGATGTGAAACCGCGTGTTGCTGCGTACTGCTCAAATTCGCAAAACCATTTACGGATGTCGTGATGGTTCTTGCCAGTAAATGAGTTAAGTGAGTTTTCCATGTGGTCGAAATTGACGGCCTGTGTGACGGCTGTCTTCCAATTCACGTATTTGTTGTTGCAGAGCAAGCATTTCGCGTCATGCATGCAGTATATCTGGGCTTTCAAAGGTCGGGCTTCCGCTTCTTCGGGGACTGCAGCTGCGGACTGATGCATGACTTCGTTACCTCTTGCATCTTCGAAAGGTTCGTCGGATGGTGGAACGGCACCTGCTTCGTCGGTCGTTATTGCGCATTGCGAAACAACAAATTCGTCATATAAAGGTCGTAATTGTGCCACCGTAGCACTTGGTGGAAATTCCACATTTTCTCTTAATAGCGCGTCCGCCATTGTTTGGCGAGTCACTCGTGTTGTCGACATTAACACTTATTAAATAAATGGCTTTAAGTTTGAATCAATTTATTTTCGGGTTATACCCCACATCTGAGATTTAAATGTTCACAAGATGTCTTTTAAATCCAACGATTCTTTTTCTTTTCTTCACTCTTTTCACTCTCGTGTCACCTCTTCTTCTTTCTCCAAAAACAAAAAAACGAGAATGCCGGAAACCAACAAAACAACATGGAAGCTTCTTTTTAGCTCCCTCTTCTCCACTCACATATAGGTGGCACTGTCTGTATGGTAATACAGTTTTTTTAATAAATTTTCTTATGAACTAAATATTATTACACTATATAGATCATTTGAGCATAATAAAAAAGGCCTAGTGTTTACGCACGAATTTTATTTATTTAACGTATAAAGACTTTAATTAGTGGTATAAAGGTATGCCCCCAGCAAGGGCGACAATGCTTGGCTGGTTAAACAAAAAGACTGAAAAAACGACCTACCCAAATGGCAGAAGTCAAAAAAGAAGAAGAAGGAACGATAGTCGCCTTCTTTTATATAGATTTACTAGAGGTGCGTGAAGTAAGTGGAGGTTCGGCCATGCGATCAATGGCCGACTATCGAAATTGTACTAGAAGGTTCAATTTCGCTAGTCGACCATAGATGGCATTAACACCTAGTAATATCGATAAGATGGTAAAAAAATACGCGTGTACCATTTGCGGGATCTCATTTTAATTCGATGTTGTCCAATCAGGCTGTCTGTAAGGTCCACGCCACCCATATGTTTGTTATACTGCTTGACTATATTGCGCCAATCGATATCAACACGCTGTGCTTTTATTTTATCATATCCATTAACAGTCCCAATAGACAGGGCGCTGACGAATGATGACAAGAAGTTAACAGGGTTTGTTACCGCTGACGTGAAGAATAAACCAACTCAATTTTTAAGTAGAAATAAATAAAAATAACAACTTTATTTATAACAAATAGTACATATGATGAATTATTCACCTAAAAATTATAGGTATTTATCTTAAATTAATCTTCCTCCGCGGATAAACCTTTTGACATTTCAAATATCTCTTCGTTTACTTCAATTTAACGAAGTTGTCGTTTACATAAAATAAATTCATCATCGATGTGTCAATCCAGTGGATTGTCGATGGGTGCGTTCGGCATCGAAGTCCGTACAAATACCAACCTCGTCAGCAACAGCCTTTTTATCTTTCCAACAAAGAGTACACATGTCTATATTGTCCACATTGGCGGCCAAAAATTCGAACCACTTTCCCCGTGGTGCTTTGGACATTTTCTTTTCATTAAGAAGCTTGCAGCTTGTCAGTCTATTTCGGCGAATAGTTCCCACAGTATGTTTTTACTTCACCTCAGTTCAAGAACCACGATTTAAATTAAATTATATAACTGGGTTTATTTTACTTTACAATTTGTACTTTATTAAAAAATGTGCCCAATATGGCGTATAGTCTAGTACTCGCCACAGCGTATAAAAAAGGAAGAGACCCAAACACAATGGCGACGCCGGTTTTATACAAGAAGAAATTTAAAATAGAATTACAACCAACTTCGCTTGGTGAGATCGCCATCTAGTGGTAAAATACAAGATAAGGGTTAGATAACATCAAGCTAGTTACTATAATAAATGACATAATATTACTGATACCAATTTTGGTTTTCGATTTAAACACAGTATTGTAAGATATTTTTCACTGTACTGAGAATAAAACACGATTTATTACTGTATTACGATTAACATTTATTATAGGTTGTTCAATGCGACTGCTCGCCACTAAATCAGTATCTCTACTGCTACTTCTCCTACCTACGACCGGTTAGCCCTTTTATGCGTGTATGTGTTTTCATGTTGCCACAGTATAAATACCTTTTTTGGCCAATTCCACAATTAAAGGGATGGTCGTTTATGGTCGTGGCTTCATTTATTTCGCTTGAAAAAAAGTGGTCAAAGTAGCTGAGTGGCGTCGAAATTTCCAAAACAGCATTAGGTAAAGTAAGTAGTGCTTCCACTAAATCGAAATTTTAAACAGCTAAATTAAAAAAAAAATATTTTTGTTAAAGCTAAAGTGAATGACGTTGAAGAAAATATTTATGCAACAAAAAAAATAAACAAAACAAAAACTTCATTCAATCTTGGATTACCAATACCAATAATACTAAAGGGTTTTTCAACAGGGACGCTACAAAAGTAGAGCGACAGAGACAGCAAATTTCTTGCCGCTCTTTTGACATTTCTCTTCAGTAAGGTTTGCCATTTCATGATGGAAAGATATACGAGCCAACAACGAGTCGAATTATTAAAATTTACTACCGAAATTCGGAGTCAGTGGCCTCAACGTTAAGAACGCTACGTCCAATTTATGGTTGTCATAATCGTCCTAGCAGATCAACAATTGAGCGTCTAGTGGAAAAATTTGAATCCACAGGCACAGTACAAAATGTTCCCGTGCCAGTGAGACAAAGAAGTGCCCGTAGTGTCGAGAATATTGCTGCCGCTGACGCTTCAGTTGAAGAAAGCCCAAATGTGTCTCTCACACGTCGTTCTCAAGCGTTGGGCATCTCTGTGACGTCGTTGTAGCGAATTTTGCGAAAAGATCTTGGCCTACATCCTAACAAGATTAAATTGACGCAAGAACTGAAGCCGCTTGACCACCAGAAGCGTCGTATGTTCGTGAATTGGGCTGAGCAACAACTTGAAAATGATTCGGATTTTCATCGAAAAATCATCTTCAGCGATGAGGCTCATTTCTGGCTGAATGGCTTCGTCAATAAACAAAATATGCGGTATTGGTCAGGCAGCAATCCACACGTACTCCATGAGTCATCATTGCATCCCGAAAAAATTACGGTTTGGTGTGGTTTATGGGCCGGCGGCGTCATTGGGCCGTACTTCTTCCGTGATGATCAAGACCGGCACGTTACTGTGAATGGGAATCGCTACCGTTCAATGATAACCGAATATTTTTGGCCCCAATTGGATGATATGGACTTGGAGGACATGTGGTTCCAATAGGACGGCGCCACAAGCCACACAGCGAATGTCACAATCAATTTATTGGAAACCAAGTTTGGAGAACGTGTTATCTCACGAAATGGTCCAGTCGCTTGGCCGCCTCGGTCGTGCGATTTGACGCCGTTAGACTATTTCCTGTGGGGCTACGTCAAGTCTATGGTCTATGCCAACAAGCCAGCGACGATTGATGAACTTCGTACGAATATCGAACGTGAAATTGCAGCAGTATCGGCCGATTTATGCTTGAAAACCGTCGAAAATTGGGTTCAGCGTCTGGACTTCTGGAAGCGTGCCCGTGGTGGCCATGCAAAAGAAATCGAGTTCCATACATAATGGCATCGAACGTACTTTCACAGGAATAAAGAATTTCATTGATATCCAAAACCAAAAACTTTTGTAGCGCTCTTATTGAAAAACCCTTTATATGAAATAAAATAAAAATTATCTCTACGTAATACTTCTCGGCGAGTGTCCTTTCTGTTTGATTTTGGCCATCATCTACTTTTGAGAAAAATAAACAAAATTCGTTTTCAAGTGCGAAAAGTATTCATACACACAAATGTGATGGTGTAAATAAACAAATGTAATCTGCAAAACATAAAAATCATAACAATGTACTACGCTTCCAAAGAATTTTTTTTGTATTTCTCTTTCAGTTCGCTTATTTCTCTTTTAAAATCTCTTGGAGAGCATATGGGTTGCACTTCCAGTTTATTATTCAACATGTGTAGTGGTAAACTGTCAAGCTCCACTAATTCAACATTTACGTCTTCTTCTAAGACATCTCTTCTGGTGTTGGATACAAAATCTTCTACATCAAACGTGTGCTAAAGAAGACCAAAATAAAATCTGTCTAAAACCTCTGTGGGTTGTCCAGAAAATATCACCAATTTTATATAAAAAAATAAACGAACTTTATTTCGTATTAAGTTAAGTTTGAAGCTTACAGCGAATTAATTTTAGGATGAGAGGACACTCATCACCCCAGCACACTAAGTAGCCACGATCTGATAAAATCTTTTTTCTTTAACTGCCGGCACGTCAACTCGGTTTTTACCACTGATCTGCATTGGTTTTAGGGAGCGTTTTGAAAGGCTGCGTTCACTTTGCTATTTTTAGGAAGTGCTCGGAAAGACTGCGTTCAGTGCATATGAAGTTTTTTATGCGCTTCTTTTCCCAAAAACTCAGCAACTCTTTTTGATTTGGTTGTGTGTATTTATTGCGAAATTATCTAATTGGTAGTGCATATTTGCCTATGCTTTAAAATACAGGCCGAGTTCCACCGTAAATAACATCTTCTATAAATATGTTGTATGTGGGATTCTTACCACCGATGCACTAGCAAAAGAAACGCGAACTCTTCGCACAATTATCTTCAATTTTATTGGGTCTCTTAAACTACCTTAACAGGAAAAAAAATACGTACAACTCGACTCGAACGTTTGGTGACGATTGAAGTGTCGTCTGTTCGTTGGTACAGTTGGTTACTGTTCGTTCTCTATGTTCGTTATTGGTATTGGTAGCGTTGCTTACTGTCTCGTTGAGTTTGTTTTAGTGTGCTATGTACATTGTCTTCCGTTCGTTGCGTTCGTCTAAGTATGTGTCATGTGTACTGTCTAGTTCGTAGGGTAACGTATGTCTGATAGGCCCTATCCCACATGTATTTGAACTTACCGCATTTCTTCTTGATGAATCAGGAAAAATTGTGGCATTAAATTTCCCGAGCTTTTCCATAGATTTAAAAGAGTGATTTTGTATATTCATTCGAAGAACCAGCTTTATTTCGGCTGCCGCAATATTCCGATTGTTTTTTTTTTGTAGACGCAATCTGACAGTTCCATTTTTTCATTCTCGTTACCTTTCTTGAAGTTTTTTTGATGTTTTTTTTTGTTGTTTTGTGTCGTTTCATGTGATTTTTAGCAACTGTCTGCAAACACTGCATATGGGACGTTAAGATTCTATATCGTACTTTATCCAGGGGAAAGGGATTCCCACTCTTTCGAATACTTTCGACATGCTTTCTTTGACGACTTTGTGGTGCTGTCGAACTCGGTTGATTCATTTGAGTTCGACCCTGAAGATGTCGACTCGGCTTCCGAATCTGATTCTGTTTCCATTTTATGTTCACTGCCAATTCAATATTTGAAATCATGCTAAGTTCAGCAGTATATCATGATTTTTTTTTGTTTAAAAAAGTGCTAAAAATCATGCTAAATGTTTTTTGAAATCAAAACCTGCTAAAAACAAAAAAAAAAAAAAAATTAACAAAAAAGCTGTTTTTCAGGAAAAAAAATAAAATAAAGTAAAAGAAATAAAACTTACTTCGTGACGCTTACTACATATAACATAAAAAAAAAATTAAGTTCAGTCCTTAATCGTTGATTAATAAATATTATTATTATTGGTTTTTAAATTTTAATATTGTTGGGCTTCGTTTAAAGCCTCCGCAAAATCATCGCACATATCTTTTTCTTCTTCTTGTGGATAGTAACATTTTGTTACTCCGACTTCTTTTATAATTTTTTCAGGTATAATAAGACTGTGCCAACACACTTCCGACAAACTATCTCTTGTAAGAAAAATGCTATTGAGCATATCTATATTCATCCTATTCCTCCGTTGATCTTTGACCAAATTCATGAAACTAAAAACTCTCTCAACAGCAGCATTAGATATCGGCAATCCATTCATTCATTCATCTGTGAATCCATTCACTTCACACCAAAATTCAACTGTACTTTCCACATTTTCCCAGACATTTAAATGTAAATTATACCACTGTGCTTCTATTTTAGATACTAGCTATGAATTCATTTTTTGATCTTTGAAAAAATCTGTTAACGGTTGTTTATGCAGTCTCAAACATTTTGTAACCGAAAATAAGTTGATTTGTTTAATTTTTTTTATATTTTTGTTGTCCTTGATTGCAGCTCCTTAATAAGCCTTAAAATTAAATTTTAAATAATGTTTTTGATAATTTGAATTTTATCCTGGCACCGATAAAATTCGTCCCGTTGACACTTATTTTGGAGTATATTAGGAAATCAGCCAAAGAACCATATGAACCATGATGATTCCCAGTACTTCCCTCATTGTTGGAGACCTTGTTGAGTTTAACACTTCTTTGGATATTCGATGAAATTTGATGTGGAAACGAAACGTATCCCATTACATTCCTAGGACCTTTTCACCACCTTCCTTCGACTACAGGTTCACATCTGATTCAACGTGGCATGATGTATCGTTCAACTTTGACTGCACTGCTCCTTTATTGCTGACAAAATTGTGAAGCGTAAACCCACCTTCAAAGTGAATACCTTTGACTTCTGAACTGATTCGCTCCGCATCGGCTTCAGTGGGAAAACTACACACAAAGTCGTCTACGTAGTGGTTATCCAAAAATGCTGCCACAGCTTCAGGTGGTCTGTCTTCAAACAAAGTGGCATTTATGTCCTTTATGTAAATTAAACGAATTAAAGTTGCGCTTTGCATTAAAAAAAAACTTTATTTATCAAAACACAAACTAGCAGCGATTCTGCCTTCGTAAGAACTGAGACACTGAAAAAGTTGAGGAACTTAAAATTCTTAATTGACCCCTTACCTCTGGTGGGGGGAGGTCAACATAAATAATGAGTACACTCGGTGAAGTTTCTAGAATAACTCACAGTCTTTATTTTTCAAACTATCTTATATACTAAAAAAATGCTTATCTTACAATTTAATTTACAAATAAAATTTCCCAGACGGTTCATTTTGCATGAATAGTATACGGAATATAATACTCTGGCTTCGATTGCGAATGACATGGCGTGTGCGTCGCAGCATGTTGTTTGATAATATCATACTGCAGCGCGTGTAGTAATAGATAATGATAATTAAATAATATTATTGTTGTGCTGTCACAACATGTTGGGGCCGCTTTTTGCTGACGTCACACAAAAATGGGATTCACTTAGTTCCGACTCGGCTGCCTCCGCTGTTCCTGTCCTGTGTAAACTCGTACGGGCTGCTGCTTGAGGTCTTCTCTGGGATCGAGCATTACATTTCCCCCTTAATCGTACGGCCAAGATGAGGAACACCACTATAAGCAAAATTGTTGTGCCAGTTCCAATTGTAGTATAGTGCTGGTTTTTGTGCGTCTTTAGTTCATTCATCATGTTTTCCTGATTTTTCTGGATTTGTACGTCATGCTCGACCTTTAATATTTCATTTGAAAAGTCAGTTGGTAGTACAGGAGCTTCCATCTTAGTGTGTCTAAATTCATTAAGTTGATGTGATACATTAATTGCTGGCAAGAAGGATGAATCCAATTTGTGCGTTAAGGAGTGTTGTCCAATTATGATCATCGTTTGATATTGAATCATACAAATAGATTGCAACTGTAAGATCCCGCTACCCGTTAATCGGATAGTATTTGTGTTGAAGTCGCAGACAATATTCACACTGCACTCGTCGGGCATGCAAAAGATCCACGAGTTCCGATGATGCATTTCTATCCAATAAGTCCTGGCTACGACAGTTTGTGTTACGCATGAATCGGATAATTTTTTGTTGTGTTGAAGCATGCCCATCTCGCAAGCGCTTACCGAGGATCCTGATGTATATAAATTAATGCGAGTTAGATTTTGTTTATTTAAAAAAAAACTTTATTGACCAAACCGGCAGCGATTCTGCCTACTACAAAACTGAACATTGATTGCTTAAATTCTACAGCTTAAATACTATTCTACAATTAGCGGCGGCGATGTGTTCCCACAGTTACTCGTGTAAAACAGAAAAAAATAAACAAACAAAGAACCTTTACATTCAAACGTAAAACATATTTATTATCTTTTTCTTTTTTTTGAAATTATGTTTATTGTTTTGTTGGCGCTTGCACATCAGGCATCTCCGATTCTGTAACGAGATTAATAAAAAGTCCCTATGAGTACATTTCAAACATATAACAACAAATACATCTACAACTACTCCGCTCAAGAATGAACAAGCAATATTTACACTTGAAACGTCCTGCCTGACCGAACATTGCAAAGCAATACCACACACACCGAAACCATTTGGCGTTCAGGGAACCGGTATGCCTGCCGCTATAAGTTAAAGAAACCGCAACGGGTTATTCTTAAAAAAAAATTAACTTTATTTTCCGACGAGTCTTAATGAACTAAATACAATTCTAAAAGGTATCTTAAATGTAACCTACGGTGACAATGCCGATGTGGAATAGATTTCGTTGAGAATATTTCCAGGAAAGCTCGATGCAGGTGCAGGTGCGATGTAGTGTTGGGTCAGCAATGTTGGGTCGTGACTTCATGAATGTTGGATGATGGGAATGGAATGCTGGTGCCTTTCCCATCTGCTGCAATTGTTCTCGTTTCACGATATGTTGTATTAACTTATACACTCGTGTTATGTATTCACTGTGCGCAGGAGGAACCAGGCAATTTCCACACGCACCAAAGAACATATCGTTCTAAGGGGAACCGGCAAATTTACCCACACACGTCCTTTGCACGAAGTATCGCAACATAAACAAGTCGCAATAATGATCGTATTTGTGTTCGTAAACAGATCTAGTGGAACCAGCGTACGTTGTTAACACATACCCGTTCTGCCACACCAAACCAGTCCTTAAATATGGCTGCATCAAACCAACCCGACTTACTTCTGTTATATTTTGTGTTCCTTGGTCCACCTTGCATCCATTGCTCCCACAGTTGCTTAGACTTGTATACAACATAAGGGGGCAGCATTTCGCCAGTGGCTGAACCACAAAACATTACAGATATGCTGCTCTTTGAACTGTCAATAATCCTCTCTGGATACTTGCAGCCTTTTTTAAAAATGCATTTTTGAGACCCGGGATCGTCGGAAAAGTTCGTTTCGTCATAATTAAAAATATATTGCGGCAAAATAATATTGCCCGCTATCCAAAGACAATGTGTTTTTCAAATTAGTAAAAAACATGATGACATCATTTGTAGTCACCTTTGCCTTTGATGGTTTCAAGTTTTGACACATCCTCTTACTAATAAGGTCATTATTTCTTTTAAGGAAACCTGACAACCAATTTTTGCACATCGAACATGGTGAGTGGAAAACCCCATTCGCTTGTGGTAATAATAGCCTTCGCAAGTATTTTTTCTTCAGCAATAGAAAAGATAGGCGGTCTTCCAAAGTTCTTAGAATGTCTTGAATGAATTTTGTTTATTAATGTGCCCTTGGGAATGCCAAACATCTTGGCACATTTATTTATTGAAATTTCGTTCTTTTCAATAAGATCTAATGCCTCTTTAATTTTTTCATCTGTGATACTATTGTACCTTCGCTTGGTTACTTTTTGTTTCGACATTGCTTTTGAAATTAAAAGCACCTATTTCGATAAAAAGAAAACGCAATATGAACAGACCATAGCTCAAGTGCGGTGAAATGTAAGGCGGTCAAAGTTTTACCGGTCAAAGTAAAACTGCCGGTCAAAGTTAAAAATTGCCGGTCAAAGTTTTACGATTTAACTTATTTTAAGAACGAGTTCATATTTTTAGTCATAAAACGTAAACTATGTGCTCAACTGCTACGATTTATATCTTAATTAAAAGAGAAAACTGTGTTCTACTTACTTTAGGTAAATTTAGTTAAGATCCGAAGCTTTTTGTTGAAAAACACTGAACCTCTTTAGGGAGCTAAAAGTTTCCACATCCGTTTGAATATTTTCACCCCAAAAGCTTTACCACACCTCAAGGGGTGAGTCTAAGTTTTGAATTATAGTGATTGCACTACATTATTTCAAACCTAGATTGTGTTAGAACTAACCAACAAGTTTTATCGATTTCGGTCAAAGTTATCGTCACTGGTCAAAGTATTAATGTTTTACGGTAGTCCAAAATACACTCAGTGAGCAACAACAACTCACCTTAATGGCTCTCTTTCTTCTTTTTGTTTTCTTTTTGTATGTCTTTATTAATTTACTTAAACTGGACCTCACCATTCACAAGCACAGAACACGACTGATCGGGTTTCATGATTTCGTCCCCGACCAGAAACGCTCCCGAGCCTGTATGCGTGTGATGTCATATATTCTTTATTCGAATACTCTACTTATGTTTGTGTTTATATCTTACCCCTGTTCTTACACTCGTACATTACATCTTGTTGTACGTGTGGGAATGTGTCTATTGTGCAGTTTTTGCTGTCGGCTGTGCTGGATGTTGCGGATGTTGGCTGTTGCTCGTGTAGGTTTCAGGTGTCGGCGTGTCGTCTGCGCTGTATGGAGTGTGGTATCCAATGTTTTTCGTCTTAACTCTTCCCCTCTTAAGTGCAAACGTCCTCGTTTGTTGATTAGAATAAAGGTATTTGGTTGACCTTGGATATTGCAGATAACCTTGGCATTGGTACTTCGTGTTCTCTATTGGGCTGCTGTACTGATGGCAGTGAGAGAGTCTCGTCTTCAATACGTACTGTTATGTTGTTTGAAAGTTCTGTTGCAGGTTTCGTTCTCCTGCATCGTTTGGTGATGATGGCCAATAATATGAAGATCATTTGCGTTGAGAGTCCAAAATTTCCGATTTGTTTTTTCACTTTATATAAGTTTTGTATTGTTAACGTGCAAATCTTTTATTATTTCTGTACACAGTGATTTTACTGTATATGTACAGACCAAGATTCTTGTATCTTGACTGTTGCCTTGTGTTGCTGGTAATTTTGTGGGTTCAAAAACCCCCATTTATTTGGCTTAATACAAGCTATTACAATTAAACTAAGACTTAGGTTTACTAAACACTTAGACTTATAACTAATAACTATAGCTAGGGTTTAGAGTGACGGAGGCTGAGTTTAATGGAGTAAGAGCTGCGGTTGAAGTCAAAAATGGAAATGTTAGAGTTTACCTGCCGTAGCATACGGGAAATTGGTTCGTTGGATCCGTAGGACGTGCGGTGGGTAGGAAGGTAGAAGAGGCGGGGGTTTCGTATATTACGAGGGTTTGTATTCAAGGAGATGGAGTTGAAAAGAGACGGGCAATCGATAGAGCCTGATAGGAGTCGATGAATGAAAATAATGTCTGCGGCATCCCTACGATCCTCAAGGCTATTCAAGTTAACCCTAGAAAGATAAACTGCGCCTCGGAGGCGCCCGCTTTTTGCTTTTCGCTTTCTGCTTTTTATTCCAAGGTCACGAAGAGAGTACAGTCTCTTGGGTATAGGTTGGTCGTTGAGTAGGTAAAGACGGGGAGAAGATTTGTTGATCTTACGGGATAAGGTGATAGATTGGCATTTAGAAATATTGAACTCTAGGCAATTTTTAAGACACCAGATAGAAAAATTGTCTAAATCTTTTTGCAGTAAGCAGGAGTCTTGTGATGAAGATATGTGTTTGAAGAATTTGGTATCGTCGGCATATAGAGAGATAGCGGAGTGTTTAATGACCCTTTCAAGATCGTTTATGGTTAAGATGAAGAGTAGGGGACCTAGGTGACTGCCTTTTCAGCAGTATTGGTTCAAAGCCGAGGACAGACAATTTGAAAAGAATTAATTTGTGTGATATCTTATCAAAAGCTTTACTAAAATCGGTTGCAATAACATCAACTTCTTTACCACTTTCTAAGGCCGACAGTGCAGAGGACACGAATTCAACTAGGTTAGTTGTAGTGGATCTACCTTTAAGAAAGCCGTGTTGGTGAGGGGAAATTAAGGACTTGCATTGAAAGCTTAAGGATTCGTACAGGATACTTTCCAGGAGTTTGGGTATGTGCGAGAGTTTGGCTATCGGGCGGTAATTGGTAACTTCGCTCTTTGATCCCTTTTTATGAATCGGTGTAATGAAGGAGAACTTCCATATCTGAGGAAAGTCGCCTTGGGAAAGCGACATCATTGCTAACTTCATTGATTTTGTTTATAATCTCAAGCAGTAGTGGATCGACGAGTTGATGGGATGGGGGACTTGGTTTTGAAGTGTTTTGTTGGTTGGTATCCAGGTAGGTGCGAAAGTAGTTGAAATGGTCGTTTATCGTTGATATATGTGGGTTCAGGATTGAGTATATATCAGACTTCAGATCACTTTTTAAACACACAGGGATCGACTTAAACTCAGCCGGTAACTTTTTGATCGAATCACTTAGACTTGCCAGCTGCTTGTCTATGTTTTTAAATTTCGATTTGCAAAAAGTGGTGGAGACATCTATGCTGTTGGATATTTCTTCCACACTCTTAAACAACTCATCATATTTAGCAATTTGTGTTACGATTTGCTTATAGAAGATTTTGCATTCGGTGGAATTGGAGTTAAGGGAGTCACTAATGCACTTTATCGCGAGCATAACGTGCGAAAGAGATATGCCCCTGCATTCATCGCAAAAAAAAAGAAAGTTTTTGTCGTAGTCATTCAGGTAGGTAATGGAGCGCTTACTTAATCCAATGCAGAGAGCATGAAATGTTTTTCCGCATAACCCATTACAATTTACCCAATCAGCACTAAAGTCTTGCGATGTTAGCACACAATCGGTATTACCACACTGCTTTGACATAGTTCTAGTTTTTGGGTCACTTAATGTTTCGCGATCAAAAGGGCAACAGGGAAAAATAAATAAATTGGAATTAAATTTATTTAAAACACGCGAAGCGGGAGCAAAAGAAAAACACGTCCGAACGGTTGGAGGGAACAATGTGAATTGGGTGTTCTGGTAGTACACCAGAACACCCAATTGAGATAAAGAAGTTAACTGCTTGACGTTTTAACAATATCTCCCCTCTAGCCTTTATTTGGGCATTATTTATACATAATAAATGCTTAGCCTAGCATACAACTTATTCTAAAAATGCTTACATGACATAAAAAATAAAGAGGTAAATCAGTGACGTGCCGTGGTGCTTTCAGAAGGGTGTTCACTATGTTTTTACAGTATCTATTAAGATAGTCTATTCTTAGTATTATTCCAGGACCACGACGAGGACGTGATAGACAACGATCCCATTTCTTAGTTTTTGTTTTTTTTTATATAGGTTTTTTTTTTTTTTTGGGTTTTCAGGTTTTTATTTTTTTTTTGTTTTTTTTTTATATCATTATGTATACAGGCATCTATGTATATACATCAGCAATATAGTATAAAAGTTATTTATTTGTACAAAAGATCAATTCGACGAGATGTTTTTAAGAAAACTTGCAAAACTTCATCGTAAAATACATTTTTAGTTTTCATTTCTTTCAGAAATGATTTTTCGATGGAAATAATTGCGAGCTCCGATAATCTTTCCTCCAGCATTTTATTCCTTGAATAGGATTTTATACGCTTGAGAGCAGAAAACGAACGTTCGACAGAGCAACTCGTTATTGGGATTGTTATAATAAGCGAGCTTAATTTAACAATTTCCGAAAAAGTGTCTTTCAATTCTAAAGTATCAAGCATATTGGGTATATCCTTAACGGAAACATTTTTGAACGTCGAACATTTAAAAAATACACTAAGCTCATTTCTTAGCTTTATAAAATCAAAAAATGGGCCATAAGAAGATTTTAGACATTCAAATGCTTCTGTAGGAAATTGTTTTGAGGAAAGCAAAGCCAAAAATTTGAATTGTTTTAAGGAGTTGAACCTTGTATCCATTTGTAAGGATAAAGTGTCGATAATTTCAAAATAAACCTGTCTGTATCTCCCTTTAAGATTTTCAAAACTTTCGCCTCGTTTTGGAACAGGACTTGATACATCTTTGGCAGCTTTAAAAACACTTTGAAACTGCGTTCTTAAATTTGCAATTTGTGTCTTAACAAGTTCAATTTGTTCACAGCAGAAATTTATGTCGAACGATTTTGTTTGCAAAATATTAAACAAAATATCTGTGTGTGTAAAAATATCATTAAACGTTTTGAGCATAAAAACTGTATTAAAAGTAGTTAAAAATTGAAGGAACCCTCTCGCTTGGATTGCGTCTGCGCCCCAAGTGTCCGGATCGTCAATCATCTCCTCAAATAATATAATTAAGTCTGGTAAATGTGTGTTAACCACATTCACAAGACGGGATGCATAATTCCACCTTGTTGGCGCAACTGTGGGAAGTCTTCTTTTTATTATTTGGTCCAAAAAAAATGTTCTTTTAGTAGACTGGGAGAAAAAAGCGGACAAACCAGACAAACTAAAAAAGAAAATTTTGACTTCCCGAAGAAAGTTTACTGCTTGCGATAAAACAAGGTTCAAGACATGCGCATTGCAATGTACGAAAATGGCATGTGGAAACTCAATTTTTACCTGTGCTTGTGTTCCATTTAACTCTCCAGACATAACGGCTGCACCATCGTATGTCTGAGCTACAAGTTTTTCACCCCACATTCTAGATTTTATCAAATCTATTATTTTTTTTGAAATTGCACTAGCAGTTCTATCATCGCTTACATCCCAAAACTGATAAAATCTCTCTTTTACGACACCTTTTACATCAACATACCGAAAAACTACAGACAATTGCGACTTTTTTGTAATGTCCGTGGTTTCATCCAACATTATAGCTAAAAAAGGTGCACTATTAATCTCTTTTACAATGTTATCTTTAATAACACTTGATACTGCACTTATTAAGTCATTTTGAATATTGTTGGATGTTCCCTTAAAAACGGTAGCTGATTTTAAATGGTTTTCCAATTTTGTGTCATATTTGGATATAAGATGCAAAAGCTCAATATAGTTTCCCCTGCTTTCAGATTTTTCATTTTCATTGTTTCCCCTAAATGCTAGTTCTTGTGAACCCAAAAAGCACACAACATCTATCAGCCGCTCTAAAACTTGCCTATTTTCTGATACTTGTTCATTGTGTTGTGAAATTGATACCCTTTTTTGTTCGTCAAGCATCAAGTCTATGCGGGTGGTGCCGAACGTTTTCAGAGCTACGCAACAATTAATATGAGTTTGGGAAACTATGTGCTTATTGCAAGCAATTGTAAGGTGGTTCAGATCAGAGTAACCCGAAGTCCAAACCCCTCTCTCTTGCGATGTAAAAAGCAGGCAAGGCCAACAGAATAACTTGCTTACAGCAGAGCAACCGCACAGCCAAAGCCTGGATTCATAATTTGTTTCTTTAAAGTGCCTAGTAAATGATTTACTTTTTGCTGTTGTTTGGCAATTTAAATTTGGAAGAGGTGGTGTTGGCCTTCCAGATTTTATGACATTAGATTTATCAGCTGACGATAGCTGCGAAAATGGTTTGGCAAGTAATTTCTCAATTACACAGTTGCAATTTAAAATGTCCGCATCCATGTTTGTGGCCATCGCTCTGGTTAATCGACCTTAACAGTCAGACGACCAGAATGGGAATGAATAATTCTATACGAACTACGAACCAAGCCGAACGTAATTATTCATATATAACTCATAAGAGAGAAAAACTAAAAATCCAGCTCGTGTTCGTGTTGTGTTGTGAAGGTTCTGTAAAGAATAGCGCACCAACCTCACTACCACAGCCACAGGCCACACAGGAGAACAAAATAATAGAAATAATTTGGAATGGGACTGTGGCTCTGGCTCACTGGCTGTTGGAGTTGGATTTGGATGATGGGTGAACTTCTGTGGTTGAATACAATACACAATAACACAATATGCCCACACGCACACGACACACTCACTCTACGCCTGGAGAGTGGAACGTAAATGAAAATGAAACCACAAGTGTGATATGTGAATTGCAACGGGGTGCGCTCGATGTAGGAGAACACCAAGTCAGGTAAATTTATAAAGGAGAAGGGTTTTTTATTTTTTATTTTGTCTTTTTTTTTGTATGTTATTCTGCCTGGGCACGGTGCTCTAACGCGAGTTGAACACCCCGATGGATGAGTTTCATTACCACCAAATTACTTTGGCTTGTAATTGGAATGGAATAACGATACAGATTTTTGGATTTCGGCTCGATATAATTTTTGTAACATATTGTGTAGGTTTTAACCACTTATTCTAAAATACTCATTAGGTAATATGCAAAATATTTCAAAGAACAAGAAATGAGTTTTTGATTAATGAACTTTAATTACACATGAACTTGGACAGGGTGTGCAGAGAACACCTGCGCACCTTTGAATAAACGTCACTGAGGTACCTAAATCGTGTGAAAGAAAAAATGTATTGAAGCGTGTGTGGTGCAATATGAGATCCTAATATCAGTGCGTCAAGGTAAATCATGGGAAAGAAAAAAGTGCATTGGCTACTGGATGAAGTGTGTGTGGTGTAATAGGAGATGCTAAGTGCGCTGTTCAGTGTTCGCTGTATAGGGTAGTGTAGAGATGTTTATTCAATTATTTATTTGTAATAATAATATGCTTAAACTATTTATTTGTAGCATTAATATGCTTAAAACTAAACAGGTACTAAGGGATGTTTTGTTGAAAATATATCATAGAATTAGCGCCACTCAAGATAATTTCCTCTAAATGTCGGAATCTTTAGAATCGGTAATCTGGTCTCCGATCGTTGTGTCGACTGGTTTTCGACATTTAGTGCCGACGTTTTGGATGCCATTTTATAGAGGCACTTGTTTACCATTTTTTGAATTGGTTCATATTGCTTTGTAGCAACGTATTCATGATGGTCATCGCTGATTAATGTTTCTGACATGAATTGCTCATGTAGTTCCGTAAGGTTCTGCCACTGTCCAATGAGGAGCCTTTGTTGATACTCATGTATTTCCTTTGAGTAGTTGGCCAGTGTCTGCTCGAAGTCTTCGATGTTGCACCTGATTGCTGCCATTTTGATTTTGAGTTTTCTGAGGCGTTGGTTTTGCTGAGTATCATTTGAATTTTAGTTGACCTTCTGCTCCCTTTGATGGTTCCTGTTGTTCGGTCTGGCTGTCTTCGCGACTATGCAAATTAAGTTTGAGAGTCTCATACATATTTTGTTCTATTTTGTAAGTATTTCTCTCCATGTATGGCGTATCAGGCTTAACGACGTCTTTGATCTGTTGATGATTTCCATCAAACTCCGCCCAGATGCCTTCTATTATTTTTAGGCGTTCTGCTATATACGCCCTTGTCTTTCTGACTGAAGAGTCCTTGCCAATGTTGGTCTTGAGATTCTCCAGCTCTTGGTATAACGTTCTTTGTCTCGCGACAATGACGTATCGGTTTGTTATAATTATTTAAATTTGGTTTCACTTTCACTTTGTTCACTACCAGTGTTGGTCGCCCTGGTAACGCGTTGTTATCCTAACTTGGATGGTTAGCGATTGTTGATTATGGTACCAGTGTTGATCGCCCTTGTAACGCGGTTGTGTTTTAACGCGGATGGTTAAAAGTAAGTAGTCGATTGTCGAACCAGTGTTAGTCGCCCTGGGAACGCGAATTTAAAGATTGTCTGATATTTGGTACTGATCGTTTCAAACTCGAAGGACCATGAAAAAGTTGAGGAACTTAAAATTCTTAATTGACCCCTTACCTCTGGTGGGGGGAAGTCAACATAAATAATGAGTACACTCGGTGAAGTTTCTAGAATAACTCACAGTCTTTATTTTTCAAACTATCTTATATACTAAAATAATGCATATCTTACAATTTAATTTACAAATAAAATTTCCCAGACGGTTCATTTTGCATGAATAGTATACGTAATATAATACTCTGGCTTCGAATGCGAATGACATGGCGTGTGCGTTGCAGCATGTTGTTTGATAATATCATACTGCAGCGCGTGTAGTAATAGATAATGATAATTAAATAATATTATTGTTGTGCTGTCACAACACCACCATTAAAAAGAAAACGTTTAATGATAGTTTAAACACAGAAAAATTTAAATGAAATCCGCTTTGGATGAGTTTTTATTTTTAAAGATTTTGATGCGTACTTTATTTTTCACGCTTGTTCATGAAAAAAAATATACAAGATGGATGATTATTACTTTTTTCACATGCATATAACAAACGTCAAAAAAGAAAAAGGAAAGAACAACCTGAAGTTGGTTGTCTTTCATTAAGAGTTTACTAAGAGTTCCACATTTAGATGGCGCTATAAAGTAGTTTACAACTCGGCCAACCTGACACTTGGTCGACCTCGAGCAATAATTAATTTAATTACCTTACACTACGTTACATTTTCTTATATGAACTAAGTATTGCCTGGTTCCTGGGAGTCTACGGCCCCACTATTATACTTTAAAAGCCACTTACGTATTCGGTTAGCCTCAACAACACCGTCGTATGTAAGCTGAGTCAGCTGACAATTATTAATGTCTCGCAGAACATATCTATCATTACCAATCACTTTATGGACAATATACGGTCCTCTGTACACGCGCAAGAACTTTTTATTTGCTCCAATTGCAGTATCTATATTTCGCATGACTACAAGTGTCGGGGATTATTCTTCCGATCAAAGAGTGGAGTTAGAAAAGAAAACAAAAGACCAAGTACTTTTTGTTCAAACTTTATTGGTATCTCTGCCCTAGACAGAGTTGTGGAAATGACTGAGCCGAGCTTCGCCAGTCGAAGTCGCTCATCGCCATCGAACACCCCCATGGGAACCGAAACGCTTCGTCGTCAAAAGTCCCATAGATGCAGGGAGTCCAGTACCTGATACCAAGCCCACGCCTTGGATATCCACCGGCACAGTAGTAGGATACAGCCGACGCCAGCAATCACGAGTAGTAGACGTGGGTAATACATTTCGACACAGAATATTGTTGTTGCCGCCGCCGATGCAGTATTTATCCCCAACGGCATTAGACCATCAACGGCGGCGCGAGGTGTCAAGTACCCATGACCAAGTCATGAGTCCGACGACCAAGTTCAAGCAGCGAGCCAGTCAGGTGGTGTCCAGTATCAGCACGATGATACGTCGTATGAGTTGCTGGCGAGGATAGGCGACCGGAATGTGCCTCGTAAGCGGTGCACTATGAGTAGATAGTGACCAGTGCGGTTCGATTCCCAATGTATGTCACAATGCCTGGGTCATCGAATAGCTGTCGTTGCGGTTGTCAGGGGTTGCCAACCTTGAGTCGGCGCGTTTGCCAGTGGGAGGCAACCTTGATGGAAGGCGAATTCGGTCCAATACCGAACAACAAGGTCACCAACATGATAATGCTTGACATCCCTGCTGTGCCTAAGAAAATAATTCTGATTATACTCCACCGACCTATCTATTTCCTTCGCAGCATCTGCACGAATTTGAGATAGATCGCGACGATCACCCTGATTCATCTTCTCCTCCAAATATTCCGTGAGCTCATCGACCTTTTCACACCTCTGTTCCACACCAAATAACAAAATACTAGGAGAAATTCTGGTTGTACGGTGAATAGAATTATTAATCGCATATTCTTCCTGCAATAACTTACTAGACCAATCAGCATGATTTAATGGCTCACTCAACTTCCCAAGCATTACCTTGATTACTCTATTGACTCTTTCTACTTGACCATTTGCCTGGGGAGAAGCAGTAGCCACCTTGACATGCCCAATATTCCGCTTCGATAAGAAGTCTTCGAATTCGAGAGATGTGAAACATGTACCCCTATCCGATATAATTCTTCTAGGTCTACTATAATAACTGAAGTACTTTTCTAGAGCGGCGGTAACCTCTTTTGTGCTGGTAGATTTAGTTGGATATAGCTTAACATATTTCATAAAGGCGTCTATTACAACCAGAATATGTTTTCTCTTCGAGCTTATAGCAGGTAAAGGACCGAAGTGGTCAACATGAACAGTGTCAAACGGTATCGGTTTCTTGGGTATACTATAGAGATTCCTCTCGGTAGCTCGAACCGGCGTGGCATACATAACGCATTTAAGACAATTCATTATAAACTTTTCAATTTTCTGGCGCATCTTCGGGAACCAATAATGCGCTGCAATTTTCTCATAACATTTGTCAATCGCTTGATGTCCGAGTTTTTCATGTACCACTCGTATTACATTGTCTTCCATATCATTAGGGACATATAGGGCTTTATGTCCATTCCGCCTTATTTTAACAACAAGTCCATCATTCAAGTCAAATCCTTTCAATTCCTCAACTTCTAAGCGCTCACGCAAACCTTTTGTAATTTCATCTCGCTCCTGAGCAATCTGAACCTGAAAATCTACATCAGCTTCCATCCAAATGGACGAGACTTGGCATCTGCTTAAAGCATCCACGTGACCCATCGAAGCACCACTGCGGTGTTGTATTTTATAATTGTAATTTTCGAGTTCTAGGGCCCATCTCGCAATTCTAGCATTAACATGTTTCTTTTCTAATGTCATAGTCAGTGAGTTGCAATCGGTCACGATCTTAAAAGGTATCCCTTCTAAGTAGACACGAAATCGTCTTAGAGCGTAAATG
This sequence comes from Cheilosia variabilis, assembly GCA_951230905.1. NCBI lineage: Eukaryota > Metazoa > Arthropoda > Insecta > Diptera > Syrphidae > Cheilosia > Cheilosia variabilis. Next base: position 30,778,392 of record OX579677.1, read on the forward strand.
ATAGCAAGTGTTTCCAACTCAAAGCTGTGGTACTTCGATTCGGCAGGAGAAGTAGTTTTCGAGAAGTACGACACTGGATGAAACTTTCCATCCCCCTGGCGTTGGAGTAGTACAGCCCCAAAACCAGTTGAACTTGCATCAGCATGCATCTCCGTTTCCTTATCAGGGTTATAAATAGCAAGTATCGGCGCATTAACAAGGCGAAGCTGTAATTCAGTGAAAGACTCAAGGCATTGCTTGTCAAAGTCAGAATTAGCATCCCTCTTCAAAAGACTTTGCAGGGGCTTCGCAATTCGAGAAAATGACGGCACAAACCGTCTGAAGTAGGAAAACAAACCGATACATGAATGCAATTCCTTTTGATTAGTGGGTAACGGATATTTTTTTATGGCGCTGACATGAGACTCACTTGGCGCGATACCGGCAGATGAAACAGCGTACCCGAGATACTCTATTTCATTATAACAGAATTTGCATTTGCGTAAATTCAGCTTCAACCCTCGTTGAGTAATACGTCGCAGTATAGTTTCCAATAGCACCACATGCTCTTCGTACTCTGATGTAGCGATCAATATGTCATCCATATAAATAACTATCTTACCGGCATCAATTAAATCACGAAAGATAATGTTAATGAATCGTTGAAACACGGAAGGCGCGTTTTTAAGCCCAAATGGCATAATCAAATATTCCCATTGACCATTCGGTGTCACAAATGCTGTAAAAGGAATGGATTCCTCAGATACCCGTACCTGATGAAATCCGCTTTTTAAATCAAGAAGTGAAAAATACTTCTTGCCTTCAAGATATTCTATGCAATCCTCTATGAGCGGCAATGGTTGATTATCACGTACTGTGTTCTTATTTAACCCACATACGGATATCCCCACATTTTTTTTTTACTAAAACAATAGGCGAAGCATGTGGTGAGCTACTTGGCCGTATGATTCCGTCTTTTTCTAAATCTCTTATCATTGACTGAACTTTAGTTCGTTCATAAAAAGAAAGGCGCCTGGGGGCACACCGGAATGGGACACCGTCATTGATTAGATGAATTTTCATCTCGTAATCTAAAGGTTCTATATCTATATCTTAAGGCCTAACATAAGAGTCCATAATGAGATCACTTAATTCGGCACAGCAGACTTTGTCTAACTTGCAGTTTACGTTTAAATCATGTTCGTCTGGCACATATTCAATATTAAAAATATCAGGTATATCTAAGTTACGCCTGTTACCCGTATTACCGGCATCCAAAACTACTTCCACCCCCAGTGGCACACAAACAATTATTATCCTTAGTAAGGCCGTAACTATCAAGAACTAAAATAATATTCGGTTTTGAGATATGGAATTCATTATATTTATTAAGTGAAAGAAGGTTTTCCTTAGAATATCTAAGTCTTGTTTTGGTCAAATGTATCCCGAAGGAATTTAAAAAGTTGCGTCCCAAAATGACCGGCATAAACATCGCCTCGTCGGGTACAATATTAATCTGAATCTTTTCTCTTTTCTTTCCAAATTCAATAGTACATGTTATGTCGCCTAAAATATTTAATTTGTGTCCGCCAATTCCATGATATGGTTTTGGTGACTTCATCTGTGGCCATCTACTCGGAACACATGATTGTCTTATAAGACTAATTGGACTACCCGTATCAAAAAGAGAAAAAAAAACGAATGAATTCCAACTCCCCCGAATCAATTTCAAATGCAATACTTACAAAATTAACAGCTCTTATGATATTACTGGCATCGTCATCGGAGTCGTCCAGGGTTTCATTTACGGCAGCAGCAACTCGTTGTACGGCATTCGAAACGTCAGGGGTCAATAACTTCTTTGAGTTTGGGCATGACCTATGATCGTGACCCATTCTCCAGCATCGGAAACACGATCCATTCGGGCGTAGCGGGAATGGGCAATTTGGTTTTATATGCCCAGACTGGGAACAGTTGAAGCACGTAATACCAGAGACATTGGTGGCATTACGGGCAGCAGCATTAGAGACAGTCTGGTTAAAATATTTCCGTTGGTAGCGATTGATCAGCTGCTTCAATTCGGCGATTGTTCTAGCTCCCAGTAGTAAGTTAGCATTAGATATGCCACTGCCAATGCCCTCAATGATGAAGTCGACAATCTCCAACTCTTCTATGTCCGATCTCTTGGCAATCGCCTGCATGCTTAGCACTTAGCGATGCAGCGACTCCCCGTGTTTCTCCCACTTCCGCTGGCTCAGCATAAGGTACACATCCTGTCTAGTAACGGCAACATCGAATTCGTCAATCAGTGCTGGCTTTAGATCGTCGTAACACAATGCAGTCGTCGTTGATAAAAACACTCTTGCTGTTCCTGTCAGGGAGCGGCGCAAACTTAAGAGCATAAACCTCTTGTCGGCATTTATGGTGGACATAATCTCCTCGAAATCGCGAAAGAAATTCCGAACAGCCTGGGCAGGATTGTCACCACTAAACTTCGGGACGGCGTGTTCAATATCACCGAATTCTCTTCGTCGTTCGTCGGTTGGCACTGTCCTTTCTTCCAGATCGAGGATTTGTTTACGGAGTTCCAAAATCTCTCGCTTTTTCCGTAAACGGCAAAGTTCCTTGTCAAAAGCGTCAGTGTTATCTTTCTCTGTCATATTTTCAGCAGCATCAGCGGCAACGGCAGCGGCGGTAGCACCTTCGGCATGGATGTCGGCAGCGTCTTCAAAAGGGTCGTCTTCGGCAATAACCTTTTCAGGATTTTCTTCGGCAGGAACTTCTTCGGCAGGGGCATTTAATTCTTCGTACAATTTCCTCAACTGGGCTTGGGTAGCTGTTGCTGGAAATTGTACGTCGGCTTCCGTTAATGCTTCCATAAGCATTTGCTTCGTAATAGCACGCGGCATTATCGTTTGCACACAACTGGTTTGTCTTTAATTATTTATACAAAATATTAACAGGGTATCAGTACCCCACATCTGAGTTTTAAACACAGAAAAATTTAAATGAAATCCGCTTTGGATGAGTTTTTATTTTTAAAGATTTTGATGCGCACTTTATTTTTCACGCTTGTTCATGAAAAAAATAAATATACAAGATGGATGATTATTACTTTTTTTCACATGCATATAACAAACGTCAAAAAAGAAAAAGGAAAGAACAACCTGAAGTTGGTTGTCTTTCATTAAGAGTTTACTAAGAGTTCCACATTTAGATGGCGCTATAAAGTAGTTTACAATATCGTTGATATTATTATTATTATAATTTTTTTTAAATCTTACGTTAAAATTACAATCCTCATCTTTTTTGCGAGCTGCGGGGCAACGCAGAAGATTGTGACCCTTCTCTTGGTTCAGAGGTTCTTTAAAGTGCGTTTTGTCCGGGTTTGTGCACACTTGGGACCGGCGGTGTATTTTCGTCAGATTTTTTCCTTTGGGTAGTCCGATTTGTTCCTTTTTGGAGCACGTCGTTGAGTTTGACGCCTCCTACTACTGGCTGGGCTGTACCACTTGGTGTCTGTCGAAGTTCGTGCTTTTATAAATTCTTTATAGTAACCCCTTACCTTTGGTGGGGGGAAGCTACTGAGAATTGTTATTACCTCTACCGGTTCCTGCTCGAGCGCCAGTTATTGATTTTAAATAAATAGAGAATAAAGAATTATTTTCTTCTGAGACGGTGTCTGTCTTTATTGAGTAAATCTTATTCTAACCGAGATATTTTTGTGTGGTGCCATTTTAATTATTCAAGGCACCAAATGCATAGAATGCACTTTTTCTGTCGTAGCAATTTGATATCTTTGAATTCGTCTAGATTCCCATTAGCACACGTTAAAATAGCTTGTGCCGTAGAAGGCAAACGCTGAATCTATAAATTTCGTAAAACCGAATCAGAAAACTGATTGCCCGCGAGAGTAAAGTAAAAGTACTACTCTTTTAAGATTATCATATAACCCACTTGTTGGTGGGTTCAAAATAATGTCCCTACAAGTATTAACCGTTCGCGCATCCAATAATCCGAGCGCCGTAACAATTTCAAGTTGTCGGACCTAATTTGGGCTACCGCGAATTGACCCTCTAGGACCGCGAACCACACATCCGGATTTTCAGGCCAAAGGGGCAAATTCTTAAAAGTTAAAGCACTTACATTGTTATTTGTGGCTGCGTTTCTGCCACCGCTTTCATTTCCGCTGGCGGAGGAGTTGCTGTTCTGTTGGTCTTGTAACGGGGGTATTACTTTGGGGTGGAAGGGGGATGAAGGAGACGTCTAGTGGAGGAGGGATAGGAAGGTTGAAAAATGTTGGAAGGGATAAGGGAAGGACCAATTTATGAATGACGTGATTGCGATTGCGCATGCCTAGCGTATTGCTCTGTAACTAGCTCGTCGGGGAGGTGTGGATCCTTGCAATCAGTCGAACATGTGTACCCATACATAAAATTATTGCACGCGCAAAATGACCGGTAAAAAAAAAAAAAAATGGAAGAAAGAGAAAAAAATATAAGAGAAAGTAACGAAAAACTAATAAATAAAACAAAGGAAAATATTGTCCAGGTTGACAATAATCCTCCACAACCAATCACATCCGGAGGAAAAGATGTTATATCCTCCAAGCGGTTCCATGCCCACCCATCCGTGTGCCGAGGTCCGCTGAAAAGTAAAAATAAATGAACGGCACCCTTACCCTTAGGAGCCTGATGCCCCTTCAAAAAAAAACAGCAACCCTTAACCCATCACCCCGAAATGAGACGCTTCAACAAAATTTTTTTTTTTTTTAGAAATCCATTATCAGGAATTTATTCGAAAAAAAAAGAACATAATGATAAATTACTGCATAGGTATTAACAAAACTATTTAAACGGAAGGTTGGCAAAGAAAACTATTAAGCAACTTATCTTTCACATAATCGTAACGTTTTATTAAGTGGGTAAATAGAGGACGAGAGAAAAAAAAATGGTAACATATATGTAAAACGATTGATTGAATATACGTACACGTCTATATTTTGTTTAATGTTTGTTTTAGTATTTAGTATAATTAAGTTTTAAGAAAAAGTAACCAAATCTTCGTCGAAGTATCTATAATCTTTTTTTTTTTTTTAAACATCATTACAAAGAAAAAAGAAAGACTTACTGTTATTCCGGGTATCCACGTCGTCAGGCCTGATGATCTGGATGCAAGTTAGTCAATTTGCTAACGTTGTAATTCGTACACTTGCTGAAAATAGACACTTCACAAAAAAAAAGAATTGGTTTCGCGTTAGGTATAAATCAACACCTTTTTATTTTCGCGCCATAATTCACAAAAAAAAATTCAAACAAAAAAGAAAGGTTATCCCGTTCTTTTTTTTTTTTTTCTCTCTATCTATCTAGGTAGGTATATATGACTTATTCAAATATTTATTTTTAGGAATTAGGTATTAATATTATTTGCTTTAAGATATTTAATTACTCTACGGTTTATTAAATAAAAACAAAAAAAAAAAGGAGTATGAAGCAGAACGGGATCAAAGCACGACCAATTGCTGGAAAACTGGAACAGCATCATCAGAGGTTGTCATTGGATTTCACTGTCTCGAGTTTCGATTATTTTTTCTTTTCGTAAGCTCTTAGTTGGTTAATTGTTTCATTTTTGATATTTTTTTTTTTCCTTTTTTGTGTAGCGGAATTAACAATCGCGCACATTTTGCTCGCGTAGATAAACAAAGGCTTTAGGCTTTATATTTTAGCTTCCATCTTTGGTTTTTTTTTTTTTTTTTTTTATTTTTAGTTGGTTTCAGGGAACACAAAATAATACTAAGAAACACTTTTTTCGCCCGTGGGTATGTGTTGTGGCTTAGTTCTTCTTTCGCATTTGCGTTCAGTTTCAAAAAAAACAATTCGATACACTCGGTTTACTTTTAATTTAAAATTAGTTTTTTTCTTCTCTTTTTTTTTTTTGTATGTCGCACTGGTTCTACTTAAATTGGTTACCGAGAAACCGAAACTCACAACTCCGCACACTTGACCGAAAAACGCAATTAGTTCGTAGTCTCGCTTTTACGGACCGCTGCTGCCCTTTTCAAATCTTCCGCCCAACTGACTAACTCCATTCTGTTCTAGCCCTTTTTATTCTTTTCTTCTTTCCTTTGCCGCCACCCACTGTTATATATACCCGAAATGGGCTACCAAGCAGTGAACTGTGTGACACCCACACAATCACCGGAGAGAGCAAGTGCACTTGCAAAAAAAAAACATCGCAAATAGCTGAGCGTTTGCAAATTACCCGAGCTAGCGGGTCAGCTCTCATGTCAGCGCATGCATACATGTCACAGGTATAGCAGTTCACGGCGGTATATAGATCTGTGCTGTGATCAAGGTTGAGAGAAAAAACTGATGTTTCCCACGCTCGTACATTACATATGCAATGGCCCTACGGTAAAGCCTAATTGACTTAACAACCAGAGGTGGTGTGATGTACATAACCATCGGTTCTGTTAGCGAAATGCGGTATTGGATCATGCGATCATAGAATATCTTTCTAGACGAACAAAAGAAAGATGTACTTGCCAGTCCGACTTAACAAAAGAGAGGTGCCATTACAGTCTTCGAGCTGATTGGGGCGCTGCGATGTTGTGTCGTTGTTATTCCCTGGCATATTATTTTAATGCGTTAGGTTGGTGTGAGACCCTCGTTGAAATAGCTGTAGGAAGTACTGGATCTGAATACCGGTACCGTTGCTTGCCCTTTGCCCAAGGTTAAACTTGTACAGTTGCTTTAGTTACGGAACTCTTAGAGTAGTGCCGCTGTCGAACGATTCCATGCGGTTTTTTGATGACAGCAACTGGTATTGTGTGGTTTCTTGCTCCAGTATTAAGGGTTCTGGTGCAGCCTGTTCCGTCGAGACAAGAACGTCTCGCCTGCTTCGCAGTTGAAGCAAGATTCTCTTTTACAATACAATTTGCAAGGCACTCGAATGGCCGGTGTTGCCATTCGTAACAAACTTATTAAAACGAGGTGCACTGACAAAATACCCTTTGAAAAGTTTTTTTTTTTTTTTCATGAAACCAAGTAGTTCTTGGCAATTCCTGTCCTTTATCTTTTCATCGAAGACCGGACCAATTAAGCTTTTAAAATCCATCCATTTTTCTACCAGGCTGTTTTGTTTTTCGGGAAAGAAATCTGCGGAATCGGAATTTATCTAGAAAATTAAAGAAAAGTTGTTGTAATTGTATTAACTACTTTTTGTTTAGCCTTAAACTAGCTTAAAAGTATTACCAATATGCTGTTGCACTGATTTTTATAATACAATTCAATCAATGAAAAATAAAATGTCTAAATCAGAAAACTTAGTTCAAATAAATAATGTGCTATGTACCTAATCATATTCTCCAACCAAATAATAAAAAAGTAAAAGCTTTCTGTCTCCGTACAAATGTTTTTCTCCACTTTGATTTAACTTCGTCCCATGGTTCCCTATGGATCTGGAGCCACAAAATATCGGCCGAGCAGTCCTCTTGAACATAAATATGTACTCCTTCTTGTATTTCTAACATTTTTATTTAAATTTTGAAATAATTGCACCTTGGACATTTTCAGTTTCATGTTCACATGAATTTGATTTTATAACGCTAGTACTAGGCTCCGTGTTAGACCCTTTTTCTAAAAAGTCGAGCCCAATCGGTCGATAACGTCTTTTTGCATTATAAAAGCGACTATAGAGTCGTCCTGAAGGGTTCTCTTTTGATGCTCTGGGTGGTGGTGCAGAATATATACTCTATGAATAAAATGCTACTGTATGACTTTACTTGTATAAAAAGTTGAAAAATGCAATAATAATAATCGTTTTTAACCTCCGCCCTGAATGAGTCATAATAGCTAATTTTATAGCTATTATTGTGCTATTATATATTATATATTTCGCCGATTAAAGAAAACTATGTGGATTAAACTTTTCAACTTTAATTCTTCTATACTAAAATACTAATGACAATTTAAATGTTAAAAGGAGGAGGCATTTGCCCCAGCACAACTCTTCATCGCCAGATTCCGATTCTATAATGATTTGGTTATACACGCGCACAAGCAAAAATGCTTGATGGAGTTTTGAGTCGCCACTGAACTGCGCGCGTTCATCGTGACAGTGTTCAGACAAAAAAAATAGCGAAATCGCTTTGTTAGCGCTTTATACCTCGAATGCGTTCTCTTTCGAAATTCGCTTTTGTTTTACTGAAAGTGCATGTCCGCTACAAGACCTCACGAAGGCGTTTCCTGCTTAGGTTTGGAATTGCTTAGGTTTTTTTCTTCATTGTGTGAACCATGGCCGAGGCAATTTCTTTCAGATTTGTTTGGGCAGATTAATGTAAGGAAATAGTAAAACACATGTAGGATAACACTTGATTTTATCGTTTTTTACATATTCATCGTGCTACTTAAATTAACTTTACTTAACTGACCTCCTTCGGTCGCCCTCAATACTCAACTGAACTGACTCTAGTCATCGTCATTGTAGTCAGTGAATATGCGTTGGTCGGGCTGTCGTTATTCGACTGTGTGTGTTCCTCTGTGTGATCTTGATGTTTATCGAAATTAGCTTCAAAACATTAACAAAAATCAGTTAGTCTCAAAATGAATATTTATTACGATATTTGCATGTCTTTGTTTAGACCCGTAAACACATTTTAGTTTCTTCGTTATTATAAAAATTGTAAATATTTGTAAGAGCCCGTGCAGATCTTTTGGTCTGAGTACTTTTAACTTTACTTCTTAATTGTTATCCTTTTCAATCCTTTTATTTTCTTGACAGTAGGATTTATAATAACTGCGATTTGTCAACAAAACCCACAGAATTCTTCAAAGCACCGCAATGGTTGATAGGGGACAATGCTTATAAGTTAACATCATCTGTTATCACACCGTACCGATCAAATTAAACTGAAGGAACCCTAGAAGAACGAACTAATTTTAATAAAACTTTGAGTACATATCGAATCAGACTTGAACATTGCTTTGGCCAACTACATATTTTCCTGCTGTTGAAACGAAGTTAAAGTTCGCGCACTTTTAGAGATCCTAAAGGAGTGAATTTATTGAAATAAACTTAATTTAAAAAAAATTTACATTTACAGAATATTTACATATTACATGCTAATAAAAAAATTGCAAAATCCTAAAAGTTATTCTTTTGGTCTGCACTTAATTTTAATTGCAGTTAAAACTTCTTAACACGCTGCTGTGACTCAACTTCTAGTTTTCCATTTTTTTCATCTCCATTTCCTTTTTCAACGCATGCTTACTAAATTCCCCTTCGTTTTTTGCCGTTTCCTTTGCTAGTTCCAATTGCTTGGTCTCTAACTGTAGTTGCTACTCCCATATACATATTTCAAATTGCATTTTTTTTTTCCTGGATTGCAGCCAACAGCGAAATTGAGCCAGAATTGCATTTGGGTTTTTTCTTAGCTTTTTCCGCAATTAAGTTTATTTTTGAAGGTTTCGAATCTGGTCTCAGTATTGCTCGTTGATGTTTCTGGAAAAGGGTTTGTTGAAGCTTGCTGTGCTGTCAGCGAATTCCGTGGGTGAAATCTGTGAAGTTGCTTCCGTTTTTGTGTCCATGATATGTGCGCATGATTTTGTAGAGTGTAGTTTGCGGTATTTATACTAGTGCTGCAATGTTGGTGATGTGTGGATTGCTATGCATACACATGAAAAGGGGCGTGGCGGGTGTATTTGGGTGGCGCTAGTTTTACCCACGAAGCACTGAAAACACGGTAGGGGTCTGAGGAACTACGCCTCACTTTTACTGTATACTCGCCGCGGACTTATGAGTCACATGAGATATAAATACTTGACGCGCGCGTAATATTTTTTGAAAGTCAAATTAAATTTACGAACTGAGTTCACGTTTTTATTTCATTTAAACCATGGTATTTGGCAGACCGAAAAGAATTACACGTATTTGTTTATTTCACGTATTGTCACGTAAAATTTGTTGCGCCACGGCAACTTATTTTACGCTTAAGTGATTTTCCCAATGAAATAAATCACAACAAATTCGTTTTCCAAATATCCCTTTAATTATTTTTTTTTTTTTACATTAATATGTTCCATTAATTCTTTTGGCCAAGTTGTAGACGAGGCGAGTGGTCTCTGCGGTTGTTGGATCAGCACTGTTTTGTTCGTTTCCTTCTTGTCACGAAGAAACCTTAGACCAAGTCCAGCACCCCAGATATGCGTCGCCTTTAGAGTTTTGTACCATGTAATGGGTTTCCACAGCTCGTTTGCAATGTACGCCCCACCGCCAAGAGTACAGACTATCGCGATGATTGTGTATATCTTCGTCATGTTGTTGTTCTGTGGTCTGTTTTCGGCGTTGTCCTCTTTTTATCGCACCATTCAATTCAAGTGGGTGATGAATCATCACTTAATTGGTTGGTGGTTCGGTGTCAGCCAGCAATGAGTCAGGCCGCAACAGAGTATCGAATGTTGATATTATGTCAGCCGACAGTGGGTCAGGCTGCAACATAATATTTCCTTATCGGCGACTTGTTGTTAATTGACGTGATATGGTTTACTTCGATGCATTCTGGACTAATGGCCTGGATAATCGTATGACAATGCTTTGTCATACATTGTCGAATGGTTTGTTCTGCCTTTCATGTTGCTAGTCGCAACATAATTGTTTAAAAATTATGTTTACACTGCAACGATTCATGTAAAATTAATTCTTATTATATGTTTTAAACACAGAAAAATTTAAATGAAATCCGCTTTGGATGAGTTTTTATTTTTAAAGATTTTGATGCGCACTTTAATTTTCACGCTTGTTCATGAAAAAAAATATACAAGATGGATGATTATTACTTTTTTCACATGCATATAACAAACGTCAAAAAAGAAAAAAGGAAAGAACAACCTGAAGTTGGTTGTCTTTCATTAAGAGTTTACTAAGAGTTCCACATTTAGACGGCGCTTTAGTAGTTTACAATGTATTAATTTTGATTGAGGTAACGAAAAATAAAAGTATCAATTTTAATTTTAGTTTAAAATTCGTTTATTTAATACAGCAACTCGTGCTGTTGCTTCCGTAATAATTAACCTTATAATAAAACTTTAGAAAACCACGGCAGAACTTTTAAAAGAAAGACCGAAACATTTAAGAAATATGACGCTTTAATTCGGAATGTTAGTTTCTACTACCAAAAAACAAAGGGGTTTTGTTCATTATATAGATTTACTTAACATGAATAATGCAATAAAAGCTTTAAGTTCAAAAAATGTAAATGTGTGAGTTGAATAAAGTAAATAGGTGAAATACATAAGAAAAAGGAGTTGCCAATATAATTTTTAACAAACCTGATGAGGCTTGTTCCTTTCTCTATTTATTCTGTTTCGCAGAACAGATTAAATAGATCTATAACCAATGTTATGTTGTTGTTATCTCTTTTAGGGGTTGTTGGTGGTTCTGATATAACAGTTTTATATATACTGAAAACACACTATAATAGGTATAATTCTTGTTTCGTTTTATTCTATACAAAAATGACTGCCCTTTTCAGGCTTTTTCCAAAATCGAATGAATTACAAAAATGCCGGAAGTTGTATATACTTATATAAAGAGAATGGGAATTAGAGTTTCACACAAGAGTGAAGTTAGTTGGAGTTGAGAACAAACCGCAATGACTTAAGGCGAGGCCACAAAATTCGCAAACTTTACAATACATACAGTTTTTGTTACGATTAATGTAAATTTGGGATTTTACAATAGATAGGAGGCAATTTACATTTGTTGAAACATTTGGGCTATGTATATCAAATACATATAGTTGCAAAAATTGCCAAACAGAGTGGCGCTCCTTTTGATATTCCAAATCAGACACCCAATGAATTTTGAAAGCACACGAAAGTGCTTTTATAAAAAATCGAACTTATGTATAATACTATCATACACTACTTGTATACTATTTACGTTTGACTAATCGTCGCTTGCGACTATTAATGCGAACGGTTGTGCTCCGTATCGGATCTGCAAATTCTAAATCTCCGGAGAATGAATAAAATAAAAAGCCTGCGTAGTTGAAGAGTCGAACAAGAACTAACGAAAAAAACTTTATTTTCAAGCAAAAAGTAAAAGAGCAACAAAAAATGAGTTCTTATTGTATAAGTTAAACTTATTCAAATTAATTTTGTTTAAAAAAATATATTTTATTTCTGAGGAGAAGCCTCTTCTTTTATTAGAATCCAAAATACAACTGAAAACTTAATCTAACATGCATTGCCTTGATGACTATGTTGGACTTACAGCTACGTGCGGGAATGCGGGAATTTGTCGTGGTGTTCGGATGGGGTGTCGTCTTACGTTACTCCAGACGCTGGCTTAGCAGCACGAATACCGCGAGTGGTTGTTGAAGTTGCTGCAGGTGCTTTTCTGTACGAGGCAGATATCGGGTTGTGACGAATGTAATTAAATTTATGTGGCGTCAACTTATATAATGAGCATCATATTCATATATGCATGTCCGCACATCTGCCTGCTGAAGGTCTCGCCGCTCGCCGCTATGTGCTGACCGTTGCCTGTGCATTCGTGTCATGTTCTGTCGCCTGATCATCGCCGTCGTCGATGCCTGCCTGCTGGGTTTTTTTGCACATATGTGCATATCTCTGTTGTTGTCCGCACTTCGTTGGGGAATTTTTGCTTTTTGTTATATGCTGTCTGTCGTGTTTATACGGTTATTTTCCTTGCCTTTTTGTTATATGCTGTCTGTCGTGTTTATACGGCTATTTCCTTACGTCTGATTACATCGCCTATTCTTCCTCAATCCGTAACAGGTTGCATACGCAGATTATAATTACTATAAATGACCCAACGTTTGTCAGTAGCTTCATTAAAAAACCTAGGGGCATCAATCCTAGTAATAAAGGTATTTTGGCTATCAGCAATGCTGAATTTCCATACCTTTTTTGTTATTGTGTCATTAATATGACCTCCAGGTGGGAGAAGAGCATGTATTTAGAAGTAAGGCGAAATTGATGTCCTGCAATCCCTTATATTCGTTTAATTGCAGCAACTTACTGCTACTCAGTTTGTCTTTGATTCTGGTTCCCATCAATGGAACGATTTCCTTTAGAACATCGCTCTAACCTTTTTGAAAAATCCTCATTATTACTTTGCATTATACGAAAATAATTTCTATAATTTCTTATGAATGTATAAGTTACGTTTGTTTGTATTAAAACGTTGAAAAAAATATTTTTTTGGAGCTTGAGAGCTCTTTATTGCGGTAAATTATTAATACAACTCAACTCTAAATCTATTTGTTACAAATATTTATAAGATAAAACACACAACGTTGTCGCAAGTGGTCGCAGACGCTGAGTTGGTAATTTCTGCGGAATCCGGTTGTCGACTTGTTGGTTGTGGGGTTTGATGACATGTGCAACCTGTGGGAATTGATGACTTGTGTGGAAATGAAGTGCAATGCGATCCCGCATGTGCACGAGTTTTATGACTGTGGCGGAAGTTGATTGACTTTTGTCTCAGTCAATATTTTAGGTGTTAAATTATACAGTCCCCGACTTATATAACGAAAAGTTATATAAGAAACAAAATTTACTGTGTTTCCACGTACATTTGTTATTATATGAGTGTTTCTTATATCCGTCGTGGACTGTATACTGTATATACTCGTACAATATACAGTGGAAGTCGCTCATAACGACGGTGTAGGGACCGAGGAAAGGCGGTTGTTATAACCGGCGGTCGGTATATCCGACTGCCCGCCACAAGAAATCAGAAAAAAAATTAAAACATTTTAAAACAAAAATAATTCATTTTATTTTGAAATTATTCAAGAGGAAATTAAATTTTGTTTTACATTTCAAAGTTTAAGAAAAAAATCATGAATTTTGGTTTGCTTTTGATAGAGGCAATTTAAATAGGCAGAGTTAAAATCTGCTTCTAAAACAGAAAGGGTATTAATTGTGTTCTAACAAACAAAAGTCCGCAACAATTCAATAGCTTTTAATGCTTCCAAGGCTGTAGGAGGAGTTACGTTATATTCTAGCTCATCATCATCTTCATCTTCTCCTTGACGAGCTACCTGCCGTACAATATCGTCGTCAGTTTCCATCGATGACGTCAAAACATTATCGTCAATATTAACATACTGCTCCCATTCTTCAGCTGTTACCACTCCGTTTATAATTCTAACCGCTAGTTCGCTCAATGGAATATCGTCTTCTTCAGTGAAATCCAAGTCTGCAATCAGAGGCGCTAATGATAGAAAACCAGCATGCTTCCAGCAATTTGCCATGGTCTTCTGCGTGACTTCACTCCAAGACTTGGATATCATGAGCACAGCATCCAGGATAGAAGGATTAAAAGAAATATCTGAATCAATCATTTTCAGAACAAATAATTTACGGAAGTGCACTTTTAAATTCTTTATTATTCCTTGGTCCAAAGGTTGCAAAACGGATGTTGTGTTTGCAGGAAGAAATATCAGTTTTATGGATTGTAAGCTTTCCACGTTTGGATGACTAGGACAATTATCTACAGTCAAAATAATTTTCTTGTTTTGTCGCTTTAACTCCTTATCCCATTTATGAAGATAATGAGCAAAAATATTTGACGTCATCCATGCAGTTTTATTTGCTTCATAAAAGACCGGTAAGGACTTAACATTTTTGAAGCAACGAGGGGATTTCGATTTTCCTATCACCAAAAGTTTTCTTTTTATCGATCCCGTCATATTGCAAGCAACCATAACCGTTACTCTATCTTTGGAGAATTTTCCACCCATGCAGCGCTCGCCTCTAAACCGGAGGGACTTATCTGGGGCAAGCTTATAGAATAATGCGGTTTCATCAGCGTTAAAGATGTCCTCATCTGAATAACCCTTTCGAAGATTAGGCCAAACTTTTTGAATCCATTCGTCACACAATGTCGCATCGACTTTGGCTGCTTCGCCTGAAACTTTTCCAAAAACAATGTTGTGACGTTGCCTAAAGCGTCTTATCCAGGCCTCAGAACATCTGTAGTCTTTCTTTCCGAACAATATTCCAAACTTGTTAGCTTGGCCGATAAGAATTGGTCCATTTATTGGGATATTTTGTCTTCTCTTACTCTTAAACCATTTCAATAACGCTTCATCGATTTCAGGGTTGGTTGACTGTCGATTTTTTGGATTTTTTATGCAGCCTTCTTCAAAGCTTTTTTCAGTTTTTTCACGATTTTTCCATATTGTTGATACGGTTGAATGTGAAACACCAAATTCCTGAGCGATTGTAGTATTTCTTTCGCCAGACTCCAAACGGAATATAATCGCTGCCTTTTCTTCTACAGAAAAATTCCTACGTTTTCCAGAACTTATAGCTGGAAAACTAAATGGATATCATAAACTCCTACTGTATCACAAAATTACAAACCTTTTTATCCAAAACGCATTAACCGCAATTAAAACTAAGAGCACATGTCCCAGCGACAGATTAAATAGACTGCAATAATATTCAACAAATATGAACAGCTGCACAATGTGGAATGTTCATTTTCATCGGCAACACAACAAACCGGGGTGTCACTTTGTAAAATCACAAAAAAAAGTCAGTGTTTTTTATTTTCCTATCCTTCCTCCTTCCGTCGCTATAAGCGATGAAAACGATTGATTTTCTTTCGGAAATGGGTCGTTATATCCGACACGTCGTTATATACGATGACGTTATATCCGACGGTAGAATACCTAAAAACGTAAAGAAACCAACCAAATGAAAGGAAAGTGGACGTTATAAGCGACTAGTCGTAATAAGCGAGGTCGTTATAAGCGAATTCCACTGTAATGCTCAATTTAAAATTATTAAATTTTAATACGAAAAAAACCAACCAATTTCGAATTTGATTTGACATTAGAATTTTTTTCCTCGCTTATGATCTATATGTTTTTTTTTTTAATTTTTATGGTTTGTAACAAACGTGATATCTTTGATATATACCTAGATCATTTATAGGAACAACGAAAATGTTTTATTTTATTTTACATATGTACGACTTACCACTCTTGACCACTCTTCAATTACTCTGGAAATGTCCTTGTTTTCTCCTTCTTCTACCGTTGACTTCAATTTACTTTCCAAAGTGGAAAACGGAGCTGGGTGCGTTTTCAGCCACTTATGATCTTCCGAAGGTATCACAAGTATATCTAGATCTTACGAGAAGAAGTTTTAGTATTTTATACACAAATTTGTGTACGTTCATTTTACAGCAATTTTTTAGAAAATACGATCTCTTTTTATGTAGCAATAGGTACTAAAAACGATGGATCTACGAAAATTTGTAAAACGTACCTTCTTCATCGGGTACGCTTAACAAATCTAAACGCTTTCTTTTTTTTAGTGAAAGTTGGGAATCCATTTCGCCGCAGCCTGGCTAGGACAGTTTTGTAAACAGAATAAAGGCGGCCCTTTCTAGCAAGTTCGTTATAGCAGGTACTCTGTAAAGTATCAAAGAAAATCTTGGTTTACAGAATTATTTGTATTACCTTTGGCTTATTTGGAAATATCATACATATTTTGTTTGATAGAGAGATAAAATCTTCGTGCCGCATAAGCTGTTGAGCATCAATACAGTGTCGGATGCTTTCGGCTATTAAGTCCGTTCTCAAATATTCTGGCAAAAAATTGTTTGATTCGTATGCTTGATTGGAACTTCAACATTCTATTTTTTGGTTTTTATAATTAACATATAATCATATATAATATTTTTATTTATTATAAACAAAAATTTCAAATTAGTTTAAAAAAAATATATTGTATTTTAGTATAATTAAAATAAATAATATTTTTATTTATTATTAAAACATTTTTTTTTTTTTTCATTAAGATAGGTATTCGAAAAAGATTTTCTTATGGCAGGTCGTCGCTCTAGGTGTTTGGAGGTGTCTGCAATAAGCTTACGGCGGTAATGCTGTAACCAGTGACGTTTATTCAAAGGTGCGCAGGTGTTCTCTGCACACCCTAACCAAATTCATTATTATAATGCACTGAGCTTAAGTTCATTATGACACTCATTTCTGTTTCTTTGCAATAAATTATGTATTAACTAACCAGTATTTGTAAATTAATAGTTCAAATCAACATGTTGAAATAATTGTATCGAACCAAAATCCAAATCTCCCTGTATCAATAATTCCAATTCACAGTCAAAGTGACTTGGTTGTAATGAAACTCACCTATCGGTTCGGGGTGTTCATCTCGCTTTAGAGCACCGTGGACAGGCAAAATAGCATACAAAAAACAAGACAAAATAAAAAATAAAAAACCCTTTTTGCCTCATAAATCTACCTGGCTTGGTGTTCTCCTGCATCAAGCGTACTTCTTTCCATTTTGCTTCGCACTTCTTGTGTTTCATTTTCGTTTTTGTTCCACCATGAAAAACATAGAGTTGTTGTGCTTGTGCGGTGTGCCTACAAGCAAAACACAAGATCATGCAAGGTACAACATACAACTATAACTATACTATAGCAGCCAGAGCCGGAGTCCCATTCAAATCCTAGTGCTTCGTTCTCCTGTGGTGCGCTATGCTTTGCAGAACCTGGAATTTTATATAATTATTCATTCCCATTCTGGTCCGCTGAGTGTATAAATATGGAATAGAATATGGAGGTCGGTTGCAGCAACTGAAAAAAAATATGAATAGGCATTCGAATACATATTTTAAAATTGCAACTGCTTTAATTGAAAAGCTACTTGCGAATCCATTTTCACAGCTGTTCGGCTGATAAATTGGAAATATGTAATTTATTATATTAGGCCAACACTAGCTTCTCCAAATTTTAATATATCTTTATTAGGAACTTTCATGAAAAAAATTTTGAATTCAAGCTTTGGTTGCGTGGTTGCCATTCTATTTATAAGCAAAGTTTTCTGTTGGCCTTACTTTCTTTTTTTAAATTATCTGATCGTTTTAGAGTTGCTGTAAATAAGCACATTGTTTCCCAATAGAAAAAGGAAAAAACAAATATAAGTTTACCTACAAAAAAACTTAGTTAGGATATCGTTGTCTATCACGTCCTCGTATAGGGTCCTGGAATAGGACAAAAAATACACTATCTTACTACGGTGGAAAATATAGTGAACACCCTACTGAAAGCACCACGGCACGTCACTGGCTGTAACCCTAAGTACGCTAATCCGATGATTAGAGCGGTTACAAAAATCAGCAAGAGTACTGCAGAGGTCATGTCCGTGGATTTTTCTGGTGAGATGGTGGAAACTGCAACTACTTGCGGTCCAGTTGTAACGTAATTTAAAAATTTATATTTGTAACCATATCTGTATATAGGTATATAACTGGTCGCTCCGCAAGCAACCCTTGCCTCGGATCGCCAGGTTTTCATTTATCAGTCATCAACACCATAGGGCTGGACTGATTTTGCAAGATTATAATATATCCTTATACAAATACGGGCCGCGAGTAACTAATAACCTCGGTGACTCACGCGGCTTACTAATAAAAACCTCCTACGCTCCGATACCCCTATGACCCCGCGCACTACAGGACCTACGAGGGGGTCAGTCCGGGCCACCGCATAGAAGGGTGTTCGATGCGTATGCAGCTCAGGCATGCTAGTCGTGCTCCGTCCTAAGCTCGTCGGAATGGGGGGGTTCTTGCCGCCTACACAATCGAACTGTGTCACATATTTACATGCCTGTCTCCGGGTGGTGTTTGAGAATTTCTGATAAAAATGAAAGGAGCTCAAATGGTTCTGGTTCGCCCCCACTGTCATAGGTTGGCTACATTTCTGCTTGCTACTGACCTCAATAGATATCCCGTGGTCCTATACGTTGCATTCCAGATTCCGCGCGAGAGAGTGAGATGGGGTGTCTCTCTCTGAGGGTAACCCACCCCTATGGTGAAAGGGGGTTAATAATACTCCCTATCTACCACCTTGGTGACTAATTTCCTCTGTTATACTCTAGTCACCCCTATGAAAATAAAACAACCCTGACTCACTGCATCCTAATGCTTACGCTGTCCACACCTCCTGAAAATACTTAGCTTTGTAACTTGGTCATCTCGGACTCCCCACGCGAGTAACTGGCTGCATTCGGCGCCAGGTCCATATGTCGGAGAGGGTTAGGAAACACCCGTCCTAGGTAAACAACAACAATAACCAAGACCAATTTCTTTACGGAATTTCAGCGTCACCCATAGGGTAGATTCATTTAATTTCAATTAACTAAGTCTACGTAAATTTACATGGGTGGAAAATACCTACACAATATATCTAATCCTTACATGCTACAATCTATAGGCTAGCGCTATTGCCTGAACTATGAATATCGCCTTATAGAAATAAAATTCATTTAGTCGTTAACCGAACAATCTTAAATACACCAGGTAATGAATTATAAAAGTAAACAAAGTACTAATAAAATGCAAAAGATATATCCGCATCCTGGTAACGGATCAGCATCGAGGGGATCGGTTAGCTAAAGCTATTAAGGACGATTCCACACAAAAAAAGGTGTGGGGACGCGAGTTTAACTGCATTTATTCTATTATTCGAAATCGTCAAAATTTGTACCAAGAAGAAATGACCAAAACAAAAAAAAAATTTTCAAACATATGATTCCCATAAAAGGGGGACTTACCATGACTTTACCCGTAAGGGATGCGGATGTTTCGGAGTCTTCTGCAGGGGGGATGGTGTGCACAGCATCTCCTGAGGCATCGGTGAATAACGTAATTCTAGAAATTCGCCAGCTCGTCCTGCTGGATGTCTGCGGTTCCGGGTCGGGTCGTTAGGCCGCCCGCGTGCTGATGAAGACTGATTCGCGTGGTAGCAGGGTCGGGTCGTTAAGCCGCCCATGTGCTGATGAAGAACTGATTCGCGTGGTAGCAGGGTCGGGTCGTTAAGCCGCCCATGTGCTGATGAAGAACTGATTCGCGTGTAGCCGGGTCGTTAATACGGAGTGGGGGGGGGGGGGGGCTTTCACAGAGTCATACCGCCGGCGTAACACAGGTTCACTGGGTAGCACCAAGGGGTCGGGGGAGAACTTGCACGAGGTCTTCACTGTCCATAGTTTGACACTGTTTTCACCATCGGCGGTAGCGTGCCCTTAGGCCAGGCCAAAATGATGGAGGCGATTGGGTCTTTATGCAAAAAAAATATTTCTGCCAGTGTTTCTCGGTCCGATGGGGAGGTTTACGCAGAGACACTGAATCATTTATCACCACGGGGTCACTTTTGTTTTAACGTTCACTTTCGCGCACACGGAGAAATTTTCTCTTTGGGTAGAAATCCATTTCTCATTCTAATAATTCTCGGAAGAATAAATCTTCAAATTAATCTCGCGCACGACCACCCACACTGTACTGCTCCCGATCACGTCCAAATACCAACTGACTCTACAGCTAAGACCGATGCTGTACCACACTACTTCGCTATGGAAACGAACAACAAAAAAAAATACTGCGCTTCGCTCGAAAAGGTAGAAAAAAAATTAGCAAACCAACGAAAAAATTGCCACGTCGAGGGACACCATACTAAACCATCGCGCGATACTTCATATAAAAAAAACTTGTCTGCCACAAGGAAAATAAAACGGCACGATGAGTCGACGTCGGCGACCAATAGGACATCCGCGCCACCGCACAAACCAGTTTGACTACCCCCTTTTTGTCTCTCTCTCGGTTCCTATGGGATACCTACGAACAAATATACTGCGCAATTAACCTGCTGCCAAACTGACAACGTCACCGGCCTAGAATAATGGTTTTTTCTCATTGGGTCTTGTCTAAGCTTCTTTTAGCAAATATCCCCCCCCAGGGATTCGGCAGAGCCTATGACTTCCTGTGTTCCGTGCCTAGGTGTATGCAACAGTTTTATTTGATTTTTCTTTATTTTATTATTTTATTGGAACCAGTGGTTCGTTGGCTTTATCGAATCGACTGAGACCGAGGACAGTTTTGAATCAAAAATTCACAACCGGATGAATAGACGTTAATGTTCACTTAGGCGTTTCCCACACAGTGTTGATTATTTCTTTACTTTCCTGTCCTCCCATCGGACCAGGTTTGTAATTGGGCTGCAGTATGTTCAAAAAGGCGATGGAACTGTCCGGCGTCTATATTCCTCCAAGGTCAGGGGTGGCGTAGGTTCTTGGAGCGTAGGTTCTGGCGGCGATGTTGTTTTGAGGAGTTCAGCCTTTTGGATAAAGGTGGCTGCGAGGGCCAGACTTTCCTCATAAGTCATAGGGGAACTCTAATTAACATAGGAAGGTTAACTTTCCTCCTGGCAGGATCGCCATGTAAAGTTGACTGGTCCTGTGGTCAACGTTCGTACCTATGGTACCCACTAGCTATGGCTATTGCGCCTGCAGCTAAAACCTTTCGGCAATAAATTGCACACCAAAGGCGAGGACCATCAAAGGCAGGGACTTCAACTCAATACTCTGGTTACGGCTCGTAAGCCAAATCAAAACGAGTAGTATCGTTCGTAGTTGGAAAAGAAGTCAATCATTATTGTAACACAATGTCTCTTATATAAGTTATTTGAGTGTGAAAATTCTTCCGAAATTAAACTACACTTCTTGATGACTTGATGAAAAGTGTCTCTTTATAACGTAGGTTTCCCAGCCGGGGTAGGCTGAGCGGGAATGTCCGGGTCCGGTTCTGGGGAACTAAGCGAGGGGAGAAAGAGCGGATCGACGGCCCAATAGACCAAGCACCGAGGAAAACGAAATAAAACACTCTTTTACAATTTAGAATTCAATTTACTTTCTTTAATTCAAATTTACTAATGCTAATGTGGTGCTGACGCGTGATGCCGCTTGTGGCTCTGGTTACTCACTGCCCTCAGTCTCGGGCGGTACTTCCTTTTATACAGCGTCTACTGTTGTTGTCGCCATCTATTGTTGAATGTTGTTTGTTGCCGTTGAAAACCACTACTGTTGAAACCACTACTATTACCCACTATTGCGTCTACTGTTACAACTACTATTCCAAGGAGGGCCGAGTACCTGGGCCGCAGTCGCTGTGAACCTCTCTTACTACGAGAGTCGGTGATAAAACACAATAAACGTTCACTTTTTTGTTCCTTCTTTATTTATTATAAACAAAATTACATAAAATGTTTCGTTCCTTTTAAAATATAAAAAATAGTATAAATGTTTGTCTTAATTTTGTTAATATAACAATCGCAACAGCTCCCTCGACTACCGAATAACAACTGACTATTCAACAGCAAAGAAGAATTCCAAACGACGCACACAGGCGGATTTTCCAAAAAACATGACCAAAATTATTTTTTTGTGTTTGGTAGCTAATTATTGTAAAAATTCATCAGAAAAAGATAGTAGTAAACAAAAAACATTTTTTTAGTAAAATTTGTACAATTTTATTATACATATTAGAAAAACTACAAAAAAATCACGAAAAAATAAAGAATTTAAATTGTATGAAAAATAAGAAAAAGATAATAAAAGGTAATGAAAATAATAAAATTTTAAATTTTATTTGAATAAGTAAGAAATAAAATTAAAAAAATGTTTCATTGCTAATAATGTATAAATAGAGTAAAATATTTTCACTAACTTTAAGGCTCTTGTTGTGAATCTGAAACTAACTCTGTTTCCTCGATTTCTGGTTCTTTTAGGAACTGCAAAACTTCAGAAGGATAGGATTTTTAAAAGCATCGTAATTTCTTGAGGAGGCTAACCATCGACTTTTATATTCATATGCAAACTTAGTTAACATTTTCTTTGTTTCCTCTGAGGCATCAATGTTAGTGAAACTTCTTACTTTTTCTGCCAAAAAAAATATTTTTTTCTTTAAATTCATGAGATGGACAACTTCTCAAGAATTCAGTAAGCCGATTTCTTGACAGAAAAATAAAACTTGATTGTGAGCCTGTAGCAAAAAAGCAAAAAAAAAAATCATATAGGCAACCCTTTATTTTCAGTAATTTCAAAAGCTTTACTTGACGATATCTTGCAACATCGCAAAATATCGCAACTTTTTGTGGTGATTCCTTAATAAGCATATATTAAGCTAAAGTTTAAGCTATTTAATATTGCCAGACTCTACCGGAAAACAAAACTTTTTCTTTATGAAACAAAAAACTACGATTTTTTTGTTTGTCTCAAAAGTACTTATTTTGGACACCTTTTAAATCTACATAGCACTTAAAATTACATAAAAAGTTTGAATTAGAACTATTCTACTTACCACTAGCAACAGATTCCATAATAATTTGTTTTAATAAGTTCTCACAGAAAATTAAAAAAAAACAATGCAAATCAACCACTCACCAAACACCAAACTTGGTACTGCACGTGATTCACAAATGCATACACTTTAGAAGCATCAACTAAAGAAACGGTAGCAAAAAAAAAATAGCGGGATTTTTCAGATAATATGCTCATGTAATATGTAAACAACTTGGCATGCAAAAAAAGCAACAAATTAGAATTTTTTTTTTAGTTTTGGCCATGTTTTTTGGAAAATCCGCCTGTGTGCGACGAACAGTGTTTCGCGTAGAACAAGCTAGGTGCACAAAAATATTGGTGGGTGTTTTTCGGCTTGTATTGGGTGATTATGTAATATTGTAGTAAAATAAAATGAAAAAAATCCAAAAAAGGGTTTTATTCACAAAAAAAGTTTAACAACTTTTAGGCTTAAACAAAAAATAATTAAGAAATAAAAACACAAAAGCACCTTAATCGGCTATAAAGTAATCATAAATAACTAATCATCATCATATGAATCTTCCGATGAATCAGACAAATAGTAATCTGCTTGGTTTTGGGAATGGTTTGGACACGGCAGAGATCGAGGTTCCATATTAGGTGATACTATAAGCTTCCGGACTTCTGCACACAAGTTATTCGCCTTCTTCTTAGGAATCTCTCGAAGGCTATTGATCAGAGGATCAGATGTAATAATAAGCATTGATAATAAGTCTCTATTCGTGGCAATACGTGAGCGCTTTCTGGTGTTATGTTCTCGAAACCTCCGGCAATCTTTGTTCCTGGCTTCCTGTGCTTCTTCGGAAAGCTGTCCAATTGCAACAATAGCACTTTTGATTACCTCTGTGCTATGAATAAGAATTTTGTGCACTGTAGCAGACATATAATACCACGAATACAAACTAAGGTAAAGTTTTCTGATGTCAACACAAAGCTTATTGAATTCAGTTAAATTTATCTCGAAACCAGTTGACAATGTTCTTAATAATATTGTTCGGGGATATTACTTCCGATACTTGTGAATGCTGAAAGTCCAGAATAATAAAGCACAACAAAACCGATTCTTCCCTTTACAAGTTTTATTTTCTTACTATAATTTTGTCGGGGTTACCGCCACGGGTAGAGAGAGATTGTGGACTGTTTTGCTCGAGTAGGAATAGGTGGAACAGCGGGTACCATTTCCTGCTTAAACTGGCTTTTGATATGCTCGGATCGTTGTTTTACACCAGTCTTTTCTTCGACGCTTCTGGCCTGCCAGCTCTTTATCTCCAACTTGTAACTGATCTGTAAGCATCATTCAAAACAAGGAATCCACGCATGAAGCGTAGACAACCCAAAGCTGTAATTATTTGGATTGCTTTTGAAATTCGCTGACGACGTTCATCATTTTGGGTGTGGCACCACAAATAAAACATTTTACACACTTTTCCGTCAGTCATAGTCAATAAAAGATCATGTTTGACAGTAATTTGAGAATTGCCAACGCTACAAATAGTTGGAATTAAATTGCGTATTTCTTCTAAGATTTTCTTTGTCTCTTCTTTTGTAAACTCAATTTAATTGGACGACAAAACATCGCGGATGATGGTCGAGGATTCTGCCAAATGATATTGTTGTTATCATTATCAAGTAACCTGAGGGGAACAAATGAAAATACAAAAAGAAACTCATCAGTAGCCTCGTGGTTCTCAAATTTCTGTTTGTAGGTACTGTGACCGGAACTCCCGTCGCAGCCCCATTTACTTATGAGAGTGAACAATGAAGTAGAGAGCAGACTTTTTATAACTTCTTCCTGAGCTTCTACTAAGCGTTCAACTGTTTTGTCTAATAAAGCTTGTAAATTTATTTCAGCCGAGTTTCAATTAAAACAATATGCTGATCAGGAGGATAGCAGGCTTTTTTGGACTTGCTCAAACAGTGATAAGACGTAATGCCCAGCCCTCATAGACCACTTCCTAGTTTTCTTGTAGGAGTGCGTTGTAGACTTAGAGTCAATGTAATAGGCTAACGCCTCGTTACCGCTTAATTGCCTAGAACGCTCCGAACAACTACTATCCCCACAAGAAATGGATGTACTTGAAGGTTTTGGACTTTCAATAAAGGTTCTAATCGTTTTGGCTCTGTTCCTATTCCCTGCTGATCGCGCAGCTACCTCTGCAGCAGTCATTAACACGCCAAAACTTCGCAATTGCACAAGTTCGGCAACTCGACGTTTCATCGTCTTAAATGATGCTTCATCAAAGTATTTTCGAAATCTTCCTAAAGGAGTACCACCTTTTGATGATGTAGAAGGTTGTGGTTGACTTGTTTTACGTGGAATTGGTAATCTTCAGCATCCAAAAACTGTTTATGCTTTATCAAGAATCGCTCCTTCGACTTTACCGCTTTATACCATTTTTCAGACATGTTTGAAGACCATCTGGCAATGCTCATATTGATTTCTCTTTTAGACTCCTCAGTAACATCTCGAAAATTGAATTTAGAAGAAATAAAGTCGTAAAGCTTGACGTTTCTTTCAACTTTTCCGATCTTGAGCCATTCTTCGAAAAACTCAAGTTTCGATATTGAGTAAACGTAGTCTGTACAAAAGAAAAATTAAAGTAGTTGAACTTAAGTGTGCACGTTAAAACTCATATTGTTATTACTATGAATAATGCCCCTTTTACATATACAAAACTTAGCCCGGGTACATGAGGGTACAAGTACTTTACAGGCTTTTGAAATTCCGACTATAAGAAAAACATTCATTATTTTTGCTAATAGTTTTAAGTAATTATTTAGTTTTATTAAAACTAGTTAAATAATTTCTTATAGTTATATAAATTTTTTTTTTTTTGTTATTGAAGGTGAAAATCTCGAAAGACACAATGGGGTTAGAAACCCAGAGTAGTGTGGGACTCTAACCGCACTAAAAACACCTCCTTGATCATGACCAATCCAAGAACGATCGACAAATGATTTTAGTTTCAACGTTCAGTTGTGTTTGAGAAGGTATTACAATTTGAATACGGGTTCCCATTATTTTTTTTAGATTATAAGGTCGTGAGGTTTAATTCTTCTTAATCTACGAATATTGTTTCGTACATTTAAGACGTCTTCTATTTCAGGATTAATATGCATCTGCAGACGTACATTGTGACGAATTGCGGTCTTTTTAATTACTTCCGTTACAAGATCAATCTGCAAATCACGATGCAAGTCATTATTTCTAATATACCATGGGGCATTTACTATTCCCCGAAGGACTTTGTTTTGGAATGTTTGTATTATGTTTGCATTTATTTTCTTTGTACAACCCCATAATTGGATACCATATGTCCAAACAGGCTTCAGTATTGTAAACCGGCACCCCCACCATCGTTCGTTAACATTTTTATCGCATTTTCACTCTTTTTTAAGTGTTGCCACAGTTCGGCCACCCTAACCTATAATCGTCCCTATTTCGCGCTTGTTCATATTATTAATTTCTTTCCATGATTTCATGTTTGCCACTTCCCATACCCCTTCATAGGGAATTTGCGTAAGTTGAAAACCATTTACGTCTCGTAGGAGGTATCTATCGTTAGGTAAAACCTTTGCCACTTGATAATGTCCCTTGAATTTGGGAGCAATCTTTTTACAAGCGCCTGGTTGACTTATGAAGTTTTTAACCACAACATAGTCACCGATTTGATAATTTTTACAAACTCTACTACGATCCTTAATATTTTTATTATAATTCTGACGCTTTTCTATTCTAGCCGATGCTCTCGTTCTCATACCTATTAAATCCCTTTCTTTTTCGTTCCTCAGCACCTTTTCCAGTTTTTATTTCAATGCGTCTTCCATTACCCCTCTTTGCCTAATTCCAAAAAGTAATTCACTCGGCGTTGTCCCTACACTCGTGTGTAGTACAGTATTATTCATAACAAATTCAATTTCAGGTAAGATTCTATCTAGGGATGATTCATTCCCACCACTAGTCATCTTTGCCAACATAGGGGCCAAACTCCCATTTACCCTTTCTACCTGCCCATTTGCCTGAGGTGACCCGGTCGCAACTAGCACATGTTTGACATGATTCACTTGCAGGAATGATTTAAAATCGAATGATGTAAATGCACTACCCCTGTCGGACACTATAAGCTTTGGGCGACTATACGAATTGAAATATGAATTCAAACAACTTATCACTTCATTTACTCCAGTACCGCGAACAGCATATAAATTATTAAACTTAGTAAATGCATCTACAACTAGGAAAACATACTTCTTTTTCGACCTCTTTAGCGTCACTGCACCAAAATGGTCTATATGAAGTGTCTCAAAAGGAAGATTACCTTTTGGGATATTGTGTAATAATCCCTCATGTTTCCCGAACTTCGGTGAGAAGGTAATGCATTTTAAGCAATTCGCAATATGATCTTTTATTCTTTGCTTCATCTTTGGAAACCAATACACTCTCATTAAATTATTATACACCTTATCAGTCCCTACGTGACCCATTTCATCATGATACATTCGTAAAATGTTACCTTCCATTTCTCTTGGTATATAGAACAATAAATTTGCCGCTACATGCCCCAAAGCGTTGCAGTTGTAGCATCTGAATGACTGTTTAGATGTAGATGGCTGCATATCAGCGTGCTCTCGAGAAGGTGGTGCTCGTTTGGCGAGATTCACCCTTTTAAATGCCTCCAGAAGATGTTGTTTGTCACGGAAACAATGCATTTTGGCTTGAGAACGCATCACTTGGTATCCGGTATCCCCTCAATGAGATATTCCAATAACTCGTCCTCCGCAATATTGATTTTATTCGCGAGGATCACCTTTTCGTGGAAGTATTCCTGGAATGTTTCATTATACGACCACTTTATCTCCTCGAAATGAAGTTTCATCATAAGCCTACTAGTACGGTCTTTAAATAAAGCACCCATGTCTGCCAGCAAGTCATCAATTGCCACCGACATCATATCTGTCCTACTATGGAACCATCTTAGAGCTCTTCCTTTGAGCTTATTTGAAATTAGCGCTCTAATACTGCTGTCGTCCAACTTCGACACTTTTATAACATTACGGAGCTGCATTTCCCAATGTTAAAAGTTATCGCCGGTGCCAGTGAAATCGGGCACCAAATCTTTTATCATTGAAAAGTTCATTTTTTTCTCATCCATCTCATTTTGATTAGCACTAACTTCTTTTTCAATGTTGGCACTTTTCATTAACTCGTTCTCTTTTTGTAGTAACTCGTACTCTTTCTTCTGTAACTTCAGCTCCCTCTTCATTATATTTAGCTCCCTCTTCATCAATTTCCACTCGTCAATGTTTATTTTCGTTTCATCAATCTGCTTTCCATCCGTCAATTCATCTTCTTGTCCTCCACTCGTCGTTATCTTCTTTTTTTTCGTGTTTCGGCATGTCCTCCATCTCCAACTCTTCATCATCTTTTTGTATATATGCAATGCAGTCCTCATACTTTACGTCGCTCTCATCAACAATGCTGTCTGCATCTGCCGCCGTTTCATCATCGTCGTCATGGTACAATTTTTTTGGGGCTGGGACAAACTCACCACGCAGCTGCATCGGTATTTCCATTAAACGAAGCACAAGCTCGCTTTTGTTTTCCGTTGTTTTTTTTTTCCAATGCACGCAGCCATGATTTTAATTGCGCACCCGTATATTGTTATAGTTCGTCAATTTCAGTGGATTCCATGTTAAATTTGTTTACACTTCGCACTGAATATGTTTATCGTATCTTAGTTATATATATTTATATATATATTTTGTATATTTTTTTTTTAATTGGAAGTTTGGGGGTATTGCTTGCAATATTTTATTACCTATTTATTGAAATCGGAAAATGATTTTTGTCCACCTAGCTTCTACTACGCGAGACACTGTGCGACGCGACGGATACGAGCACGAGAGAGGCGTCAGCAGTTTATGCAATTAATGCAATCGCGCATGGATTGCATGAAAAAAAAAACGTATTATGACTTATAAATAGTTACCTAAATAGTAAAAAAGTACATACTTTTGAATATTTCCTTTTTTTAAGTTCATTGCAAGCCATCTCCAACGAATTATTCTGCTGTATGAATTGTATGATAAATTCGACGTTAAACTGCTGTATGCTGCAATGAATCAGAATCATACAACATTCCAATATTTCCAATCAATTCTCATTTCATAAATTGTTGTATGATATATGAGAAGTGAAATAAAAATCCGTCTTTCTAATAGAAGAGTCCAGACTTAACTGACGCGGGTGAACTTTTATTTGTCATCTTAAAAAGTGCATATGTGTTTTCTATCCGAACATTAAAACTCCCTTTTTGTCCGTGAGTATTAAACAAGCGTGGTTTCACCAAAACGCTCAAAATTCTTTTTTGTCAATTTATTA
This sequence comes from Cheilosia variabilis, assembly GCA_951230905.1. Lineage (NCBI taxonomy): Eukaryota > Metazoa > Arthropoda > Insecta > Diptera > Syrphidae > Cheilosia > Cheilosia variabilis. The sequence goes on from OX579677.1 coordinate 30,807,969, forward strand.
CTGCATCAATATGACGTTTTACATGGGTCATGCACTCATGCGGCTAAAATTAAGACTTAGTTACTTGGGTATTTGGTCAGACATATTATAAAGTCATTACAATGTAATAACAACATCGAATGATGCTGTTCCGGTTTCACTTGTTGACAGAATATACAGTTAACTTTACATTACACTTGATACCTTAGTAACAAGAATTAAAACTAGGTTATACATATATTATTATGTCTTGTAACACAACTTGTAAAAAAAATAATTATTTAATTAATCTGACGCGGGCTGGATTATTGCCTGGGTATTTCGGCTCCAGTGTTAACCGTTGGCAATAAAATTAATTAATCGAAACGAAGAAAAGAATCGAGCAAAAAAGAAAAGAAAAAGAAAAGATTCGATATTATATTTAAAACAATAAAGACTTTATTACGTTTATGGTACTTGGTACCCATGTAATAAAAAGTAAACACTTTGGTTCACGTAATTGGACAGATTTTATTAATTGAAAAGTAGCGATGAAATGTAAAAATGACTTAATATCTTTCTAGCAGCAGGCCACCACAAAAACGCTCCCACCCGCGTGTCGCCGAGAAGGAAGTCCAGAACATTCTGACTTCTGACGTTTGCTTTTGCGTTCTTTTTTTTTCCCACCGAGTGTGAACGCGAGTCTCGTTCGTCGCGTTCAGTCAACCGCCGAAGTGCGGTTCAGGTTTTTAGCTTTAGTTGTTTTTTTTTTGGTTGTCGCCACACATTCCAATGACTGGTGCAAATAACAAAACTCTTCGAGTAATTCTTCTTGAACTCTACTTATAGCGTAGAAATGCTTACACTATACTTTTTTCATTATGTTTTCCCAACGAATTGCTGGAATTAATATTACAGCATTGAAATAATATTTCCCGAGAATTGTTGACTGGTGCGAGAATTGTTGACTGGTGGATCTCTTTACAGAGCGTGTGTGGATAAAAATGTTTTTGTTGTTATTTTTTTGTACTCTGCTACATCCGTAACAAGGAGTGTTTGTTTATTTGTCGAGACGTAACTCGTATGCTAATGAGCCAAATACAAATTCTTTTACTTTGTGAACCAGCATTCCATGGAAAATATAAACCATACTTTCGCCATTATCATTAAAGGCGGCAAATTCTGTGACTTCTTCTATTGTATTATTTAACTTAATGTCTAGTTTCTCAATGCTACTTACTGTTAACACTCCAATGTCACTTGTAATCGTCATTTCGTCTCTTGAGGGTCGAAAATGTTTCTTTAGTCTCGCCAGACATTCGGTCCAGTTCTTCGGCGGGTTGCTATTGAGCAAGTTCTTCGTGGGCTCCTAAAAAAACTAAACTAAAACGGTTCAGTATTCTGAGTATACTGAAATATAATGGTATACCGTATTAACCATAACTCATGAAAATAATGCAAACAATAAAAATTAAGTAGAAGCTAACTTAACGTCTATAGAGCAAAACTTGTTAACCCTTAAACTGGGTTTGAAAGGTACATTCATATAATGTACTATTCGATCGAAAATTGGTGACCAGCCATCATTTAAAGTGTCCAAAATTACAATTTGATCGTTGGTCGGTTCAGCAATGACATAGCTTTCGACAGATCTTTATTTACCCTATAAAGCAAGGTTCCTCCTAAATACGAGAGGGAACCGGGACATGCAAGTGGGGATTCAGTGATGAAATTTATTGAACCCAATTCGGATGCGGCCTCAATTTGGGCGGCCGTACCTTCGGGATTCTGGATCACAAATTGACCTTGTGACTCAGTCAAGTTGGTCGGTACTGGACTCGACTCTAAACTTGGTACCTCAAGTAGGTACTTTTGAACTGAACTCATTAATCTTATATTTACTAATAAAACATCAACATCAGAAGGAAAATTTGTGTGCGTAATTGACGCACGTTCTAATACAGCTTGCTGAACATCAGTTAGCCTATCTAAAATCTGATATCCTATGCATCGAGAACTCCAATTATGATCTATATCATTTGGATTCCAATCACGTCCTATGGCGGGATTAGCAGTATACGCAATATCTTTCATTATACGCTCAGCGGCGATGGAAATATTGGGATAATCTGTTGCTAAATAAAATAAAGTATCAAAGTCAGTAAAGTAACCATGACACTCATAGGAATAAGGTTTGGTGTTGAACTTCGATTCAGCACCTGAAGGTATACCTATTGAAATTACCAAATCCAGATAAGTATATAGAAATACTTTTCGGCAAGATAAAATTTCGCTGTTCGTATACCATATCTACATACTCTAACTCAGCCGTTGTGAGTCTGTAACGATTAAGTTTTTTTATATATAATACACGTGCCCAGCATAACACGGTAATATAATAGCTATAAGCTGAAGGGCATATAGATCTCTTAAAATTAAGGTTATGAGCGGAAAAATTCTCATAACTTTCAGCGATTAGGGTAGGAAGACCACTAAAACCAGTAAAATGGTTTAATTCCTCCGCAACCGACTTCAACTCCTCACCAGGAGAAGGGAAGAAAGCTTCTAAATAAAGTGGATCATTTTTTAGATCCGAGTTAGTCTTCGATAGGTGTTGACCCATCGGGAGAGTATCCACTGCAACAACCGGATTACGAACATTATCACGTACACGGTTAGAGATACCGCCACGTCGAGGACGTACGAATCGTTGTTGTTGTTGGGGTTGCTGTACCGGCTCAGGGTACTGCTGTGGTGGAAACTGTTGCTGTTGTTGGAACTGAGCCTGAGGCATCTGAGCCTGTTGACGCCATTCGCCATTGCGATGCGCGTTTCTATTATTCTGTCGAGACATTCTAGCTTTCTACCTTTAATTCTTACAGTTGACACAAACTGATAAAGAAATACCTTTCAAAGAATTATACGCTTTGGAAATTGCATCTCCGAGGGCTTACAAATTTTAAAACATGTGAAGTTTGGGGTGTGGGGCTACCACGTCGATGACCTTTTGTTGTGTCGAATATCAGCTCGTAAACTTGCGCCCTTTCTTGCTCCCTGAAGCTTAATAGTGTCTTCGTTACACAGTCGGCAAATCAGGTCAGTGTCCCTTGATTGCCCTCTCTCCTTTTCAATTCGAGCCCTTCGGTTCGTTGGGTGATTTTCTTGCACTAGAAGTTGCGTTAGCGCCACCAGGGACTGGTTGGTTGGTTGTTTTCGTTTCGTTTCTACGTCGGTTAATGTTTGCTGATTTCGGAGTTCACTTTTTTTTTTTTTTGTTTTTCCCTTGATCGGGCTGCTTTGTTTCACGGAATATAGAGATATTCAATGGATGTTGGTTCTTTTCGAATTAGTTAATTAAAATTAGCCGTAGTTCATTTTTTATCGTTTTATCCTTAATCGGAATACTTTGTTTCACTGAATATTGCTTATTGAAAATATCCAAGGTTGACGTTCGAATCTGATAGTTTGATTTACTATAGGTTTTAAATATCAGCGCGCATGTTATGTTAGCGGAAAAAGGGGTTGTGGGGAAGGAAAGTGTAATTGGACTTTTCGACATTCCGCTTCAAAGACCTCACGTAGGCGTTTCCTGCTTAGGTCTGGAATTGCGCTTTTTTTCTTGATCGCACTTGAAAGCCTCGATAGTGCTCTGAATTGCTCCTGCACTTAATCGAAGACATGCAATTTTGATAGTCTGGCCACCTTGTTTCAACTATGGCCGTGGCCTTGCAATTTCGTTCGTAGCAGACGTATCGCCTTGTCCTTTATAAATAGTTGAAAGAGTACTTGGAGTGATTAATGTTGATTGTTGATAGTCACGTTTTAACTCGTCCTTCAGGATGCACTAAATGTTACAGATGCATGTAACGACTGCTTTTCCACATACCCGATGAAGGTGTTGAACATGTCTTCATCGGTGATCTACGTCTTCGCCTCGCGATGGAGTATAAAAGAACAAAGCTTTTTTTTTAATTTTCTTCTTTAAATGTTTTCAAAGAACTTATATTTTACTCCCAACTTTGGAGGCCGCTGTCCATGGCAATAGGCTCCACCTCTGATAAGGAGTGTCTTATCAAATTATTTCCTTATTTCACTGTAAAGCTTAAAGCTATACAAAAGATATTTCAAAGTTCAACAACAATTTCGCTCATCGAGAAATACGTAGAGGAATGGGAAGATCTGCGAGTAATGACAGTTTTAGCAATGCAAATTTGAGTTGTAGGGATAATAGTCTCATTTTTTCCTTGAATTTAAAATGAACTTTGAGAAGATTCTGATAAGTGGAATGTGGTATCTTTTATCTGGTATCTAAAAAATAACGTCTGGATACAGAGAGTGGCAAGTCCATTACTTTTTTCAGCATTTATATAAAATGATGCCCTAACGTCGGTTCGAGATGTTCCAAATTTTCCAACCAGTTGAACACATCTTGCGTTACTGTTCCGAGGCCTTCCTCTTCCTCATGATCGCTAGCTCTTAGGCTTTCACGATCTCTGAAGCCACGTTGGAGTTGAAGCCGAGGCTGAAAACGCAAATTGCGACTTTAACTTCAGAGGATGGCGGCATTGTTATCTTCATTTATCCGCTCTTTGAAGATAAAGGCGGCGCTATTAGCCCTCGGTTTAAATAGCGCCTTGGTGTCTTGAAGCAATTTCCGTGATGTTTTTTTTTCTCTGTAGGTATCTCTAATAACGCCCTTTGGTCTACTTAGTCGAGACAAAGCGAGCAGTGGGGTCTAGAGTGGAGACAGATACCATTGTTGCGTACTTTTTATTTTTTGTCCTGAGAGGTACGGCTCTCAGTTGGGTTGCCGATTTAAGGGTTATATTCTGAAAGTCCAAGAGAAACAACAACACACTTGGCACTTGATTTTTCTTTCTGTATATGTATTTATTCAGTTAACTTAATTCTATTGTTTTTTCTTGATATCAATTTATATTATACAAATAATAAAAGTTTACAGTTAATTACTATTATTAAGAGATATTGATTATGGTATAAAATATTATTGGGACAATCAATATATTGTTACAAAGTTGCAACATTGATCGTTGGGTTAAACATGTGCATACAAAGTAAGAAGTTGTAAAGTGCTTGGTATGCGTCAAGAGGTGCTCTTTACAACAGCTCTTACTCCTCCGCGCCTCTTCGGTGGGCGACCGGATGCAATTGGTATCTTTGTTGAAATCTTTAGCTTTAGGCCTTCAGGATCGACATGCTAAAACGTTTACGATGCATTGGTGTGCGACATCTTGGGTATATGAGAGTTCCTGGTTGGTGATATCTGGAACAATGGTGTATATTAGCGGACTGTAAATTAATTAAAAAATAAAAACGAACTGTTTGTTTAGAGTCTGGTAAAAGACTTTACGCCAAAACCCGACTATATTAAATTCTTTATTCTCACTTTTTCGCGGCGCACCGCTCTGTACGTCTGTACATCATTGTTTTCTTGTTCTGACTGGTCTTTATTTACACAAAGAGTGTGATTTGTTCTCACATATACATTCTTATACATTTCACATATATACATTCCATCAGTTCGATACAGTGCCAGCAAAATTTACAATTTTTAATATAACTTATAATTCTTATACATTCGAACTTCTGTATACGTTATTTATATCTTACATTGGAGATTAAATAAGCTTCTCAAACTCTACTGGAATTACACAAATTTTCTGTACCGGTCGTTTCAACTTTCCTGATTCTGTCTGCACGACCACTGAACGTATGAGTCCATCTTTGCTGACGATGAGGTCACAAATTCTACCAAGCGCCCAATGCGCAGGGGGGGAATTTTCACTCGCTATCGTGACCAGCTGACCAACCTTGAGTTTCTCCTTTACTCTACGCCACTTCTTACGCTGTTGAAGCGTACTTAGATATTCTGTACTCCACCTTTCCCAGAAATGCTTCAGCATCAGTTGTCGATCCTTCCAAAGTCGCACTCCTACTGTACTTGGTTGCTTGCTGACATCGAACGGAATCGGTAGTATAGTTGGTTCTCCCACCAGGAAATGGGCTGGTGTTAAGGCCTGTACATCCGACGGGTCATCACTTAATGAATGAATCGGTCTGGAGTTAAGGATTGCTTCTACCTGTAGTAAAAGAGTTGAGAACTGTTCGTAAGGCAGTACCTTCAACCCTATAATTCTCTTCAGATGATACTTCATGGATTTTACGGCTGCTTCATAGATACCACCCTGATGAGGTGCTGCGGGTATCATGAAGCGCCATTCTGTACACTTACAATTCAGGTGAGATATCGTATCTTTACTGACCCACCTAGCTATAGCTCTCTTCAATTCGTTGCTGGTACCTACAAACGTCGTACCATTATCGCTGTACATACGCTCACATCTACCTCTTCGCGCTATGAAGCGTTCGTAACAAGCTATAAATGCATGATCCATTATTAGCCATGCTAGTCTGGAACCATTTGGAACAATCGCTGGATGATTCATCTCATATGAATTGCTGCTTCTGTCCAACCTACCGCCTACCCTCAGTAAGCTCCTGACATCTAACATTGGTTTGAGTGGTTCTAACTTGCTTTTCTCTGGTAGACCTCTACCTTTCTTTAGCGATGCTAACTCTGTACTGTAATTTTCTTCTTGCGACTTGCGCAAGAGATATGCCATTGCTCTTGCTTTCTCCTCAAGCGTTGGTGGATTCCATCTGCCTTTACGTCGTCTCGTTCTAATCTTGAAAGTTGGATTGATAGACCAACCATCTACGAAGCGAATAACATAGCTAATTATATTGACTAACTTTTCTAACTTGTTGGTGTATTCCAAAAGCGAAACCCTGTACTCTGATTCTTTTAAACCTATGCACAGCTTCGGTTTGACCGATATGAGTGTTAACACCTTCATCTCTCTCTGTACTTCTGACGATTCACCTTTTACTGCGACCATCTCTGGCCAATCTGTACATGGAAGCCGGAGCCATTTCGGCCCTTCTAACCATAGTTGATTGTCCACTAACGCGGACGCCTGTACACCTCTACTCAGCAGATCAGCTGGATTATCCTTTGTGTTTACGTAGTGCCAGCATCTTACTTCAGTGTTTGTCTGAATTGACGAGACACGGTTTGCTACGTAAGTTTTTAGACTGTACGGTAACTTTTTAATCCAGTGGATCACCACTGTTGAATCTGACCATAGAAAATAGGGTGCACTTTCCCACTCCATGGATCTTCTAACCTCTACAAGTAATCTCGACAAAATCGCAGCTGCTGCTAGTTCCAACCTAGGAATTGTCACTGTCTTCAATGGAGCTACACGTGTCTTAGATATGAGCAATCTGCTCGTTACTGTACCATCTAGCTGTTCTGTACGAATGTAAATAACTGCTCCATATGCTGTACTTGATGCATCAGAAAAGCCGTGTATCTGTACTGCTGACTCTCCTAACGTGCCTAGCCACCTTTCTATACGGAATCGTTCGAGGAGTATAATTCCACTCCAATATTCCTTCCATCTGACTTCTATTTCCTTGGGTACCTGATCATCCCATCCTATACTCAACCTCCAAATGTCTTGGATCATCATTTTGCCAATGATAGTGACTGGGGAGATATAACCATTCGGGTCATAAAGTTGTGCTATACAACTAACGATTTTTCTCTTGGTGAGAATGCCGTCTAACTTTGGTGTTTTAACCTCGTACGTAAATTGGTCAGAACTAATTAGCCATTTTAGTCCTAAAATGGATGATTTCTCTTCCCCCGAAAACACCAGTGACGTCTCACCACTGCCAGCGTTCATCTCATTCATGAACTTTGTAGAATTTGATTTCCATTGGCACAATTCAAAGCCTGCGCCTCTCAATACCCTGTACATGTCTTTAGCTAGTTGGATCGCCTTCTCGTCATTATCTTCGCCTGTAGTGCAATCGTCCATGTAGAAGTCATTCCTGATCGCGTCGGCTGCTTCTGGGAAATCATCCTGAGCTTCTTCTGCTGCCTGTACAACTGCTCTAACTGCTAGGTGAGCTGATGATGTTAAACCAAATGTGACTACCGTCAGCCAGTATTCGCGCAACGGCTCCTTATTGCTTTCTCTCCAAAAGATGCGTTGAAGATCCCATTGCTCTTCATGTAATCTGACTTGGTTAAACATTTTCTTAATATCACCGCACACTGCTATACGGTGTCTTCTGAAACGCATTACGATATCGTGTAGGTCTCTCTGCAACTTTTCGCCTAACATTTGAACATCGTTTAATGAAATACCTTTATCTGTACGACAACTTGCATCATAAACTATGCGAAATTTCTTTTCTATACAATGATGGGGTATGTGATATACCACAGAACCTGTACTCGCCTTTCTATTCACAATCTGTACATGACCTGACTGAATGCTTTCGCGCATCTTTTTGACGTACTCTTCTTTCATCTGTACATTCTTCTCTAACTTCCTTTCCAGGTACGTAAACCTACGTAGTGCGATCTCTCTTGAACTGCCCATTTTCTGAAATCCTTCTTTCAGCGGCATCCTTACCACAAATACGCCATCTTCGTCGCGATGATGTGTCTGTACAAAGTGCTGCTCTACGAGCTCTTCCTCTTCTGTACGCCTTGAACATGAACCGATTTGATCCATTTGCCAAAGCCTGTTTAGCAGTTGGTCTAACTGATCTTCTCTCGAATATTCGACTGCTGGATAGGCGTCAAAGTCCCCGTAGTTGGACCCGAGAACAACTATACCCAACGATGTCTCCAACCAAATGCTTCCATTTGGATTTCGTCTAAGAACTGATTTAATCGATTTCGTAAAGAAACTGACTCCTAACAAGATCTGTACCTGTCCTGGTTTGAAGTACTCAGGATCGGCATATTTGTATGGAACTATGTTTGTGTCCCCATCTGATTTTAGTGGATTCGGTGGCAGAATTGGCTGCCAATGACTTTCCTCTGGTAAGAACCAGAAAGGTTCGCTTGTGGAGTGTTCAAGCGAATTCGAAGCATACCATGGCAAAATCTTTATTGTAGCTTGCCGCCTGATTGTAAATGGTACCCCATTTATACCTACTAACCTTCCTGACATCGGTTTGGTCTGTATCTTTAGTTCCTTTCTTAACTCGTCCATCATTAAATTTAAATGCGAACCAGTATCTAACATTGCTCGAAATGGGCCGTATATAAACCCATCTGATTCGACCTTTACCATGGCTGTGGGAATAGTAGAAGTTTCTTGTTGTAAATAATTAATAGACTGCACATATACTTTATTATTTATTTTTGGTATTTTTGATGGAACCAAATTCTGTACATTTGTATCGGCTTTTCGTTTTTTACTGACATTTCTTGACTCTAACATTTCTTCTTTCTCAAGTAGCGTTTCGATTTTATTGTTTAATAACTCTAACTTGTCAACAAACGTATCGACTTGTTGACTTTCTAAACCTGTACTTGTATTACCTGTACTACCTGTACCATTTGTTTTACCTGTACGACCTGTACAACCTGTACGACTTCTGTTTTTCTTTACGTATCCGAGGCTCCTTTTTGATTGTCAATCAGTCTTCCTTTTATGCATCCTTCTTTCTGCCGATGCAGCAGATACCTTTTCTTCCTGTACACGTATTAACGGGACTACTTGTTTGTTGGCTTCCCTCGAAGGGCACAAGAAAATGTTATGTTTTGGTGCCCCAGGGCAACGTACGCATCCTTGTTGGTAGCAATTATTTTCCTTATGCCCATGCTTTAGGCAGTTTGGGCAAACTGGACGCCTATCTATGTAATCCTTGCGACCGCGAAAGGATAGCGCGGTGAAATCTGGACACTGCCAAAGCTGGTGGTCTGCCTGACACACCTCACATGGACGTCCTGTACTTCTCTTGCCTGCTCGTGGAGCAGGACCTGCTTCCTGTACGCGAGATCTGCCTGTACTCTCCTTACTAACTGCACGCGCTCGTCGTGCACCAGACACATTTGAAAGTGCTGCAGCCTGCTTGTCGATAAACTCAAGCATCTTTGATAATTTCGGCTGCTCTGACTCACGCTGCAGCTCCCATTGACGTGCTGTCTCTTGGTCAAACTTCTCATTCAGAATGTGAATGACGAAGAAATCCCAGCTTTCCACAGGAAGGCCTAACGCCTTTAGCTGACGCAATGACTCATGCGTCGTATTCGACATCCTCTGTAGTTCATCTGCGCTTGGCTTATCCCCTAGCTCAGGAAGATGCATTAGCTGCCGCAAATGATCACGACCGATTAAATACTTTTTGTTGTAGACTTGCTGCAAACGCTCCCAGGCCTCGTTATAGTTTTCTTCTGTCAGCTGCCACTCGCCTAACGACTTCGCTGCACGACCAACAAGCGACTTCTTCAGATACGAGAACTTGAAGGCCGGTGACACCTTGTCATTGTCGTGGATGGCTGCCTTGAAACGATCGTGGAAACCTATCCACTACGTATAGGTCCCATCAAATTCGCCCCACGTATTTTTTAAATCGTGCTGCTGAAACGGCATGTTCACCTGTACTTGTAAATATTTGGCGATCATCGCCACCTGTACTACCTGTACTCTGTACGCTGGGGCTCAACGCGTCCATCTTCTCCTGCAGGGCTGCATTTGCTGTGAAATAATCAGCCCTAACCTTCTCTATATCTTCCAAGTACGTTGGAAGGTCCCTCCTGGTGGAGGTCAACACCAAGTCATCCAGCAACCTGTTGTATTTATTCCAGTCATCCTCCAGCGTTTCTAGGCGCAACCTTGCGTAGCGAAGGGTAACGCTGGCGAATTCCTGTGATTCTGCGAATTCTTTTGTCTTCTTGATCGCATGCACTGAGATTTTCGACATGTTCGCAGCCATCTTGTTTTTTACCTGTACATTCGTGATGAAACAAAGGAATGTTATTAGCTACTTAATGCCAACGTCTGTACTTCACATAATCCAACTTCTGAACTTGGAACCTGCGGGTGAGACCGCAGATTCTCTCTGTACGTAATTTATTGTCTGCACTTGCAAACAAATTCTGTACTAAAGAAAAAATTATGAAATTATTGCCTGTACTAGTAATCTAAACTCTGTACAAATTATGCAATCAATCGTTTGTGTTTGCAAACGACAAAAGCTCTTCCTATACTCTTAGTGATGATGGATGCGATTCTCTCTACAACTAACTCTGTACAACCTTTACATCAACTGACTCTCTGTACAAAAACTATAAGATTATCTGTACCGCGTTGTGCTTTAACAATCATTCACTTTCTTCAAATGAAAATTGCATCTGTACGTTATTACTCAGCACATTATCAGTGCTGGCTTATGAGTAATAAATTGACCTAACAAGCATGCTTCCTGTACTCTATTCTTTCACTCAGCATCTTGGCATCTTGTGCTAGCTTTATTGAGAGAAAGACTCTGTACCCTGTACTCTGTACTCTGTAATCTGTAGTCTTACCTCTGTACTCTTTCTTCCTGTACAAGAAAATCACAATGGGAAAATCCATTATACAAGTTGGATTCTCAAATGTGCTCTTAAACTCGCTCTTGTCTCACCAGTTGCGGCTACTACAACGTGAATATCATCCCCGTTGCATACCTGTACAAAACATTCACAAATGTTCATGTCCAAACAAGTTCTGTACTGTCTAAGTTAATTTAACACCAAACTTTTAGTTATAAAAAAAAACTTTATTTAATTCGAACAACCTTATTAGCTAAACTAACAACTATGGATAATGCTAAGCAACTGAACAGCAAGTAACATGCAGGCGCATGTATTTATAGCCTGATAAAAATAATGTCGCAGACGCGACGTCAGCATTCCCTGGAACGGCAGGTGCAGCGACACGGATCATATTCGCTGACGCTGTGGGAAACGAAGTTGCGCGTGTTGTTGGTTGAGTATTTCGTGGGAATCGATGTTGCGCGTGTTTAGGGTTTCGTTTGTTAACTCTTCCCCTCTTAATTTTTTGCGTCCACGCAAACTAGTAGAACGGGATATTGAGGATGCTGTTTTGATGTGTGATTACTTCTGGAGGCTGGTTTTCGATTCTGAGATTCGGCTGCATCTGCATTTGGACTGGTATCGGTTGTGGGATGATATTGACATTAGGTCCTTTCTTTGTTTTTAGCATTAGGAGCAACACCGCTAATAGGGCTGAAAATACTACTGCAAAGAAAGATAAGTTTATGATTTTTAATGAGTCTTTTTCACTTTCGATTAGCTGGATGTGCCTTGTATTATTGATATGTAATTCTTTCATTAGTTCTAATGACAGGACTTCTTCGAGTTCGGATGTCTCCGACAAGACGTTTAGAAGCGGAGGCGCAGCTTTGATATTTGCTATCTCCTCCGAGATGTATTTCTGGTGGTTGATTGTAATAGTACTGTTTCTAAATTTGACTACGTATGTTCCTTGAAGATCTTTCGTTGTTCCGTCCATTTCTAGCTGACCCTTAAAATTGTTTAAAAGTAGGACTCCTTGTGCTATCTCCTCCACGGGCGTGACATGGTGATCGTTCGTCTTACTACATGTTGCGTTCAGGCTTTTGAGCAATTTAGAAATACAATTATCGTTACTTATATCTATTACATGATTTTTTCTACAAAGAGATAATTCATTTATAGTTTTGCATTTTTTTCCTATTCCATATATTAAATCATTTTTCCTTATAATATCTTCAAAATCTATTTTATTAATGACATTATTTTTCCTTATCGGTTTGATAATAAATTTCTCAAAAATTATATCTTCGGTTTTGGGAATGCTTACAATGTATATAAGTTTATTTGAGCTTAATGCTATTTTAACATCTGCGAATTTTAACGCTTCTTCGATATTCTCATAAGGAATGTGTGTTTCATTAATTCTACTTATTATTAAGTTTAATTCATTCTTTGAGAGGATATGGGAGCTTACAATATTTGATTTTGCCAGTTCTATGGCGTATATGACATTTGTCAGGTCCTCTTTTAATAGTTTTGTTTTATATTGAAGGCTTAAGGCTAATTCTATCTCAAACGATTTATCGGCTTTATAAACTTTAATTATTTCATTGGTTATATTTGTAAGTTGATTAATTCTATCGTTATATGCTTTGTTTATGATAACCTGCTCGTTATTATTTTCAATTATACCGTTAATTTTACTCTCCATCATGATAAAATCAGAATGATCTGGGTTACCGGCTATCCACTTCCAAGTGGACCCGATGAAATCAAGCGATCTTTTCGCTTTATGAATTTTGATATTGTCAATTAAATTCTTTACCTGTGTTAGTTCATGTTTTAGGATGGGGAATAAGGAGAGGTGCGAAAAATCGTGTTTGTCTAATACGGACAGTATTTCGGATACGAATGTTTCGTATTGTTCTATTTCAAGGGTGTGAACTAGTTTTAAGTCTCCGTTCTGAATCCTGGCTTTGCCACAATTTAAAGCTATTATTTGCGAGTTAGTGTAATCGAAAATTTGGACTTCTGCAAAGGCGACGACGACGACGCAAAATAACCTGTAGGGAAAGGGAAGAAAAGAGAATGTTCAATTTCGAATGTTGCTTTTATGAATCGTCCTTCCGGACTTTGTTAAAACCACAGAAGGTTTGTTTTCTTGTACGATTTCCTTTTTATACCTAGCTGTTAATTTGGAACCATGACGTTTGTTGTGTTTCACATAAATTGTTTGGCCTACCTGATAATCTTTTTCTGGTTGTCTCTTTTTGTTATGATAAGCTATGTCTTTTCCTTGTTTTGCTCGTAGACGTTCGATTGTCTCATGTCTACTCGTTTCGAATTTATCGGGATCGGTCGATACATTTCTGCCGTAGAAAATTTCGATAGGTTTCCTATTGATTGTAGAGTGAATACTCGAATTGTATTCATAGACGGATCGTTCTAGTAATTCCTCGAAAGAACGGTGAATGCCATCTGTTTTCAGACATCTCATGATTTCAGAGAGGGTTGAATGAAATCTTTCAAGCTGGCCATTGACCTCGCTTTTGTAAGAGGGTGTTTGGAAGATTTCTATGTTTAATTGGTCATCTCATGCATCATAAAAGTGATAGAGGCGGAATTGAGAGCTTTTTCGTTATCTATTACAACAAATTTCGGTACTCCGTAGAAGAATAAAATTTCTCGAAGAGGTTTCCGTATATCCTCGATTGCTCTTGATTTTATTGGTTTTGCCTGTGCGAATTTTGAAAATTTATCCAGTGCAGTTAGAATAAGGTTTCGTTCGGTGGAATAGATATCTATGTGCAGTATGTGTCCGGGATATTGTGGAATTGGTGTTGTTTTTATAATGGGGTTGTTGGGATGCCTCTCATATTTATTTTCCTTGCATATTGTGCATTGGCTAACAAGGTTTTTGATTTTAGCACTCATCCTTGGAAAATAATATCTTTCCAGAATTTGCATTCTATTTTCGTTTGAATTGCGATGAGCTCTTTTATGGACTCCTAAAATAATATTTTCTTGTTCGGATTGATCAGTTATGTCATCAACTTTTACCTGGGTAAATCTTATTCTGTAACTATTGAAATAAAGAGGGTAAATTTCCTGAATCAAGCCCATGACCTCTTCCGTGGTCATTATTCCGTTAAGGACAGCTGGATTAAGAAATCTCTTAAAAATTCCTATTAACTTTTCTTTGGTGTATGATGGTTCGGTTATAGTATGCCTACTAAACTTGGGGAAAGGTGTTTTAAATTCATGACTTGAAGTGTTACCTGTTTCCAAAATGAGTTGGTTTCTAAAAACGTTTATTGGTGTTTCGACTGAAGGGATTAGGTTATGGGATGAACTCTCGTCGCTATGTTGTGTTCCAGTTAGCGAATTTATTGCAGTATCGCGCGGAGGTCTGGATAAAGCATCCGCTACAACGTTAGTTCTTCCGGGTTTATAAATTATCTCATGGTTGTATTCCTCTAAGATGGCTTTCCATCTTTTCATTTTTGAATTGTTATTTTTATTACTTAGCGCGTAGGTCAGAGGCTGATGGTCTGTGAATATTTTTACTTTGCGTGATCCGTAAAGGAAGTTGCGGAGAGAATGCAATGCCCAAATAATAGCAAGCATCTCTTTTTCGTTAGTTGCATATGATTCCTCTGTTTCGCTAAGAGTTCGGGAAATAAATATGATTGGTCTGTTATCTTGTTCCAGGACTGCTCCGATGGCGTAGTCGGAAGCATCTGTCGTGAGTTGAAATTCTATGTTAAAATCGGGGTAAGCTAAAAGGAGATCATTTGATACTAGGGAATTTTTGACTTTATTAAAGGATTCTATTGCTTCATCGTTAAGATGGATTACTTTTTTGCTTGAAAGATTTTTGGAGATACGGCCTCCTTCCCCTCTTAAAAGAGAAGTAAGGGGTTTTGCGAGGTTGGCGTAGCCTTTAATGAAGCGGCGATAATAGCCGGAGAGTCCGAGGAAAGATCTTAGATCTTTAAGTGTATTTGGACGTGGAAAATTCATTATTGCTTCTACTTTAGCAGGATTGGTTCTAATGCCGTTTGAAGAGATAACAAACTCCTAAGAATTCAACTTCATTCCTAAGAAATGCACACTTATCTAATTGAACCTTCATGTTTGCCCGTTCTAATGTTTGAAAAACTTTTTGGAGATTAAGGAAGTGCTCTTCCTCATTCTTGCTGAAAATTACAATATCATCTATGTACACGTAACATATTTTCCCTATATGTTCGCGTAAGATATCGTCAAGTGCCCGCTGAAATATAGAGGGGGCATTTTTAAGGCCGAATGGCAGCCTCGTGAACTCGTATTTGCCGTTATTCACGGAAAAGGCTGTCTTTTCGATATCTGCCTCTCTGAGCGGTATCTGGTGAAATCCACTCTTAAGGTCAATGACTGAAAAGCATTTGCTTTTGCCTAACTGGGATAACACTTCAGTTATCTCGGGGATTGGATATTTGTCCGAAATTGTTATGGAGTTTAGTTTACGGTAATCGATAACCATTCTGTACTTTTTCTCATTAGATGAGTCGGCTTTCTTTGGCACTATCCATACAGGCGAGTTGTATGGCGACCGTGAAGGTCTGATTATACCGTCGTTAAGTAGTTGCCTGACTTGTTTTTCAACTTCGTCTTTGAGAGCCATGGGATAGGGATAAAATTTGGAATAGATCGGGGTTTCTGAAGTTGTACGAATATCTCCTTTTACGACAGTGGTGAATGTAAGTTTCTCGTCGGGCTCGGTAAATAAGTTCGGAACATTTTTTATTATATCATTAATTCTGTTCCTCTGAGGAGTATCAAGGTGGTCTAATTTTATGTCAATATTGTTTACGGCCGTGTAGGCATGCTGTTTGATCCTGATTTTCACTTTGTCTTTTATAACCATATAACTATCTCTTGTAAATATTATTGCAGAAAGCTCTTTTAAGCTATCGTTTCCTAAAATAGCATTAAACGATTTAAGGGTCGGAAGGATAAAAAATTTAATATTTGTGTCTTTGAGACCGAATAGATTAACATTCGTATAGTGACTGACTTTAACATTTCCGCCAATAGAATTTGCATAGAAGGGTTGTGAGTTTGGTAAAGGGTTTGAAACAAGGTTTTCCTGAATATAGTTCTTGTTTGATCCAGTATCTATTAAGATTTTTAGTATTTGCCCGTTCTTCGTTCTGCACTCAAAGTAGGGCAGCGAAGAACAATTTAGTCTAAAAAATGGATATCTGTGAAATCCAAAATTTCGTTCTCTGATGTGTTTCTGGATTCTGCGTATTCCTCGGATCCTGCGAACGATTGTTCATGTGGATCGTATTCGGCAGCACATAGTTGTTCGTAACTATGTACATCAACATCTTCTGGTTGAGGTTCGATGTGGTAGTTTCTGTGATATTTCATAGGTCCTGGTGGTGCCTCTGCTGGAGGTCTCTTTCCATACATCTGATTTGGTCTTGGTCTGTTCATATAATTTACTCCTCTCGAACGCATGCTCTGATCTACGTCCATTGGTTCGGGCCTTGGTTGTGGCTTAGGCGCATTAGGACGAGGAGGCATTGGTGCGTAAGGCTGAGCTTGATTTTGTGGGTAACTTTGAATAAACTGTTGTTGTCTGTAAGCGTTTTGGTTTGGGGGCAGATTAGAGTTGGGATTTGGTTGCCTATGGGTGTTTTGGTTCATATGTTGATTGAAATGGAATGGTGGTTGAGGTAAGTATGCTAGTTGAGGATAAAAATCTTGTCTATTTCCGTGAGGATTAGGGAAAGATGTATTTACTACATTCCTACGAGGTGGAATTGGGGCTACAACCTGATTATGGGTGGCACGAGAAGGTGCGTTATGAGCGTTTGCATATTGGGTACGGTAGTTTTGGTTTTCAAGCTTAAAGCAGAGATGCAAAGCTTGTGGTAAATCGGTAGGCTCTCTAATACCAAGTAGTCTCGGTAGATCACCTTTTAAGCCTCTAATGAACGTATCGAGGGCCTTATCTCGGTAAGTTTGGGTGAGTAGGGTAATTGACTCATTACTGATATCCATACAACCTATTTTGTTTAGTATAAGAGACAGATGCGAATAAACTTGGTGATAGAATTCTTGAACGGTATAGTTTCCTTGAACTAAAGACGTCATTTGATATTCGAGTGTTGTTAAATCTCGTTTATCTGCGTAATGCATGGTTAGACAGCGAGAAATGCACTTCCAATCCAATGGGGTACTATAGGATTCTAATACCACATCAGCTTGGCCTACTATCTTGTTTCTTATAACACTTAAAATTCCGAAATACTTCGGTGTTCCTTTGGTAGATTCGTACAATTGCAAGATTCTGTCTACGCTCTTTTTCCAGGAATTATATTCACCTGGTTGTCCGGTGAAGTCTTTTAAACTTCGAACAACATCGGGGATTTTGTCCAGCTCCGTCAGATTTTCGCGGTGTTCTGGATTAATAATTTGGTCTGTACCACTAAAACCATCAGCGTTAGGATTTATAATCGATTGAACCCATCGGCGACCTTCACTTTGAAGGACACGGCCCACTATTCCCGTTACTAGGTTGTTAAGAACTTCATTGGTTATTACCCCGCCCGCATTAGGGGGGTTCGGAGGATTCGGAGGGACCTCAGGATTAAGGACCGGTGGTCGAATATGGACTGGGTTTGCCATGATTGAACTAGCAAAAATAAATTCTGAATTTAACGAATTAAGAGAGATTCTGCAAAGGGTTTTCGAAAAGCTTACGAAATTAATATTAATTCGCGAAATTCAAGCACTATTTCTGGTTTTAACTTAATAACAAAAGATTAATAAAAATAGATATCAAAGAATATTGCAAAGTTACACTTAACACTTAATTAATTCACTTATTTCAATAATTTTTTCTTAAACTATTCTTATTATAAGCACTGTTTCTTACGCTAGTGCGGCTCGTTGCATCCTGGAGCGGCTGTCAATATTGTTTGACTCCTTTTCCTCTGGTTGTGGTTTTTCCAGCTACTGGGGGGCCTCGTTTCTCCAAGTCGGTTTGTTTCACAGCAATGTCTTTAATTCACAGTTATAAACACGCTTTTTATTTATTATTTATTAAACCCACGTATACGAATTTCAGTCGGAATTTAACGCGGGTCCCTGCTCGGGCGCCAGTTAATTTAACACCAAACTTTTAGTTATAAAAAAAAACTTTATTTAATTCGAACAACCTTATTAGCTAAACTAACAACTATGGATAATGCTAAGCAACTGAACAGCAAGTAACATGCAGGCGCATGTATTTATAGCCTGATAAAAATAATGTCGCAGACGCGACGTCAGCATTCCCTGGAACGGCAGGTGCAGCGACACGGATCATATTCGCTGACGCTGTGGGAAACGAAGTTGCGCGTGTTGTTGGTTGAGTATTTCGTGGGAATCGATGTTGCGCGTGTTTAGGGTTTCGTTTGTTAACTTATATATGCAATGCAGTCCTCATACTTTTCGTCGCTCTCAACAACAATGCTGTCTGCATCTGCCGCCGTTTCATCATCGTCGTCATGGTACAATTTTTTTGGGGCTGGGACAAACTCACCACGCAGCTGCATCGGTATTTCCATTAAACGAAGCACAAGCTCGCTTTTGTTTTCCGTTGTTTTTTTTTTCCAATGCACGCAGCCATGATTTTAATTGCGCACCCGTATATTGTTATAGTTCGTCAATTTCAGTGGATTCCATGTTAAATTTGTTTACACTTCGCACTGAATATGTTTATCGTATCTTAGTTATATATATTTATATATATATTTTGTATATTTTTTTTTTAATTGGAAGTTTGGGGGTATTGCTTGCAATATTTTATTACCTATTTATTGAAATCGGAAAATGATTTTTGTCCACCTAGCTTCTACTACGCGAGACACTGTGCGACGCGACGGATACGAGCACGAGAGAGGCGTCAGCAGTTTATGCAATTAATGCAATCGCGCATGGATTGCATGAAAAAAAAACGTATTATGATTTATAAATAGTTACCTAAATAGTAAAAAAGTACATACTTTTGAATATTTCCTTTTTTTAAGTTCATTGCAAGCCATCTCCAACGAACTATTCTGCTGTATGAATTGTATGATAAATTCGACGTTAAACTGCTGTATGCTGCAATGAATCAGAATCATACAACATTCCAATATTTCCAATCAATTCTCATTTCATAAATCGTTGTATGATATATGAGAAGTGAAATGAAAATCCGTCTTTCTAATAGAAGAGTCCAGACTTAACTGACGCGGGTGAACTTTTATTTGTCATCTTAAAAAGTGCATATGTGTTTTCTATCCGAACATTAAAACTCCCTTTTTTTCCGTGAGTATTAAACAGGCGTGGTTTCACCAAAACGCTCAAAATTCTTTTTTGTCAATTTATTACTGCATCAATATGACGTTTTACATGGGTATATAGCTTATAGCTTGCGGCTAAAATTAAGACTTAGTTACTTGGGTATTTGGTCAGACATATTATAAAGTCATTACAATGTAATAACAACATCGAATGATGCTGTTCCGGTTTCACTTGTTGACAGAATATACAGTTAACTTTACATTACACTTGATACCTTAGTAACAAGAATTAAAACTAGGTTATACATATATTATTATGTCTTGTAACACAACTTGTAAAAAAAAATTAATTAATTAATATGACGCGGGCTGGATTATTGCCTGGGTATTTCGGCTCCAGTGTTAACCGTTGGCAATAAAATTAATTAATCGAAACGAAGAAAAGAATCGAGCAGAAAAGAAAAGAAAAAGAAAAGATTCGATATTATATTTAAAACAATAAAGACTTTATTACGTTTATGGTATTTGGTACCCATGTAATAAAAAGTAAACACTTTGGTTCACGTAATTGGACAGATTTTATTAATTGAAAAGTAGCGACGAAATGTAAAAATGACTTAATATCTTTCTAGCAGCAGGCCACCACAAAAACGCTCACACCGCGTGTCGCCGAGAAGGAAGTCCAGAACATTCTGACTTCTGACGTTTGCTTTTGCGTTCTTTTTTTTCCCACCGAGTGTGAACGCGAGTCTCGTTCGTCGCGTTCAGTCAACCGCCGAAGTGCGGTTCAGGTTTTTAGCTTTAGTTGTTTTTTTTGGTTGTCGCCACACATTCCAATGACGGGTGCAAATAACAAAACTCTTCGAGTAATTCTTCTTGAACTCTACTTATAGCGTAGAAATGCTTACACTATACTTTTTTCATTATGTTTTCCCAACGAATTGCTGGAATTAATATTACAGCATTGAAATAATATTTCCCGAGAATTGTTGACTGGTGCGAGAATTGTTGACTGGTGGATCTCTTTACAGAGCGTGTGTGGATAAAAATGTTTTTGTTGTTATTTTTTTGTACTCTGCTACATCCGTAACAAGGAGTGTTTGTTTATTTGTCGAGACGTAACTCGTATGCTAACTAGCCAAATACAAATTCTTTTACTTTGTGAACCAGCATTCCATGGAAAATATAAACCATACTTTCGCCATTATCATTAAAGGCGGCAAATTCTGTGACTTCTTCTATTGTATTCTTTAACTTAATGTCTAGTTTCTCAATGCTACTTACTGTTAACACTCCAATGTCTCTTGTAATCGTCATTTCGTCTCTTTAGGGTCGAAAATGTTTCTTTAGTCTCGCCAGACATTCGGTCCAGTTCTTCGGCGGGTTGCTATTGAGCAAGTTCTTCGTGGGCTCCTAAAAAAACTAAACTAAAACGGTTCAGTATTCTGAGTATACTGAAATATAATGGTATACCGTATTAACCATAACTCATGAAAATAATGCAAACAATAAAAATTAAGTAGAAGCTAACTTAACGTCTATAGAGCAAAACTTGTTAACCCTTAAACTGGGTTTGAAAGGTACATTCATATAATGTACTATTCGATCGAAAATTGGTGACCAGCCATCATTTAAAGTGTCCAAAATTACAATTTGATCGTTGGTCGGTTCAGCAATGACATAGGGGAAGAAAAATCGAGATCTAGCTTTCGACAGATCTTTATTTACCCTATAAAGCAAGGTTCCTCCTAAATACGAGAGGGAACCGGGACATGCAAGTGGGGATTCAGTGATGAAATTTATTGAACCCAATTCGGATGCGGCCTCAATTTGGGCGGCCGTACCTTCGGGATTCTGGATCACAAATTGACCTTGTGACTCAGTCAAGTTGGTCGGTACTGGACTCGACTCTAAACTTGGTACCTCAAGTAGGTACTTTTGAACTGAACTCATTAATCTTATATTTACTAATAAAACATCAACATCAGAAGGAAAATTTGTGTGCGTAATTGACGCACGTTCTAATACAGCTTGCTGAACATCAGTTAGCCTATCTAAAATCTGATATCCTATGCATCGAGAACTCCAATTATGATCTATATCATTTGGATTCCAATCACGTCCTATGGCGGGATTAGCAGTATACGCAATATCTTTCATTATACGCTCAGCGGCGATGGAAATATTGGGATAATCTGTTGCTAAATAAAATAAAGTATCAAAGTCAGTAAAGTAACCATGACACTCATAGGAATAAGGTTTGGTGTTGAACTTCGATTCAGCACCTGAAGGTATATTGAAATTACCAAATCCAGATAAGTATATAGAAATACTTTTCGGCAAGATAAAATTTCCCTGTTTGTATACCATATCTACAAACTCTAACTCAGCCGTTGTGAGTCTGTAACGATTAAGTTTTTTTATATATAATACACGTGCCCAGCATAACACGGTAATATAATAGCTATAAGCTGAAGGGCATATAGATCTCTTAAAATTAAGGTTATGAGCGGAAAAATTCTCATAACTTTCAGCGATTAGGGTAGGAAGACCACTAAAACCAGTAAAATGGTTTAATTCCTCCGCAACCGACTTCAACTCCTCACCAGGAGAAGGGAAGAAAGCTTCTAAATAAAGTGGATCATTTTTTAGATCCGAGTTAGTCTTCGATAGGTGTTGACCCATCGGGAGAGTATCCACTGCAACAACCGGATTACGAACATTATCACGTACACGGTTAGAGATACCGCCACGTCGAGGACGTACGAATCGTTGTTGTTGTTGGGGTTGCTGTACCGGCTCAGGGTACTGCTGTGGTGGAAACTGTTGCTGTTGTTGGAACTGAGCCTGAGGCATCTGAGCCTGTTGACGCCATTCGCCATTGCGATGCGCGTTTCTATTATTCTGTCGAGACATTCTAGCTCTCGACCTTTAATTCTTACAGTTGACACAAACTGATAAAGAAATACCTTTCAAAGAATTAGACGCTTTGGAAATTGCCTCTCCGAGGGCTTACAAATTTTCAAACCTGTGAAGTTTGGGGTGTGGGGCTACCACGTCGATGATCTTTTGTTGTGTCGAATATCAGCTCGTAAACTTGCGCCCTTTCTTGCTCCCTGAAGCTTAATAGTGTCTTCGTTACACAGTCGGCAAATCAGGTCAGTGTCCCTTGATTGCCCTCTCTCCTTTTCAATTCGAGCCCTTCGGTTCGTTGGGTGATTTTCTTGCACTAGAAGTTGCGTTAGCGCCACCAGGCACTGGTTGGTTGGTTGTTTTCGTTTCGTTTCTACGTCGGTTAATGTTTGCTGATTTCGGAGTTCACTTTTTTTTTTTTTGTTTTTCCCTTGATCGGGCTGCTTTGTTTCACGGAATATAGAGATATTCAATGGATGTTGGTTCTTTTCGAATTAGTTAATTAAAATTAGCCGTAGTTCATTTTTTATCGTTTTATCCTTAATCGGAATACTTTGTTTCACTGAATATTGCTTATTGAAAATATCCAAGGTTGACGTTCGAATCTGATAGTTTGATTTACTATAGGTTTTAAATATCAGCGCGCATGTTATGTTAGCGGAAAAAGGGGTTGTGGGGAAGGAAAGTGTAATTGGACTTTTCGACATTCCGCTTCAAAGACCTCACGTAGGCGTTTCCTGCTTAGGTCTGGAATTGCGCTTTTTTTCTTGATCGCACTTGAAAGCCTCGATAGTGCTCTGAATTGCTCCTGCACTTAATCGAAGACATGCAATTTTGATAGTCTGGCCACCTTGTTTCAACTATGGCCGTGGCCTTGCAATTTCGTTCGTAGCAGACGTATCGCCTTGTCCTTTATAAATAGTTGAAAGAGTACTTGGAGTGATTAATGTTGATTGTTGATAGTCACGTTTTAACTCGTCCTTCAGGATGCACTAAATGTTACAGATGCATGTAACGACTGCTTTTCCACATACCCGATGAAGGTGTTGAACATGTCTTCATCGGTGATCTACGTCTTCGCCTCGCGATGGAGTATAAAAGAACAAAGTTTTTTTTTAATTTTCTTCTTTATATGTTTTTAAAGAACTTATATTTTATTCCCAACTTTGGAGGCCGCTGTCCATGGCAAAAGGCTCCACCTCAGATGAGGAGTGTCTTATCAAATTATTTCCTTATTTCACTGTAAAACTTTAAGCTATACAAAAGATATTTCAAAGTTCAACAACAATTTCGCTCATCGAGAAATACGTAGAGGAATGGGAAGATCTGCGAGTAATGACAGTTTTAGCAATGCAAATTTGAGTTGTAGGGATAATAGTCTCATTTTTTCCTTGAATTTAAAATGAACTTTGAGAAGATTCTGATAAGTGGAATGTGGTATCTTTTATCTGGTATCTAAAAAATAACGTCTGGATACAGAGAGTGGCAAGTCCATTACTTTTTTCAGCATTTATATAAAATGATGCCCTAACGTCGGTTCGAGATGTTCCAAATTTTCCAACCAGTTGAACACATCTTGCGTTACTGTTCCGAGGCCTTCCTCTTCCTCATGATCGCTAGCTCTTAGGCTTTCACGATCTCTGAAGCCACGTTGGAGTTGAAGCCGAGGCTGAAAACGCAAATTGCGACTTTAACTTCAGAGGATGGCGGCATTGTTATCTTCATTTATCCGCTCTTTGAAGATAAAGGCGGCGCTATTACCCCTCGGTTTAAATAGCGCCTTGGTGTCTTGAAGCAATTTCCGTGATGTTTTTTTTTCTCTGTAGGTATCACTAATAACGCCCTTTGGTCTACTTAGTCGAGACAAAGCGAGCAGTGGGGTCTAGAGTGGAGACAGATACCATTGTTGCGTACTTTTTATTTTTTGTCCTGAGAGGTACGGCTCTCAGTTGGGTTGCCGATTTAAGGGTTATATTCTGAAAGTCCAAGAGAAACAACAACACACTTGGCACTTGATTTTTCTTTCTGTATATGTATTTATTCAGTTAACTTAATTCTATTGTTTTTTCTTGATATCAATTTATATTATACAAATAATAAAAGTTTACAGTTAATTACTATTATTAAGAGATATTGATTATGGTATAAAATATTATTGGGACAATCAATATATTGTTACAAAGTTGCAACATTGATCGTTGGGTTAAACATGTGCATACAAAGTAAGAAGTTGTAAAGTGCTTGGTATGCGTCAAGAGGTGCTCTTTACAACAGCTCTTACTCCTCCGCGCCTCTTCGGTGGGCGACCGGATGCAATTGGTATCTTTGTTGAAATCTTTAGCTTTAGGCCTTCAGGATCGACATGCTAAAACGTTTACGATGCATTGGTGTGCGACATCTTGGGTATATGAGAGTTCCTGGTTGGTGATATCTGGAACAATGGTGTATATTAGCGGACTGTAAATTAATTAAAAAATAAAAACGAACTGTTTGTTTAGAGTCTGGAAAAAGACTTTACGCCAAAACCCGACTATATTAAATTCTTTATTCTCACTTTTTCGCGGCGCACCGCTCTGTACGTCTGTACATCATTGTTTTCTTGTTCTGACTGGTCTTTATTTACACAAAGAGTGTGATTTGTTCTCACATATACATTCTTATACATTTCACATATATACATTCCATCAGTTCGATACACACGGATCTTGAAACGGGGTAGTTATGTTAGACGACGAAATGGTAGGCTGGTTTGGCGACGAAGTAGGAGGTGAGTTAGTGGTAAGAGTCGAGCTTGTAGACGGATTGGAACAAGAGTTGGTAGACGAATTAGGAGACGATATAGGAGTTGATTCGGTAGAGGAACTAGTAGACGATTTGGAGGAATTATTAATACACGAATTAGCAGTTGAGTTAGTAAACGAATTAGTGGGAGAATTGGTACTCGAAATAGTAGGCGAGTTAATGCAAGAATTGGTACACGATATAGGAGATGATTTTGAACACGAGCTAGAAGACGATTTTGGGCAAGAACTAGTACATGAATTAGAACAAGAATTGGAACACGACTTAGGAGATGGATTAGCGCACGAATTAGTAGATGATGTAGTAGACGAATTAGTAGATGATCGAAGAGTCATTTTAGCAATCCTGCTAAGGCAATCGGCGTTCGTA
Organism: Cheilosia variabilis; assembly: GCA_951230905.1. Classification (NCBI taxonomy): domain Eukaryota; kingdom Metazoa; phylum Arthropoda; class Insecta; order Diptera; family Syrphidae; genus Cheilosia; species Cheilosia variabilis. Next base: position 30,833,745 of record OX579677.1, read on the forward strand.
TTTTGTTCGCTTTTTTTTGTGAATGATTTCACAATCAAACTCTTCGAGTTGCAAACGATATCGCATTAATCTTGAACTAATGTCTTTGCAATTATGGATGTATATGAGTGGCTTGTGGTCTGTGATAAGGAGGAATTTTCTTCCATAGAGATAGGGACGGAAAAGCGGGACTGACTATACAATGGCAAGCAATTTCTTATCTGTAGTGGAATAGTTCTTCTCACTCTTATTCAGCAAGTCATAAGCAAGTCATTTCCTGGCTCACCCTGTGAAAGCACACTACCAATAGCAACGTCACTAGCATCTGTTGTAAGAATACAATTTTTTGTTAAATCAGGATATTGAAGAGGGGGAGGATTAATAAGTTTTTCTTTTAATCTTTAGCAATCTTTATTCTTTGTATTTTATTGGTTTTGTTCTTTATAAATTGGATTTCACAATTAAACGTGTTCTTCTTTCTTGAGTTTTATAAAAAGTGTAATAGCAATAGCCCGGATGTGAGAGAGAGGATCCAGCAAATGTCAAAAAGGCAAAAATGAAAGTTACTTGAATTTAGTTGCGATTGTGCCTTTGGTTAAGCCGTGGACACACTTAAGATAATTTACTACAAATCCATGAAAGAAATTAGTACAAAGAGGTGTCCAGTCAAAGGGGTCGTCCTTGCGAAGAAGATTAGTAAGAGGCTTAGAAATCTTTGCGAAATTCTTAATGAAGACGATAGTATCCAGCGAGACCCAAGAAGCTTTTTATTTCTTTGGCATTTTTGGGTTGAGAGACATTTTTAACGCACTCGATTTTTTGGGGATCAGGTTTAATACCAGATTCATTTATTATATGACCCAAGTAAAAAAGCTCTGATCTTAGGAACTGGCATTTCTTAGGTTGTAGTTTGAGATTGTGCATTCTCAAACGATCGAAGATTTCGACTAACCTAGAATTGTGTTCCTCTAATGATTTTCCATAGACCACGATGTCATCCATGTACACGAACGTTTTTATACCTTGAAGACCAGTCAAAACATTATTCATTAACCTTTGGAAGGTAGCGGGGGCACCTTTTAATCCATAAGGCATTCTAATGAATTCGTAATGACCAAACGGCGAGGAGAAGGCTGTCTTCTCTCTATCTTCAGGTTTAACCTCGATTTGGTGGAATCCACTAGCGAGATCGAAGGTGGAAAAGAATTTCGAACTTCCTAACTGATCTAAAATATCAGTTATATTGGGAAGTGGGTAAGCATCACCGACAGTTTTGTCGTTGAGCTTACGGAAATCGACTACGATTTTCCATTTCTTATTACCATTCCTATCAGGCTTCTAAGGGACAACGACAAGAGGAAAATTCCATGGACTATTCGATGGTTGGATAATATTATCGTCCATCATCTCATGAATTGAATGTTGAACGGAAGTAGTATGAGTTAATTTATCTCCCTTTATGTAGAATAAATCACTATACAGCAGACAGAGATTTAGAATGGAGTCTCGTTCGTCATTAGTCATATGATCAGTTATGAATAATTCCTTGATGGCTTGAATTCTATAGTAAGTAGTAGGATATTGTTGCATTTGAAAAATATGATAATTAGAGGCATCATCAAAGATTAATTCGTCTGTGTTAAACTCAATAGGAGATTCAGATGAGTTGACCACGGATATGTAAGAGATAGTACTATTGGCAGGAGTAATACTATTGGCAATATATAATCCATTAGGAAATTGTTGCGCTAAGCATATTCTGTCAGCTTTTCAGCCCGATTCTGGCAAACCTCACTGATACCTCACAAGTCACAAAACCCTCACAAGGTGAGGTGAAATAGATTTTGTGAGGTTTTCGTAAGGTTTTCCATTGTGATCCTAAAAATCTAACTAGTAACCTACCTATATATCCACTATCATCCTACAAACCTAACCAACAACCTTACCTCGCGCCCTTATTATTTACGTCTATGCACATGAAACAGTATGTAGGTACGTGAATCGTGCAGATTACATATGGTGATGGGGGCCCAATTATCTACTTCGGATTTGCTATTTATGCTGCCACCTAACTAAAAAACTTACGAATCGTAATCGAATAAAACTATTACATCGCATATCTAGCTACAACTACTTAAAATAAACAGGAACACCCCCCTTTATGACGATATCCACAATACATTGAAATAACACATATATAGTTAGCATAAATGCATCTTAAGTATTCCATCTGTTATAACTTTTATCCTCATAGGTACGGCTCTCAGTTGGGCTGCCGATATATGTGTTATATTTATTTTGCTAGTCCAAATGAAACACAAAACACTGACTGTTCCGTCACAACTTAAAATAAAACAAGTACAGCTTTTTTTCTGTGGGGAAAATTATATAAAAACCCCACATTTATTGGCCTCCTGTTTTAATTGAGACAAGAACGTCTCGCCTGCTTCGCTGTTGAAGCCAGACTGCCTTTTACAATGAAATTTGCAAGGCACACGAATGGCCGGTGTTGCCATTCGTAACAGTCCCGGCTAATAACAATGTTTTTATCTACACATAGCTACAATATAATATAATACATATATTCAGCTACTCTCCACAGGCAGGATGCACAACTTCTGGACTGGACGCTTCAGTTTGTTGGTAGCCGTTTGAACGATGACATTTCTCACCAAGCCGTCCTGGCCTGGGAGAAGCTCACAGATCCTGGCCATAGCCCAACTGGTTGGTGGGAAATTCAAGTCATCCACAAGTTCGATATGTACTGCTCTGGTTTTAAGGCAGACAAATATTGCAACCCAACATTTCCTCCTATTTTTCCTTCCCGATCCACCAGCCACTTTCAATTCGAAAGGGCCAGCATAATCCACTCCTGTGGTCAAAAACGGTTTCCCAACCTGGACTCTTTCCATTCGTGCATTTAAACGCACACATACCACACACTTATGTAAGTGATTCCTTAATCCATTCCTTAATTTAGGTATCCAGTATTTTTGCCTAATGAATTGCATCATTACTTGCGTCCCCCCATGATCTGTTCCACGATGAGCATAATCCATTAACAGATCTGCTAGTCGTGATCCATTTGCTATAATTACGGCATGTTTCATTTCGTAATCCATCTCCGACCTTCCTAGTCTTCCCCCGACACGAAGTAATCCAATTGCGTCTAGAATTGGTTTTAATCCTTCTATTTTACTTTTATCCGGAAAATATTTTCCCGCCTCTAAAGCAGTAATTTCCTTCTTGTAATATTCCTGCTGATTTCTTCTAATCAGATATTCCATAGCGATTGCTTTTTCCTCAAGAGTGGGCGGAGCAACTTCCTGCTGTCTCACTCCTCTCTTTGTTTTTCGTTCTCTATTTTTACCTACATTCCTCCAGTTTTTTATAAAACGATTTACGTAACTGAGGATGTTGATAACTTGTTCTAGTTTCCTAACATATTCCAAAAGTGGTACATTGGTATTTGTTCCGACAAGCCCAATTTTTAATGATTCCTTTACTGTTGAGACTGTATGTATTTTCATCTCATTTTTTATCTCCTCACTTAATCCTTCCATTATTTTGCTTTCTTGCCATTCCTCCTGGTCCATGGTTATCCAACTAGGTCCATAAAGCCATAGGTTATTATTCACCAATTCCTTTGGTAATATTCCTCTCGTCAATAAATCTGCTGGGTTTTCTGTACCATTAATATGGCGCCAGCATCTTCTCTCCGTTTTAATTGAATCGATGCTACTCGATTCGCAACATATGTCCTTAAATCCCTTGATTCCTTTTTTATCCAATAAAATGCTGGACTTGAGTCGACCCATAATATATATTCAGCCGTAGGCCATTCCATAGATTTTATAATACTCCTAACCATTTTTGAAAGCAATTCCGCTGCTGATAATTCCAGACGAGGAATCGTCACCATTTTTAACGGTGCTACTCTCGTTTTTGAAGTCAAAAGCTTGCTAGTTACCATTCCATTTTCATATTGTACACGTACAAATATAACTGCTCCCAATGCAGATTCACTGCTATCCGAAAATCCATGTATTTGTATTTTTGAACTTTGACTAGTGCCTAACCATCTGTCAATTTTAAACTTTTCCAAATAAATGATTGAATTCCAAAATTCCATCCATTTATTTTCCAATTCAATCGGCGGTCTTTCATCCCAATCGATCTTTAATCTCCATAACTCCTGAATTAATATTTTCCCAATAATCGTAACTGGCGATATATACCCATTTGGATCGTAAAGTTGTGCTACATAACTTACTATTTTCCTCTTTGTTATCACCCCATTGAACCTAGGGTTTTTTACCACAAAAGTGAATTTGTCCTCCTCAATCAACCATTTCAGTCCTAGAATGGTTGTGCCTTCCCCCTCAGAAAACAATAGTGTTTTTTCTGATTCCGAATTCATAGCTTTTATCAGTGCGTTGCTATTCGACTTCCATTTGTGCAATTCAAATTTAGCTTCCTTCAATACAATATCAATATCCTTTGCTAACTTAATTGCTGATCTTTCCGATTGCGATCCTGTTGTGCAATCATCCATATAGAAATCTTCTTCGATTGCCTTTGCCGCGACTGGAAATTTTTCCTTTGCCTTCCTGGCGGTTTCAATCAGTGATCGAACAGCCACAAATGGTGATGCTGTCAGCCCAAATGTTACCACAGTGAGCCAATACTCTTTCAATTTTTGATTCGAATTTTCCCTCCAAAATATCCTTTGTAAGTTCCATTGTTCTTTTGTAAGTTTAACTTGGTTGAGCATCTTTCGAATATCAGCATAAATTGCCACCTTGTGTCTCCGGAAACGCATAATAGTTTCATGCAAATCCTTTTGCAATTTAGGTCCAAGCATTTGTATGTCATTAAGCGAAAATCCCTTATCCGTCCTGCAACTTGCATCATAAACAATCCGATTATCCTTCGGAATACAGTGATGCGGTATGTAATATACCATCTCACCTATTTCTGGTCTTCGTGTCGCCAAGCCAAGATGGCCCATCTTTATTCCTTCCCTCATCCTGTCAATATAAATTCTCCGAATATCTTCATCCTTTGATAGTCGCTTTTCCAAATATAAGAAACGTCTTAACGCCGTCTCTCTAGTGCTTCCTAACTCTTTTATCCCCTGTTTTATCGGCATCGTAATAATTAATCTTCCTGATTCATCACGCCGATGTGTTTCCATAAAATGTTTCTCCACCAGAAGTTCCTCTTCTGTAAGCTTAGAGCATGATTTGACTTGGTCTTGTTGCCAAAGTCGTTCTAGTAATTTATCCAATTGATCCCCCTCCTTATATTGAATAGACGAAACTAGCTTTCCTGTTTCTCCATCCACCCTTTCATTATATGTTCCAAAAATAATAACTCCAAATGAAGTTCCCATTAAAGTAGATCCATTAATATTCCTTTGTATAACAGATGTGGCAATCTTTGCAAAAAACCCAACTCCAAACAATATATATATTGGATTCGGTTTCCAAAATTCTGGGTCCGCCAACGGTGTTTCAGTTGGATTTCGTATCGCCGATGGATTCAATGCAGTTGATGGCATTATTGGTTCCCAGTTACTTGCTTTTCGAAGAATCCATATTTCTTCTTCAATACCCTCCTGAGTTGCAGAACCATACCATGCAAATAGTTTTACTTTTATTTTTTTTCGTATCGTAAAAGGTTCCCCATCAATACCTATCGCCCTTATTGTAGTTGAAAATGCGGTAATCCCGTACTTCTGTACCAGTTTGTGACTCATTAGATTTGGTTGAGAACCGGTATCCAAGAACCCTCTTATAGGTCCAAAATTACTTCCTTCATTTTCTATTCTTACCAATATAGTTGGCATAAAATTTAGTTTCCCTTCAAATGAAAAATTAAACTCATCGCTATACTGTGCATATGGCATTACTTTTCTTTCCTTTATTTCCTTCTTGTATGTAGACAGGTCAAACCTTACATTTTTCCTTTTCCTATTTCTTGGAATATTTTCTCTATTTCCCAATAGTTTATTCCCTAACAGTTCTACATTTTCATTCTTTACATAAATTTTCCTTTTCTTGATGTCCCCATCCCTGTGCTCCTGCTCTAATTTTCTCTTTCTTGTTGTTCCTACCTGCAGTCAATCCCTATTTCTGTTCCCCATGCGAGTTGACTTCACTGTCAACACATGCTGCGAATGATGTTTCATTGGACACAGCATACTGTTGTGTGATGGGTCCCTTTGGCATTGCATGTTACGGCATTTAATCGCTGTACATGCCTCCTTTCTGTATCCTTTCCTAAGGCAGTTCGGACAAATTTTCCTTCGGTTTACGAATTCCCTCCGAGCGCCTAAGTTTAATGCTGAGAAATCCGGGCAGTAATATAAAGGATGCTCCTTATCACATGCTTCACACTGCCGACCTATCGCGTTGTTGCCCCCACTCGCACTTCCTGTACGTGACGAGGCTCCCGATTCGCTCCTGCGAATATTTTGCTGCACATTTCCTAATGAATAGCTAGTTGATGGACGATGTCTCCACACATTCCTTGTGTTTTCCAAGGCTCCTGCCTGTTTGTCCAGAAATTCCAACATTTCCGTTAGTTTCGGAAATTCCGAACTCCTTTGCAATTCCCATTGCTTTTTTGTTTCCTGATCCAAACGATCATGAATTCCGTGTATGAACACCATATCCCAGTGTTCTACGGGCAGTCCTAGCGCTTTCAGCTGACGAATCGTCTCATGTGTCACATTTGACATCTTTTGCAATTCATTTGCCGATGGTTTCTCCCCCAATATTGGAAGACACTCAAATTGATTTCTGTATTCCCGGCTGATGTGATATGGTTTATCATAGAGTTGAGTCAACCTTTCCCATGCCTCCTGGTAACTATCCTTAGTTAGATTGCTTTCTCCTAAAGCTTTTGCTGCTCTACCTATCAGCGATTTCTTTAAATAGGAGTATTTGTACGCCATGGAGATATCCGAGTTATCGTGAATCGCCGCCATAAACCTATCCCTGAAACCCATCCATTTCAGCAGAGATCCGTCAAATTCCCCCCATGTATTCTGGATATCGTGCTGCTGAACTGGTAGCGTCAGGCTGACGTTTATTTGATGCCCGTCCTTCTGAGGTTCCTCCCTATCTTTATCCTGCAATTCCTTTTCCTTCGATAATTCCTTAATCCGTTTCCGGAATATTTCCGCTGCGCTGAAGTATTCCTCTTCTACGCTCTCCATGTCGCTTTCCAACGCCTTTACTTTTTCTGCTTCCAGCTCCTGCACCAGCTCCAACAAAAGCTCATTCGCCTTGTCCCATAATTGGACTAGCCTGTCCGCTCTTAGCAGTAACCCCTCCTGCGATGCCGCTGCAGCTTCCTCCGACCGTGCGAACACGGCAATCCGCGATATAGTCCGCTGGAGATTTTTGAACTGCTTCTGTTAGAGTTACTTGCGAGTAACCAACATCGAATTTTGAAAAATGAAAAATGAAAACCCAACGAGTATATACGATCTTAAACTTTATTCGAGTAATTATTACCATGTAGCTCCGAACGGATTGGAAGTTGTCGCACAAGTGAACACCAATTCAATTGTGCCTCGATCCGTCTTCTTCCTCTTCTTCTTCTTCTTCTTCTGAGTGGGTTTGCTTGTGTTGCTGCTGCTGCAGTTTAGGGTTGCCATCTCGTAATATTGAACATCCTGCCCGGCGGAACAGGTATGTTCAGAACTATTCCAGGAGTTTGCACACCTTCTGTACAGGTCGGGTGCATTCGCCAGTTGCATGTTTGATAGTTACCACACGGATTAAGCCATCTTGCCCAGGATGTACCGCAATTATTCTGCCGAGTCGCCAGTGCGTTGCTGGAAGGTTTTCATCCCGGATGAGTACAATATCGTGAAGTGCCAAGTCAGTATTGCCTTTATGCCATTTGGATCGTTGTTGGAGTGTGCTGAGATATTCGTCATGCCATCTACGCCAAAAGTGTTGTTGCATCTGCCGAAGTTGGCGCCAATACGATAAGCGGTTCGCAGGAAAGTCCGTTAAGGTTTTGTCAGGTATCGCAATGATTGGTCTGCCAATTAGGAAGTAGGCCGGTGTGAGCGCCAGTTGATCATCCAATGAATCGTGTAAAACCACAAGAGGTCGGGAATTCAAGCATGCTTCTACGTGAACCAATAAAGTGTGTAATTGGTCATAGTAGATTGAACGGTTGCCAATCACTCGGATTAAATGCTTCTTAGCGGATTTTACCGCTGCCTCCCATAGCCCACCATGATGGGGTGCCCGTGGTGGTATAAAATGTCATTGTGTACCTTTGTTCGCCAGTTGTTGTTGAGTGTATTCATTCTGCCAATGCTGTAGATCCTCCGCCATGATTCGATTAGCGCCTGTGAATGCTGTGCCGTTGTCGCTATAAAGTTCATGACATGGGCCCCGCCGACTGATGAAGCGTGTGAATACGTTGATGAAAGCTTCCGATGATAAGTCCTCTGCCAATTCAATATGGACCGCCTTAGTTGCCATACATACGAAGATAGCCACATATGTCTTCTTCTGGGTGCGTACTCTCTTTGCGCCAATGCGTATGTTGAATGGGCCACAATAATCAATGCCTGCCACTGAAAATGGTGGTGTCGGTGTAACGCGTGCTCTTGGAAGGGACGCCATACGTTGTGATGCCATATTATGCTGATGACGTCTGCAAATCGCACAGGAATGAATACATCGTTTTACCAAAGTGCGCAAATGCAGAATCCAGTATTTTCGCCTGAGAGTGTGTAACATCAGTTGAATGCCACCATGAAGTGTAGCTTGATGCACCTGCCAAATGATGAGTCTTGTAAGTGCGCCTTCCTTCGCCAGAATAATCGGGTGCTGTCGCTCCTCGCCAATGTCTGCCTTCTCTAGCCGTCCTGAAACTCGCAGTACGCCAGTCGCCGATTCAATATATGGAGTCAAAGAGATGATCTTGCTCGAGGATAGAAGGGGTTGACCCTTGCGAAGTTGAGAAATTTCTGGATAGAAGAACTGCTGCTGTTCGGCCTTTATATGCCACTGAATCGCCAAGTCCAATTCCTCCACTGCAATAGGTTTACGTCGGTATTCACGATGAGCATCCTTCCATCGGAATATAATTGCTGTTGTTCGAAGAAGTTTGCCAAGACTGCTGAATCTGTCTGCCAATGCGAATTCAATCTTTACTCCATCCTCCCAATAATGCGTCTGTAGTGAGAGTAACTGGATCGCCTGAGCCAAGTGAGCGGTGAGTGGTTTCATTTCAGCTTCGACTAATTCTGCCTCTCGTGCCGTGAGAGTGTTGAGTAATGACATTGGGTACTGCTCGGGCAATGGGCCCTGCCACCAAAGTGTATGGTTAACCAATGCTGCTGAACTGATGCCACGACTCGCACAATCGGCAGGATTGAACTGAGTGCGAATATGATGCCAATTGTCCACGCTTGAATATTCTTGAATAAATGCCACCCTTGATGCGACAAACTGTTTCAGTTGCGATGAAGACTTATGAATCCAAGACCAAACGATTTAAGAGTCAGTCCAAAGCGTGTATGGAAGTCCTGCTAGATGCATAGCCATGCGAATATCCTTCATAAGCTCGGTGAGCAACTTAGCTGCACAAAGTTCCAGCCTAGGGATTGTGATCGATTTGACCGGAGCCACCTTCGTTTTTGCTGCAATTATCCGTGTTACATGGGTGCCATCCTTCTGCCTGGTACTGAGGTAGACGACGGCAGCATACGCCTTAGTGCTAGCATCACAAAAGCCATATAAGCATGATGAAGTCTCTGGAGACATGCCAAGCCACCTAGGTATTCGAAGAACCTCTAGCTGCCGAAGTTGACTGCGGAAACTGAGCCATTCCTTGAGTAAACCGGATGGTACGGGTTCATCCCATCCCAAGCCAGCCTGCCATAATTTCTGGATGATGATTTTCGCGACGATAACAATAGGCGATAACATGCCCGTGGGATCGTACAATTTCGCTGCATCGCTAAGGATCTGCCGTTTTGTGTGAGATCCATGTTCGTCTAAGCTGACGCGGTAAAATAGTTCATCGGTCAATGAATCCCAATGCAAGCCAAGCACTGTTGTTTCCGCCAGTTGTAGTTCCAGATCAGGTACCCCAGATGGGGTGGAGAAATGTGCCAAAACCGTAGCGTTATTTGTTCTCCATTTACGTAGGTGGAAATGTCCTTCTCTTAGTACCGATGCCACGTCGTCTCCCAATTGAATTGCCTGCTGAACTGTGGGCACGCTCGTAAGGTAGTCATCCACGTAAAAGTCAGCCAATATGCTCTGCCTAGCTGCCACAATCCTTGACTCCTCCACAAGTTTATGACAATGGTCCATGCCACATTGGAGCATTGCCCGAATAGCCAGATATGGGCCACTCGTTGTGCCGTAGGTGATGGTTGCCAGTTGGTATGTGCGCAATGGTTGATCGGAGGAGTCTCGCCACAGTATTTGTTGCCACTGTTGATGCCTCGGGTCCACGCGGACCTGTCTGAACATTTTTTCAACATCCGCCGTTATTGCGATGCCAAAAAGCCTAAATCGATGTATAATTTTGACCAGTAAATCCTGAATTGGTGGTCCAGCTAGTTGGGTATCGTTCAATGATATGCCATTCGTTGTCCTGGCCGATGCATTGAATACCACCCTGAATTTTCCGGATACAGCATGATGAGGAATAAAATATACCTGGGATGGATCGCCATACTGCCCTTGAACAGGATGCATATGACCAAGTTGTTTATATTCCTGCATAAACGTCACGTATTTTTGCCTAAGTGCAGGATCCGAAGCCAATTTCCGTTCCAGTTGATGAAACTGCCGAAGAGCCAATTGATGTGATGAGCCCAGAGCTGGCGCGTCTGCCCGAAATGGCATCTGCACCAAATAGAAGCCATTTTGTAGCTGCCTATGTGTTCGTGCGAAGATCTGTTCGCAGACGTCAATAGTAGCTGAGTCGAGGTCCCTTTGATTGGTGTCATTCACAGCAAAAATAGTTCGCAACAACTCGTCCAGCCGTGCGTCGTCCTCACTCGTCTGCAATGTCATAGACCGAAATGAAAGTGTGCCTACCTGAGTTGTTTCAACTGGGCCGAAAATCACCCAGCCAAGATGCGTGTTTTGTGCCACTGGTTCATTAACCTCGCCTCGGACGATGCCATCGGTGATGAGTTGCCCCCAAACGTCTGCGCCAATTAATGCATCTATCCTGCCAGTTTTTCCAAATGTACTGTCTGCCAATGGTAAATTGCTAAGATGCTGCCAACAGTGATCTGCTACTTCGGCCATCGGAGTGGGAGTGGTAATACAAGTCATAATATGGAACTTGACCTGGAGCTGGAATGATGGTTCAGCAATGGATATCATCTGTACCTCTACCTGGCCTCGAGTGTATTCGCCTATGTTCATGCCAATGCCTTCGACCCTAACCGTCGATTTGTACCTAGGGAGAGCCAATTGTTGATACAAACGTGAAGTTATGAAACTGACTTGTGATCCTGGATCACAGAGTAGTCGGCAAGGGTGTTGTTCGCCAAAGCCGTCGATGAGTTGTACGCGCGCCGTTGCCAAAAGTGTAATACGATTACTAGCAGTAACCGTGAATGCCTTAAATGATTCGGTGAGTCAATATTGGTTTCGTGGAGGTTGATTGCTCCCAGAAGCTGCCCCAACCGAAGGATTCGAATGGGTGTAGACCTGTGATGCGCCTTGGGTTGACGAGTCAGTAGCGGATGACCCAGCCTGGGATCGTTGAGTAGAGTTTTGTGGGCCACGACATAGCAAGGTATGATGCCTACCGTTGCAGACACGGCAATTTGTCGATGTGCAAGAGCTTGTTGCGTGACCTGGTTTCAAGCAATTGAAGCAAAGATTGGAGCCTTTCAACTTCTCGAACCGTTCTCTCACAGACATTGCCAGGAGCCTAGGACACCGGCCAATCCGATGAATGCTGTCATTGCAGTATTCGCAATTGCCAGGTGATGTTGTTGCCAAATTTGTTCTCACAAGCCGAGGAACATTGCTGCCAGATCGAACCGCAGGGTTAGCCCGGTTACTGGTGGGCGCAGCCACTTGTTGCCTATGTGCGGACGCGCTCTTCGACGGCCATTGTAGAACATCAGCACTTAAGCTATGTGCTCGACGTTCCACAAACGTAAGCAGCTCAGTCAAAGAGGGGATCTCCTGCGTGGTGCGGCTCATACCCCACGCCTGTTGGGTCCTAGTTGGTAATTTGGATACCACAATTGGTACCGCCAAAGCATCCCATTTATCCACGGGTAATTTCATTACTGCCAACGCCCGCAACGACTCGCGGACTGTATCGACCACTGACAGCAATGCACTTGTCGATTCTGCCGTGAGAGGCTGCAAGCCAATGAATCGAGCCACATGTATATCGGCCAATTGTTTCGGACTATCATACCGATCTTTCAGTGCCTGCCACACCTCCTCATAGCCGCCGGTGTACATACCGCCCACCAGCGCCACTGCATCCCCTTGAACCGCCTCGCGCAACTTGCCTAACTTATAAGCCTCTGGAGCCACTTGCGAATGTATGAGGGTTTCAAAGGAATCCTTAAAAGCCAGCCAATTATGTAATGTACCGTCGAACTTGGGCACGGAAAGCCTCTCCAATTTGATATCGACCGGAGCGGCCCGGGGTATATCACTGCCACCATCTACTTCCTCAGCCTTCTCGATAGGAGTCATCTTCGCTAAGCGTCGCTGTGCCGCTGCCATAGCCTTGTTCAGCTGTCTCTCGACGGTATCCCACAGTTCAACATGAATCTCGACTGCATCATCCTGGGCATTGGAGACCAGTTCGTGATGTGCAACCGAAAATCTCTCGAAATGGGCTTGCAAAGAAAGCGCATCCTGCTTTATGGTAAATTGGTCTTCGTCCTCGCTCTCGCCATAACCCGGAGCAGTCATTCGGTCCGCCACACGCTTTAGTGATGTCATGGCCGCCCTTCGCTGATTCAATTCAGCCATAACCGCAATAAATATAGGAAAGGAGAACAAAAACAATTTACCTGTTATTCTCCCACAATGATCGTACGATGTATCACACAGCCGTCGTTTTGTATGCCAAGCCAATGCAATTTCTTTTGCCACAGAATGTTCAACGGTGTATCGCACAGCCGTAGTCGAAAAAGAGCGAGCGAAAAAAAACAAGCCAAAACAACCCGTAGCCACGAGACAATGCCGCTATGCACCTTATGTATGTACTATGCGAGATGCAAAATGCGTAATATATAATCACCAAGTACTGCACCGTACGCAACTAGCCTGTACCTATTATTTTTCTCTCACAGTCACTGTCAGTATATAAGCGAGCCACTACCGTTTTCCGCTGAAGGGTATTTTGGAAGACAACGAAGTAATTTAGATTTCAACATTATGGAATAATTGCTTGATGAAATTCCTAATGCTGTTAGAGATCTAATGGATGACGTTACCGTATTATATATGTGTCGTAGACCCTTTAGGTCCGTTTTTGACGTCAAAGATGAAATTGACATCATTACGTTCATATTTTTGTCAATTAACTTATCTATATTGCCAAACTCTTCTTGCAGCAGTGCCAGGGCACCATCATAGCAGTTGGCGCTTGGAGTAAATCCAGCAATGGACTCAGCAGCCGTGCCTTTCAAGGCTGACTGCAAGTAGTTGAATTTATCTGTGCCAGATAGCGCTTTGTTCTCATGGACGGCGGTTCTAAACTGCTCCCAAAAAGGAAGCCACTCCTTAAAATCACCCGAAAAAGTCTTGAGAAGTAGCTTGGGTAATCTTACACCACTATTAACGTCACACTGTGGCGAAGGCGGTGTAACGTTAGATAATGAACCGTTTCGCGATTGCATGCGGTGCAATCGTTCGAGGCGTTGAGTCAGTCGAGCGATAATAGAAATTGCTTTGTCTTCGTACTCAACCGTTGTTTCACTGTCCTTAATTTGGTCTTCAGGCTTCCCACCTGCTGTACACAAGCTGTCTGCCTTGAGGAGTCCCTGGTGCGCCGCTTTTAACCGATTCAAGAACACTGAGAGCTCCTCCTCTATGCATTCCCAATTCTCCTCGTTTCCGATGGTAGGTCTAGATTCCGGTGAATTCAGGTAATTGTTAGCGCTATTCGCGACGCGCGTTACTTGTCCTCTGTATGCGGACCGGTTAGCGTTCTCCATCCTATATTAAACCTTTACCTTTTCGCACAATTTCCCGGGTTTCGGCACCATAAAAAAAAAGAAGAGTTAAAGTATTTAAGAAAAAAAGGGGCCGGAAAATAATTGTACAAAATATAATTGGGTTTTATTGTTTAATTGATGGTTGAAATAGAACTATGACTTTTTTCTTCCGACACGAGCTTTTATACATTTGCAGAAAAAGTGTTATACAACATTTAAGAGCAATAATATTATATGTAGGTAATTTAAGAGAAAAAGAATATTATGTACTAAGATAATATATATAAATTTTAACTAAAAATTAATGGTTTTTATTTTTTCTAGAGCAAGAGCTCTTCTTTTATTTAAGTCTTCTTAAAAACTAACTACTATAAGCGAGAAACGCTACTATTTATGTGTTCAAGGCGCGGTTTCTTGTTTGGTGCTCGCATCGTCTCTTTTGTCGGTGCATCTGCCGTTTTATGACTTCGAAATATCCCTTCTTGGAAGGTCGTCTTATTGTTTTCACATCTGCCGTTTTATAACTTCCATATGTATGTGATATCCCAGTTTGCTAGCTTTCTTGGGAGGTCGTCTTCTGTTGGCACATCTGTTGGGTTTTTCCGCTTAAAAGAGTCGATCCCTGTTTAGTTGGGCTGCTAACATAACCCCTCCCTCCTTAGAGTCTTCCTTCGGTTCGTTTATGACTGGAGGTAGATTTATTATAGTTTTATTTTGTCTCTTTATTTTGTATAATATTATTATCACAATGATCGCAATGATTAATAAAGTTGTTGAGAGACTAAAAATATACTGTGTTTCCTTTTCATTTTTTATTTCTATTATTTTTTTTAAATTATCAATGGATTCATACCTGACTTCTTCCAAATATTCATTTGAAAAGTTATAGTTTAGTACAGGTATTATCTTTTCGTCTTTGTAATACTTTCTATTATAAATTACATTGTTCATTGAAATTTTACAGTTCTCTGCTTTTATTAAGTAATTTCCTTCTAGTATGTAGTTTAGATTATTACAATTTTGTTGTATTTCGGTTTTTTCTAGATTCTTAATTATTAGATATTTTTCTTTTTCTATTATTACATTTTTATCTTCATATTTTTTAGTTTTGCATTTCATTTGTTTGTTTATTAATATATTTTCTATACAATCGTCCTTTAATATTTGTAAATTTTTTATTTCTTTAGTTAAATAATATAATCTTTTATTCAATTCTAGGAAGTTATTAGTTTGTAAATCTATAATTTTACTATTTATAGGAAAGTTTTGAATGTATATTTTATTAAATGTTTGGTTGGAATATTGGGGAATTAATACAATTACTAAAATATTTTCTTTGTACGTTGCTAAATTGATTTTTAATTCTTTTAATTTTTCAAATGCGATATTATTCTCTTTAATTTCTTGGCTTGTAATAATGTTTTGTGTTAGTATTCCTGTTCTGCTAGTCAATATTACGTCTTCTATTTTTCCTAAAGTTTCTCTAATTTCTCTTATGTTGTTATTGAATTCTATTTCTATACGAAGGTTATCAATATCACTGCTTCTGTTTCTTAATTTATTAACTGTTTCGATACCTTGGTTCATTAATTCACTTAAAGTTTTAAACTGATTATTAAAATGATCGTTTATCTTTATTTGTTTATTTAAGTTATCTATGGTATTATGCTTATTTTCTTCTAGTGTTTTAAGTTTCTTTTCTATTTCTATTCTATCATCGTCATCCATTGCTCCGAATATGAATTTCAAGATGGAACCTCCTAAATTTATTAATCCTCTTTTTAATATGTGATGTGGGATTAGGGTATCAATTTTTTGTTCTAATTTGATTATTTCACTAAGTTGTTTATAATGCTTTTCTGGCATTAATTTATACTGTGCTTTTAATTGTTCGATTAGTCCTTTATAATCGGTTAAGTTAATTAAATGTATTATTGTATTATATTTTTCTATAAGTTCTACCTTTTCACTTTCTATTATAAGAAATTCTTGTTTAATTTCAGTAAATTGTATTTCCTGTGGTTGTACTACCGTTATCTGCTTGTACAGAATAATCATTAAGATTATCACTACTGCTTTCATGTTGGGTGGTTGCAAATTTTTTCTTTCTCCTGAATTGGTCTTTGTGCAAAACTTGTATTCGTACGTGTGGTCTTATAGTGACTTTCTTGTCTTGTTGTTTTATAATGCTTATTTTTTTATGTTTTGTCTTTAGTTTGTCAAATCGCTCGGGATTATTTATTTTAGTATAACTAGGGTTAATTTCTTTATCACTCCTATTTTTATTTAATTTCTTTAATATTTTTTCTTTATTGCTTTCTATTCGTTCGCGCACTAGTTTTATATTTACTCTATTCAAATGAATGTCTACTGGTTTTTCTTTAGTGGTCAAATGTATTGTTTGATTGTAAACCTCTACTGCACGTAGTACGTTGTCGACTAAGTTGTCTGACCCTTCTAAAATTCTTAAATGCTCATTTAGCGTGCTGTGTACTCTTTCGATATCAGAGTTTCCTGTGTGTCTGATATTTACTGGATTTTTTGGTTGAAAATTATTTTGATAAGGTTTTTGTGGTATATAATTCTGTCTTTTAGGTTCAGATCTTTCTTCCCTTCTTTCTTCTATGAATCCTGCCTGAGTTAGCTCGTATAATGCTGCTTGTAGGCTAGTTGGTTTTAGTGAGAATAATACTGTTCTCATATGAATAGGTAATTTTTCTTTAAAAGTGTCTAATGCAGTTTGGTTATTATGAGGTATATCAAGTGGTTTATTTTCTTGCACTGTTTTCTGATTTAATTCACATAACGTTTTCTGTATCTCGTTATAAAATGTCATTACATTGTTTTTGTAGTTTATTTGACGAAGGTCGTCGTATAATTGAAAGCTACTTTTGAATCCTCCAAAATTGCTTACTAATAATTCTTTTATCTCTATCCATTTATTTAGATGTGCATGAATTTCTACGCATCTTTTTGCTTTACCTATCAATTTTGATTTTAATATGTTGATACACATTAATTGTGATTGGTCATCATATTTATTCAATGTTGGAATAATTCCTTCTACATTGGCTATGAACGTATACAAGTCTTCTCTTCTACCGTCAAACGTACTTAGTTTCTCGATGTACTTAAGTGGGTCTAGTGTTAATGTTAAAGCCATTTTAATATTTTCTTTTTTAATTACTATGTCAAAACTACTTTCACTATTTTCACAATTATTTTTCTTAGAATTAATACTTAAAATATTCTTACAACTTGCTGGTATCGGTGCGTTTCTGATTTGTATCAAATGATCGTCTTCTTCGTCCGTTGTGCTTCCTTCTTCATATGAATCGGGTTTTGTTGGTTTCTTCCTTTTGAATAATTTGTTCATCTGCTCGGTCTCTAATTAGTTTTTCCTCTATGGAACTTCATAACATTAGTCGTTTACGTTGACATTGGTTATTAAACTAATTCACTTTGTAGTTTTTCTTTATCTGCTTTAAAGAATTCTACTTGGTTTTGTTCTTTATTTGTTTTAAAGATTTTATACTTAAACTCTGGGTTCACTAGAGTGTATAGATTTTTATGAATTTAAACACTATGTTCGATAGGGTATTCACAATGAGAATAACTTAAACTTTATGGTCTATAAAGTGTTTCCTATTTTGATTTCCACTGATTTTAAACTTTAAGTTCATTAAAGTATTCACGGAAGGTTTTACTTTGTGTGTGACGATTTTCGTTCGTATCACTAGATAGCTATTTTTATTTTATTTTTTTTTTTTTATGTAGTATACGTGTACATTTTTTGATAGCTATCCTACCGACTGCGCCAATTTTAACTAAAAATTAATGGTTTTTATTTTTTCTAGAGCAAGAGCTCTTCTTTTATTTAAGTCTTCTTAAAAACTAACTACTATAAGCGAGAAACGCTACTATTTATGTGTTCAAGGCGCGGTTTCTTGTTTGGTGCTCGCATCGTCTCTTTTGTCGGTGCATCTGCCGTTTTATGACTTCGAAATATCCCTTCTTGGAAGGTCGTCTTATTGTTTTCACATCTGCCGTTTTATAACTTCCATATGTATGTGATATCCCAGTTTGCTAGCTTTCTTGGGAGGTCGTCTTCTGTTGGCACATCTGTTGGGTTTTTCCGCTTAAAAGAGTCGATCCCTGTTTAGTTGGGCTGCTGACATAACCTATATATATATATATATAGGTAAATAAGAGGAAATTTCTACAGGTATTGAGTGTGTGTGGGTAGGCAATGCCACTGTTTTCCGCGAGGGTATCACACCGTATCGCAAAAGAAATGGGTATAAGGAATTTTTTTTTTTCGACGACGCCACAGAATAACCCGTTATTGAATTTTACCGAATGTGTAATTTATTTTGCCACAGCCACTATTGTTGAAAGTTAGATGTCCACTCGCGTTCTCGGGTTTCGGCACCAAAAATGTTAGAGTTACTTGCGAGTAACCAATATCGAATTTTGAAAAATGAAAAATGAAAACCCAACGAGTATATACGATCTTAAACTTTATTCGAGTAATTATTACCATGTAGCTCCGAACGGATTGGAAGTTGTCGCACAAGTGAACACCAATTCAATTGTGCCTCGATCCGTCTTCTTCCTCTTCTTCTTCTTCTTCTGAGTGGGTTTGCTTGTGTTGCTGCTGCTGCAGTTTAGGGTTGCCATCTCGTAATATTGAACAGCTTCTCCCCCGGGCTAAAGTTTTCGCACTCCTGTGCCTCTCGTCGCTCCTGCGGGACGTCTGTCGTCTTTTGGCTCACTCCTGTGGCTCCTGCTACTATTAAAAGAAAATATTTTAATTTAGCACTCACTCCCTTTATTAAATCGAAAATTCATATCATTGCTTCCTAACAACGAATATTTTATACATTTCCAATGGAAGACAAATTCACATTCCTATGCTTAATTGCACTTCCCTTTTCCATCCTGGAAATTTTTCTCAAGTCCCCTTGACAATTATTTCTTTTTGTTCCCAAGTCCCCCAGAGAACCTATTCCTATTTATATATTTTCTGGAATTGTCTCAAGCCCTCAAGAGAACTATTTCTTCTATATTATTTGTGTTTGCGGTCCACGCATCGCAATTGTGCTCACGCTAAACACTCCATCCGTGCTTTCATGAAAACTATTCCAAAGCCTCCTGACTAAGTATTATATTCCTTAATACAAATGTGTTTGCGGTCCACGCATCTATGTGCTCACGCTAAACACTCCTTCCATATCCTCCATAGATATTAACTCAAGTCCTCTTGAGAATAAAAAATATTTCCAAATTCCATTCAAGTCCCCTTGATAAAATATCCATAAATTCCGAAAATTATCCTGAGTCCTCTCAAGAAAATATTTCCAGAAATTTCCCTAAACCAACTTAAGTCCTCTTGAGAAAATAAAACTATTCCAATTGTATCTGTGGTCGACGCATCTATGTGCTCGCACTAAATACTTGTTCCATTCCTATACAACACCTCGTGACAATCCGTATTTCTTCCTGCCACTGTGTAAAAATATCCTCAATCCTCTTTTCCATAAGTTCTCATCCTATGTGTTAATCGAGACAAAAAAAATACAAATCGTCGCGACTGTACACACATATCCATTACAAACAGTAACGAAATCCCTATGCGCTGCCCCAGTAATCAGCGGTGCGACGCACACATATTTTCTCAGTATCAGCAGACAGCTGAAAAACAAGCTATAAATAACTCTCCTGCGCTCCCCTACTAAACCGGTCGCGCATCTGTTCTCTGTATACACAGATGAAAGAAAGAAAAAACAAAAAAAACCTCTTGTGCCTTCCTACCACGTAACGTAGTAGGAATTCACCACAGTAATTCCCCTCCTGAGAACCAGTTTTGCTCACCGCATATACGAACGAAACAAAAGAGAAGAGAAAAGACTTCTACGCTTGTGGAGCCACCGCTCGCGCAGTGCGTATATGAATTCATATATAACAACAAATATTCCTATCCGCTCTCAGTAGTAATGGTCGTGCATTGTATGCAAAAAAATACACCAAAACAAAGAGAAAATATTCTCGAAAAAGAAATCTGTCGTAACCTGCACAAATCACCACTATAAATAATAAATCTCCGATCCGTCGCGACACACACACACATCACAGAACCAAGCTTATGAATTGAATTATTCTGACTTACATTCCCTTTATTAACCGCTTCACAATGATGAGAATTTTCTATATTTGATATATATTTATTACCTTTTTTATCCTTGTTCCTTTTCATTTTTTTTTTCGATTAGTTTGCCAGTTGTTATCGTGTTAATTAATACTGTACGAAACACTTTTTCGTCTTCTTTTTATTATTATTATTAAATTTCCCCCGTACAAGCCGTAATCTTCCTCTTTGGCTGTCACTATACTATTAAAACAAACCCACCACAGTAGGCAGATAAATCCAAAGAGGGACAAAAAAAAATAAAATAAAAACAAAAAACTACTTCTGTGTGTATGCTGTGTGGTCGATTAATTCCCCGTGTACAGCCACAGTCGTGTGCGCGCATTATATAATTATGTAGGTATATAATACTTTTTTGTTTCTACTGAGCATGCTCCTACATGTCTCAATTAAAAACCAACTGCCTAATCTCCCTTTTAAAAGATAAATGTTTTGGGTTTTTCTTACCTAAGAATCCCAGTCTTACATCTGTTTGTGTTGCCTTCCTGGCACAGAATTCTTAATTTTCCTCCTGGATTTATTCCTTATTTGGCACGATGTTCCTACACTCCGCCATTCATTTTTTCTTTTCATCCACTGATTTTTTACACTTTTTAACACTGGTATAATATATATTTTTTTCTAATCCGGCTCGAAGGACCATAATGTTCCGTCACAACTTAAAATAAAACAAGTACAGCTTTTTTTCTGTGGGGAAAATTATATAAAAACCCCAAATTTATTGGCCTCCTGTTTTAATTGAGACAAGAACGTCTCGCCTGCTTCGCTGTTGAAGCCAGACTGCCTTTTACAATGAAATTTGCAAGGCACACGAATGGCCGGTGTTGCCATTCGTAACACTGACACTTGATCTTTTCTTATGTATGTATTCCATCTGTTGCATAATTTTTATCCTCATAGGTACGGCTCTCAGTTGGGCTGCCGATATATGTGTTATATTTTGCTAGTCCAAATGAAACACGAAACACTGACACTTGATCTTTTCTTATGTATGTATTCCATCAGTTGCATAACTTTTATCCTCATAGGTACGGCTCTCAGTTGGGCTGCCGATATATGTGTTATATTTTGCTAGTCCAAATGAAACACGAAACACTGACACTTGATCTTTTCTTATGTGTGTAGGACTTTATAAAAAACCAACACGTAACCACTCTTCTTAGTTCATCGTTTTTTATTAATCTTAAGTAATAATAAATAAGTGATTTATTTTGAAATTTTCTCTTTCTTTATTCTTAGTGTTAAGATCGTCGTCTCTTCTTCAATGTTCAACTACAACTAACTCTTTCGTCGTCGTGATATCGTTCGTCAGGGTGGGTTTTCGTTTTCTCGTCCATCTATATGTACTCGTCTGTGTGTTTCTGTCTCGTCCAACCAGCAGCTTGTTGATGCATACCGTTGGTGTTTTGTTCGTCTTGTATTCGTGTTGTCCCTCTTTCTGTTAACGTTCTTGTGTGTGCGTACGTTCTCTAGTCGTCTTGTTGTTTTCTGTCTGCTGCAACATATATTGATGTATGTGCAGCTGTTCGTCTCGTCTTTTATGGTTACGTCTCAATCCTACATGTATGTTTTTATTCGGTTTTATTATTTCTATTTTCTTCTTAATTACAAATAAAATTACTTTGGAAATAGTTATTATTATTAAAGATATTGGTCATGATTTAAGTTAAGGATTTGGGATACGATCTTGGTAGAACTGAGTTAGAGTGACCGTATTCAAGAGAGAGCCTGTAGTCAACCGAGTGACTGCTGAAAACTGAATGCCGCGTCGTTGCTCGGTGACCCATATAAACAGCCTCGATTGAATCATTCAATTCGAGGTTCGATGAACGAAAGGAGACAACAACGAGAATAGGTAAACGCGGAAGGGAATTTCCGGACAAGTCAAGTGGCTCATGTTACTTTGTTGCGCATACGATCGTTCGTATTTTGAGAAAAGTGCAACAACAGCATAATGAGTTGGTTGAGTTGAGTTAATGGGTTTGGGCACTTAGTTGGGCAAGGGAGTGATGAATGACCATAAATAAACATTGTTTATTTAGGTCGGAAGTGTTGGGCATTGACGCTAGAAGTGGCGAGCTGAAATAGCAATTTGGGAGGATGTTTATTTGGGGCAATCAATATATTGTTACAAAGTTGCAACATTGATCGTAGTGTTAAACATCTTGCATAGGAAGAAGAAATGGTAAATACCTTACAACACATCACAGTCGGGGGTAGTAATTTGGGCACAACATTTTCCTCGTTAGTTTCCTAAAGAAAACAAAGGTAAATTAAAATAACAAAAGTACTTCATTTACCTACTTATCAAACCGTAACACAACCCTGCTGTTCTTAATGTCACTTATTTTATCCTTATGTGCAATCCAAAGTCTCTGAAATTATAAATATCTTACAATACAATTAATTGTACTTGCCTGAACCATAAGAAACACCGGCACAGAACTTAAAACAGTTTGATTAAATTCACTAAAAAACATGAAATGACATATATATTAGGGTGGGCCACTTTCTATGGCGAAAAAAAGTGGTCGATTTGTTTCGGGCTTTTTGCAGAAATAGTGCCAAATAATGCCGTTAAATCATACCTAAAATATGGTGTAGATTGAACATCGTCTTCTGCCTCCGGATTGGTTTTAAAAATATCGAAAAGTCTTATAAAATTACGTGATTTCAGCAATGCGTACAAATACGTAGAAACGAGTATTTATATAATTAAACACAACCTGCGTTATATTTATTAAAAAAGAAGGATAAATGGTACAAAATTATTTACTGAATTTGTTAATATGACTTTAATTAGCCCGAAAATCTCTCTTGCTATCAAATTTTGGCATAGCTCTACGAGACTCGATTTGGGATTTTATAAAGCCTTCTCTGTCACTTCTATTGCTTAATTTGGTTGAAGCCTCCGTTACAGTTTAATACCGGAGGATCGTAACGTTAAGCTGCCAGTCAACAAGATCGATATAGGATGATGCGTTTAGATTTAATTTGGGAAGCTGGAAAAAGCGAACTCTATTGGTTTGAACGCTACGAGCTTTCAAAATGTGTCGTGCGGCCAGTTCCCACCCGTCCTGAGTCCTGCTCTGTTCAGGGACTCCCTCATTCACGGAACCTTCTTCCCTCCTAAATCAAAACAACCGCCATAACAACGAAAAGACTTAAGCCATTATGTAGGTATTCAGTTAACATAATTATTTATTAAAGTGTTCTTCATGTATTATTTAAATCTACCTGTACATAATGTGCAACCAGTGTCACCGAGTCTCGAAAGGAAATTTAATTGAGGCATCAAGTCTTAGGGACATAGGGCCTTGGTTCGATAGCAAATCAAAGAAAATATCGCATAATAAATAGGAATAATACTCAAATTATTTAATTTAAGGACAAATGACCGGTGCACTAGTGCCCAGAAAGAAAAAAACTTTTTTTTGGTACCAGATGGGTACATACTCCGAACTTATGTCGGTTTATCAGCTTATGCCAATACTTTTTCTTACACTTTATTTGAAATCGGTCATACACATTATTACAAATTGCTTTTATGTGGTCCGGTAATTAAA
Organism: Cheilosia variabilis; assembly: GCA_951230905.1. Taxonomy (NCBI): domain Eukaryota; kingdom Metazoa; phylum Arthropoda; class Insecta; order Diptera; family Syrphidae; genus Cheilosia; species Cheilosia variabilis. Next base: position 30,857,701 of record OX579677.1, read on the forward strand.
TTTCACTCACTGAATTGAATTATTCGTCCACTTCCGGGACTTCCGGAATTAATAAAAATCTTTGCCTATTGGCAGTATAAATACAAAAAAATGCCATCCAAACGAATGGACTTGAGACATCCCGGTCTCGGAATAAAAACGTCCGACTTCACCAAGTCACAAAATGATACTCTCCTCCTACACTTTAACTAAAATCGGTTCTACACATGATTCAAAATTGATTTTGTTGATCCGGTAATTAATTGTCACACACTGAATTGAATTATTCGTCCACTTCCGGAATTAATAAAAATCTTTGCCTATTGGCAGTATAAATACAAAAAAAATGCCATCCAAACGAATGGACTTGAGACGTCCCGCTCTCGGAACAAAAACGTCCGACTTCACCAAGTCACAAAATGATACTCCCCGAATGAAAACTCTTCTCGCGCACACAACCCATTCGTTGTCGATGCTGTCGCGCCAAAAAAAAAACAAAAAAACAACAACCCAAGCCATCAGCTCGCCGTCACCATACGCCGTATGTATATTAACAGCTTATCCACATCACTCCCTCGTACGAGTACCCCTGCTATGGTATCATAACTACGGTGACCATTTTAGCAGATGCAAAAAAGAGGACAATATTTAATTACCGTAAACAAGTTTTAAAACAAACGATTATATTTATTCAAAATATTTGTACTTCAGAACAGAATACATCAGCCAGTTCAGTTTTTAAAACAAAAAACAAAAATTATAAATTCGTAATAAGTAATAAATTTAAAATTTAATTCAAAGGAACTGTTAGTTTTTATATTTTTCTTCGCAGTGTATTTTTTTTAAGATGTCATCCCGAGTTCTTAAAAAAGTCTTAAAATCTCCACAGTCATATTCAAAATTGCACTTTGTCATCAACATTGCCTCTAGCGTATCAACTTTTAATCGCGATTTCTCAGGTGTCCAAATGTTATTAGAAATTGAAAACACTCTTTCCGTAGGGGCATTTGAAGCTGGAAGCGAAAGCGAAAACTCTACGAGTCTTAGTATATTTTCGTACTTCACATTTTCTTCATCAAAGTGTTTGAAAATTTGAACCCATTTCTCACTTGGTGACAAATTTTCCGTTTTCCATTTTTCAATTTGTTCTTTACTTGCATATCGCTTGACGCAAGAAACCTCGTCAAATAATTTATTATCTTTGATTTTTATATTTTCTCTAAATTCCAGAACAATGGCAAGGCTTTTTTCAATAGAGTTCCAAGATGGAACTCTATTCAAAAGTGTCCATTCAAAATGTTCCACATCCTTAAACGCTGCATCCCACTGACTTAAGTAATCAATACAGGCTTGATAAAACGAATCAACTTGGGCTTTAAAATTTAGTGCATCAATATTTCCTTCTGTCTGAAGCTTTGATAGGGCATTTTTTACCATAAATGGCAAAAAAAATTCTGACTGCCTTTCTCTTAATTTTAATTTAAAGTCTTTCAAAACAAGAGACGCTTCAGTCATTGACATGTTTTGCGATTCTAAATGAAGAATGCATTTATGAAAAAAGAATGCTTGGCTTTGAATAAAAAGGAACCATAGTTCAGCACAAGGGTCATTAAAGAATTTGAGGATTACTTGGGGACACTTTTCTTGCAAAAGAAAGTATTCTTTTAGGGGTTTAAATAATTTCAATATTCGTTCCAATGCAGGAAACAAAGTCAACCATCGTGTTTTGCTGCGCCCCAGTAATTTTTTGTACTCAACATCGGCGTTGTCACATATTTCCTTCAACTTTTCGACCCTAACCGTGTAAATATAGAAAAAAGAATAAATTTTGATTATTATAACTTCAACGTCAACGGGAAGCAAGTCGGAGGCAGTTTGGACGCAGTTGTTTAAAATGTGGGTGACACAGTTTACACCAATTAACTTTTTATCAAGAAAATCCTGCATTTTGTGAAAAATGTTGTTTCTTCCTCTTCTAGCTGCACCTCCGAAATTGCAGTTCGTGTTGTCTGCACACAATGCTACCATCTTTCTTGTGATATCGTATAGATTTAAGGTATCTTGAAGACTTTTAGAAATTATTTCGGAGTTTTCACCTGGAAGCTCCTTAACACTCAATATTTTCACCTGAACTCCTTTATTCGGTAGGAAAAAGCGAACCATTATCGGACAGAGCTTGAGGGGGGATCCATGATTTGAACAGTCTAAAAACATAGTGATGCAAGTGGCCTCAGATAAGTCGGCTTTTAGCAAATCCAAGGAAAGAGGTGCGAAAATATGTTTTATAATCGCCTCACACTTTGTTCTGGCACACGAGTACTTGTCATCAAAGCAAGATTTAATTAACTTAGAAGTGCAGTCGTTCGATCTGAATGAAAAGCTGTGTTGTACGGAATGATAAGCCCAAGTTCCTTCAATAACAGCTAGCTCTTTTTCCTTGTTTTCAAATTGTTTGTTCTGAACAAAAGTAGTTATTTTCTTGTTGGTACAACTATCGAGAACAGCCTTCTTATGTTTATTACTTTCCAGCTGGTGCTTGATATTTGTTCTGCCGCTGTTTGCTATTGAAAAACATGCAAAACATTTTGAGCATCTCACATCACTTTCGCTTAGAGTTTTTCTAATGAACGGAAACTCTTTTTGTAATTCGTTATTGAAGACGCATTTTCTTTTAGGAGCCATCTGAAAATATAAAATATAATTATTTAATCTTTCATTTAGATTTATTATCACAAATTAATACTCACAGTTTAAATTTAATTTCATGCCAACCGGCTATTCGATTCCAAGAAACAAACAAAAAGCGAAATGAATGTCATAAAAATATGTCAAATGGACTTGGATGACAGATTGCGATTCTTTCAAAATAGCAAAAAACCAGATGACAGAACTGAATTATTCAAACCAGTGCTGTCTACGTTTTGTGTTTAATTAATTTAGTACTGAAGAAAGTAGTTTACTTGTAGATCAGAGAAAAAAGGTTTCTAAGTAAAAAAGGGCATTAAGAGGACAATTTAGTAAAAAGAGGACATATTACTGTCCTCTTTAAGAAGAAAAAAAAAAGGACACGATACCGAAAAAGAGGACTGTCCTCTCAAAAAGAGGACGGATGGTCACCGTAATCATAACCCACAGCACAATACATAACATAAGCAGCGAAGCCAACCAGTTCTGCGCACTACACACTATGTATGTGCGTATGTGCAATCGCCTGACTGTCTCTTGCTTTAGTTAGGTGCCTGGTGCCGTATGAGGAATTTACCGCTGCCCAAGCAAAGTTGCTTGTGCATGGTAAATTCCGTGCTGTGACGTGGTTTTACGGCGCAATAGCAAGAACAAAAAAATGCAAATATGGAACAAATTTGTTTTGTGGTATTTTTCCACAATTACAATGTGTCGGGTGGTGGTTTGGGCACAGTGTGGTACAAAAGGCTAGCAGCCAGTACAATGTGCTGTCGAGAATCAGTCAGCATTGCTAGCAATAGGTTTTCAGAGTGGGCGAAATATCCATTTCTTTGAATAACTGGATCGACTATGGATTTCAGTTCTTCTGGCAAATATCTGGTGGCAGAGATGAGTTGATACAAGTGTCGTGATCCATCTTTACAGAATGGATGAGTTTTAGTAGAGAACCAGAACGTAGCACGAACCACTAAGCTTTCAGATGGATGTCCCGTTGAAACATACAAACGCATAATTCTATTAGCGCGAGTTAGCCAGCGAGCATGGGAAATTTTTCCTGGCGCTTTGTTTACCAAATCGATGGAAAACTGCCCTGTTATCAGTGCCTGTACTATTCTGTAAAGATATTTTTGGTCTGTGCTAATATCTTTGGAAGACACCTGAGGCAACTCCCCGGAAATGGGCTGTTACTTCACAACGGGGTTCTTTTCGCAGTTTTGTAGACATTTTCCAATAGCCTTTGCCGCTTCCAGAACATCCTGCTCATCCTGATCGTCGGTATTTGTGCCCACACTTGCGATAAGCTGACGGTAATTAGTTTTAATGTCGGACCATAAATCCGAGAGCTCGCTTTTAGAAGCCTTCAAGAGAGAGATGGAAAAATCAGATACCGCTTTTTCTTTAAAAGCCGCGAAAAATTCCACTAACTGATCGGTGGAAGCAATAAATTCCTCAAGGTTGGACATTGCGAATGTGAAAAGCAAAAAGAGATTAAAGCGTTATAAACGAATCGCAAAAAAAAAAACGATAAGAAAAGGTAGAAAGACAAAAAAAAACTGTATATTGCTTCGCTGAACAAATGAACTGATTGTGTAATGGCTGAAAAGAATATTCCACCACACAACGATGAGTTGAACACGAACATCAGTATATCGCTACATACGGTAAGCTATATGCTGTAAAACGGTATACCACTGAACGGTATGATCTGATGATCCTAAGAACGGTATTTCAGAACACGCGGTATGCAAAATAGATCGTACCACCCGAACGGTACTGCTTAAGAACGACTAAATATGTTACAACCGCAACGCGATACCCATGGCACACACATATGAATATATACTTATATATCGCTTATATATTGAAATCTATGCACGAGTTATATTAACTAAGCAAAAAGTCTTTATTTCATAGATATATACACTTCTTTATTAAATTTTATTTAAATAATTTTCTATTTAATTCCAATAATCTAATTACACAATCTAATTACAATTTTGACTTAACTAAGAACCGTCGTGCTCGAACCCACACACCAGACTAATCGTCGCTGCCGATGCCAAGCCAAACTCGTCCGATGCTAATCGATAGTACAAGTACAGTCCTTATCTGTGCTTATCTGCTTGCTATTGTTTGCATGGTCCAGATGGTCTGGTTTCGATGGGTTGTTTACAAGCCAATCTTGTTCGGTTGTAATTCGCAGCTTTGGTTACTATGCAACCGGTAGAATGGTTTGTTTACAAGCCAATCTTGTTTGGTTGTCATTCGCAGCTTTGGTTACTATGCAACCGGTAGAATGGTTTGTTTACAAGCCAATTCTATGATGATGAAGATGTTGATGTTGTTAGCAACATTTGTTGCTATGGAACTTTGATCGTCGTTAATGATGATGAGATGATGTTGAAGTGGCGAGCAGCTTGTTGCTATGTAACTCACGAATAGTAAATGATTGCACGTACCTTGGTTCTTCGGCTTTTTTATGGTTGTTGATGATTTGGATGAGGATACTGTGGAGCTCCACCGACAGTATGAGGATGATGATAGTTGGTGTGATACTCCAGCGATGTGGGAGTCTCGATGATAGTGTGGTACTCCAGCGATGTGGGAGTCTCGTGGTGTGATCAACCGCGTGGCAGCGAAAAAATGGTACAGCTACGTAAACGCGTATCTGGCTCGATTGGACCAAATGTTTGTATGCCAGCGGGCAATAATTGGGGAATTAAATAAAACGCCTCGATATTATCCCGCCTCAGAACATCTTCTTTATTAAAAAAAAATTCGGAATTTTAATTGAGCACAAGAGAGTAATGTAATGCGCGCAAGCACCAGAAGAAAAAAAGCAGAACAGAAAAATGATTTAAAGCCACAGGCTATATATATGAGACGTAGAGCACACCCACTCTCAACAGCCAGCATTAACTTCCAAGCCCATGGGAAGGCAAAGAGAGTCGGCTGGAATGTTGGTGGGTGTGTTCAGCCGTATTTTGATTTAAACAATAACATATTTCAGGATTTTTAGTTAAGCTAGTAGGAAGTTCAACTTGTCTTCCGAATACTAACGTATTATGCACGAATACGGCATATTTAATCCAGGAATCCCAATCATCTTGAGATTTGTTTATGAAACACCGGAGGTATTCCACCAAGTTTCGGTGGCTTCGTTCGCAAGATCCATTTGATTGTGGTCGGTAAGCTGTCGTTTGCAGTTTAGTGATCTTTAAAAGTTTACACAGGCTTTTGAATATGTCACTAAGGAAGTTTTGGCCTTGATCAGATAAAACTTACTTAGGGGTACCGAAGCGAAAAATTATTTCTTTAACGAAAGCTTCAGCGATAGTATTTGCTACTTGATTTGGTAATGGAATAGCATCGGAGTATTTAGTTAAATCATCGATGAAAGTTAGAAGGCATTTGTTGTGGTTGGCAGTGGTTGGATATGGACCAACAATGTCAATGGATATCTTTTCAAAAGGATGTTTGGCAGTAGAAGTTATTACCATAGGTTCCATGGTGTATTTGGTGATTTTGTTTTTCTGGCAAAGTTCGCAATTTTTGATGTAAGCCTTTATATCCTGGAACATATTTTTCCATTTGTGATATAGTTTTACACGCTTGAAGGTTCAGTTTACACCACAATGTCCTCCAATTGGATTTAAGTGGAATTCCTAATTCCTTTTGTATCGTAGCTCAGGGAAATTATAGATCAAAGAAATACAATAAATGAAACAACACAATTTTGAGTGGAAAAATGTCTTAAAAAACCACTTTTATTAAGCAACCTGCTCCCGCTCACCCAACCTGTATGGTTGGTTCCTGCTGGAAGACTACTTTCATCATACAATGCTAAGAACCTTCTCGGTCTTTCGTTAAGTTTATATCCTTGCTTTATACATCGACAGCAGAGTTACAATACTCATGCAGTTCGATGCAGTCCCGGCGAAAACCTACGGTTTTCTACCCTTTCGCTTTTTATTTAAACATATTTCTGCTAAAGATAAATTATAATAATTGTATAAATCATTACAGCTCTTCGATTGGCAGGATGCAGATCTTCTGTACTGGCCTCGTAAGTTGATTGGTTGCTGTCTGCAGAACCACGCTTCTAACCAGTCCGTCTCTGCTTGGTATTAATCTCAACATCCGCCCTATCGCCCATGTTGATGGTGGGTAATTCTCGCTCTTTATTATGCAACCATAGCTTTACGTTCTTTCCATAACTTTATACCTTTTGTATTTGGCATCTCATTTGTAACGAATGGTAACGGTAACACAAGTGGCTCACCAACCAAAAAATGTTCCGGCGTTAACGCCTGCAGATCATTTGGATCATCGCTCAATGGATGTAGCGGTCTTGAATTCAAGATGGCTTCTATCCCTGCTAGCAGTGTTAAAAACTGTTCATATGCTAAAACCTTCACTCCAACAATTCTCGTCAAATGATATTTCATTGACTTTACCGCTGCTTCGTATATACCACCTTGATGTGGTGCTGCAGGAGCCATAAACCTCCATTCTGTCCCTTTCAAACTTAAGTGTTCAAAAGTATCCTTCACTAGCCAACGCTCTTTTGCTTTCTGTAATTCCTTCGCTGCACCGACAAATGCTGTACCATTGTCGCTATATAACCTTTCACACCTGCCCCTTCTCGCTATTAATCTTTCGAAACAAGCAATAAACGCCACTGACGTAAGATTTGATACCAAATCAATATGCACTGCTCTAGTTTTGAGACAAACAAAGACGGAAACCCAACATTTCTGTCTTATTATTTGCTCACCTGCTCTGTCAATCATTTTGATCTCAAACGGACCTGCGTAATCTACCCCTGTGTGTAGAAAGGCTTTTCCTGCTGTTACTCTCTCTGATGGCAAATCAGCCATCAATTGCATCTCAAAGCGATGATTATGTCGCACACAAACCAAGCACTTATGTAGGTAATTTCTTAGCTCACTTCGGAGCTTCGGAATCCAGAATCTCTGACGAATGTACTGCATCATGACCTGCACTGCTCCATGCTTAGTTGCTGAATGAGCACTATCAATGATCAACCATGCTAATCGAGAACCATTTGGCACGATCACTGGATGCTTTCTCTCGTATTCCATCTCTGCTCTCTCTAACCTTCCTCCAACTCTCAGAATCTTTTTACCATCCACAAATGGTTTCAAGGATTCTATCCTACTCTTGTCAGGTAAACACCTGTCCTTCTCTATACAAGTACTTTCATTTGCAAAATACTTTTCCTGCTCTTCTCTTAGTAAGTGACCAACTGATTCCATCTTCTCTTCAGAAGACGGTTGATCAAGTACCCCTGCTATATTTCCTGCTCTATTACCTGCTTTATTTCTTGCTCTTTCTCATCTTCTCACCTGACGTACAGAACGTCTCCTTCTCTTACCATATCTTTTCTCATCATCCTTCCGTTGTTTTATCTTTGCTCTAGTTGAATTGATAAAGTGAAGAACATAGCTGATTATATTTATAGCCTTCTCTAATGTAGACGTGTATTCGATCAATGGAATACTTGATAAAGGTTCTGTGAATTTCATGACTAGAAAAACCTTCATCTCATCCCTCCCCCCATCTGAAACATTTGGCACAAACTTTTCAGATGACCAGCTCGACCGAGGTTTTGTTAACCATTCCGGCCCATGCAACCACAACTTGTTATCAACCAATGCTGATGGGTTTACTCCTCTACTTAGGAGATCAGCAGGGTTATCCTTCGTTCCAACATGCCTCCACCTTTTGACTTCAGTGTTTGTCTGTATAGACGAGACTCTATTCGCTACGAATGTTTTCAAATCGCATGGTAATTTGTTTATCCAATGCAACACTACGAGTGAATCCGTCCAGAGATTATACTCGATACCTTCCCATTCCATTGTTCTGATGACGCTAACAATTAGTTGTCCCAATATTTCCGCTGCTGCAAGCTCCAAGCGCGGTATTGTCACCGTTTTAAGTGGTGCAACCCGTGTTTTTGCTGTGAGGAGATTCGCTGAAATCCAGCCACTTGCCCATGTCGTTCTCACATAAACCGCTGCTCCATTTATGCTCTTTCGGAAGCATCTGAAAATCCATGAATTTCTCTCCGTACCTCATCCGAGGTACCTATCCATCTCTGAATTCTTACATTCTCTAAGAATGTTATTTCCTGCCAAAAATCTCTCCATCTCTCATCTATCTCTTTTGGTAATTTCTCATCCCAGTCAACGTTTAAACGCCATATGTCTTGGATAAGAATCTTCCCCACAATCGTAACGGGAGCTATGAACCCATTAGAATCATAAAAGTGCGCAACACAGCTCACTACCTTTCTCTTTGTCATTGCCTGCTCAGTCACTGGTGTTTTCACTACAAATGTGAATTGGTCCTTCTCAAGCAGCCACTTAAGGCCTAAGATCGATGCCTTCTCGTCATCTTGAAACAAGATTGACTCCTGCTCTTCATAGCTCATATCCTTCACTAGAGCCTTGGAATTAGACTTCCATTTTCTAAGCTCAAAACCTGCACATTTTAAAACATGATCGACATTTTTCTATAATTCGATCGCCTTCTCTTCGGAATCAGCACCCGTGGTACAGTCATCCATATAAAAGTCTTCCATAATTGTCTTAGCAGCTTTTGGAAACTCCTGCTCTGCTTCTCTTGCACATTGTATTAACGCTCTTACAGCGTTATAAGCTGATGAGGTCATCCCATAGGTGACTACCGTCAGCCAATATTCTCTCAAATTATCATGCGGGTTTTCTCTCCAGAATATACGCTGCAAATCCCATTGCTCCTTCACAACCTTCACCATTCTGAACATCATTTTAATATCCGCACTAATTGCAATTCGGCGCCTGCGGAATCGCATTAAAATTTCGTGCAGATCCTTCTTGTAGCTTTTCACCTAGCATTTGCACTTCATTTAATGAAATGCCCTTATTTGTCCTGCAGCTCGCATCAAATACGACTCTAAACTTTTTAGTGACGCAATGATGTGGTATGTGGTATATAGGTCTGCCATGCACTGTACCAGTTACTGGTGTCATGTGCCCTGCTCTTTCATACTCTCTCATGAACTCTACATACTTCGGTTTCAACTCAGAATCACCTGCTAACCTTCTCTCTAAAGCAAAGAACCTACGTCTTGCTGTAAGCTCGGAGCTTCCAAGCTCCTTCTCTGATTCCTCCAAAGGAATCGTCACAACAAACCTGCCAGAATCATCACGTGAAAACGTATTGATGAAATTCTGTTCCACCTGCTCCTTCTCTTTTGACCTGCTTGATGACATTTCAATGTCATCCAACTGCCATAAACGCTTAAGCGATTCATGAAGTTGATTGTTGTCCATGTACACGACATGTGACACCTGCTCAAGCTCAATGCCCCTGCTATCCTTCTCGCTTTCATACTCTCCGAGTGTGATCCTGCCAAAAATAGTTTCCATCTCTAGAACACCACCTGGCTGATGCCCTAAAACAGAAATAAATATTTCTGCTATAAACTTGCACCCTAACAATAAATCTACAGGACCTGCTTTCCAATAATCTGGATCAGCAAGTGGCAACCCTGTGGAAATGTCCATCCGTGGCGGTCCCAGATTGTGTGTAGGCACAATTGGCTGCCATTTGCTTTCTTTGGGTAGTACCCAGAAATCCTGCTGTACTGAAACCTGCGAATCGAACCATGGACCTACAAGAAGTGTGGTTTTGCATTTGATGTTGAAAGGCTCGCCTTCCACACCAATTACTCTCTTTGCTATTTGCACCTTTGGCAATTCTAGTCTCTGAGCAAGCTGATAACTAACCAGATTAGGTTGTGCCACTGTATCCAAAAGTTCCCTTATTGGCCCATACTTCCTGCTATCCATCTCAATTCTTACCTGTGCCGTAGGCATCAAAGTATATGTTTCCTGCTCCTGCTCATGATAATTAAGAGACGTTAAATAAATGTTACTTATGGCTTTATTTTTATTTTGAGACAAACGCCTTGCCCTCTTAAAATCACCCCAGGACGTGTTACCCTCAGACTCACTTTCCGCTTCCTTCACCCCTGCTCTGCCTGCTATCGTTCTTGTCCTGCTTTTGTCCAACCGAGGACGTTTCTCGGGAGGGACAACTAGTCAATCACTCTTCGGCTTATTTTCGCCTTCCTGCTTGCTCCTTCCCTTCCTTCCCTTTTCCTGCGCATGTAAGACAGTCGCTTCACCCTCCTCAGAGGTACGCACTTCTTCCCACTTGCACGCCGTCTCTGGATCCAACTTTTCATGCAGGACATGAATAATGATCAGATCATATCCCACTGTTCTGTTGGGATCCCCTGCGCTGCTAATTGCCGAAGTGTTTCATAGGTAGTGTTGGCCATCTTTTGCAACTCTCCTGCTCTCGGTGCACCCTGCAATGACGGAAGCTTGAAGAAATTCCTCAGTAACTCCCTGCACGTAGCGTATTTTTTGGTAAAAATCTCGTTAATACGCTTCCACGCCTCACAATAAAAGTGACAACAAAAAAAAAACTTAACTCAAGTAACCTAGAAGAAAAAATAAAATTATCAACCCCTATCTCACAACACAGCAGCAACAACAAACACCATTATTTGGTATTTAGATTTTTGATAAATATGGAATCAATATACTCCCATCACAAAAAGCACAGAACAGAATATGGAATTATTGTTATTCCCCATCTCACAAGCACAGAAACGGAATACGCACACTCGCTTCACTCATTCGCATATATTTTCTTTCTCCATCTGAACCGTAAATGATAACCAGACACCATTCCCCTGCACCCACGTTGTCGACGCCTGCGCACATTCACTGAAAACTCCGTTGCTAAACAAATTACTGCAACCACCACCATTCGCTCAGAAATTATTTTGATAAAAGAAATTTCGCTTGTCCTGCTATAAATGTGGACTGTATTGTTGGCTTACTTCAGAAATTGTTTGTTAAATTATTTCTTTTCGTTCGCTGTTTTTTCTTAATTATATAATTGTTTTCGTTGTTCCGTATTCTCGCACTGTAGACACAACACACCACAAGCTCGTTGCTCCTTTGCTTTTCGAATTAACGAAACCTTCTCGTAGCCGCTGTGAGTGCGCGGCAGAATATTCTGTGTATCGATTCTCGATTTTCGATTCTCGCTCGCTGCTCGTGATGAGTGTGTACTTTTCGCGGTTGGGCGACAATGTAAACTCTCCTACCTGCTCTTCTCTTAATTCTTGATGAAGAATTTGTATCGGTCGCTCCTGCGTTGCAAAAGGAAAAACAACGAAACAATATCTATTCGCTTACTTACATGCTGCTAGGTACAAAATGAATCTCTATACAGTATACAGTGCCCTTTTTGCACTACCTGCTGGCGATATGCAACTACCTTCACGTATCATGTCTTTACATGATTCCTGCGCACATTTTGCTTTATTTTGCGACTGCGTAATTTTCATTGTAGCACGTCTCACCATCACAATTTATGTTCGTAATAAACGAAACCCTGCTCACTCACAATGCACTTATTATTCATTCATTTTTTTTTAAAGAAAACCTGCACCATCACGTCACTAGCACATTATCCGGCTCGACACGGACCATAATGTATCGTAGCTCAGGGAAATTATAGATCAAAGAAATACAATAAATGAAACAACACAATTTTGAGTGGAAAAATGTCTTAAAAAACCACTTTTATTAAGCAACCTGCTCCCGCTCACCCAACCTGTATGGTTGGTTCCTGCTGGAAGACTACTTTCGTCATACAATGCTAAGAACCTTCTCGGTCTTTCGTTAAGTTTATATCCTTGCTTTATAAATCGACAGCAGAGTTACAATACTCATGCAGTTCGATACACCTTTAGTATAATTTGTATTTCTTCACGAGTAGGTTCACGAGTAGGAGAAGAATTAATTAACGAGTTAATGAGTTGCGAAGCAGTACACGGATCTTGAAACGCGGTAGTTATGTTAGACGACGAAATGGTAGGCTGGTTTGGCGACGAAGTAGGAGGTGAGTTAGTGGTAAGAGTCGAGCTTGTAGACGGATTGGAACAAGAGTTGGTAGACGAATTAGGAGACGATATAGGAGTTGATTTGGTAGAGGAACTAGTAGACGATTTGGAGGAATTAGTACACGAATTAGTAGATGAGTTAGTAAACGAATTAGTAGGAGAATTGGTACTCGAAATAGTAGGCGAGTTAATGCAAGAATTGGTACACGATATAGGAGATGATTTTTAACACGAGCTAGAAGACGATTTTGGGCAAGAACTAGTACATGAATTAGAACAAGAATTGGAACGCGACTTAGGAGATGGATTAGCGCACGAATTAGTAGATGATGTAGTAGACGAATTAGTAGATCATCGAAGAGTCATTTTAGCAATCCTGCTAAGGCAATCGGCGTTCGTATTTTGTTCGCTTTTTTTTGTGAATGATTTCGTAATCAAACTCTTCGAGTTGCAAACGATATCGCATTAATCTTGAACTAATGTCTTTGCAATTATGGATGTAGATGTTTGGCTTGTGGTCTGTGATAAGGAGGAATTTTCTTCCATAGAGATAGGGGCGGAAATGCGGGACTGACTATACAGTGGCAAGCAATTCCTTATCTGTAGTTGTTTAGTAGGAAAAAGGGGAACGGCTGAAAATTATTCCGATCGAAATTAAACTAATAAATTTTTTGTTGGGAAAAAGAGCATTGCTCATAAAAAACCCATATTTATTTTTAGTTGGCACACTATCCGTAGCACAGCTGGCTTGCTTGCGGGTTGATACAAAAAGCACCTCAAGATTCGTACGCGCAGTAGTACGAATCCTCTCCGTGCTATAATATTATACAGATATGAAGAGAAATGTATATGTATATGTATATATATATATAATGTATGTTGGGTGTATTTATAGGAAATACACTCGTAGGCATCGCATACGATACAGTGCCGCCGAAAACGCTCGTTTTCCTCTAGGTTCTCCGCAGTAGGCGTTGTCGCTGTTCCGCTTGCTCTTGGCCCTCCGGACCTGCTGTGTCGACTGGTAGGATACACACCTTCTGTACTGGTCTAGCAAACTGTCCGGTTTCGGTTTGTATGATTACCGATCTGACTAAACCATCCTTGCTCTTAATAAGCTGGCACACTCTTCCCATTGACCACTGTGCTGGCGCAAAATTTTCGCTTTTAATTAATACTAGCTGTCCCACTTGCAAACTTTCCCTTTCTCTTCTCCACTTCTTCCTTTCCTGTAATGTTACAAGATACTCTTCTCGCCATCTCTTCCAGAAATGCTGTAACATTGCTTGCCGTTCTTTCCACAACCTTACCCCTCTTGTATTTGACTGCTCCACTATCGCAATTGGTATTGGTAACACTATGGGTTCACCAATCAGGAAATGTGCTGGGGTTAACGCTTGTAGGTCTGCGGGATCATCGCTCAATGGATGAAGTGGGCGTGAATTTAGTATGCCCTCTATCTCTATGAGTAGCGTTGAAAACTGCTCATACTCTAGCACACGCTGTCCAACTATTCTTTTCAAATGATATTTCATCGATTTGACTGCTGCTTCATATATGCCACCTTGATGAGGGGCTGCTGGCACCAGAAACTTCCATTCAGTCCCCCTCAGACTGAGACGGTTGAATTCGTCACTCACTTGCCACTCTTCTAAGGCTCTCTTGATTTCCCTTGCAGCGCCGACGAAGGATGTGCCATTGTCACTGTACATTCTTTCACATCTGCCACGTCGGCTAGTGAATCGATCATAACAGGCGAGGAAGGACACTGATGTTAAATCTCCTACAACATCGATGTGTACCGCCCTTGTCTTGAGGCAGACGAAAATTGCCACCCAAGACTTTTTCCTGACAACTTGCCTTCCTTCTCTATCCAAAACCTTAAGCGTGAATGGACCCGCATAATCTACACCAGTATGGAGGAACGGTTTTCCCACTTGCACCCTATCCGCTGGCAGTTCTGACATCAGTTGCTGTTCCAAGCGGTAATTGAATCGTGCACACGTCACGCATTTATGTAAAAAATTCCTCAGCTCATCACGAAGCTTCGGAATCCAAAATCGCTGTCGTATGAACTGCATCATCACTTGCACTGCCCCATGTTTCGTCACTCTATGCGCATTGTCAATTACTAGCCATGCCAACCGCGACCCGTTAGGTATAATCGCTGGATGACGCATTTCGTACTCTCCGCTTGCTCTATGAAGGCGCCCACCTACTCGTAGGATACCCTCACTATCGAATACCGGTTTAAGGGACTCGATCTTGCTGCACTCAGGTAACTGTCCCTTATCACGAAGCGCTGCAATCTCCTTCCCGTAGCTTTCTTCTTGCGCCTTACGAATAAAATACTGCATTGCAGGTATCCTTTCACTTGCATTCAGTGCGACAGACGTGGATTCGTCTCGTCGTAACCTCTTCCTTCTTCTCTTTATCCTTAGAGCATTCACGAAACGAAACACATATCCGAGTATGCTTAAGGCTCTCTCCAGGCTGCTGGCATAATCCATAATGGGAACTATCTCTTGCTGATTCGGCATCCATATGCCGAGACTTTCCTTAAAATGTACGACTGCACATATCTGCATCTCATCCGATGCGGCTGCTGGTACTTTCTTTACTATCGGATTTGCTGGCCATTCACTCTCTGGATAAGTTACCCACGCTGGCCCATACAACCATAACTTGTTCTTTATAAGCTCTGCCGGCATTACTCCTCGACTCAGTAAGTCGGCTGGGTTTTCCTTTGTGCCGACATATCTCCACCTATTCGGTGTTTGTCTGAATTGCTGACACACGATTTGCTACATAGGTTTTCAGGCTGCATGGAAGCCTTTGCAACCAGTGTAACGTCACCATCGAATCTGTCCATAACACATACTCAGCTTCCGCCCATTGCATAGCTGCCCGTACTTCCAATAGCAACCGACTCAATAGTTCAGCTGCTGCTAATTCTAGCCGCGGTATAGTTACCGTTTTGAGTGGTGCTACTCGTGTTTTCGCGACGACCAACTTGCTCGTTACCTTTCCGTTCGCTTGCTCAACTCGCACATATATTACTGCTCCGTATGCTGTCATTGAAGCATCCGAAAACCCATGAATTTGGATCTTCGCTCTTCCACTTGTTCCTAGCCATCTATCGATTCGAAACTGCTCCAAATATGGGAACTCTTTCCAAAACACTTTCCATCTGTTTCTTATTTCAACTGGCACCTCCTCGTCCCAATCAAGGGCTAACCGCCATGTATCTTGGATTAAAATCTTTCCCATTATTGTCACTGGCGCAATATATCCATTTGGATCATACAATTGAGCTATGCAACTCAATATCTTTCGTTTTGTAATCTCTCCGACTATGTCCGATGTTTTGACCACAAAAGTGAATTGATCGGCTTCAATCAGCCACTGTAACCCTAAGACTGTCGCTGGCTCTCCACTATCAAAAACCAGTGTTTCAGCACTATCCACACTGAACTTGCTCGCTAGCCATTTACTATTCGATTTCCACTTTCGTAATTCGAACCCGGCTGTCCTCAATACCTTATAGACTGCTTTCGCTCTGCCATATGCTCTCTGTTCGCTATCCTCGCCTGATACACAGTCGTCCATATAAAAGTCGTTTTCGATTACGCTCGCTGCATCCGGATACAATTCGCTTGAATCACGGGCGCACTGTACAACGGCTCGTACCGCATTATGGGCCGATGATGTCATCCCATATGTAACGACTTTTAGCCAATACTCTTGCAGCTTCTCCTTCGGTGACTCGCGCCAAAATATTCTTTGCAAGTCCCATTGATGCCTTGCCACTCGCACTTGTCTGAACATCATTTTGATGTCAGCACTAAACGCTATCCGATGCCTTCGAAAACGCATCACTATCTCTGGTAAATCTCGCTGTAACTTCCCACCAAGCTGTTGGACTTCATTGAGTGATATCCCCTTGTCAGTCCGACAACTGAAATCGAACACAACCCGGAACTTCTTTGTTACGCAATGATGCGGAACATAATATACTAGCTCGCTTGCTCTTTGCTGGGCAATCACTTTTGTCATATGTCCAAGTTCCTCATACTCTCGCATGAAGTCAACATACTTCTCCCTTAATGCTGGCTCTCTACCTAACTTCCTTTCCAAATACATAAAACGTCTCAATGCTATCTCTCTTGAACTGCCTATCTCTTTTGTGCCTGGTTTCATTGGAATTGTGACCACGAAACGACCTTGCTCATCTCGCTGGGCTGTTCGGACGAAGTTGTCTTCAACTTCTTGTTCCTCTTTCGTGCTGGCTGGATGCGCGCCGACCTGATCCAATTCCCAGAGTCGTCGCACCATACTGTCCATGCTGTCCATCTCAATGCATTTTGCAATTGATAAAAGATTTCCTGTCTCATCGTCCGTATTCAACGGATGGTCACCAAAGACCACTGCCCCAAAGGCAGTCTCTATCAATACAACACCTTGTATGTTTCGAGGAATCGAGTTGGCCAACATCTTCGCAAAGAATTTGACTCCCAGCAAGATTTCAAATCGAGCTCTCCTCCAATACGCTGGATCAGCGAATTGTCTGTCGCTGCTAGCGACTATCGGCTGTAGATTGACTTGCGGCGTATAGACTGTCCAGTTTGACCCCCTAGGCAGAATCAAAAATTCATCCTCTATATAGGAGTTTGATTCGAACCAAGGTACTATCCGTAACGTCGCTTGCTTGCATAATCGAATGGGATTACCATCAATCCCTATAATCTTTCGTGCTGTTGACATCGTCACAATATGAAGTGAATGCATGATGTCATGCGAGATAAGATTCGGCTGCGCACCCGAATCCAGGAGAGCACGCACCGGCTCAGATAACAATCCATCTGACTGTATTCTTACTGTCACTGTTGGCATCAATGTAGATGTTCTATTTGCTGTGGAATTAGAGGAAGAATTGAAAGAATTCAAATAAGTAGCAAACAAATTGCGATGGGTTTTATTTAAATTAATAAGTTCTGGCACACTATCTCTCTTCGCTATCTTCATCCGCTTGCATGTTGTCTCCGCTAGTCAATCTTTAGTACCCTTGCGCTTGCTATTCGTTGCTGTCTTTGTCTTCATTACTATCGCTGGCTTGTTGGCGTCCCGGGAGGGACACAACACACTATTGTGCATCTGTTCCCCTGGGCATCGAGGACATGCACCTTGATAACACTGGCTGACACTGTGACCCTTCTTCAGGCAGTTCTCGCAAAGTCCTCTCGTCCGGGCAAACTCTTTTCTGGTTCGCAAATTCAGTTCTTTGAATTGCTGGCAGTTGTAAATCTGGTGCTCGTCGTTGCACACCTCGCACCGATGATGACGTGCTGCTGCGCTGCTGCTGGATTTTAGATTCGGCACCTTGGCTGGCTCCTTGAATTTCGGGTTTGCATTAGCTTTTCCTTGGCTGGCTCGTTCACCTCCAAATCGATTTAAGCGATTTTCGGCTCGATTTAATCGGGCGCTGTTGAGCGAATCGAGTGAACCGAAATGCTTACTGGCGGACTGGCTGCTGGTTGCTGCTGCTTGCTTGTCCAGGAGGTCCAACATTTGTTTAGCAGTAGGAGTCTCTGATTGGCGTTGTAGCTCCCACTGTTTTGCTGTCTCGCTGTCTAATCGCTCATGCAACATATGCACCACAAACATGTCCCAATGTTGCGTGGGCACACCCTGAGCGCGTAGCTGGCGCAATGTCTCATGCGTTACATTTGACATCTTTTGAAGTTCCTCTGAACTCGGGCTCCCTTGTACAGCGGGCAGGCGGATAAACTGGCGCAGTAACTCTCGACATGTAGGGTATTTTTTGTTATATATCTGGTTGAGACGTTCCCAAGCCTCGTGGTAATTGTCGTCGGTAAGTTGCCACTCGCCCAATGTCCTGGCTGCCTTGCCCACTAGCGACTTCCTCAAAAATGAGAATTTAAAGGCTGGGGTCACTCGCTCATTGTCGTGGATAGCTGCCACGAATCGGTCATGAAACCCCTGCCATTTCGTGAGCGACCCATCAAACTCGCCCCAGGAATTTTTTATATCCTGTGATTGTACTGGCATCTGTACCTGCACCTCAATTGGCTGCAGGTTGGCTGGCGTCACTTGCACTGCTGGCACTGGCTCTGCTTCTCGCTCCTGTCTCCTCAAGGTCTCCAGACGACGCCGGAATGCTGCCTTGGTGTCGTCATACATGCTCTCCATTTTCACCATAGCCTCTTCTATTTTCGCTTGCTCCTTGCTGGCAATCGTGTCGAGCAGCTCAGCGTGGATGATCTCAAATCGAGCCCATGCCTCGTCAAGCCGCTCGAGACGCACTTTCAATCCCTCGCAATCGTTAAGAGAGAATTCTACACTCTCTGTATAGTCAGCCAAACGCTGGATTGTGCGCATTGCTGCTTCGTGTACCTTGGTACTTGCTGCCATTCTAAAAGAAAAGAGAGAGAGAAAAGAAAAGAAACAAAAGGAAAGTAACACCAAAAAGGCGGAACAGAATTAATATATTATCGCACTAGAACTGCTGTAAGGAAAAATGTTATTAATATCTTTATTATGGTGGAACTCAACAGCTGTTTATACAATGGAAATTTTATTGGCTGTGGGTATCCATGGCAAACGAACGTAAACACAAACAAACACTAGTTGCTCTACTCTCTCTACTTGCTTAGCTATCTGTACTGGCACACTACCTATCTAACCACAACTCATGAATTTGTTTTTAAATTCAGCACTATCTACTTGCACTGCTCTGTCTACATGCTCAACAGTCTATACTAGCACTCTATCTGTCTGCAGACACACTTTCCCGCTTGCTTTTATTATCACTGCTCATCGAATTTCATCTCTTGTGAATATTCGGACTTTCCGCTGTAAGCACTATCTACCTACCTACTTTGACATGCGCATGCCATACTATATAACTTGCCCTTGTGTTTGTACAAAAACAAAACAAAGAAAATGCCTTGCTTATACATCGACGAGTATTACTTCGCTTGTGTGTATCACTACACTGTACCCTGTACACTCTCCACTTGCACATACCTATGCCGGCAAAAACAAAACAACTCTTTCCTACCTACTCTACAAGAAAAAAATAAATTCCATACCTACACACTCCCGTCATAAAAAAGAGGAAAAACACTGTGCTCGTTCGCTTGCCAAAAACCACCCTTATTCTTCGTCTAATGTTGCACAGATACTCGTATTGATTATCTAACTTGCACTTTCACTTGCACCACTTACTTTCGCTTGCTCATTTTATTAATTATTTTCTTGATGATTTTTATTATTCACACCGACAAAATATAGAAGAAGAAGATCCGTTCCTTCTGACTGATAGTTTTTGAATGCGCTTGCGTATATCATCAGCATACACAAGTCTCCACAACTCTCCGATCTCGGCTGGCTTACCTTGCACTATATCCGTCTCGCTCACTCGCACGCTTACCCTTACCCTATCCTGCTGTGATATACTTTTACCATCTGGCCGCTGGCGATTTTACTGGCTCGGTGTGTGTATGCCGCCGTCTGGCCTGGCTGCTGCGTATTCTATGGAAAATTTCCATATGCTGGATTATTTGCAATTGTTTCTTTAATTACGCTTGCTTTGTTCTTTTCTTTGGATGCGTATTGCATTCCATAGACCACTTGCGAGTCTTTTGTCTTTCCTTTTTTTTTTTTTTTTTTTTTTTTTTTTTTTTTTTTTTCACTGGCACTGTTTGCTCACTTTATACTTGCACTTTCCTATATATATAATATATATATGCCTTTCCCGGTCGCTGGTTCTTCGCAGACTATCCGGCTCTACGTGGACCAAAATGTTTAGTAGGAAAAAGGGGAACGGCTGAAAATTATTCCGATCGAAATTAAACTAATAAATTTTTTGTTGGGAAAAAGAGCATTGCTCATAAAAAACCCATATTTATTTTTAGTTGGCACACTATCCGTAGCACAGCTGGCTTGCTTGCGGGTTGATACAAAAAGCACCTCAAGATTCGTACGCGCAGTAGTACGAATCCTCTCCGTGCTATAATATTATACAGATATGAAGAGAAATGTATATGTATATGTATATATATATATAATGTATGTTGGGTGTATTTATAGGAAATACACTCGTAGGCATCGCATACGATACAGTAGTGGAATAGTTCTTCTCACTCTTATTCAGCAAGTCATAAGCAAGTCATTTCCTGGCTCACCCTGTGAAAGCACACTACCAATAGCAACGTCACTAGCATCTGTTGTAAGAATACAATTTTTTGTTAAATCAGGATATTGAAGAGGGGGAGGATTAATAAGTTTTTCTTTTAATCCATGAAAGGAATTAGTACAAAGAGGTGTCCAGTCAAAAGGGTCGTCCTTGC
The DNA here is from genome assembly GCA_951230905.1 of Cheilosia variabilis. Lineage (NCBI taxonomy): Eukaryota > Metazoa > Arthropoda > Insecta > Diptera > Syrphidae > Cheilosia > Cheilosia variabilis. The sequence continues at coordinate 30,878,734 of OX579677.1, forward strand.
GAAGAAGATTAGTAAGAGGCTTAGAAATCGTTGCGAAATTCTTAATGAAGACGATAGTATCCAGCGAGACCCAAGAAGCTTTTTATTTCTTTGGCATTTTTGGGTTGAGAGACATTTTTAACGCACTCGATTTTTTGGGGATTAGGTTTAATACCAGATTCATTTATTATATGACCCAAGTAAAAAAGCTCTGATCTTAGGAACTGGCATTTCTTAGGTTGTAGTTTGAGATTGTGCATTCTCAAACGATCGAAGATTTCGACTAACCTAGAATTGTGTTCCTCTAATGATTTTCCATAGACCACGATGTCATACATGTACACGAACGTTTTTATAGCTTGAAGACCAGTCAAAACATTATTCATTAACCTTTGGAAGGTAGCGGGGGCACCTTTTAATCCATAAGGCATTCTAATGAATTCGAAATGACCAAACGGCGAGGAGAAGGCTGTCTTCTCTCTATCTTCAGGTTTAACCTCGATTTGGTGGAATCCACTAGCGAGATCTAAGGTGGAAAAGAAATTCGAACTTCCTAACTGATCTAAAATATCAGTTATATTGGGAAGTGGGTAAGCATCACCGACAGTTTTGTCGTTGAGCTTACGGAAATCGACTACGATTTTCCATTTCTTATTACCATTCCTATCAGGCTTCTAAGGGACAACGACAAGAGGAAAATTCCATGGACTATTCGATGGTTGGATAATATTATCGTCCATCATCTCATGAATTGAATGTTGAACGGAAGTAGTATGAGTTAATTTATCTCCCTTTATGTAGAATAAATCACTATACAGCAGACAGAGATTTAGAATGGAGTCTCGTTCGTCATTAGTCATATGATCAGTTATGAATAATTCCTTGATGGCTTGAATTCTATAGTAAGTAGTAGGATATTGTTGCATTTGAAAAATATGATAATTAGAGGCATCATCAAAGATTAATTCGTCTGTGTTAAACTCAATAGGAGATTCAGATGAGTTGACCACGGATATGTAAGAGATAGTACTATTGGCAGGAGTAATACTATTGGCAATATATAATCCATTAGGAAATTGTTGCGCTAAGCATATTCTGTCAGCTTTTCAGCCCGATTCTGGCAAACCTCACTGATACCTCACAAGTCACAAAACCCTCACAAGGTGAGGTGAAATAGATTTTGTGAGGTTTTCGTAAGGTTTTCCATTGTGATCCTAAAAATCTAACTAGTAACCTACCTATATATCCACTATCATCCTACAAACCTAACCAACAACCTTACCTCGCGCCCTTATTATTTACGTCTATGCACATGAAACAGTATGTAGGTACGTGAATCGTGCAGATTACATATGGTGATGGTTGCCCAATTATCTACTTCGGATTTGCTATTTATGCTGCCACCTAACGAAAAAACTTACGAATCCTAATCGAATAAAACTATTACATCGCATATCTAGCTACAACTACTTAAAATAAACAGGAACACCCCCCTTTATGACGATATCCACAATACATTGAAATAACACATATATAGTTAGCATAAATGCATCTTAAGTATTCCATCTGTTATAACTTTTATCCTCATAGGTACGGCTCTCAGTTGGGCTGCCGATATATGTGTTATATTTTGCTAGTCCAAATGAAACACAAAACACTGACACTTGATCTTTTGTTATGTACGTATTCCATCTGTTGCATATTTTTTATCCTCATAGGTACGGCTCTCAGTTGGGCTGCCGATATATGTGTTATATTTTGCTAGTCCAAATGAAACACAAAACACTGACACTTGATCTTTTCTTATGTATGTATTCCATCTGTTGAATAGCTTTTATCCTTATAGGTACGGCTCTCAGTTGGGCTGCCGATATATGTGTTATATTTTGCTAGTCCAAATGAAACACAAAACACTGATACTTGATCTTTTCTTATGTATGTAGGTTTTTCTGCCAGGATCCTACTATCCTCTTCTCGTTGTCTAGGGGAAAAATAAAACGCACGCATTCAATATTCAAGTTACATTTATTTCCTTAATGCTAATCGGTTTAAAGTTTGGCGACTTGTTAGGTTGCATTGGCTGAAGGCCAATGTCTATCTCATACGGAGGTTGAAAGCGGACTGTGTTCGTTCTCTTTGTTCGTTCGTTTTGCTTGTCTGTCTTTTCCCTAACTGGTTCGTTCGTTACTGTTGCTGTCTGTATGTCTCTGTGTGGGTTATCCGTTAATGTGTTCTGTCTAGTGTGATGTTCGTTTGTCTGGCTCAATCCCACAATCGGCTGTCCTGACGATCATTCGACCCGAATGATATTGGTTAGTTCCACCTCTTCATGTACTCGGCCACGGTCGTAGTTGTTCTAGGCCCCTCCTGCTCTCCAACTTTGTGCACGTCGTATCGGCCGTGGTTGTTGACGCGGACGATCTTATATGGCCCCAAGTATTTTGGCCTTAACTTCATGCCGGTACCGAATTGAGTACGCTTAATGGCGACTAACTCGTTCTCCTGGTACTCCTTCTCCGGCAACCGCTTTTTATCGAAGTCTCTCCTGTTCTCCTGCTGCATTCGTTGTATGTTGTCACGGGCTTCCTCCCGCATGGAATCGCGCTCGGTATCTAGCTCATGCATCGCATCCTCCGTCAACAGCTCTCGGAGATCTGGGTACTCTGGAATTCGCATTTCAAGGCCAGTTAGCACACGAAATGGGCTGAGCTTCGTGCTCCTTGGCGGCGTGTTGTTAATTATCTGTTGGACGCGATCCACGTGTTTGTACCAGTTTTGCTGAACGCCAACACATGCTTTAGCGGGCATGGGTACGATGATCTTGTGGATTCTCTCCACCTGTTCGTTCCCGCGGGGAACCCCTGTTGTTATGACGAGGTGCTGTATTCCCTCTCCTTCGCAATAGTCGTTGAACGCGGTTGACGTGAACGCTGTTCCCCTATCGGTTATAACTCTCTTTGGGCTACCGAACGTTGCCGACTGTTTCCCCAATCTCTCGATGACCTCTGCTGTTCCTGTGCTTTTGGTTGGATACAACCAAACAAACTTGGAGAATGCATCTACTATACCCAGTATATGGTTGTATTGTTTATGTGTAGCTTCCATAGGTCCGACGTGATCAATGTGGAATGTGCTCAAAGGTTTATCCTCTTTGTCAATTGGGTTGATTTATCCTTCCTTTCTTCCCACCTTTGCATCTGCAACTATGCATTTCAGACAGCCTTTCACTGCCGCTGCCGTCTTTGCCGCCACATTTGTAATGTGGAATGTCTTTTCTAGCAGGTCTTCTGTTTTATTGGCTGAAAAATGCCCTTGCTGATGTGCCACGCCTATTATTTCTCGCTCCATTCCTGCCGGTACTACCACTAGTTCCTTGACGGGATCTTTATGTAGCACTCCGGCTCTCATGTAGAAGTCTTCGTATTCGCTCTTTTCCAAAATCTTCATCACCGCTCTAATCCAGTCATCTTTCCTCTGCGCTTCTCTAATCCTTTGATTCAACGACTAAGCTGCTGAAAAGCCAGTACCTGCTCATTCTCCATCTTGAACGCTCTATCCTTACGCAGCAAATCTGACAGTGGTTTGGCTAACACTGCATACCCCTCGATGAATCGTCGGAAATATGACGTAAGGCCGAGAAAACGTTGAAGCGCTTTCTTGTCCCTTGGCGCGGGAAATGTGCTTACCGCTTTAGTCTTCTCTGTAGATGGGCTGATGGTGTTCTTCTCGATGATGTATCCGAGAAACTCAATCCTTCTCCTAAGAAATTGGCACTTTCCCCAATTTATCCGCAATCCATATTCGGCTGCTACCGCTAGTACTCTAGCCAGCTTCCTTATGGCGTCCCCTTCATCCTTGGCTGGAATCACGAGATCGTCCATGTATGCTATCACATAGCCCTCTTGCATCAATCCTCTAAAAATTGCCTGGATATACCTAGCGAACACGGCTGGTGAGTTACATATTCCAAATGGGACATATCGGAATTCAAACTGCTGATCGCTGGTGACAAACGCTGTATATTCAAGTATACCTCCGCGAGCCTTCCTCCACTGGCACGTGGAAGAATCCATTTTTCAGGTCCAATGTCGTATAAACCTCTTCCCCTTGTAGCTGATCCAGGACGTCGTCGATTAGAGCCATGGGAAAATTGTATCTCACCACCTTCTCGTTAAGTTTCCTATAATCGCAGCACAACCGCTTGGTTCCGTCCTTCTTGGCGACAAGGACTATTGGCGACGCGTACTCAGACGTACTTGGCTGTATCACCTTTTCCGCTAGCCACTGCTGCGTCAGTTCCCTCACTACTCTTTGATCTTCATACGACATACGCCTAGGCCTCTGGAATACTGGTATGTTGTCCGTCAGTATGATCTTCATCTCCACCGGCGAATCCTTAACTCTTAACGGAGTGTAAGTGAGTGTCGGCTTGAGCTCCACATCGTTCATCATCATTAGATAGTCGTAACGTAAAAGACTTAGGTCGCTTCCGGTGTCGAGTAATGCTGAGAGTGTGTATCCCTTCACACAGATACTCTTGAAGATGCGGTTGGATCCGACTGCTAAGGCGACTCGAGCCTCTGGTGTTGGGCTAACCTCATCATCCGTTGACGCGGTGTTCACATTACTGCCACTAGGTCTTCCACGCTGCTGTTGACTTTAAGTTCGACCTCCACACTCGAACGCCCTGTGTCCCTCTTGTCCGCAGCTGTAACACTTGAAAGCTCTCTTGACTGGGCAATGCTTTTTTAGATGTGATGTGCTTCCACACCCAAAACATTTCTTTCCCTTACCCTCCGGCTTAGCGACTGCCGTGCTACCTGTTGGGCGTTGGCTACCCCCTAAGTTTGACGACTGCAGGTTCGAACCTCTAACCCTCTCGTACACTTTCAACTGCGCTTTCAGCTCGCCCATTGTTCTTGCTTGGTACAGCATTAATTTGTTTAATTTGAAATCCGGTATCCCATCTGCAAAATACGTGATCAGGCTCTCATCATCCAACGCAATCGGCTTTCCTATTTCCACTAGGCTGTAGAGGTATTCGGTAAGCGTTTCCGTGGGCTTCTTGCGACGACTCTGCAATTTTCGATGGACTTCGACGGATGAGGCTTGACCGCCAAATTCTTCTACCAGTGTATCCTTCAGCGACTTCCAGTTCCGCACACCCGTTTGACTCCGGATGAACAACTTGGCTGGTCCTTTTAGCAGTTGCTTGCCGTAGACGAATTTTTGCAAATTATTCCACTGGATAGTGCCAGCATTTGCTTCGAATTCCTCCACCCACTGCTCTACACTTGGATATCCAAGTCCATCGAATGTCAGCAGCGAATCCTCTATATCGCGGAGTGTAAACGTGCTTCTTCCGCCTACCGCGCCCTCCGCTACGTCTTCGTATAATGAACTGTCCTCCGATTCTTCCGCATCTACTTCGCGCCCCAATCCGTAATGTGCAATGAGCCTGTCCTGTAGTGTCGTTTTAAGTCCTGTAGTCGGTAAGTTCAACTGTCCTAACTGTTCTTTCAACCCCTCTACTGTAAGTGCGAGTATCGCATCTAATTCCATTTTAGTTTTAATTAAAAATTTTACAAACCCAATGTGATTAAAAAATATTAAAGCAAAATGTGAAATAGAATATAAGTAAGTTTACGAATCAATCAAAAAAGGAATCAAAATTAAAAGAATATCAAAAAAAAACTACTTGCGCCAAACATATATCAATGTACATATATATATTTCTTCTTCAGCTTGTGTTCTTCTTTCTCTGCCACCCGTTGAAACTGGTTCCGCACCGCTACCTCGTATCTGGACACGATACACACCGCTGCTTTGTCTGGACACGACACACATACACTCGTTGGGACAGACAACAGCGAAAGGGTTGAAAATGAATTCTGCTCGTGTCGACAATTTGGCGATTTCGATCACGAGTTATCCTTCCTTTTCACGCACAATCGCCTTTGTGTTGCTGCCACTTTTCTGTTCTTTTTTTTTTTTTTCTTAACTGCACTGCGCAATGCCGTTGAATTTTTCCTCGTGTCGCTAATTTGACGATTTCGAACACGAGGTTTTTTTTTTTCTTCTTCACCCCACTGCGCACTTCACTTCACCTTGTCTATTTGAATTTCTGTTCAATTTCTGCTCCCATCCCGGACGAGTCCCCACTTTGTAGGTTTTCTGCCAGGATCCTACTATCCTCGTTGTCTAGGGGAAAAATAAAACGCACGCACTCAATATTCAAGTTACATTTATTTCCTTAATGCTAATCGGTTTAAAGTTTGGCGACTTGTTAGGTTGAATTGGCTGAAGGCCAATGTCTATCTCATACGGAGGTTGAAAGCGGACTGTGTTCGTTCTCTTTGTTCGTTCGTTTTGCTTGTCTGTCTTTTCCCTAACCGGTTCGTTCGTTACTGTTGCTGTCTGTATACTCTGTGTGGGTTATCCGTTAATGTGTTCTGTCTAGTGTGATGTTCGTTTGTCTGGCTCAATCCCACATGTATGTATTCCATCTGTTATAACTTTTATCCTTATAGGTACGGCTCTCAGTTGGGCTGCCGACATATGTGTTATATTTTGTTAGTCCAAATGAAACACAAAACACTGACTCTTGATCTTTTCTTATGTGTGTAGGACTTTATAAAAAACCAACACGTAACCACTCTTCTTAGTTCATCGTTTTTTATTAATCTTAAGTAATAATAAATAAGTGATTTATTTTGGGAAAAGTGCAACAACAGCATAATGAGTTGGTTGACTTGAGTTAATGGGTTTGATAACTTAGTTGCGCAAGGGAGTGGTGAATGACCATAAATAAACATTGTTTATTGCAGCAGGGTGTCAGGATTTAAACTTACTGATTGGGAAACTGAAATATAATTAGCTGGAAAGCACAATCGACGTATACCACGAAATAAACACCGAAAGAAAAACGTTGGTAAAATCAAGTATAAGGCTTGTTTGATTTGTTTGATTTTGCGTCAACCAATGGGCGTTTTCATTTCAACAAATCTCACATTGTCAATTTGTGTTGAAGAAAATTACTGTTATTTTTGCTAAAACCAATCACAACATTTTCAATTTCATGTTAAAACTACCAAGAGCAAAAGTGATTCGTATTCAAGCAAACACGGTCCCTGATAGAAGAAACAGGATCATAGTGTTAATTTAATCCTAAACGTGTTTGTTCTAAAATAAATAATGTTTGTGCTAAAATTGTCCTGATTACATTAACACGGCGAGTGATTGATTATATGTTCGTGGTTGTTGAAACACGTTCGGATTTATTCTACAATAGGATAACGATTGATTAAGTAGGATCATTTTTAATCAACAATGAAAGCGTTGTACGGTGTTCATGATTCTCTCAAAATGTCCATGCTTTAGCATGTAATACTGTTGGATGAAGTATGTCCATTGCTAATCAACAATGAAAACATTGTAAAGTTTCGTGTTTCCTTTAAAACGTCCATACTTACGTTATCATGCAAGAGTTGTTAATTTACACCCACCTGCAAATAGTAATAAAAACCAAAAACGATATTGTGCTTTGATACTGTAACACACCTGAAAGTTGTTTAAAAAAAATAAAACGCCGATTCGAATATCCACTGAGTTATTTATTTGCTGCTTTACTCCTCGACTGATATCACAACAATGAATCCCTGTGCGACTCAAAACTGAAAACTGTGTAAAACTGTGTGTGTGTTGTGTGTTTTCCTCTACCGGTAGTCTCTTTTCTTCTTCGTGTTCTGTCTTTGTTTTAGTCTCGTTACAATTCGGCCTTCCTGACCAGAAATCGCCCCGATTTCACTAGGTTTTATTTTTTTACAATCAACCCATGGCTTTATGTTTGCCACCTCCCAAATCCCCTCGTATGGAACCTGCCCTAGTTGAAAACCTTCCGCATCTTTTATTAAATACCTATCATTCGGCAAAACTTTCATTATTCTGTATGGTCCTTTAAATTTAGGTATTATTTTCTTACATATCCCAGCTCTACTTTCAAAATTCTTTATCATTACGTAATCATTTTCTTTATACGCAACCTGAGCTCTAAGACGATCCTTCAACAATTTATTTTTATTCTGACATTTTACCATTTTACCCGCGGCTTCAACTCTCATTTTACTTAAATCTCTGTCCACTCTTCGTTTGTCACACTCATTAATATTTTCCCTCAAAAAATCTATGACTACCCCTCTTTGCTCAACTCCAAACAGCAATTCGCTAGGGGTGACACCAGTACTCCCATGTACTGTGTTATTTAATGCAAACTCTATCTGCGGCAACACCCTGTCCAAAGAAAGAGTTGTACCTGCGCTAGTCATCTTAGCTATCATTGGACCTAAGGATCTATTCACTCTTTCGACTTGGCCATTTGCCTGGGGAGACCCCGTAGCAATCTTTATGTGCTGTACATTATTTTCCTCCAAAAACATTTCAAAATCTCTGGATGTGAAAGCACTTCCACGATCAGATATCAATATCTTAGGACGACTATAGTGTGTGAAATAAGATCGCATTGAATGTATCACCTCTCTTGTATTGGTAGAACTTGTAGCATATAGCTTTACGTATTTTGTGAACGCGTCTATTACCAGGTATACATATTTTTTCTTAGCTGCCCTCAACAGAACAGGACCGAAATGGTCCACATGTATAGTATCAAACGGTGAATCTCCTTTTTTCTCCCCTAACATAAGACACTCGTTCTCTCGCTTCAATATCTCAATTTCTTTTCTTTGTAACTCCATCTCTTTTCTCAATAGTTTTATTTCTCTTTTCATATATTTTAACTCAATGTTACTGTCACTCATTTTTCCTTCCTTTTGTGTTGCAGCTGTCTGGTTCTCGTCGTCGTCGTCGTCCGGCGTAGTAGCCTGTTGCTGTGTGGTGTCATTATTTCCGCTACTGTTGTCTACTTCGATGGCGTCACCACACACATCTGGGGGTTCACCACGATCCTCTTCGGGAATCGACAGCAGGCGCAACAGTAATTCGCTTTTGTTGCCTGATTTTTTCTTTCCCAGTTTCTCCAGCCATGACTTCAACTGCGGCGCAGTGTATTTTTTGTATGTTTCGATCTTTGACATGATTAGACGCGCACTTTGCTATTCACACCGCACACACTCGTTTTTAGAGATACAAAGTTTTACAACTAACACTTTTGTGGATAATCCCACTTCTGAGGATTGTAACACACCTGAAAGTTGTTTAAAAAAAATAAAACGCCGATTCGAATATCCACTGAGTTATTTATTTGCTGCTTTACTCCTCGACTGATATCACAACAATGAATCCCTGTGCGACTCAAAACTGAAAACTGTGTAAAACTGTGTGTGTGTTGTGTGTTTTCCTCTACCGGTAGTCTCTTTTCTTCTTCGTGTTCTGTCTTTGTTTTAGTCTCGTTACAATACATTTTTTAATTTTATTTATTTTCTCTTTTTCAGTTCATTTCGAATGCATTAAAATGATCGATGTATTCTGAAGTTTCTATTTTTTCGCAAATAATATATGGACAGCTGTGAAATATTAATAAACATTCTATTCGATAAATATTTGTTATTGAATTGGATATACTAACATACTCATTATTTTTGTAATGCACTTTGCAAGAAGTAAGCGCAGTGTAACACAATTCTTCGCAAAAATGTTCATATGCAAAAACGTTTCGTATTTTTGAAAAATAAGATTGATCTCTAAGTAATATTAAAGTTTTAGATAAATTAGATGTCATTTCCGGAATTCCAGCATTAGAAATCAATCTTTGACAAAAAATTAAACTTGATTTTATACCTAAGGATAAAGGCAAATTTCTACGAGATGTTGTGTTATTGCAATAACTTTTTAGCACTTTATGTTTTGATTCAAATCTGAATGACCAAAAATGTTTTAAAGGCCCGAGCGGGATAGTGAGTCATAAAATGAAATTTTGGCTTTAAATTTGTATTGAAGAGCGGAATATATAAGTCGTGATGTTTTGATATAAGACTTTTCAGTGTAACTACATCAATTTTTTCAAAATTGGACTTCAAGACAATATCAATAATTTTATTGAGTACGGTTAACAATTCCCAGTGTTTATTTCCTTTAGGAAAAAGATCACCAATGAGTATTGGCAAGAAACGGCAGAAAGTCCACATTTCCTTGGCTGACATATTTCATTTTTTTTTTTATATGCTCTGGTTTTATAATAGTCGATATGTTTCCATACTCAGACTCACCATACTTAAAAAATTGTGTTCTGTTGTTCATGTTGTGCTTTTTATCTTTTATACTGAGAGGCACTACTCTCAGTTGGGTCTTACCTTTTTAGTGTTCACTGTAAGTCCAAAAGTAAAACAACGTCAATTCTTCAAACACTTATTTAATTTAATTCAAACGGCTTATAATTAATTACGTAGTTATTATATTTAGGTTTTAGTACACTTAATTAATTTAATTTAAACGACTTATAATATTAATAGGTAGTTATTATATTTAGATGTGCGTTGGACTGTTTAGGAAAAAAGGGTTTAACGATTTAGTAAAGATGGACTAAGCAACTGACAAAAACTGAGTCGAGTGAAGGTTTTAACGATTTAGTGAAGATGGACTAAGCAACTGACAAAGACTGAGTCGAGTGACTGCTAGGAACTGCGTAAACTGAGTGCCGCGCCATTGCCCAATCGCCAATATAAATAGCCTCGATTGAATCATTCAATTCGAGGTTCTTTGAATGAAAAAGAAAAGAAGAAAAAGAAAAACAAAAAGAATTGGAAAATCCGGAAAGGGATTCCCGTACAAGTCAAGTGGCTCATGTTACTTTGTCGCGCATACGATCGATACATAAAGCGATCGTTCGTATGGAAGGCGAAGTGCGACATCAGCATAACGAGTTAATTGACTTGTGCACTTAGTTGTGCAATGGAAAAATAAAGAAAGACCATAAATAATCATTGTTTATTTAGGTCGGAAGTGTTGGGCATTGACGCTGGAAGTGGCAAGCTGAAATAGCAAGTTGAGAGGATGTTTATTTGGGACAATCAATATATTGTTACAAAGTTGCAACATTGATCGTTGGGTTAAACATCTGCATACAAAGAAGAAATGGTAAAGAAGGAAATGGTAAAGCGGTTGTAAAGTGCTTGGTATGCATCAAGTGGTGCACTTTACAACATTCAGAACATCTAATGTAAAAAACGTGTCGTGAATAACAAACTGATTTATAAATTCACATAAGTCGTAATGGCATACTCCCTCAAATACATCGTGCATTATATCGCCTGTTAAGTTTTGAACAACATGGAAAGATGGAATATTGTTAAACACAGATACTTCTCTTATGCCAGTGTTTGCTAGTCGTTCATTTATTTGCGTATATCGCATTATATCATGGCTATAATTTTCAATCGTTCTGTAAAACATATCATTATCAGTACAGTTTTTGAAGATTTCGGATTTCGAACATTTACAAATACGACAATGAAATTGCGAACTAAAACTTCTTGTGTACCCCAAAATTGTATTGAGTCCAAGGTTGTCGCCTGTAATAGCTGCCAATACAAAGAAAAGCTGATGAGATTCACCGGAAGGCATTTTTATAAAAACACCACTTTCTTCAAGCCTTTTTATCTCGTTTACAAGTTGGGAAAATATTACGTTTTCACCATGTCTCTTATATTTTGAATAAAACAACATTGCTACAAATATATTGGCTAATTCTGAACTAATCCACTGTGGAAGGCTTGTAATAAACAGCCCCAATAGCATGACTTCCACCGTGGGACCCTAAAGGGTTGTTTGATTCAAAATCATCAAAGTACAAGTTAAAAGGTATAATATTGTCGCGCTTACCATCATGAAATTTTGAAATTCGTTCTCTCCAAATTTGAGTTGTAATCAAATGTGGAATAGAGTTTACAATTATGTTCTTCATATTTTCAGTTACAGATTTATAAACACCGGGAAGCTCAAAAAATTTTTGAAATTGGAATTTCAAAGGCAAGAGGATACCATCGCTTTGAACGACATCAACACATGGTGTGATACCACTTAAAACAGGCACCTCACTATTAATAACAAAATTGCTGGGACTACTATACAAATTGTAGTCTGTTGCAGTCTGAACAAATTTGTAAAATGTTTTCACTTTTTCAAACGGATTTCGTAGAGCAGATAAGGTATTTTTGAAATGCTCTCTTTTGTTCGCAATTATGTATGAGGAATATTCTTGGTATATTTTTGAAAATATGGATTCAAAAAACCCTTCTGTTAAATCTAATACTCTCTCCTCCAATATTTTTCGAGATAGATTTGGTTTCCCGTATAAATAGCAAAGGAAATTGAGAGCAGATTTTTCTATAGTTTTTAAAATGTTCATTCTCAAATAGCTGTTGACTTTTGTCATTTTTAGTTAGATATTCTAATGTCTCATCATGTGACTCAGTTATTCTAAAAGGGTGAATATTTTCAGAAGTCGAATTGTTATGGCAATCTACAGCAATGTTTTTGCAAGAGCGTTGAAAATGCCTTTTAAAGCTTTTCAAATTATAAACTTGTTTGCAATTGAAACACTGATAATCATCACATTGCCTTAAGTTATGATGAATCTTATAGTGCAAAACCAGACTATTAACCGAATCAAAAAATTGATTACATAAGTGGCATTTATACATAATGTCTGTTTTAATATGTTAATCAATATAAGAATGTCTGCTGAAACTCTTTCCTTGGTTTCAATTTCAAAAAAATATTTTTGCAAAAATAGCCACACAGATTTTGAAGCCAGAGGATATTTAAGGTTTAATACAAAAAATATTTTAAAGCATATGTCTAACGCTGGCAATAAGGAATCAAATTTATATTTTATTTCGTTATAGTAAACTATAAACGCTTGATCGAAACTACAATAAATAACTAAATGTTGCAAGCTTTGGCCAAGCTCCCTCACCTTGTTGGCTAGCCGATCCAATGCAGGGTTGAAATCGTTCGCCTCGCTCACAAACAGGATTAGCGATTGTTGGGAGTCCTTGATTGTGGATTTGTAGAATTTCCTCTTTGCACCGTCTTGACTTGAAACGGTAGATTGTCTGGCGGATGGTGGAAGAACTGCATGGAGCAGATTTATGATAATAACATCTTCCGGCTCTGAAATAAATAAAGAATGGCAACTATTCAATAAATTTGTTAAAACGGGGTGCACCGACAAAATACCTTTTGAAAAGTTTTTTTTATGCAGGAAACCAAGTAGTTCTTGGCAATTCCTGTCCTTTATCTTTTCATCGAAGATCGGAACAATGGTACTTTTAAAATCCATCCATTTTTCTAAAAGGCAGTTTTCTTTTTCCGGAAATAAAGCTGCGAAATCGGAATTTATCTAGAAATTTAAAGAAAATTAGATTGTATTAATTACTTTTTGTTTAGCCTTAAACTAGCTTAAAAGTATTATCAAAATGTTGTTGTTGATTTTTATATATGTATGTACCTAATCATATTCTCCAACCAACTAATAAGAAAGTAAAGGCTTAAGTACCTACCAGTGTTACTCCAGCTGAGTGCTTTATTAACGGCCAAGTACTTAAAAAACTCGAAAAGTTCACCGTTCGCGCATCTTTCTGTCTCCATACAAACGTTTTTCTCCACTTTGATTTAACCTCGTCCCATGGTTCCCTATGGATCTGGAGCCACAAAATATCGGCCTCTAGTTCTACAACATATAGATATATGTACTCCTTTTCGTTTTTCCAAAATTTTATTTAAATTTGGAAATAATTGTACCTTGCACATTTTCAGTTTCATGTTCACATGATTTTGATTTTATAACGCTAGTACTAGGCTCCGTGTTAGACCCTTTTTCTAAAAAGTCGAGCCCAATCTGTCGATAACGTCTTTTTGCATTATAAAAGCGGCTATAGAGTCGTCCTGAAGGGTTCTCTTTTGATCCTCTTGGTGGTGGTGCAAAATATATACTCTATGAATAAAATGCTACGTTAACCATCTACTGTATGAATGATTTTACTTGTATAAAAAGTTGAAAAATGCAATAATAATAATGGTTTTTGACCTCCGCCCTGAATGAGTCAATTCAGCAGATACGTCAAAGCTAATACGAAACTTCTGAACAAAGCATAAAGAAACAAAACCTCAATGGATAATTGCCGATAACCGCGCAAAATCAGCTGGTTATTGATTTTATAAACTAAAACATGTTTGTTTGACTTGGTCCGTCCTAGTGCGCACTGAAAAGTATCAGGGCATTTTCATAGCTGGCAAAAACCCAAAGAAATTTGGCTTCATGTCAAACACGGAAATTATAAAAAGTGAGACTATAAAAATCGACATAATTTGGAGATTTAAGACTTGTGTAATGGTTGTACATATGAGAGCCCTACGTGCCCTAAGCTATATTAGCGTAGCACGCTATAATGCTGTACAAAGCGCAGCTCGCTTAATTCATATGGCAAAAATGCCGCAGTGTTAATAACGAGTCAAGAGATTGATCAAGACTTCTTTTATTAATAATTTTCATTTCTATTTATACAAAATTCTTACTATGGAATCGTATTCATTCTAAGCATAGAATGTCCAAATCATAATGCTACAATGTATTAATTTGATCCCTTTGATCTATATATTGTATTGGGAGGAATGGACAAAGTGTAAACAATAACAAACACATTGCACCTCTACGTAGCATGAGTCACTGTCGATACCGCTCGAATGCCACTTGACACTTTCTGGTATCTGGGGCGATACAATGTTACGTAATGGGCTTTCGTACTTTGTGTGCCTGCATTGAGTCACACCACACTTGCAAATACATTTTAATAAATTAATAAATGATTTTAATATTGAAAAGCTCAGCCAAGAGTCCGCGTCAAACAAACCTATCGACTCTCTGGTTAAACTGTTCACATAAGTTAATCATCGATTAATTTGATTATGATTTTTAACAACTGTTACCTTGCCTTCTTGAAATCGATCTTGTATTTTATCAGCTATATGTTGGAAGTCTCTACGGGATACCGATTTTTTGTTTTGAATTAACGAACTCGATAGGCAATCAATCAAAATAGTGCGTGATGAGTCACGAATCCGGTTGTTCTTTTGAAATGCGTTAATAACAAAACTTCCGGAAGGATATGTTTGGAGTACACCGTCAATATCCTTAAAATTATGATATCGGAATCGAAATGTAAGATTAACGAATTATGTAGGAAGAGATAAATAAGAAAATATGTATGAATTGAAATGGAGAAAAGTCAGCGTACAAAATTTCCGAAACCGATGCTGGGCGATGAGGAATTTGATACATTTGATGAAGGCGATGGTGATGGTGTTCGAGAAATGTCGTATGTTCTGGCATTATTATTCATATGTTCTGCCAAATTATTTTTGACCAGCTCTTCTAATAACACTCTGACATTACTTATAAGCGACTCGGATGGATCTGTTGGAATAATGATGCCCTAAAATTAAAATGAGACTTTATGTAAAGCTATATGATTCCAATTAAGATTGATGGCTGTATTCACATTATCTCTCCGCCATTGGTAAAGTTTTTGTTTAAACTCTACCCTTGTTCCAAAGGGTCTATTTGAAAATAATTCTTTTAGATCGTCATTATCGATGAATTTTAATGTATTAACATTCAGCTTCAAACTTATAAAATAATCACACAAATCAACAAAGCCCCATGAAGATAGTAGCTGGTACATCTCAGCATCAACACTGTGCGATTCTTCATCTTGAGGATGGCTACTATCATTATCATTTGCAACTGAATTAATGAGCTCAATATATATAGGCGACTCTTGACATATATCGTGATTTCCTGCAGCGGACCCATTATTTAAGTCTACGGTATTTTGACTTGAATCAAAAATATCTTCATCATACAGAATATTTCTTAGGTCTTCCATATTTAAAATCAAAAAGATCTAGTTAAAGAGAATTTAAACAGAAAAAAAAAAACATAACATAAAAATGTATTTATTTGATTAACTCAGATTTGGAATGGCTGAATTGAGAAGCTTTCGAAAGCCATTTGATATTTGCAAACGGGGAAGAGGAAAAATACCTAAAGGTTTAATTTGCTTGCTCAGTAGTTCAGCAAACTTATTTGAGTATATGCATTTTACAAACTTTTATTTTGCATATTTCCCAAATTGCGATTAATTAACTGTTTTTTTTTTTTCATAGGTAAACGTTAAGAAACCTTTGAAAGAAATCTGCTGATATTTTCGACTTATATTTTATACCTTTGTAATAATGGCCCTAGTCATAGCCATACGTAAAATGCAACCGAAAAAGTTGTAAAAATGTGAAAATAAGTTTTTTTACGTTTAGGCGGTCACAGCAAAAATCGTATCAGAAAAAATTTTCCCTGCGAAAACAACCACAACCACTGATGAGAATCTATTAGAAAAATAATTCCTGACAGATGGAACAGTAAAGAAATAAAATATTTCAGTGAAATGCTTTGATTTGATTTTTTTTTTTGGAATTGACTGAGAAGTAGATCGGAAAAAGTTATTTTTCTTACGGAAAAATGAATAAATTATTGTTCTAGAAAATGTAAGGATTATTTGTTTATTTTTTTTATAAACTAATGTCGTTTTCGATTTGGCTTCTCAGATTTCTGCTGCCAAATCGAACATGAAATCCGAATTTGCTTGGTTCTTGTATGTATTGAGTGGACCGAAAAAAAAACACATTTTTTCACATTTTTTCACTGCACTGGAAATCCATTTCAATTGATTTTAACATAGTAATAATTTCGAGATAAATTAATTAAAAACTCATTTGCATACGCGTAAAATGAATAATTCAGTTAAAAAAGCAATCCTCCATCGACAAACAATAATTCGTAACCGCCACCCGTGTCATACACATTAGTATTAGTGAAAATATGTGTGGCAAATCTAACATCAAAAGCAATGTCGATCAACAAAAAATTGTTTTTTTTTCTCAAAAAGATTGATCTGTTTGCCAAATCGAAAACGACATAACTTTATAATTCATAAGGAACAATTAAAGACCAAGATTGAGTTCAACGGTTAGGCTTAAGTCGTCAAAAAAAAGCAAAAGGAAATCTATACGATTTCGTTTTACGTATGGCTATAAGTAGGGCCTAAGGCCCAAAGACAATTCTAATGCAGTTTAGGAGATACTTATTATATTGAAATTATTACTTACCCAAACGATGATGGTAAAAAACTATGTTTTTTTTTATAATCTTTATTCGTATTATTTCACGCGTACCGAACTGAACTACAAAAAGAAACAGCGTCGTTAATAAACAAATTACAAGCACTTCAACTACTTCATGTGGACACTCGCACTTATCCCGGCACAATGAATATTTTTCGTGTTGGATCTAGAATGCTTGTGTTGCTGCAACAATGTTTTATGCTTCATTGAATTTAAACATTATTACTCAAACATTTTCGTGATACATTGACACTGTCTGTGTTGATCAGCTTACAATGTTTTTCATCGATAATGGTTCAAAGTTGTCGTTAGCAAGGCAGTACTTTTATTGCTTCGCGTACTGAAAATTGCCACATTACTCGCATCAGCTTTGTTTTGTAATATGATTTTTTAATGCCTTTCGAATTGCTTTTTATATTTTCATATTTTCAGAATGTAGGTTCACTCACACGTTTCACTTCTATATTTGTTTGGTCGACATATGCATATCTAACGAAATGATACATTACAGCCTAAATTAGTATGTACTAGTAAAATAAAGTGCAAAACTAAGTAATGTACAGACATTTTTTTTGAAATAGATACGCAATATAAACTCGGTATTTCGCAACAAAATACACGTAAATAAATATAAGTTTTTATAGGATCTGTTAGCTGATGTGATACTTTGTTGATCTGAGTAAAAATTTAAACATATGTGGATTAATATTCACATGGAAAACGTAGTTCAATATTTCAAATTATTGTTTGTTTTTAAACACCTGTATTTTCCAAACCAGTGTAAAATTACAAGATCTGTCTTCACGCTATTGGTGTGTTGGATATTACCTATCTCAGATCTATCGTACTCCGTCTTATAATGGTTTCGCCAAGAGTAAATCATTTTATGCAAATTTTCCCAAGCACCTCTAGGAATTCTTTAAATAAAATATAAATGAGATGATTTTTTTAAAACATCCTCCGACGTTTTTGAAGAGGAAATTCTGTCCTTTCAAATGCATTTAGTTTCAATTCAATCGCTCCAGTAATAATAATTATCAGTCAGAGAAATAAAATGTAATTTTTTGCACTTTTTCTCGAAAGTAAAGGCCTCTTAATGGGTTGAGTAAAGCAGAATATTGCCGCGAGTAAGCATTACGTTTGGCATAAAACTGTGCAAACGAAATTAATGTCGTTTTCGATTTGGCAAAAAAATCAATTTTTTTGAGTAAAATCGATTTTTTTTTTTGATTGAGATTGCTTTTCATGTTCGATTTGCCAAAAAAATCAATCTTTTTTTGATCTGACACTCTTTAGAGAAATCTCGATTTTTTTCTCAGATTTCACACATACTTTCCCTAATACCAATGTATATGACACACAGCTGTCGGTTACGAATTGTTATCGTTGGAGGATTGCTTTTTTAGCTGAATTATTAAATTTTCGAGTATGGAAACGATTCTTTATATTCAATTATTTTGAAATGCGTTGTTATAAATGTGTAAAAATCAATTGAAATGTTGAAATGGGTTGCCAGTGCAAGTGAAAAAAAAATATTTTTGCGGTCAACTCAATACACACAATCGAATTTTATGTTCGATTTGGCAGCAGAAATCTGAAATCTCAGATCAAAATTTGAAAAGCCAAATCGAAAACGACATAAAATGTATTGATTGTGTCACTCAAAACGACAACACTGTCCTGGTGGTACTACTGTGCTTGCGGTCAATTTGGTTATTCTCGTGGTAGTTTAACAAGGTTTGTGTTTCTTCAAGAATTTGTATGCTGGATCAAAATTAAGCATTATTACTTTAACAATTTTGTGCATTGACTATACAGTGGGTGATCAAATTATTACGGCCACTAGAAAAAAAATGATTTTTGTAAACTTAAAGGCACATAACTTTTTTATTTTAATTTTTTTTTTGTCTTTATTTTTTTTATTATAAGAACACACTTAAAAACTATTGAACAGAACTTTTTTTAACAAATAAAGTTTAAAAATAATTTAAAAAAATCATTGGCTTCCGTTTCTCTTTTCTGCATTCATTCGCCATGTGACCAAGGGAGTTGCAATTAAAGCAACGAATCTGCTGCTTCTCGGTACCTCCAGTTAACGCCTGTCGTGATGTTGATGGTACTGCAATTACCTTTTGCTTCGTCGGAAATTTTACCGACTTGAATGCCTCCTGTCGGGGATTAGTCTTCCGATCAAGGGAGTTGAGTAATTTCAAGTAATAAAAAACAAGAGACCAAGAACTTTGTTGTTAAACCCTTTATTTATACCTCTGCCCTAGACAGAGTTGTGAAATTGACTGAGTCGAGCTTCGCCAGTCGAAGTCGCTCATCACCATCAGTCACCCCCATGGGAACCGAAACGCTTCGTCATCAAAAGTCCCATAGATGCAGGGAGTCCAGCACCTGATACCAAGCCCACGCCTTGGTTATCCACCGGCACAGTAGTAGGACAAAGCCGACGCCAGCAATCACGAGTAGTAGACGTGGTAATACATCTCGTCGACCACCACAGATTATTGTTGTTGCCGCCGTCGATGCAGTATTTATCCCCAACGGCATTAGACCATCAACGGCGGCGCGAGGTGTCAAGTACCCATGACCAAGTCATGAGTCCGACGACCAAGTTCAAGCAGCGAGCCAGTCAGGTGGTGTCCAGTATAAGCACGATGATACACCCAGAGAAAAATACTATAATTTTAATATGAATTCCTTTTATTTTAATGTGTTTTTGCTATTAAAATTAGTCAATTTGATTTTTCCTATTATTAGTATAGTTCAAAAACTATTGAAGCTATAGTTCCTTTTGATAATTATTTTAATTATATTATAACATTAAACCAATGGTGCATACAATTAAAAAGTAATAATATGTCCTATTATTTTAGTTGATTCCTCTTTTGTGTATACACTATTAAAACTATTGTTATCCACATTAATTTAAAAGGAGAAATACTTTTAACTCAGTGTGATAATGTTATTAAATCAATTCTGCGCATACTATAGTTTTAATTAGTTTTCAATATTAAATCAATGGTGCATCCAATTTAATAACAATGAGATGCCCCATTATTTTAATAGGTTGCCATTTAATGTGAATACACTATTAAGACTATTGTTATCCACATTAATTTTAAAAGATAAGTAGTATTATTTCAGTGCGATAATGTTATTAAATCAATTCTGCACGTACTTCAGCTTTAATTGGTTTTTGTTATAAAAGCAATAGTTCATATAATTGAATCAAATTCCGAAATCGATACTTACATTCGAATAATATTGAGACCAATACCTCGCTGAAAATAAAATTAAGCCCTTCTGAAAATAAATAAGTAAAAACCTTTTTTTCGTTTTTAGCTTTAAGCTTTTATTGTAAACACATTTTCTTACATTAAATGATAAAAACTTAGTTCTTGTATACTTAATGTTTTTTCTTGAATCGAAATTTATGGTAAAGTTATTATCCTTTTTTTTCATATCAAAAGTACCCACTAATAAAAACATAAATATTTTTTTTTACCTTTAGTACAACTTTTTTAAGCGAAATGCTTTTTTGCTATTATTAAGTAAATGTAAATGTATCGGTGGCCCATCAAAATCTAAAATGCTTTCTAAAAATGTTGTTTCCACATTTTTATTTTCCACAATATATGACTGCAAATGTTCACTAAAATGATTTATTCTCCACTGACTGCAAATCAAATGTATGGTTTCGTCATTTATTAACATTTGTTCAATTTCAAAAAGTAGGACGTTGCTAGAGATTGATTTCGTCAAAAAGAAGTGTTTTTTATAAAGTTTCCCCCTAAAAGTAAATTTTTTTATGCAACGCGCGTTCTTCAGTTCTATCTCGTTCCGATTAATATTTCTAAAGGTTTCGCTGAGATCAGACACAAAAATATCCTTTTCCAGAAATCTTAAATCTTTTTCAAAAAATGTTTCGTTTGAAAGACTATGTGCAAACTTTAGAGCGTTTTTAATCGAAAGTGTGTACGGAATATTAACTCTTGAATTAGTGACTTTAGCAGTATTTTTAAAGGGTTTATGAAGTGCTTCAAATCGCATGCACCATAAATGCCTTAATGGTCCACACTTACGAATTGCAGTTGGATAATGTAGTAAAAAATGAAATTTTGGTTTTAATGTATCTTTAAATAATACCATATACAAGGAGTTATGCTTGGAAATGAGATATTCCAATGGAAGCATAATTAAGTCTACTATTTTGACTAAAATTATAAAAAAATGCCATATTTTGTCATTTTCTGGCACCAAGTCACCTATCATTAGCGAAAAGTAATTAACAAATGTCATTGTCTCACGTGCAGTCATTTTTAAGGAATACGATTTCAATCCCGCCAACGTTAATGGGGGTGAAATATTATCAATTTCTGTTTCCCCGTAATCAAACATTTGCTTACGGAAGTTAAAATTATCCAATGAAAATAATTTTGATGATTCAATGAAATAAAGTAAAATTTTTGAAAGATCGTATCTACAAATGCCTTCAAAAATATCGTGCATAATGTCACAACTGAAATTATCTACCACATGGAAAGATGCAATGTCATTAAAAATACCTTTCTCCTTAATCCCTGTGATTGCTTCATCATTTAAAGCTACGTCAACATCATAATTGAAGACATCCCGAAATGCTTCTTTTCGTTCTACAATATCTGATTGCATCTCCGACTTTTTTCTTTTGCAAAACCGACAGTAGAAATTTGAATTGAAGCTTGTCGAAAATCTCAAAATAGTGTTGAGACCTAAATTATCACCAAGAACAAAAGCTAAAACAAAGTGAACATGAAGTGTTTTATTTTTGGCAGTAATAGTGAGACCCATACTTTCTAGTTTCTTGATTTGATCAATAAAAGGTCTTAATGTATAACCATTTTCAAATTCGGATCTATCTTTTGTCTTAAAAAATCCAGCAAGAAATATATTGTTTAGCTTGGAAAGATGGTGTTTCGGAATAGTAGGAAAGCTGTAGTATATACCACACACTGATTGTGCTTTAGCATGTGAGCCTAAGGGATTATCAACACCAAAATCGTCAAAAAATAGGAGATAAGGTAAAACCAACTTTTCATTGAATGATTGAACTTTCGATTTCCAAACACTTGCATTTATCAAATTACGGAATTCACCAGAGCTTTGGTTTTCTAAATCCTTCGTATTCTTCAAAGTTTGCTCTAAGATATCACCAGATTCAAAAAATTTCTTAAACTGAAATTCCAAAGGCATGATAACCCCTACTGTTTTATTTGAGTCTAGCGTTGGCGAATTATTTGTGATTATTTCGCAAACCTCTTCGTTGATTACATACTGCAATGGCTTCTGGTAAAACCCTACGTGTTCCAATTCATGAAAGAGTTTATGTTCAGTATTAATGTTTTTAAAAGGATGATGGCACTGTTGTAGTATATTAAAAGCTATTGTTCTATTTTCATCATTTTCAATTAGAGGTAAAATGTTGGATATTATAATGTCTGCTAAAGGGTCTGTGATTTTTGTTTCTATTGAATTTATTATACTAGCCACATTTTTTCTTTTCATATTATTATTATTATGAAGCTCTAATGCAAAGTTAAGTCCTGTGTTTATATTCGTACAAGCTACTGTTTTTGATTCTGCTTTTTCTGCACCAAAGATGTTATTTGATCTATCATCCGGATTCGTATTCCTCTGATTGTGATCTTTTTTTGTAAAATACTCTTTGCTACCCGATGGTTTGGGATCATCCTCTTCATGAAAACCTACACAATTTCTATGAACTCTGTCTAAATGCCTTTTAAAAGAATAAAGATTTGCAAATATTTGAGAGCACTTGTCCTGCTTGCACTGAATATGATCATTTTCTTTTAGAATATGATATGATTTTATATGATTCGTTAACATTTTTGAAGAAGAAAATTTGGAAAAGCACAGGTAACAAAGCATTGTGATAATGATAACTACGAATGTATCAGAAGAGAACGAATGATTTAAAATACAAATGTAGATATTATGAAGATTTAATTTTTCAAATGGTTAATTAAACTTAATATGTTTGAATTTTTTTCAGTTTCAAAACTGTAAAAAAAGTTTTCTATGAAAACATAAACATTTTTTCCCTCGATTGGGTATTTAAAGTTCATAATATTAAATAATTTAAATGTTGTGTCTAAACACTTCAAAAAACTTGAAAATTTATATAAAATACCGTCATAGAAAGTATAGTAAGCTTTCAACGTTGTCAATTGCGGTCCGATGACTATTATAATTGGTTGAAACGACATATGTTTTTTGTAGTATTTGTCCTTTAGCTGATTGATTTTTTCGTCATACTCTGCAACTGTAACACAATGAAGGAGTGTTGAATTTTGCGAGTCCACAATGCTAGGCTTCCACTTTTTTGTAGAGGACGTAGATACTATTGAGGACTTTAAAGCGGCATGCAACAGCAAGAAAATTAGACAGTCGCGAGAGTCTGAAAATAAATAGTTCAACAAATTGTTGGATAAATTAGATTTACTTTAATTCTACTATGTATATATTTTAAACCAAATGTGCTATAAAAACTCTACTTTCGATTAGCAATGGTAACCTGTTAAAAATTACTTTATTAACTTACTGGTATCAATTTCTTTTTCCAAAGCATCAATAGTACTCCGCGATGGCTTATCTTTTATTACAGTTTTGAGATATGGAATTATTTTCTCCATAAAAATCGGCCAGTTGTTAAACAATGTCGATCGATTTTTGGGAAACGTAATGTTGTAATCAATCTCAACCTGTAAAATATGTTTTAAATATAAATAAATATTTTTTTATTAAATATAGGTAGTTTTCTTGAAATTACCAACAAATGCCCAAGACTGTGCTTGAAAAGTGGCCATCTTTTTAATATGTTTCCACTGTCAGTCAAAATTTCTTTTCTTCGGATGTTTATCACCGCCGCCCATTTTTCTTCTACTTCCGTCCATGGCTCATTGTTGTGAGATAGCCAAATAATTGTGTCTTCTTCCTTTTTTGAAATAGGATGTTCTAGAACAGCAATTTTTTCAGCTTGTGGGGCTAATGAAAATGAGTTGTTTTAGAGTGTAAGAGAAAGACCTAATAGACAAAAAATTATCTTACCAATTAAAGTTGTTTCTAATTTCCTGATTTTGACGCGTGCATTTACTGCTTTGTCATGAAGTTTGCCAATAGGATTGAGTCCACGACCCCTTTTCTTTAAATAATAATCCTATTATTAAAATTGGAGTAATAAAATATACAAAAACACATCAAAAACGAAACAAATCAACGAAAAACTTTAACAAACAACATAATAATATAAATAAAAATGAGGCAACACAAAAGGCTTACACTACATTCTGAAGGAAAAACTGCTTTGATTGCATTTGTACTATTAACTACATCACCCATTTTCATTTGTACTTTTTGGTGTGAATAGTTGTCTACAATAATAGACGTCAAGGACTCCCTGTGGCTATCGGTCAACATCGAATTTTCCTCATAATACTTTTTTATGGCTTTTCCTCTCTCGGACTTATCTAACAGCTCCGTCAATTCTACATTATTTATCTGAGCAGTAGGTACTAGTGCACCTTGAAATGCTGGTAGATGGAGAACTTGGCGTGTAGGATTGAGACTGTGAAGAGCAATATCTGTCAATCCATTCTCTTGTTTTATCGCTGACGGATATTGTACTACACTAAATAAACAAACATATAAGTAAAATTAGCCTAATCATACAAAAAACTACAGAAAAGTAAAGTAAAAATGTAACGTTTTGTCTCCATGTATTTAGATGGAATCTAAATTTTGCTTTTGCCCCTATATATTGAATAGGGAAAATATCGTCAATATCCTTGTCAGTAAGCAAAAGAAGGCTCTCCATATCAACCCCACACGCTTTGTTAAAAATATAAAAAATTAATTATATACTAAAAACGAAAAATGCTTAATTTTACCACTAAGTCGAACAAAAACTTTTTCTTCTAATCCAAACGTTTGGCAAATCAAAGTTCTAAGCTCCTCCAATCCGTCGGCTGCATTAACGCAACTTGGATCTACAGTACTACCAAGAGCTATGTCGTCCTCATCCATTATTATGAACTCTTGGAGGTTAAAATCATTTTCCTCATTGACTTCCATTTTGGTCTTATTCTAAAACTCTTCTTCTTTCTATTTCTTCTTTAAACGACAAAGAGAAAACAAAAGCACTAAGTCTATGAAATGCTAAATAAAAACATAAAGGATATATTATGTTTTCTCTTTGTTACGACGTGTTAGATTTAATACTTTCTATTAGATAGTTTATTTTGAATGAATCTTTTAAAAATACTAAGTAGATTCGGGAATTTCCAAAAGGAATCGAAGGGAACAATTGGTGTAGGTTTAAGTAAAACCATATAGATCATAATGTATATGTAGAGAAGTAAACGTTCTATGAACACGTGCAAATAGTAATAAATAAGGCATTAAATAATATATACGTATTCAGTAATGCATCCTATCGAATCTATATTAAACGTAGATTAAAGCATATATTTGTGGATCGTTCAATTTTCTTCATTTCAAACAATACGTAATTAACTTAAACTAACAAAATAAAGTGCAGGACTGGGTCCCACGAAATTTTCTCGTTCATCAAGGTGTGGTTGGTATCTCGATAAATATCCGATAAAATAGCATATAACATATTAAGCATTGTATAAGAAGTGAAAACTGATTACCTCACATGAATTCAACAGTATATCAGATACAAAACAAGTCATATCCTGCTTATAATATTAATATTTTTAAATATATATATTACCAAAGATTGCAATTATAACTCAAAACACAGCAATAATTAACAAAAACTTACACTTTCTATTTCGCAATTTAACTTAAACTGTAAAAAACACTTATTATAGATCCACAGTCCAAACACTTAAACGTATACTGACAGAATGCCATCCGTTCAACAAATGTTAGCAAAAAGTAAAACGTGGATGCAATAGTAAATCACATGAAAAAACAATAGTATGAGTACTATCAATCAAGGATTCAATAGTATTCCACATGAAGAAACAATAGTATGTGTACTATAAAACATGAATTCAACAGTATATCATATGATATACAATAGTATGCATACTATAAACAAGAATTCAATAGTATGTCGTATTAAAAATCAATAGTATGCGTACGATAAAACAATGTGCTCGATACTATAAAATTAAATGTTATTGGATTTACAAAAGTACCTACTATTAAAATATATGTGTTAAGAATATAATAATACTAAAGAGAAGAATTATAAATAAAATAAACTTACCTTTTGCAATTATATTATTATATTCACTTCATAAATTTTTTATGACTGAGGATTTCACTGATCGATTAACACACTACTACCTACACTGACCGTATGCAATAAACAATCCTTTATTGGATTTATTTAACTGCTAGTTTTTATTTCTTTTTAAAGTTTCTTATAACAGATGTAATAAAAGCAAACAGGAAAGTTAAAATCCGGCTGGAACTAATCGCATGGAAAAGTTATTAACAAAACTTTGAAGAACATATCTATATAAATATTCAAAATCATTTACGGACGATTTCAGCTAAAATGCCTGGGTGTGTATTTACTTGAAATTTCGTATCCGAGTTTGACTAGAAATTTATATGCTATGAGATAACGTACGATGTTTTTTCAAATGGCAAATGAGAAATATGAAATGATGGCGTTAACAAAGTTTTGGAAAATAGTAGATTTTTTTTTTAATTTAAAATATTTACGCATTTGAGCCAACCCACGGTGACTGTATTCTTAGTAGCCTTATTGGTAGAATTAGTGTCCTTTTTGTGATGTATTAATAAAAAATGGAAAAGAAATTTTCATACAGAACTCAATTTTGTCTATATTTTTTTTAAGAAAAATATACGCTACTTGTCATTGCGTTAGAAATGCAAAAGCAATAAAATGGAGTCTTGACCCCGTCATGGTATGCATTTTCTGACTTGTAAAAAAGTAGATTAGAATAAGTATTAATTAATAATACATACACACCTTTCATAATTAATGAAAATATTAAACCTTATATATATAAATATGATTACAATATCCAATTAATATTAACTGCATTATCAAATATTATTTATATTATAGTATATATTTATAATGCAATACGCTGATACTGATTAAGCATCAAACATTTGAGTAAATGGTATAATCATATCAAAATAATTATATTGCACATGTGCAGTATCCAACTATTACATTAAAAGTATAAAAGGCATTATTTTTCAGACTACAATGGGTTCTACTATTGACTCCATAGTTCGAATACATTTAGTTCCAGTTAAGCTGAAAATCTAAAGTTTTATACCATTCGAGCTATATGATCGTAGATTAGTATCAATAAGATTGACAATATTGAAAACTAATGGTATTATACTATTTGCCGTTAATAGGGTAATACATTCAATATTAAAGTGAATTTACTATTACATTAAAAGTATATCTATTTAATTTAAAAGTACCACTTTGATTCTTAACAATAGTACAAAATCATATAAGAACTATTACGTTAATGGGAAAAACCTATTATTTCGCGAACTATAAAATCAATAGGCGTAGTTTTGATTTTTTATAGGATTTTTTTCTCTGAGTGTACGTCGTATGAGTTGCTGGCGAGGATAGGCGACCGGAATGTGCCTCGTAAGCGGTGCACTATGAGTAGATTGTGACCAGTGCGGTTCGATTCGCAATGTATGTCGCAATGCCTGGGTCATCGAATAGCTGTCGTTGCGGTTGTCAGGGGTTGCCAACCTTGAGTCGGCGCGTTTGCCAGTGGGAGGCAACCTTGATGGAAGGCGAATTCGGTCCAATACCGAACACCTCCAATAGACGCAATTTATCTGGAAAGCACTGTAGTCTGGCATTTGATGCCAATGTCTCGTCTGGTATCCCCTCGATCAAGTGCTCCACCATTTCTTCGTCATCAATTTTCAATTGGTTTCCAAGAATAATTTTATCCTGGAAGTACTGCCGAAACGTTTCTCCCTGCTGCCACTTTCTTGCTTCAAACACTCGCTTCATTTTTAATTCGACCCATATCTGTCAGCAAATCCCTAAACACCACTGTTGTTA
Source organism: Cheilosia variabilis (assembly GCA_951230905.1). Classification (NCBI taxonomy): domain Eukaryota; kingdom Metazoa; phylum Arthropoda; class Insecta; order Diptera; family Syrphidae; genus Cheilosia; species Cheilosia variabilis. The sequence continues at coordinate 30,907,028 of OX579677.1, forward strand.
CGTCATCCCTCGAATGGAACCACTTGAGTGCCTTCTCCTTCAATTTGAGTGAGACAAACACCTTCATGTTGTTGTCGTCTAATTCATAAGCCTGTTGCACATGCCTTAGTTGCTTCTCAAAATGCTGGAATGAGTCGCCCGTTCCGCTGAACTCACTTACTAACTCTTTTATGTGACTCAAATTTTTTTTCTCTTCAGTACTTCTTATTATTTGTCGTTGGCCACCACTCATTTGAATAATCAACTCATTCTCTTTCTTTAGTAATTCATTTTCTTTGTCCTTTATTTTGATTTCCTTCCTCAGCGCTTCTATCTCCCGCTTCATTAGAAGCCACTCTTTTTTCGTAATATGTGAACCAATAATTTGTGTATAGCTGTCCTCTTCTCTATCGTTAGCACATTCATTTTCGCATTCATTTGTGTCTTTCTCATTATTTCGGTCTTCTGTATGTGTATCATTTTTTCTTTCCTTTGCCTTCATTGTTGCTGTCGTCTGCACCTCGTCGTTCACGCTATCTTCGTATGTGTCCTCATCATCAGATTCGTCATCGTCGCCATCTGCCATCAGCGTCGGTTTGCTGGATAACGGAAATTCGCCACGTTCCTGCTCAGGGATGGATAACAGTCGCAACACTAGTTCACTTTTGTTACCCGTTGTTTTGCGATTCAAACTTTCTAGCCACGATTTTAACTGCGTAGCACTGTATACTTTATACTTTTCGATTTCTGTGTCTGCCATCATTTTATATTCGTTTTATTTTTTCTTTAATCACCTCTTTAGCAATTAAAACCACACTTCTGTTTTTCTTTTTCTTTCTTTTTTTTCTTCCACACGACGCACTCACTATTTGGGGTTGAAACTTGTTTTTGTTTTCTTCGCGCACGTACACTTTTCTTTTCTCTGTTACAGCACACTTTTTAATAGGATTATCCCACTTCTGAAATTTTAGCAGGGTGTCAGGACTTAAACTTACTGATTGGGAAACTGAAATATAATTAGCCACGAAATAAAACACGTCCGTTCTGCTCGGCAGTCTGCTTTCAACTGCTCGATTCTCTCTTTATTTTCCGAACCATAATCAAAACAAGAATGAATAAGAATAAATATGAATGTGTACCGGCAGCCAGGTGTACAATATAAAAAATGTCAATGTGTAATGTATATTCTTTTTTTATATGGCTACACTTATACGTCTACACTAGTGCTTATTTCGCGAATGGTAACACTTAGATCATGTCTGATTTGACAGATAATTAGTTTTATCCTTCCGCTGATCGAATATGGTTGTGTATACGTTTGAACAACGCTGGGAAATATTGCGACATTACTTTGAAAATCATGGTAATGTTGCAGAATGTGTGCGAAAATTGCGTACGGAATTTGGAAGAAGAGAAGCACCGTCAGCTCCGTATGTTAGTTATCTTGTGAAAAAAGTGAATGAAACTGGCATCCTCATCGATAAACCAAAGCGTGAAAAGCCAAAAACAGTGCGTAAACCCGAGAAAATTGCTGCTGTGGCAGAAAGTGTGCGTGAAGCGCCATCAACATCAATTCACCGTCGTTCTCAACAATTGAACATGTCGGAGACATCATTGAGACGAATTTTGCATAAAGACCTTGGTATGACGCCATACAAAGTCCAATTGGTTCAGGAGTTGAAGCCAAATGACCATCCAATGCGTTTTCGCTTCGCTAAGTGGGCCTGCGATCGACTATCGACTTAGAGAAGATGCCGATTTTGCCAAAAAAATCATCTTTTCAGATGAAGCTCATTTTCATCTTGGCGGGTATGTAAACAAGCAAAATTGTCGCATTTGGGGCACAGATAAAGATAAGTGTTACGCCGACAAGCCAGAGACAATTGACGCTTTAAAGGACAATATTCGTGAAGCCATTGGTGAAATACAGCTGCACACAATCGATAATGTGCTTAAAAATTGGACCGATCGTATAGGCTATTGCATGGCCAGCCGAGGCAGCCATTTGAATGAAATTATTTTCCATTATTAACCGGAAGGATTGTACTTTCAAATAAAGAAAGAAATTTGAGAAAATATTCAGATGTTTTTTTTTAGCATTATCAGAAAAAAAAAAGTTATTTGGCGGACCCTGTACCTTTCTCCTTTGTGACTATATGACACGTGATTCTTTATTATTTTCAATCTACAAAATAACTTAATACTATTTTAAGCGTGACTTTCACTTTTTTTTTAAATAAAGAGCCGGTACTACAATTCTGGTATATCGTTTATTATACTTAGGACCAACTCGCTCTTGTTGCCTGTTGTTTTTTGTCCCAACTCCGCCAGCCAGGTTTTCAACTGCATCGCTGTATACGTTTTAAATTTTTCCACTTCTGCCATTGTTGATCTTTTTGTTCACTCTTTTTTTTTTCGTTGGGCGACAGAAACTATTTTCTATCGAAGGCACACTTACGAACAAAAACCCACTGCGCGTTTGAGCTTGTCTGATAGGGTGGAATTTCACGATTTAACCTAATGCGCACTTCTCTTTTCTTTCTTTATTTAAACGAAGAACAATATTTTTTCGCGATGGGGTGGATGGGCAAATCCCTATCCCACTTCTGAATTTTAGGCGTTAGTTTCACTATTTTTTCCAATAAAAAGTCGGTACTATAATTCTGGTATCGTTTATTACGTCCGCCTTGCTTGCGCTCTGTTTCTCGACTGACTCTTGTTCAGTTGCAAGCGTGACAATACAAGAATGAAATAAATATAAATATATGCGTATATAATTGGATTGCTTCGGCCAGACACCATCAGTCATCATATTGTCTCTTTTGTTTACATGGTGATGTTTATTGTATGTGAAGCATATCAAAAGCGATAGTGATAATATATTTTTTTTTTTGTGTGTTTACACACTGCTACAATTCGGCTATCCTGACATTGAAATCGCCCCGATTTCACTTGAGGGTTCAATATTAACCCATGATTTAATATTCGCCGCTTCCCATACCCCCTCATAAGGTAATTGTGTGGTAGAAACCTGTACAAGGTCGGAACGCGAATGGAACCATCTTAATGCGTTTCCTTTGAGCCGACAGGAAATTAGAATGCGCGCACTTTTATCGTCGAGATTATATGCTGCGACAATATTTTTAAACTGTGTTTCGCAGTGAGGAAAACAATCCCCCGAAAACTCTAGCAATAATTCCTTTATGCCGCTGTTTACATACTCGTTTGATTTCTCTCTTTTTAAAATTTCATTTTCTTTCTTTTGCAGCTCAATCTCTTTTTTTAGTATTTCCAATTCTTTTTTCATTAGCAGCAACTCTTTTTTTATGTTCCTGTCCTTTGTAATTGTATTTGTGTTTTCGTCATAACTGTCATCATCATCATCTCTTTCTTTATTCTGTTCGTTTGCGCTTTCATGTGTGCACTCATTTGTTCGTTCATTCTGGACTCTCTTTTTCTTGTTTCTGTCGTCATCATCTCGTGTCTTTGTTGGCGTTGCAGTTATTCCGTCGGTACTATCCTCGTATGCGCCCTCATCAGATTCGCTATCATGTGCTCCTTGCATCTGCCTGTTGAGACTGGTGTCGGGAAACTCACCACGTTCTATTTCTGGAACAGACAGCAATCTTAGGACCAACTCGCTCTTGTTGCCTGTTGTTTTTTGTCCCAACTCCGCCAGCCAGGTTTTCAACTGCATCGCTGTATACGTTTTAAATTTTTCCACTTCTGCCATTGTTGATCTTTTTTTTACGACAGACACTATTTTCTATCGAAGGCACACTTACGAAAACAAAAACCCACTGCGCGTTTGAGCTTGTCTGATAGGGTGGAATTTCACGATTTAACCTAATGCGCACTTCTCATTTCTTTCTTTATTTAAACGAACAACAATATTTTTTCGCGATGGGGTGGATGGGCAAATCCCTATCCCACTTCTGAATTTTAGGCGTTAGTTTCACTATTTTTTCCAATAAAAAGTCGGTACTATAATTCTGGTATCGTTTATTACGTCCGCCTTGCTTGCGCTCTGTTTCTCGACTGACTCTTGTTCAGTTGCAAGCGTGACAATACAAGAATGAAATAAATATAAATATATGCGTATATAATTGGATTGCTTCGGCCAGACACCATCAGTCATCATATTGTCTCTTTTGTTTACATGGTGATGTTTATTGTATGTGAAGCATATCAAAAGCGATAGTGATAATATATTTTTTTTTTTGTGTGTTTACACACTGCTACACTATCTATGTACCTATGTTTTGCTGCTGTCATTCAAATTGGTGCGCCCGTGTTGGGTGTTGGGTTGCCGTCATTGCCGACTCGCCGTTTGCTTTGCTTACATTTTAATTCATGTTGGTTCAATGCCTCGCGCCCGTGCTGGGTGTTGGTTTGCCGGCTTGCCGTTTGCTTTGCTTGCAGGTTCCAGGTCATGGATTCTGTGTATTGACTTATATAAAATGAAAATGTTTCGTCCGAAATTACAAATTTTAAAATTAAATATCAAGAAACCTGTGAAATGCTTATATGAATCAAACGATGGTTCTCAAAGAAAAAAATGTTATAAATTTATTATAAATTATATGAACAATGAAGGGTAATAAAAGATATACATTTCAGTTATATAGTTGGGCCCATTCATAAATGCAAGGTTTGCAAAGCAAACGCACTGCAAAGCAGGAAACACTGCGCAAATTGAAGTTGAAAGTTTCCTGCAAAGCATGCGCTTGCAAAGCACACATCAGATGTTTATGAACGAACAACTGCGAAATAATGGAATTTACGTCGATCGCTGTCATTTTAATAAATAATATGATAGATTGTTCTCAGCCATTAAATAAACGAAAAAAAACATCTAAAATTTTAAGAAAACTAGTAATTTTAAGAATGACTGAAGTGAAACGCAGCATTCTCAAAGCTAAATGATATTTTCGGGTAATAGAACGTCTTCCTGATGACGTATTCCGAAGTCATTTTCGGATGAGTCGCAACACATTTTTGGTATGTATTCTTAACAATATGGACAAAATTTTTTAAACTTATTATTTTGTAGAGTCTAGAATCAAAACTTAGGTGTTTTTGGAAAACTTCAGAACTAGGAAGACCCGGAGTATGTTTCAAGCAAGCTTTGCTAGTTACTATATGGAAACTTGCAAATGGATGCTCGTATCGAGACTTGTCAGACCGATTTGACATAGCACGAGGACTATCATATAAAATAGTTGCAGGAGTAACAAGGCTTATAAGTAAGCATCGGAGGTTTTTCATAAGGTGGCCTGAAAGTGAAGCCGATTATAATCGTACAATGGACGAATTTCAAAATCTAAGACGATACCCATTTCCATACGTAGTGGGTTGTGTGGATGGAACACACATTGAAATTCTTTCCCCTAGGAATAATAGCGATAGCTATTACAACCGGCACGGTACACACTCAATGATACTACAAGTAAGAAAAACTGCAAATTGACATTATCCCATTTTACGAAAACTTTACTGTAGGCAGTGTGTGATGCAAGGTGTGTTTTCACTGATATATATTTTGGATGGCCAGGCAGATCTCACGATGCTTCCGTATGGCGAAATAGTCCGTTAGGGAAAACACTGCAAAATGGATCAGTTTGTCTTCCTCCAGGAGCACATCTTTTGGGTGACTCAGCATATACACTTTTAACCTATCTAATGGTTCCTTTCAGGGATAATGGGCATTTAAATGAACATCAAAGAAAGTTCAATCTCTGTTTAAGTTCAACGAGAGTATCCATTGAACAAGCGTTTGGAATGCTAAAAAATAAGTTTCGAATTTTAAAGTTTCTTGACGTCTACAACCTGAAAGAGCCCAAGCATATTGTTATAGCTTGCGTTGCTCTTCACAACTTTATTATAGATAGTGACAATGATCATCGTATAGAAGATAACCGAAGTGATCAACCCCAGTTGCAAAGCGAACAGTCTGTAAATGAGGACACAATAAGCAATGAAGCCAGAAATAAACGGGATGCCATTATGACGCTAATATCAGCATAACAGTTTATTTATTGTTATTATTTGTTAAACAAAATAGATATCACATTTATTCAGACCATTGATATCACATGAATTCAATAAAAACATAAGAAAAATCATAAGAAAACTAGTTACTCCACTTAACAATAACTTAATTGCCACCTTCCAGCATCCTATTTAAGAGTTCCTTTATGTCCTTCCAGGCTTCGATACGTTTTGCCTCTATAGCCATCTGCTCGTTGTGACGGTGCTGCTCCTCTGCCGATTCTTTCTTAAACAATTCCAAAATTTCATCTGCGTTTGTTTTCCTTCGTTTTGTTCTTTTCGACAGGCCTGATGCTGAAGTAGAGGCTACTGGAGTCGGGTCATCTTCGGCCTCTGAATCACCCGATGACGAATCCTCCAAAGTCGAAATCAGGTTTTCCTTTGGTGGTTTGAGGAAGTGTTTGGTTCCATACACTTCATCGAAATCGTCGAAATGTTCCCAACGAGTAGCATCTTTTCCTGTTTGGTTGTTGCGCTGTTTTATGCGTTTATAGGTAACCATAAGGTTGTTCCACTTTTGAAGAATTGCTTTCTTCGAGAAACCAAAAAGTGGACTTACTTTTACGATTTCTCGCAAAATTATAGACCAAATAGTTGATTTCGATCTCTTTCCGGATACGAAATCTGCCTCATAGCCTAATCGAATGGTGATGAGTAATTTCACCTCCGCATTTGTCCAAATTTGTGTTTCCCTAGTGTTAAGTATATATGTATTTAGTGATTTGAACAATAAAAACATTTTATTAAACTTACTTATCTGTATTATTTTAACCCATTTTCAGTTTCAACAAAAATAAATTACAAATTAAAATAGCAACAGCGCTATGACAGGTTATTCAAATGCAATGCGATTCTGATATCTGCACGATTGCGCTCAAAATTGCGCAATAAATAAAACACTACTACATTTATGAATTCTCTGCTTAGCAGTGATGCCAATTCATGCATTTGTGAACTCTCTGCTTAGCACACCTTGCGCAATATTGCATTTATGAATGGGCCCGTTATGTTTTAATATCTGGTTTTGAGCTATGTGTAAAAACATAAAATTGAAGCAATGAATATAATGCAGAAGCGAAAATATTCAGTGATTTATAAAATGATTTATGCAAATGTTGACAGCTGCGTGTGTGCGTAGCACATTTTAAGTTACAAAGAAAAATGAGCTTTGTTGAATTTTAAATGTGCTTTTTAGCAAATAATTTATCAATTTCAATCAATATTCATAAAAACCAATAATTTATCATTTCATTAGGCAAAATAGGTATATAATTAAACAAAATATTATGTAGGATGGCTGCTACAAAATTACATATGGTGATCGTATAACGCCTTTGAATTCATTTGTTTAAAGTGACCTTCTTTGCTTTGAAAAGATACGCGATTTAAATTTGTTATCCTGTAGGGACGATCTTATTATGCAAATGGAGTTTAAATTTTCGTGGCTCAGCTTATTTCTTTTTTTTGTCCTGACATCTCGTCGCTCGGATAAATTAATGTCGTATGTTACATTTTACTACTTTTGGGAAAACGCAATCAAAGTTCAACAATTTTTTTCTCAAAAATCCTACGGTAGAATTTCTTAAAAATTAAATGACTTATGTAGAAAACATTTTGTCAACTGAATAACGTTAAAATCAGATCAATATTCTAATTTAGAAAGAAATAAGAGTCAATGTTTCCCAAAATGCCGTTGTCGTATGTGACGTTTTCACCAAATGTGTTTGTCACCCAAACACATACGACAAACAAAAAACAAATCGAATTTGAAACAAAAAAAAAACACTATATTTTTTTGGTAATGAGAAAACAAAACATTTATTATATTCATTTTTTTGTTGTACAAAACATAAAAACTTAGGTTTATAATACATACTAAGAAAACAAAAATAATATCACTTTAAATTCACAGCACATAAATGTGTATATTCAATTAGGAACATAAAATAAAAATAAAAATTAAAATACATTATTCAAAATGTTTAGTAGTCAATAACTTAAAGCTTTAATACTGCTCGGAAAAAGTTTCTATCCTCTTCTTTTAATGATGTCTTTGTGCCCACTCTACAAATTTCAAATTTATTATAAATTAAAGATTTCATTTTAAAATACTGAATCTGCTTAAAAGCAAAGTTCTCAGATTTGACAGTATAGTTTTTGAAATCCTTCCGGGTCATCTGTAGTAGTTTTAAAGTCACGTTTTGAAAATTCATTCTTTTTAGCAGCCTTATTAACGTTATTTGACTGGGTATTTCAATATTTCTTAAATAAAAAAAACTTCCTGTAAGCAAGAATGTCCCAGCTCACAAAATTTTTGAACTACTTCTTCAATTTTAGTTTGGTCGTGCAAAAATTGAAAAATTGCAGTAGATGTAATTCTGTTTCTATTTTGTGGGACGCACGAATCACTCCACAGAATTATATTTTTTACGTAGTTTAGGCGTTAGTTTCACTATTTTTTCCAATAAAAAGTCGGTACTATAATTCTGGTATCGTTTATTACGTCCGCCTGGCTTGCGCTCTGTTTCTCGACTGACTCTTGTTCAGTTGCAAGCGTGACAATACAAGAATGAAATAAATATAAATATATGCGTATATAATTGGATTGCTTCGGCCAGACACCATCAGTCATCATATTGTCTCTTTTGTTTACATGGTGATGTTTATTGTATAATAAAGTTCTTTCTGAGAAGATGTCTCAAAAAATATATGTTTTACTTCTGACTACCAGAAGGAGCCGCGAAATGAAACTAGCGTTTTTATTTTCTTACGTTTATTTAGCTGTGACCGTGTTCATCGGTTCACTCTCCAAATCGAACTAAAATACATTTTCATTTTGAAGCGACGCTTCAACTGAGACTTAACTGTAAAAAAACTGCTTGTGTTGCAGAAAGATAATCAATATCGCAGAAGGCGACATTTATTATTCTTACTGCTGCGGATGTTTATCATTGTTACTTTTTGCGGACATTGTCGAATGCAACATCCTACATATTAGTGGTTTGAATGGGACACCCAAAAGTGTCGATTATGCAGAAGGCGATTGTGTGCTTAAGGCAAGAGTGTTATCGATTTGCTTATGGCAAATTGATTCTTTAGAAAATGCGGACGGTTGGTTCGCTTTCGTTAATCTTAATTGCGGATATGTCACTCCTCCCTCCTTTAGATAGAGGCACGTCCTCGTGACTATTTATATTTTTATCATTTTTATATTTTCTTATTTTTACAGTAATAAAGTATATAATATTTGTTATGCAAAATGCAATTAAAAGTAATAGTATAATTCCTCCGGTAGAGGTATGTTTATATAATATGTTATGTTTTAAATGTAGTTCATTTAAGGTTATGTTGTCGAATACATTTTTATTTATGTTTTTGTCAATTTCAGGTATAATAATATTTTCTTTTATTCGCCAACTGGCTTGGAAGGTTCTATTATTTATTTTCATTTTACAATTCTCAATTTTAATTAAATTATTACCTTCGATATTTATTTTTAAATTACCACAATTATTTATTAATTCGTGTTTTTTTATATTTTTTATGATTAATGAATTTTCATTTAATCTTACAATTTCTTCCAAAGTATTCATTCTATAGTTACATTTTGTCTCATTATTATTCATTATGTTTCTTAAACATTCATCATTTATTGGAATTAGTTTGCCGTTCTTAAACGCCATTAATTCGTTATTCTCTTTCATAAATGGATCATATATATAATTAAAATCCAATTCTTCATATTGTTCGTTAGGAATAGGGATAATTTTGTATATTGGTTTTGGATTAGTATATACAGGTACTGATAAAATAAAGATTAGCAGCTCGTTTTTTTGCCAGAGGGATAGTTTTATAAATTCTAGTTGATTAGTATTAATGTGTTCAAAGGACTCGATGTCAAATAGTTTTGGATTGAATACGCCAATTTTGGCTAATGTTATAGATAATTGTATCTCTTTTATATACTCATGAAATTCTAAAACGGCGTTAAAAAATGAGTCTATAGCAGTAAATTTTGTTATTCTGTCCATGAGAATGTTGGATATTTTATTTAGGTTGTTTAAATTTATTATTTCCTCGTTTATATGTTTGATTAGTGATTCGGCATTGTCATTTGTCAAAACGGTGTCTTCTAAATATTCTAGTCGTTCGGTTATTCGTAACTGGTCATCGTCATCTAGTGTGCCGAATAAGTATTTGAAACCTTTTCCGATCGCATTAATTAAACCTCTTTTATTTCTATTCTTGTTAAGTTCGAAAATTCTAACTTCGGATTCTATCTCGCTAATATGTTTTATTATTAGTTTCGTATTTAAATATTCATTTTTGTTTATAGTTTCTTTTAGAGAAATAAAAGTTTCTAGTATATCTGTTTTGTTAAGTGTGTAAGTTAATTCATTATACTCTTGAATTATAGGTTGTTCTCCGACTTGCATTATAATATATCCCTGTTGGGTAGTTAATTTTTGAATTTCAATGACTTGACTTGATGTGATTACTCCAATTGTTAACACAAGCATTAACCCATATTGAATATGAATTAATTTATTGAATTTATGATATTCCACTTGGTTGAATTTCTTCTGTCTGGGTAGTTTCCTTGTCTGATTCCCTGGAAGTGGTGATATTTTTATCTTTAGTTTTTTTCTTTTTGCGAAAATCGTATATAAACTTTTTTCTGATTTTGCCTTGCTTATCTACTCTAACTGTTATATGATCTCCTTTTTGTCTAATTGGTTTCTTTATTCTAATAAATGGATTATCTGCTTTCAGATTTCTTTTGTTTGCCATATAATGCAGATCTACCTTATAATTTTTTCTGGTTTTATTGATATTGTCTATTCTTTTTTTCTTAATGTCTTGGGGGTTGGTATTTGGTTCCTTATTCTCAAAGAATATTTCGTAAGGGCGACTATTAGTTGTATTTTATTTACTGTAGTTTTTCCTGTCATGGTTCTAATGGTTTTTCTTTCGGTTTGTATTATTGGTAGTTTTAATGTATTTGGATTTACGAAACTTAGGGTTGATCCACTATCTACTAATGCTACAAATGTACTATTATTTATTAATAGTTTAATGTGTGGTAATTTTCCGAGGCTTGTTGATGAAAATTTTCATCACCTTCTTCCATTGGTCTTGGAACACCGTATGTTCTTATTCTTGACTGGTTACTGTCGTTCTCCCTAGGCCTTTTCACGGGAGTACGATTATTTGAGTTAGCGTTTTGATTTTGGAAGTTATTATTCATATTATTATTATTATATTGGGGCCTATAAAATTGTTCTTGATGTTGGGGCCTATAAGTTTGTTGTTGGTACTGGGGTCTATAAGTTTGTTGTTGGTACTGGGGTCTATAAGTATGTTGTTGATAATTCCTATTTGTATTAGAAGGGAACTGTGGGGTTGGATTTTGTGTTACTCGGGGTTTGGATACTGAACAATACGACACCAGATTGTTTTCGAGCAGTAGCTCAAATGCTGGCTCGATTTTTTCTATGCCACGAGAGAGAATAACTGCCTGAAAATGGGGTGGCAAACCATTCCTGAAGGCTTCGAATGCTTTTTTTTCGCATTCCACTGAGTACATGGATTTCATGATAATAGTTTCGTTGCTTAATGCAATCCTGTCTTTAATTTTACAAAGGTGGGAGTTTATACATTTATAAAAGTCAGAGACACAATTTTTAAATAATATAGAACTAAAATTTATTATCATAGTTGCAATACTAGCTTTCTCACCGAATTCCTGTATGAGTTTTATTTTCAATTCTTCCCATGTGTTGATTGTTGTTTTCCTTATAACGTTAATAGCCTCGCCTTGGATGGTGTTTATTATGTTCATCAGGAAAAGTCTCTGTTCTTCTTCGGTGAACTCATTTAAATATCCCGACACGGACTCTATGCTCCTTATATAGAGAGCTAGGTCCTCGGATTTTCCTTCAAATGGTTTGATAGATCTTAGGGTTTTTATTATTATGTCTTTTTTGATTTCCATTTTTTTTCTTTGTTATTTTTTTTGTTTTATTATTTCACTGTATTGTTTATTAAAAAATGTTTTTTTTTTTTTTTTTATTAACTTTATTATTTTCGTTTGTTTTATATTATTGTTAAACTCTTAAATTCTTCACTTAAATTCTATGCTTAACCGGAACTTAAGCTCTTTTTACGGATACCAAATAATAATTGGTATCCTACCGACTGCGCCAATAAAGTTCTTTCTGAGAAGATGTCTCAAAAAATATATGTTTTACTTCTGACTACCAGAAGGAGCCGCGAAATGAAACTAGCGTTTTTATTTTCTTACGTTTATTTAGCTGTGACCGTGTTCATCGGTTCACTCTCCAAATCGAACTAAAATACATTTTCATTTTGAAGCGACGCTTCAACTGAGACTTAACTGTAAAAAAACTGCTTGTGTTGCAGAAAGATAATCAATATCGCAGAAGGCGACATTTATTATTCTTACTGCTGCGGATGTTTATCATTGTTACTTTTTGCGGACATTGTCGAATGCAACATCCTACATATTAGTGGTTTGAATGGGACACCCAAAAGTGTCGATTATGCAGAAGGCGATTGTGTGCTTAAGGCAAGAGTGTTATCGATTTGCTTATGGCAAATTGATTCTTTAGAAAATGCGGACGGTTGGTTCGCTTTCGTTAATCTTAATTGCGGATATGTCACTGTATGTGAAGCATATCAAAATGATAGTGATAATATATATATTTTTTTTTTGTGTGTGTTTACACACTGCTACAATTCGGCTATCCTGACATTGAAATCGCCCCGATTTCACTTGAGGGTTCAATATTAACCCATGATTTAATATTCGCCGCTTCCCATACCCCCTCATAAGGTAATTGTGTGGTAGAAACCTGTACAAGGTCGGAACGCGAATGGAACCATCTTAATGCGTTTCCTTTGAGCCGACAGGAAATTAGAATGCGCGCACTTTTATCGTCGAGATTATATGCTGCGACAATATTTTTAAACTGTGTTTCGCAGTGAGGAAAACAATCCCCCGAAAACTCTAGCAATAATTCCTTTATGCCGCTGTTTACATACTCGTTTGATTTCTCTCTTTTTAAAATTTCATTTTCTTTCTTTTGCAGCTCAATCTCTTTTTTTAGTATTTCCAATTCTTTTTTCATTAGCAGCAACTCTTTTTTTATGTTCCTGTCCTTTGTAATTGTATTTGTGTTTTCGTCATAACTGTCATCATCATCATCTCTTTCTTTATTCTGTTCGTTTGCGCTTTCATGTGTGCACTCATTTGTTCGTTCATTCTGGACTCTCTTTTTCTTGTTTCTGTCGTCATCATCTCGTGTCTTTGTTGGCGTTACAGTTATTCCGTCGGTACTATCCTCGTATGCGCCCTCATCAGATTCGCTATCATGTGCTCCTTGCATCTGCCTGTTGAGACTGGTGTCGGGAAACTCACCACGTTCTATTTCTGGAACAGACAGCAATCTTAGGACCAACTCGCTCTTGTTGCCTGTTGTTTTTTGTCCCAACTCCGCCAGCCAGGTTTTCAACTGCATCGCTGTATACGTTTTAAATTTTTCCACTTCTGCCATTGTTGATTTTTTTTTTTTTTCCGTTGGGCGACAGACACTATTTTCTATCGAAGGCACACTTACGAAAACAAAAACCCACTGCGCGTTTGAGCTTGTCTGATAGGGTGGAATTTCACGATTTAACCTAATGCGCACTTCTCATTTCTTTCTTTATTTAAACGAACAACAATATTTTTTCGCGATGGGGTGGATGGGCAAATCCCTATCCCACTTCTGAATTTTAGGCGTTAGTTTCACTATTTTTTCCAATAAAAAGTCGGTACTATAATTCTGGTATCGTTTATTACGTCCGCCTTGCTTGCGCTCTGTTTCTCGACTGACTCTTGTTCAGTTGCAAGCGTGACAATACAAGAATGAAATAAATATAAATATATGCGTATATAATTGGATTGCTTCGGCCAGACACCATCAGTCATCATATTGTCTCTTTTGTTTACATGGTGATGTTTATTGTATGTGAAGCATATCAAAAGCGATAGTGATAATATATTTTTTTTTTTGTGTGTTTACACACTGCTACACTATCTATGTACCTATGTTTTGCTGCTGTCATTCAAATTGGTGCGCCCGTGTTGGGTGTTGGGTTGCCGTCATTGCCGACTCGCCGTTTGCTTTGCTTACATTTTAATTCATGTTGGTTCAATGCCTCGCGCCCGTGCTGGGTGTTGGTTTGCCGGCTTGCCGTTTGCTTTGCTTGCAGGTTCCAGGTCATGGATTCTGTGTATTGACTTATATAAAATGAAAATGTTTCGTCCGAAATTACAAATTTTAAAATTAAATATCAAGAAACCTGTGAAATGCTTATATGAATCAAACGATGGTTCTCAAAGAAAAAAATGTTATAAATTTATTATAAATTATATGAACAATGAAGGGTAATAAAAGATATACATTTCAGTTATATAGTTGGGCCCATTCATAAATGCAAGGTTTGCAAAGCAAACGCACTGCAAAGCAGGAAACACTGCGCAAATTGAAGTTGAAAGTTTCCTGCAAAGCATGCGCTTGCAAAGCACACATCAGATGTTTATGAACGAACAACTGCGAAATAATGGAATTTACGTCGATCGCTGTCATTTTAATAAATAATATGATAGATTGTTCTCAGCCATTAAATAAACGAAAAAAAACATCTAAAATTTTAAGAAAACTAGTAATTTTAAGAATGACTGAAGTGAAACGCAGCATTCTCAAAGCTAAATGATATTTTCGGGTAATAGAACGTCTTCCTGATGACGTATTCCGAAGTCATTTTCGGATGAGTCGCAACACATTTTTGGTATGTATTCTTAACAATATGGACAAAATTTTTTAAACTTATTATTTTGTAGAGTCTAGAATCAAAACTTAGGTGTTTTTGGAAAACTTCAGAACTAGGAAGACCCGGAGTATGTTTCAAGCAAGCTTTGCTAGTTACTATATGGAAACTTGCAAATGGATGCTCGTATCGAGACTTGTCAGACCGATTTGACATAGCACGAGGACTATCATATAAAATAGTTGCAGGAGTAACAAGGCTTATAAGTAAGCATCGGAGGTTTTTCATAAGGTGGCCTGAAAGTGAAGCCGATTATAATCGTACAATGGACGAATTTCAAAATCTAAGACGATACCCATTTCCATACGTAGTGGGTTGTGTGGATGGAACACACATTGAAATTCTTTCCCCTAGGAATAATAGCGATAGCTATTACAACCGGCACGGTACACACTCAATGATACTACAAGTAAGAAAAACTGCAAATTGACATTATCCCATTTTACGAAAACTTTACTGTAGGCAGTGTGTGATGCAAGGTGTGTTTTCACTGATATATATTTTGGATGGCCAGGCAGATCTCACGATGCTTCCGTATGGCGAAATAGTCCGTTAGGGAAAACACTGCAAAATGGATCAGTTTGTCTTCCTCCAGGAGCACATCTTTTGGGTGACTCAGCATATACACTTTTAACCTATCTAATGGTTCCTTTCAGGGATAATGGGCATTTAAATGAACATCAAAGAAAGTTCAATCTCTGTTTAAGTTCAACGAGAGTATCCATTGAACAAGCGTTTGGAATGCTAAAAAATAAGTTTCGAATTTTAAAGTTTCTTGACGTCTACAACCTGAAAGAGCCCAAGCATATTGTTATAGCTTGCGTTGCTCTTCACAACTTTATTATAGATAGTGACAATGATCATCGTATAGAAGATAACCGAAGTGATCAACCCCAGTTGCAAAGCGAACAGTCTGTAAATGAGGACACAATAAGCAATGAAGCCAGAAATAAACGGGATGCCATTATGACGCTAATATCAGCATAACAGTTTATTTATTGTTATTATTTGTTAAACAAAATAGATATCACATTTATTCAGACCATTGATATCACATGAATTCAATAAAAACATAAGAAAAATCATAAGAAAACTAGTTACTCCACTTAACAATAACTTAATTGCCACCTTCCAGCATCCTATTTAAGAGTTCCTTTATGTCCTTCCAGGCTTCGATACGTTTTGCCTCTATAGCCATCTGCTCGTTGTGACGGTGCTGCTCCTCTGCCGATTCTTTCTTAAACAATTCCAAAATTTCATCTGCGTTTGTTTTCCTTCGTTTTGTTCTTTTCGACAGGCCTGATGCTGAAGTAGAGGCTACTGGAGTCGGGTCATCTTCGGCCTCTGAATCACCCGATGACGAATCCTCCAAAGTCGAAATCAGGTTTTCCTTTGGTGGTTTGAGGAAGTGTTTGGTTCCATACACTTCATCGAAATCGTCGAAATGTTCCCAACGAGTAGCATCTTTTCCTGTTTGGTTGTTGCGCTGTTTTATGCGTTTATAGGTAACCATAAGGTTGTTCCACTTTTGAAGAATTGCTTTCTTCGAGAAACCAAAAAGTGGACTTACTTTTACGATTTCTCGCAAAATTATAGACCAAATAGTTGATTTCGATCTCTTTCCGGATACGAAATCTGCCTCATAGCCTAATCGAATGGTGATGAGTAATTTCACCTCCGCATTTGTCCAAATTTGTGTTTCCCTAGTGTTAAGTATATATGTATTTAGTGATTTGAACAATAAAAACATTTTATTAAACTTACTTATCTGTATTATTTTAACCCATTTTCAGTTTCAACAAAAATAAATTACAAATTAAAATAGCAACAGCGCTATGACAGGTTATTCAAATGCAATGCGATTCTGATATCTGCACGATTGCGCTCAAAATTGCGCAATAAATAAAACACTACTACATTTATGAATTCTCTGCTTAGCAGTGATGCCAATTCATGCATTTGTGAACTCTCTGCTTAGCACACCTTGCGCAATATTGCATTTATGAATGGGCCCGTTATGTTTTAATATCTGGTTTTGAGCTATGTGTAAAAACATAAAATTGAAGCAATGAATATAATGCAGAAGCGAAAATATTCAGTGATTTATAAAATGATTTATGCAAATGTTGACAGCTGCGTGTGTGCGTAGCACATTTTAAGTTACAAAGAAAAATGAGCTTTGTTGAATTTTAAATGTGCTTTTTAGCAAATAATTTATCAATTTCAATCAATATTCATAAAAACCAATAATTTATCATTTCATTAGGCAAAATAGGTATATAATTAAACAAAATATTATGTAGGATGGCTGCTACAAAATTACATATGGTGATCGTATAACGCCTTTGAATTCATTTGTTTAAAGTGACCTTCTTTGCTTTGAAAAGATACGCGATTTAAATTTGTTATCCTGTAGGGACGATCTTATTATGCAAATGGAGTTTAAATTTTCGTGGCTCAGCTTATTTCTTTTTTTTGTCCTGACATCTCGTCGCTCGGATAAATTAATGTCGTATGTTACATTTTACTACTTTTGGGAAAACGCAATCAAAGTTCAACAATTTTTTTCTCAAAAATCCTACGGTAGAATTTCTTAAAAATTAAATGACTTATGTAGAAAACATTTTGTCAACTGAATAACGTTAAAATCAGATCAATATTCTAATTTAGAAAGAAATAAGAGTCAATGTTTCCCAAAATGCCGTTGTCGTATGTGACGTTTTCACCAAATGTGTTTGTCACCCAAACACATACGACAAACAAAAAACAAATCGAATTTGAAACAAAAAAAAAACACTATATTTTTTTGGTAATGAGAAAACAAAACATTTATTATATTCATTTTTTTGTTGTACAAAACATAAAAACTTAGGTTTATAATACATACTAAGAAAACAAAAATAATATCACTTTAAATTCACAGCACATAAATGTGTATATTCAATTAGGAACATAAAATAAAAATAAAAATTAAAATACATTATTCAAAATGTTTAGTAGTCAATAACTTAAAGCTTTAATACTGCTCGGAAAAAGTTTCTATCCTCTTCTTTTAATGATGTCTTTGTGCCCACTCTACAAATTTCAAATTTATTATAAATTAAAGATTTCATTTTAAAATACTGAATCTGCTTAAAAGCAAAGTTCTCAGATTTGACAGTATAGTTTTTGAAATCCTTCCGGGTCATCTGTAGTAGTTTTAAAGTCACGTTTTGAAAATTCATTCTTTTTAGCAGCCTTATTAACGTTATTTGACTGGGTATTTCAATATTTCTTAAATAAAAAAAACTTCCTGTAAGCAAGAATGTCCCAGCTCACAAAATTTTTGAACTACTTCTTCAATTTTAGTTTGGTCGTGCAAAAATTGAAAAATTGCAGTAGATGTAATTCTGTTTCTATTTTGTGGGACGCACGAATCACTCCACAGAATTATATTTTTTACGTAGTTTAGGCGTTAGTTTCACTATTTTTTCCAATAAAAAGTCGGTACTATAATTCTGGTATCGTTTATTACGTCCGCCTGGCTTGCGCTCTGTTTCTCGACTGACTCTTGTTCAGTTGCAAGCGTGACAATACAAGAATGAAATAAATATAAATATATGCGTATATAATTGGATTGCTTCGGCCAGACACCATCAGTCATCATATTGTCTCTTTTGTTTACATGCACCCAGAGAAAAAACAACGTAAAATCAAAGTAAACCACTTTAAATCAAAGTTTTTTCGGAACGATTTAGCTTCGAAGATGAAAATTTTAAAATCAAAGTGATATGCCATTAATTCAAAATGCTTTCCCACTTTAAAACGAATGTATTTCGTATTTGATTTAACCACGTTCTTACCTTGATTTAAGGTGGAATCATCGTTAAATCAAGTTCGTTTATCTTCAAAACAACGTCTGTCAACTTTGATACAACCATAATGCATCGTAGATTAAAGTGCATTCAACTTTAAAAATACTATGCTCTAACTTTAATTTGATAATGAAGCATCGTACAACCAAATGCGTCCGACTTTAAAATCACTATGGATACATTTTGATTTAATCACAGTGCATTGTAGTTTCAAATATACCCAATTTTGAATATAAAATGTTTCAACTTTAATTTAACTTCGTTCAAGTATTGATTCGAAGTGAACCCATTTTGAATTAATATTTTTTAACTTCAATCTAACCATGTTGCATCGTAGACCTTACTGCTTTCGACTTTGAAAATATCACATTAAATATTTGATCCAACCATAGATCGTTGTAAAACCAAATGTTTTAAACTTTAAAAGTAGTACATTTAAAGTTTGATTTTACAACTTCCTGAATATTTGTAGAATAAATTCGTCGGTAAATTTGAAATTAATGTACATAGGTACACCTTTTTCAAATAAAAAAATACAGCAATTCAGAATTCATAAATTTTATTTCCAACAAACATAATTACATAAAATTCTTAAATCTATTTACTAAAATATCTTATTTATTAATGCATCTATCTCTAAAATAAGTTTATTTTTTGGCTTAATAAAATTATTTTTAAAATAGGTTTTTCCATTATTTACAGGGTATAAATGTAATGGCGAGCTTGTAAAAAATGATATATCTTTAATCAATATATAATTCATTTTATTTCCAATTTCAAACGATTGAAAATGATAACTAAATGATATTACTTCAATTGGGTAGCAAAAAACAAACAAATTATTGTTTGCAGAAGCTAAAAGATGTATTTTATACAATTCCATTAATGGCTTTTTATAGTGAGCTAAGTAAAATTTTTTTTTATACACAGTACCTTTGTATTCGACAGAATCTGTAACACTCACAACGTCAAAGTTAAAATATTCAGGATCTTTTATTTGTGGAAAAAAATCAAGTTCACAGAAATGAAGGTTCGTTTTAAATGCGCTTTTGTCTAAAATATTTTCAATTCCATTTTCGTATTTTAATAACAAATTTGAAAACTTAAGTGAAGCTTTAAGAGCCAATGAATGTGATGGATTCAACCTTGACGTAATTGAATTAAAGTAGGACTTAGCTTCCTTATGCTTTGCTTCGAAGCGCATAACCCAAGCAAATTTTAAAGGTCCGCATTTCTTAATTGCTTGGGGATAATGAACCATAAAATGATGTTTTGGTTTTAGACTTGCGCCATATAGTTTAGTGTATAAACTGTGGTGCTCGGCAATTAAATTTGTTAAATAAATTAATTCAATATCCGTATAGCATGGATGAAATAAAAAATCAGCTATTTCTATTAGCTTAGTCAATAAAATCCAATGTTCATTTTTCTCATCAATTAAGTCTCCAATCATAAGCGGTAAAAACTTAACAAAACACCAAGTTTCACTGGCTGTCATCTTTAAATTGTTTGATTTAAGCCTATTTATATCCAATGAAATGGATAAGTTTCCTATTTCTAGTTCACCGTATGGAAACAACTGTTTCCTGCTATTGATAATTTCTAATGTTATCACCTTATCGCTTATGAGGCCTAATATAATATTGCAAACATCGTAAACGCAGACACCTTCTAAATATCGTGCATTATGTCGAAGTAAAAATTGTCTGTTACATGGAAGCTATTTAACTCATTAAATATACAAGAACTTTTGACGCCGGTTTCTTTAAAATTATTTAAAGATAAATTATGCTCATAGTTTTCTTTATTCCTTAAACAGCTATTTATTTGCTTATTGTCACTTCGCATTTGCTCTCGAGATCTTATACATACCCGACAAAATCTTTTCGAATTAAATGATTGGGTAAAACCAAATAAGCTATTAAGGCCTAAGTTATCTCCAACAATCAACGCTAAAACGAAACGTACTTTAACAGTTTTTCCCGATGCGAAGATGTCTATTCCGTTTTCTAACTCCTGCAGTTCATTTATCAAATGATGAAATGTTACTTCATTGCCACAAATTTTTAAATTACTTGAAGAAATAAAAGCGCCACTGAAAATAAAATCTAGTTTAGATAACAAATATTGTGACAACGTTGGAAATGAGTAGTAACAAGCACAAATAGAAGAAACATGCGTTCCAATTGCGTTATTAATTTGGAAATCATCGAAGTACATATTATAGGGTATAACTATATCTTCAGAACTAAAACAGTTTTTTTTTAATCTAAAAATATCAGAATTTACCAAATTGCTAATTGTTACATCATCTTCAAATTTTTTTTGATTTTGAATAACACTATTCAATACATTCGGAAGCTCGAAAAAAGATTTAAATTTAAATTTTAGAGACATGATATAAATATTGCGAGGTGTTGCAGATAAAATCGGATAACCCTGTGTTACTCTTGCAGATACTGTGTTTTGTACTAAAAATGTTTTTGGATGGTCAAACAATTTCATTTCCTTTAATGTTTTAAGCATACGGTGCTCTGTTTTAATTTCTTCAAACGGACTTTTACAAAACATTTGTATACCTTCTAAATCTTTTTTGATTTTCTCATTTACATTTCTATCAGCAATTGTATTTATTGCACATGAAATAACACTCATCATTTGTGATATCATATCTTGGATTTCTATCACTTCCTTTCTTGGCATAAATGACTGTGCATAAAGTTTTAAGGATAATTTAATAGCGTTCTTTTTTAAATTGCTTATTATTTCATTGCTGCTGTATATGATCTCGAAAGTCTTAATATCTAAAGAAATATCTGCGGATGAACTGGTATTAGAAATATTTGTATTCAACAAATTTTCCATCGAACAGTCGGAGTTGGATGAACTCGTACCAGGATTACTGTTGGTCAATATAGGTTCCGGAATTTTAAATTTTCTATTATTGTGCAAATTGATTAAATGGGATCGAAAGCTCTTATAATTTTTAAAAAGTTGATTGCAATTGTTTTCCTTGCATTGCAGGTTTTCGTTTTGTTTAATAAGGTGATCATATTTTAAATGTCTTACAAGAATGTCGACAGTAGGAAATTTTTTAAGGCATTTAAAACAATTGTACATTTTGGAAAAATAATTCTAAAGCGCTGAACTAAATTATGTAGGCACGTTTCCCGGGTGACAAAGTTTAAGGAGCAAGTAAAACACGTCCGTTCTGCTATAATGACAACCAAAAACTGATCTCTTTATTATTTCACTCCGGTTTTCTTGTTCTTCACAAGTAGGTAGGCAGCGACACACACTGACAACAAGATATAACTTATAAATGTAGGTATATGGAAACAATTGCATATGATTAAATTAGTTTAACTGTGTGAGTTGCATGCTTAACTCTTACACAAACTACTACAATTCGGCCGTCCTGACCCTTAAGATCACCTGATCTTGCAGACTTATAATTACAATCAGTTTTTCTTTTTACTCTTGTTCAACCATGGTTTCATATTGCCGACCGCCCACACTCCTTGATAAGGTAGTCGCGACTGTTGAAAACCGTCAACATCTTTAAGCAGATATCTGTCATTACGTAAAACTTTTACGATCTGGTAGGGTCCTCTAAATTTGGGTATTAGTTTTTTAGACGCGCCCGGATGCGAGTCGAAATTTTTTACCATAGCATAGTCCCCTACGTCATACTTTGTGGGCCTACACCGTTTCTTATCTACATATCGTTTGTTGTATGCCTGTGATTTTTTTTGTTCTAACGCTGCTTTGCTGCGTGTCCTCGCCAGGTCGCGCACGTTTCCTGATTCTTACTCTGTCAAGTTTTCTTTAAGTTCGTCCGACCACCCGCCTTTCTGATCCACTCCAAACAACATTACACTCGGATGTTCTTTTATAGTTCTGCCCACCGTGTTATTGAGTGCATATTCGACTACTTCTAACACGTGGTCCCAAAATATCCCTTCTTCTGGTCTGACTAACTTAGCTATCATTGGTCCTAAACTCCTGTTTACTCTTTCCACTTGACCGTTCGCCTGGGGGGAACCGGTCGCAACCTTTATGTGTTGAATACCTTGTTTCGACAAAAATTCCTTGAACTCTGCAGAAGTGAAACAACTACCCCTATCCGATATAACATACTTCGGTCTACTGTACGCCCTAAAATAATCTGTTAACGCCCGATTTACTTCCTTCGTATTTGTCGTCTTAGTCGGATAGAGTCTTACAAACTTTGTAAAGGCATCTATCACCACCAGTATGTACTTTTTAGCCGTCCTCGAATTGTCTATTGGACCATAATGATCAACATGTACCACAGCAAACGGCTTTTCTTCTTTAGGAATGTTGTGAAGGAAACCCTCTCCGCGGCCTTGTTTAGACGAAAAGACAATACACTTCAAACAGTTTTTTACGTGCAACCCTATCTTCTCTCTCATCTTGGGAAACCAGTAACTTTTCGACACCAACTCTAACACTTTATCTGTACCTACGTGACCTACCTCATCATGATATTTATACAAGACGTGACTTTCCATTTCTTCCGGTACACAAAACACAACATTGCCATCGTTTTTTTTTTTGTACACCACTCCGTTTCTCATTTCGTACAGACTATGGTTCGATCTTTCTAACAACTCCTTAACCCTAACTATCTGTTTGTCTTTACCCTGGCATACTATCAAATTTTCTTCGAACGTATTCGTCTCGAGCGTCAGGATATTTGTCGACCTACTTAAAGCGTCGACATGTTGCATTCGGGTACCTGCTCTATGTTCCAGAGTGTAATCATAATTTTGTAGTTCTAGAGCCCACCTGGCAATTCTAGGGTTGAGTTCTCTCTTGTTCAACGTCAGGGTTAATGAATTACAATCAGTCACTATCTTAAACTGTTTACCTTGTAAGTAGACTCTAAAACGATTTAAGGCACTTATTATCGCCAGTGTCTCTAGCTCGAAACTATGGAATTTTGCTTCAGAATCAGTCGTTCTCTTTGAAAAATAAAAAATCGGATGCAACTTTCCGTCTTGTTTTCTTTGTAGCAGAATTGCCCCAAACCCCAGTGCACTCGCATCGCAATGTAGTTCTGTTTCGTCCTTGGGATCGTACAGCGCCAGCACCGGGGTTTCTATCAATTTATTTTTTAAATTTTCAAAGGCTTCTAACTGCTCGGCACCGAACTTAAACTCTCTATCTTTCCTGGTAAGATCGTACAGTGGTTTTGCTATGGTTGAAAAATCTTTGACAAACCTACGGAAGTAAGAACATAAACCTAGAAAACTCTGTACCGTATGAGTCTTCTGTGGAACCGGAAATTGTTTTATGGCCTCGATACCCCTATCATCTGCCTGTATACCCTCTCCCGTAATCGTAAAACCTAAATATTTTATTTTCTTTTGTAAGAACTTGCATTTATCTACCCTTAGTTCCAATCTGTTTTCTACCATTCTTTTCCAAACTTCCGAAAGTATTCTAAAATGTTCGTCGTATGTTGTTGTAGCTATCATTATATCGTCTAGGTATACTATAACTTCATCTTTTCTAATCATGTCCGCAAATATTTTATTAATGTGTCTCTGGAACGTCGATGGCGCATTTTTAAGGCCAAACGGCATTCTTAGAAACTCGTATTGCCCTAACGGTGTAATGAACGACGTATATTTTACCGCGTCTTCATGCATGAATACGTGGAAGAACCCATTTTTTAAATCTAATTTTGAAAAAATGGTCTTATTAACCAGTCGGTCTAACAAATCGTCGATTACCGGTATCGGGTAACTATCTTTCGCGGTTACTTTATTTAACGTACGAAAATCTATACACAGTCTAAGATCTCCTGTCTTCTTCTTCACCAACACTATCGGCGAAACGTATTCAGACTCGCTTTCTCTAACATACCCTTTACTAACATATTCGTCTAGCAATGAGCTCAGTTGGTTTTTTTCGGCATACGACAAACGACGTGGTCGACAATGAAACGGTTTCACGTCATTTAGCGTCAAATTCATTTGAGTTTTAATCACCGGCTCTGTGGGGCGATCGGCAAACAAATAGTTTGATCTATACAATGTTTCCAACTTTATTTTATGAACATAACTTACGTTTTCATCAACGTCTAAATCTAACTTCGAACTATCATCTTCTTTACAATCTATTGACATGAGTTGTCTTTCAAAGTATTCACTATCATTTGTTTCATTTGTACAACGCGTATTATTTTCTAACTGTGAAATAAGTTTAAATTTTCCACTTCTTAGGAAATCCCTCCCCAAGATTGCCTCATAACTCGTCGACCCATCGTCTATTACCGCGAGATTTAATTCTATTCCAACTTCTTTAAAAAAAATAACGCAAGACAACATTCCATATATTTTTAGCAAACTTTTATTCAACCCAAAATATTTTTTTTGTGTGGTACATTTATGTATGGACGTGTCTGTCGGAACGCATGATCTTCTGATCATACTTATCGGGCTTCCGGAGTCTATGAGGCAGTCTAAGGGAATACTTTCGTCATAATTTATAAATTTAAAATGCAAACACCTTACATAATCCTCGGACTTGTCGTTCTCTGACAACTGATGTACCGCCGACTTCCTCTCGGGACAGGTCGCAACTCTGTGTCCCATGGCGCCACAAGCATAGCATGCCCCGTACTCCCTCTTTGGTTTGGAACACGCATTCGCCATGTGTCCCACCGAGTTGCAATTGTAACACCTGATTGTAACTCTTTGTCCGTCTGTCTGTTTATCTCTGGCCGTGTAACTTGTTGTCGATCCCGTTTGCCTGTAGTTAGACGTACTAGCTGTCGATCCTGTCTGCACTTTTCGCTGAACAATTTTGCTGAACGCCCGGAGTAGTCCCGCCTTTGTCGTATACCCCTGGACGTGGGCATATAACCTCATGTTGTCATCGGAAAATCCCTCAATCGCATATTCGGTCCATTCTTCTTCGTCCATCTCCAATCCAGTTGCCAGTCTCACTTTGTCGTGGAAATACTCCGTAAAGGTTTCACCCACCTTCCACTTTCGGTTTTCGAACCGTTTTCTTATCTCCATCCGGTTTTCCTTTGTGCCAAAAACTTCTTTTAACTTTACAGTTAGATCATCGACGTTGTCTTTTAGGAAGTTTGACTGTGCGTGCAACCACTCTTGGGCTTTGCCTCTCAACTTGGCGACAAAAAGAGTGTGCAAATTTTTTTTCTCCATCCCGTAAACTTCTTCGACATTCCTCAGTTGTGCTAGCCACACATCAACGTTTGATCCCCCGTCGAACTCCGGCAACATTTCCTTCCACAAACCGAACTTTTGTATTATGTCTGCCTCTCCTGTTGTCGCGGTGCTGCTTTCACCTCCGTCTGTGACGCTAATTTCCCCTCTATCCTTTGCCTTTGCGATCTGTTGTAGTAACTCGTTTTCTCTCGTTATGATTTCTTTTTCCCTTTTTAGTAATTCGATCTCTCTTGCCATCTGCTCTATCCGTTTTTCATTTTCGTTTTCTTGTTGTCGTCCCTCTCCTCCTGTTAGGTTGTCGTTCGGGCGTTCGCCTCGCTCGTCTGCTGATACTTCGTTGAGGCGTACAACCAGGGTGGCTTTGTTGCCGTTGCTTGGCATACCTAACTGTTGCAGCCAATTTCTGAGTTCTGCTACGGTGAACTCGTCTGGATTTATTGTGTTTTCCATTGCAAACGAAGAAGTAGACGCACAAAAAAAAAATTATCTCTCTTCTTCTTTTTTTTTTTCACAGGTCACACACACGAACAATAAAGTTTTGGGGTGAACACTCAGTTTTATGACTACCGGTACGAAAAATTTATTTGACTCGGAAGAGAAAAAAAATATTTAGTTGGCGATAACGACACTCTTGTGCTTTTTTTTTTTTCGCGAACAAGGGAAATGTAAATACTTAATTGCGAGGGATGTATCCCACTTCTGAAAATTTGTAGGCACGTTTCCCGGGTGACAAAGTTTAAGGAGCAAGTAAAACACGTCCGTTCTGCTATAATGACAACCAAAAACTGATCTCTTTATTATTTCACTCCGGTTTTCTTGTTCTTCACAAGTAGGTAGGCAGCGACACACACTGACAACAAGATATAACTTATAAATGTAGGTATATGGAAACAATTGCATATGATTAAATTAGTTTAACTGTGTGAGTTGCATGCTTAACTCTTACACAAACTACTACAATTATTAATTTCTTTTTAAAGCATGAATGAGGGATGTTACATTTGAGGATTTAAAATCGTATGAAGTATGGATATCGTAAAAATATTGTTGAATAAAAAGCCAGGAAGCTTGACAAGCCAAAGGATATTTGAGTGAAAAAGTTTGAAAAATTTTGAAACAAACATCTAAAGCTTCAATAAAGGATGGAAATTTGTATAAAATTTTATCAAAGTATACATAAAATGCTGTTAAATTGTCTTCGCTTATACCTTCTGCTATAATGAATGGCTGGATTGTAAGGCTTAAACTGAAATATTTGTTAACCAGCTCATCTACCTTTTTCTCGTAGTCATTTACGCAGATTATGCGCAATACGAAACTCTCCTGTGCATCTGAAATGGTTACTTTTTTCTGTTTGCTGCCACACCGATCCTTAAATCTGGCCACAGGAGGAAGAACCGAGTTTAGTAGGGTCGTTAATATATAATCTTGGCAATCTGCAAAATTTTTTGTTAAATTTTATATCACTTTATTTATTATGTTCAAACCTTGGTTTTGTGAAGCTTTATACGTTAAAAATAGTTGTTTGCAGCTATCATTATGAATACTTGATTCATAATGCTTTTCAATAGTTTGTTTAAACAACTCCCATTTACTAAAAAGCAAATGGCTCTTTTCAGGATATATAATTTTGAAATCAATGTTAATCTGAAAACAGTACCCTTCAAGTTAAAAAAACAAAAAAATGGATTTGTTGTATACGTACCAAATCAGCGACCCTAGCATCTGATAATTTTGGCCAAGCTTTAAAAAATTCTTCTTTTGGCAATGTTTTTAAGTCTCTTTGGCGGAGACTAAAAGTTTTTTGCCATTTATTGCAAACAACATCCCAACTTGCAATGTCTCTGCTGAGTGCAGTTTTAAGGGCTAATGCAATGGATTCGTCAATTTCTGTTGAACAAACATTAGGGTCATCACAAGTATTGTCATTTAGGCAATCCTCTTCTGATTTTGACAAATCATATTTTAACCGTTTTGACCTGCTGTTTGTGTATTTTGAATAGAGCTTTCCTGTTGGGTTCTTTTTACCCTGTCTTGGTATGAAGTAGTAATCCTTAAGAAGAAAAAAAAAATTAAAAACTATTTTTCCAAATGAATTTTATAATTATGTACCTTGACTTCACTTTCAGAAGGGAAAACTGAAATGATTTGATCAACTAGACCGGGGTAGTCCGAGGGTCTTATATTAATGTCCTTGCAGTTTGCTTCTTCCACAGTAATTTTTATTATTTCGTCCCTGTGTATATTTTGCAGATATGATTTGTTTTCATAAAAATCAATTAAATGTTTGCCCTTAGAGCAACCATGAATTAAAGATGGAATATCCTACGTAAGTTCGTACATTGTATTTATTTGCAAAATCCTTTTTTATGATTAATTTGTCTATTACTTACGATTTTAGCCTCGTATGAAATTGAAGCTGCTGGTGAATTTGTCGACTCTGGGGCTGCTAGTGAATTTGGTTTAAAGTTGTGTTTCAACCAATTCAGAACATTTGAATCGAGAAACCCCGAATCGTCCTCAGTTGGATACTATAATGCATTTTATACATATCCGTTAATAATTCTAATTTTTGTCAATAATTCTTACCTCCTTTTTTCTCCACTTAAATAATTTTTTTTTTCTAAATTCTGCTCTTTGGCCGATACTAGGTATGGTATTTGTTATGTCTTCGTTTGTCAAATAAATTAATCTTTTAAATGTTATGTCATTAGCTGAAATAAAATTCTGTTTAATTAGGTAAACAGATATGTTAAACAAAAATTTATAAAACTAAGTGCACAGTAATGTGGAAAAAATTTATCAAATTTAATCCTGAAAGCAATCATTTTTTTCACTTTTAAGTTGCACAATATTCATTCCACACTTTTTAGCTTTACATTCTTTTTGTAGATATAGTCTACGATTCAATGCACTTATTTTTATTTCAAATATTTACTAAAGAATATTTAATTAAATCACACAAAACTCACATTTTAGCAATGGGAAAAGGTTTTCCATTTCAAATTTGATTAATAAATCTTGTAATTTTTCGTCATCTTCGGACAGCTTAAGGTTTTGCGATGGATTCAAATTAAAAATGTCCATTAATTGTCCATTTTCGTCAACGAAACTAATTTTTTCCATATTTGCACTTCGAAAGAGAAACACGAATGAGCTTGCTACCGCGACACTTAGCTGTTTTTCCCTTTTCACAAGAATGAACACGTTTTTCTTTTAATCTACGTTGATCGTTATTAAAATGAGTAACATCAAAGTAAAAATAAACATGGTCTACTTTGATTCTACATCGCTGTCACTTTAAACTGAATATGCAACACCTTAAATCAACGTTGATCCAAATTTGAAGTTACATTGTAGGGAAAAAAATGTATGTTAGTATTATTTGTACCGTTAAATATCAACACAGAAATAAATAGGCAACATTTTGAAGTGGATGGCGTTTTAAAATAACTATGCAGCACTTTGAAAGTACGTTAATGACACTTTGAAACTTAATTATTGACAAATATTACCATGTTGCACTTTAAAACAACGTTGAGAGTACTTTAAATATTACAAAAAATGGTTTCAATGTAAAAGTGACTACGTTTCACTTTGAATCTATGTTGCCTATATTTAAAATAACATTGCATATTTAAATCAAATAGTTTTCAACGTTAAATCAAATATGCTTCAGATAATTTTATTCAACGTAAAATCAAATAGAACATAGTTGATTTTAGAATTCATTTTTTCCCTCAGTGTGGTGATGTTTATTGTATGTGAAGCATATCAAAAGGATAGTGATAATATATATTTTTTTTTGTGTGTTTACACACTGCTACAGTAGGGATGATCATCTACAATTTTGTTTAAAATTTTTATTAACGCACTGGCGATGTCATTTCCAGAGCGCCCACTTACAGTCTCATTCCATATAGCACAATATGTAACTTTATGACATCCAGGAATTATCAGCGTACCAGTGAGATTGTATACACATAATTTTCGTTTATAAGTAGTAAAAGTTGGAAGTATACATTTTTGGTAAGGTAAAAACGTTTTCCAAATCATAAAACAAAACGGCAAGACTCCTATCATTATTCTGGATATCTTTATCCCGTTCTGCTTTTGTGTACCTTTTTTCTTCC
Organism: Cheilosia variabilis; assembly: GCA_951230905.1. Taxonomy (NCBI): domain Eukaryota; kingdom Metazoa; phylum Arthropoda; class Insecta; order Diptera; family Syrphidae; genus Cheilosia; species Cheilosia variabilis. The sequence continues at coordinate 30,937,169 of OX579677.1, forward strand.
AAATGTTTTTCGTACTGTTTATTTTCAGCTTCTGTGGAACTTTCTTTATTCGATTTGTAAAGAGAACACTCTTGTCGCATTGGTCTTTTTTTGGAACATAGAAAGAAAGGTTGAAACTCGTGCTAAATACATTCCGGTAAACGTCAATAGAGACTGGATTGTCAACCTTTGTTTTATATAAATCATACATTCTTTGTATATTTAAGTGTGCTTGCAAATATTTTCTTGAAGTCGTTGCCCGGCAATAATGGGAATCTATAACGGGGAAGCTCGAAATATGATCTTTTATGACATTTATACGACTTTCATCTGTAGCTTTTCGGCCACGTTTCGAAGTCCCAGGTTTAAATTTACCATTGGTTACATAATGTTTGTTAAAGAAATAATACACTGTTCTCTCCGATATGTCCAATGTGTTCAAAAAATACTTTTTACACACTTGTATGACTCGATCTCTTATTAAAAAATAAAAATGAAACCTTGCCTTTTTTTTTTTTTGGATGATCGTCATCTTTGTTTGTCTTTCGCCTTCGTTTTATATCATGTTTTTTTTTTGGAAGTTCTTTTCTTCGGTGCTTAAACTCCAAAAATGTGTATGAACGTTTTGCCTTTCTGCGTCGGTAATAGAACGAGTGCAACCATAAAAACATGATTGCAGACAAGTTGGTCTCATGGATCTTGCAGGTCTTGAAACTCTGTTTTATGCTTTAAATTGCAAGCCCTGCTCCCGAAGATTTTTTGGCACATTTTGCTTCCATAACGACGGATTTCGTTTACGCTTTCTAGTAAGAGTAGGTGATTCACTGCAGGCTGCAACAAATTATTAAAATTGAACAAAACGATTTCTAATATATAAAATTGAATTAAATTACAAGAGCTGCTATAGCATGATGGCAGATTTAAATCTCCATTAGGAGGAGTAGGTAATATTATTTGATCTGCCGATTCATTATATGTTTTGAAAGAGTCTTCATATGCCTTTGGCAAATGGTAGCTAGGATCATCGGCTTCATCATCCGGGGAAAAATCTTCATCACTACTTAGCTGTACATCAATAGCTTCTTCCCTAAGAAAGAATAAGATATTGTACACATAAAAATAATTTGTGTTTAATATTATGTACTTGGAGCTCGCATTTGTGGAACCTGATGAACCCGGAAGTAACTCGTCTCCCAATATTTCGTGGCGCATACTAAAGACGTTAAATAAACACATTTGAATGCTACTATACCTTCAATAATTCAAAATACATACGCATAAAGCTCGTCCGATATAATCGGCGCAGGCGACGTGTCCGATCTGCCTGACATCTTGAATGCTACTGAGTACTGAAATTACACACGGCTGTGTATTATCTTATTATTTTGAAGATGAAAAATAAAAATTGTGAAAGCAAAACTGCATTTAAAACTCAAAACCCCCAAATTCGCACATACGACATTAATTTATCCGAGCGACGATCTGTGACCACAGAAAATATCCTCTGTGCCTCAGCGTTTGCATGAGGAAGTGCCAAAAGATACTTCGCCAAATTGGACAGAATCGGAAACATAACTGTGTCGTTAAAATTGCAAGTTTTACTAATTTTGCACCAAAATTGCACAATTCCTAGTTCGGCTAAATTACATTTTTCTGCATCTAGAAAATTGAATTCAATGCTCCTCCATGCGTTTAAATCTAAAGATAGTTTTTGAGATAGAAGTTGGAAATTGAAATCGGCTCTGTCCCCATTTAATTCCAACAGAGTTTTGGGGTTCAAAAAACCAAATTCTTTGGAAATCTCTTATTGAAAGTCTGTGTTTAAATTTTCCTTAAAATCTCACTACACTCTGGCCCAAGATATATTTCCTCTCCTTGTAAGGTTACATGAGGTAATCTTACATTGCAAGTAACTTTTAGTTCAGGTCATTTGATAAAATTTTGACCCATTTGGAAAAATTTTTTGTTTGACTCTCTATGAAGCTCGGGTATAAGCGGTTTTTTGGATTGAAAAAGAGCATTCAAAGTGTTAAAATAACCAAGAACATATTAAAGAAAATGCAAATATGCTTTATTACATTCATTTGTGAGTTCATTCAAAATTAATTCGGCTGATTTTAACTTATCTGTGGTTACTGCGCGCTTAAAATATTCCAGAAGTACGACCCAATTTTCTAAAATACGATTTATACAATTTTGGTGAGATAGACACCTGGTTGCGGATGTTCTTAAAAGCCTCCTCTTCTTTTCATTGAGTAATTCTTGAAATTCTACCAACTGCGACACCGTTTCGAGCTTCCAGAAACGTAATTGCCAACTTGTCGAATTAATTCTTCTTTGCAATGATTGCTGCTGAATGGCAAATACATTTGATTACAATTGCGTTTCGATTTTCTGCAACCAATCTTGAAGCAAATGAATTATTTTGCCCTACCATTAAACAGCTCCATCACTACACATACCTTAAGTAAAAAGAAAAACACCTTAGAGTTTGAATCGATAAAAAAAACTTGGATAACTGCGAAGATCTGGGAAGGTCATTAAATGCCAAACATTTTGTTAAAACTAAGTATAGAATTCAAATTAGACGAAACAGATCATAGAAAAAAAAATAAGTTATCCAAATTTAACTTTTTATCTAGGACCCACTCGCACTTTGCACGAAACAAACCAAATGAAAACATAAAAGATATATTATTTTTGGACAATGGCCAAAATTGTTTTGTTTCTGCTTGACCAAGCTCCAAATTACTTGAGTCAAAAAAGGTTTTTGCAAGTGGGTCTCTCTCGACTCGAAGAGAAATACTATATTTTTATTACCAATAATGTTTTTGAAACTAATTTCGTTTTTCTTTGAATTCTTTGTAAAGTGCTTCAGCAGAGCAGTCAGATCTACTTTGAGCAATTCCAGCAATCTAACAACAACCCTTTCATCTTCATCATCAAAGTATCCCACCAGCAAACACATTTATTTATTCATCCCGATATCAGTGCTCTCGTCAATCATTACACAAAACTTGTATTTTTTTAGTTTGTCGACTAACTCTTCGGTTTCTTGTTGGGCCAAAGCATTTTTTATAATGCTGGCACATTTTTTCCTCCCAAGCTGCGACTTTTGAATTATTTTAGAGTCCGGAACTTTGCTCTTGAGAAGTGGTATCAAGTGCTCCACTACTACGAAAGCAACATTGTGTTCAGCGAAAAAAAAAAAAACTCAGTTTGATTTCGAAATTTTTAGTTTCTCGGTCAATGTTCTGGACAGTTTGATTTTGTTTAAAAAATTTATTGATATGCATTGAGTTGCTAACCGACGAAACATTTTTTTGGTGCAACTTAGTGGCTGCGTGTTTTGAAAAATCCTACTTTCCACAGTTTAAAATTTTATAACATGCTTCGCACTTGCACTTGTATTCATCGTCCTTTAATTTTGACAACCAACCTTTGAAACTATATACTAGTTGCAACCAAGAATCGTTGAATTTTTGCTTCCTATACTTCTCAGTTGTAGGTGTAGCGGATTTTGCCTTTTTTGATTTCTTGCTCCCACGTGAGGTAAAAGACTTTTTTGATTCTTTCAACACTGGGGACCGAAACATAAAATAAGTGAAATAGTTAAGAACAAATTAAATATACAAATAAAAATAAGTGAACTGGCCAGTTATAGGTTGGGACTGTGATTTGAAAAAAAAACCAACTTGTTCTTTCAAAATTTATGTGTTTTAGTTTTTAGTTGTTTTCACTTATTTATATTTTGTCTAATCAATTTCTTTTTGTTTCACTTATTTGTGTTATTTTGGTTTTACTTATTTATATATTTAATTTGTTTTTAACTATTTCACTTATTTTTATTTGTATATTTAATTTGTTCTTAACTATTTCACTTATTTCTATTTGTACCTATATTCAATTTGTTCTTATGTAACTATTTCACTTATTTAATGTTTCGGTTCCCCGTGTTGAAAGAATCAAAAATTCCACGATATAATGTATCATGTACCACTGCTGCCAATAAACCGTTCGCATTAACAGTAACTCGATGATCCGTCGCGAAATTGCTACGTCACAACTCTTTACATTTATCTACCCTGTGCCTATGTTCTGTAATTATCGCATCGATATCTATCACTAAAACGATGTGAATTGAAACAAAATGCCATAATATCACATGACGCGTTCTGTAACTGTGTGAATCGAAAACTAAATCACGTGGAACATTTCGATATGAAACCCCTGGAAATTTGTGATACATTCAGGTTCCGTAACTATCAAGAGCGATAAAATATTCACTTCAACTATCGAATTTTATCACGAAACTCAAAGCTTGCGGTTATAAAGTATTAAAACAAAAAATTCATTTCTTGGCGCTGTTCTAATAATGCGTTTATTTGTGATGCTTCCAACACATATGCATCATGAGCAGCTTGCAAATTCTCCTAAAATCTTTAGATTGTAGTCACATATCTGAAATGTGGGTACGAACATAATGTTCATTGTTAATTGTACATTCTTTGAATGGTAACCCTTACGTTTTAAAGTAGCAATTTTCTACGTCTTGCTTAGGTCTCTTAATCCGAATGGGTTGGAAACTTGATGTAATTGGACATCATTTTGTTTTGCAAAACATCAGCCACTTCCAAAACCACTCGAGAAACCATAGTCCTACTAATAGCCGCAGAAAAATAATGGCCCACATCTCTCTGAAAGGACCCAGTTGCCAAAAAAATGTAATGCAGCACAGACCCGAATCGGGATTGGAATAAATGTATTCCTTTGTCCTTTGCACAAATGTGGACTTAGCTCGTGATTAAGTATCGGAGCTGAACAGTTTTCTACGCGGAAAAATAAAATAGAATAAAAAAAAAACGATCTTCCGTTGACTTTATTTAAACTTTATTTTCGGTGCGCTTTCATACGAATCTATCTTAAGACTAATTTTGCATTACAGTTTTGTCTTACTCTATGGTTCGCATTTTCCATGAGCACATGATTCCAAGAAATTACGATATCAATCCAGACGCTTATTCAGCTTTTTAATTTCTTGCAGTCATGAGCGCATTGCGACATTCGATTCGAAAATATCATATTACTTGATTCATGTGCATTGTGGGATTGAATTAAATTATATTACTGTGGCCTGATAAGGGTTCATGTGTCTTCTGGGCTGGGTTGCCGTTGTTGCATTCTGTAACTCTGAACCACGGGAAAAACGATACAACTCCCGAAATCTTGCTTCCGGCATTTCAGAAGGGCTTGTGCTATATCTTAGTACATTCCTTTGAATCCGTAACATGTTACGCCTATCGTATTCTTCACCCAAAATTCGTGAAAAGCTGAACATTTTTAAAAACAACGCTGCTGAAAATCCCTGTAAAATAATTTTCAATTTTTATTGTTTTGTTTTCCAGTCTTTTGACAACTTTTGGAAATCTTTCCAAATTTCCCATGAAATTAAAAGTTACTACAGAATACTTATACGCATAGAGTTAGAGAACTCCAATATTTTCCAGATGCGATATGTGTTGTTCCTTAGATTTCGATGCGAAAAGTTATCGCATGAGTTACATTACAGAACATGGGCACTGGACTACTCGACTGCGGCTATCGAGAAATTAAATCAAAGAAATGAGAAATTTGTAAGAAATGTGTAAAATTACCGAAAATATGTCACCAGTCGGTTGTAGCAAATTAAATATGCACGTATTTTGAATTCTGGTTGCCAAAAACGAACGTAATACCTACCACAAGAACAAAACAAATCGAAGTACACGACAAAAGACAAGGAACGCAAAAGATAAAGAAAACAATACAGGAACAGAGATCACTGGTCACCAGTCTATTTAAATATGAAAATCATATTGACTTTTAATTTTGACCATCAAACACAATGCTTGCAAATGGGGCGTTTACACAGAAGAAAAACAAATCTACCAATGTTGAATTTTGTCCAAAAATTGTGGAACGTTTAGTTATTAATTTTTTTTTTTTGTATAGTTTTTAAGTGCCGATGAAATTTGGCGTTGATTGTGAGTGTAGAGTGTAGTTCTGTCACTTGAAACATCAGTATTAGGTTTTCCACCAAAGTGATAATTTTTATTTTTTCCTAGCATTTAACAGAATAGTTTGTATTTTAACACACAACACCAGTTTTTTTTCGATGCGTCCTCTATCTGTACACTGGTAGATTTGTACTAAAAGACTTGCCTCTTTTCAGGTCTATATTTACATGGAAAGGAAATGACTTATGTGTAAGTTAAAGCTGAATCTAAAGTAAAAATTCATTCCGTTCATTTATTTATTTCAACAGTATTTGAGTTTTAAAATCTCACTATTGACCTACTATACGGACTGCGGGTCAATTTTACACTAGATAAGTGATTCAAACATCGACCAATTACCCGTGCTATTGCCATGTGCATGATTTAAAGTATTTGTCGAAAGGTTAATTAGTACTTTAGATTTCTTAGTCGTTTTGCGCATGATTTAATATTTTCATATTTATTGGAAACTCGGGTTGGTAGATGTTAAAACCGCAGTGAAGTTGACCGCTACCAGTCCATGTATAATACGTCGATTTTCAAATTCCATTCACCATTCCACCTCATTGCACTGAAATTTCTATTAAAAAATCATTTTAGTCACTGCTGTAGAATTAGTAGAAACAAATACAAAAAAACTATTATAGCATGGTTGTACAATACAAAAATGTTGATACACAGGAAGCCTTTTTTTAATCCGATACAAGGATCTCTTACTATTTGTAGTGATTTTTTTATGACCTTAGCAAGGGCTTCCAACATTTTAACGAGAATTTGTTTTCTTTTTCTAAACAAAAGGGTTTGATATAAGGTTTTAAAAACTAAAGAAAATGTTTACCAATAAATAAATAATAAATTTAAACACAAATCTTAGTAAACGGTGTTTCGATTCGAATGATGTCAATTTGCATGAAATATGAATTTATTTTAAAAACACCAAATGCTCTCTTAAGCTAAATCAATATGAATTAAATGAAGGTAAAAAGTGGGACATATCGGCTGTAGTCTATTTCAGATATGATAATTACCACCACACTAATTTAAGTTTGTTTTATATTTATAACAATTATTAGACGTAGAATTAAAAAAAAAAAAATCAAATTTTGTAATACAGTATAGATACAGGTGCCAAAGATGTAACCGATATTTAATTTGTGCTAATTTTTGTATTGCTTCTATTTTATGAGAATTTTATAAAAAGTTTTTTTTTTTTTAAGGCATTATTTTGTCCATTTATCGATAGAAACGATGGATTTTATTGATTTTGTAATTCACAACAACACTGTGTATTATTTTCTTAATAAACAAACAAATAAATATGCAAATGAAATAAAGTTATTGTTCAAAATCTTCAGTGTTCAAAGTCTATTATTCAGCACTTTTGTTTGCTTGTGATTCCTTTGCACAGAAAATTTATATTGTTTTTATTATTTACATAATATTCAACGATATTTATGCAATGAACCAAAAAATAAAAATAAAAATATAATGCATACTTTGCAGCGAATAAAATATTGTAGCACATTACCCAGTTATATTGTTAATGGTTTTTTGGTGTTAAATATTAGCGGTGACATTAACAAAAATGAATTATATATAGAAAATTATTGTGAAACATAAAGAAAAAGAAGTGTTAAATTAAATATTTATAAAAAGATAAACAAGTTACATTATACACAAAAAAGTAGTAACAATTGAAATCCTATTGAGAATATACCTACTTAGATAAAATAACAATGGTACCAATTAACTACTAAACAGAACTATACCTACTTCTGTAAATAAAATGGAAACAATATTTATATATATACATACACTATATATTTGAATGTTCGAAATAATTATGGAAAATTCTTTGACCGTGACAAAAAATCCAACCAAATCACCAACCATTTTTGTTTTAAGAAAATGTGAATCGAACATTTATGAACTCTCTAATCTACAAAAACAATAACAGTGAACAATTTGACTTGATAAAATATTTAAATTTGTTTTTCTAAAACAACAAACAACCAATTGCATGACGAAAACATATTTCCATTGTGAACTTAAAGTACTGTTTATTGTTTAATTGTTCTTCGTCCTTACGACGAACGACTGTTACTGATATTGAAGAAATCTATACATTCATATACATTATACATTATATAAATATATACATAACTAAAAATAAAATATTATATTGAATAGCTTTATGTTGAATATGAAAAGAATAAATTATGATTGGATTTTCCCGAGAGAAACTGGCTTTTTACTATGACGTCGGTAACTTCAATTGGCATTATTGGGTGTTTCAGTTTAACAGGCAACAGGTAAACAAAGTATAGTTAAAGAACTTGGCTCAAAGTGAAAGCACAGACAAATATATATATTTATTGTCTGTGGTGAAAGGATGTTTGTAAGAGCATATTGATACATATCCCAGGACAATCAGCGTTCACAAAATCAGACTAGTTAGTTTAATAAGTGGTGGAGAATACAATGCCGCCTTAATTTCGGTCCCGAAGTGGCACAACAACAATACACCAAAATAAATTGTGCAATATTTTTGAATATTTCCTCTGTTCTTACAAATATTGAAGTATGAACCTGCCGTTTTAGTACATTGCGTCAAAAAATCGGAGTAACTAACTGAAATGCACATCGTTCTTGGCCCTTACTCCGTTCCGATTTTGTGAGTAACAAAAATTCGTTAGATTATAAATTGTAATGTGAAAACTATAGCTAATAGTATGAGGGTAAATAATTGCTGAAATAAAGCTGAAAACCACTGACAAGAACGGACACATAAGGATGATAATGGCAGCCTTAATTAAATTTAGACGTCTATCACGGCGGAGGCTTGCATACAAATATGTAGGTATCTGAAGATTTTTTTGTGCTTTTTTTTAATTTATCTTGAGGAGAACACTGTTAAAGTGGAAAGCCTATTAAAGCCAACTCTGTCTTGCCTACGGAAATTATTTTATTGTCTGCGATGTCGGTACGGCAGAGAAAGTATTACAACAAAATAGTCTTCAGAGCAATCGACGAGAATTACTCGTATATGACCGAAATGACGACGATGATGCTTATGTCGAACATTTAACAATGACTTTGGACACAAACTGACAGATCTTACAAATGAAAAAACATCCGTGAAGCCGTTACAAAGATAAGAAGAGTACTTCCGTCTTAGTATGACGTTCGAAAGGTAGTTGACCAAGCAGACAGTTCATTTGTTCAAAAGCTCATGCATTCACATAGCCTTTCTGTTGTTTGTTTTGCAGATATGTGAAAAGCAAAATCATAAAATAGCGCGTTTTTTTTTAAATAGATTCCAAACAAAACCGACGACGGTTTAGCACATTTTGGGAAGCGAATCAAATGTCAAATCTTGCTCATTAATGTTTTCCTGGTGATCGATACATAAATGAAGGTAAACTAATTTTTGTTGAATATTCTTAAATTATTATTGACTCTGTTAATATTAATAGACCGAGTTCTAGTGGGATAACCTAGGAGCAAAAATCAAACTGACGATGATAAAGGTTCGAACAAAATTGATTCTGGAACGGTGTGACATAAAAACCAATAAGTTACGGTCCTCTGGCTCTGAGTACAGACGGAGCTTCCTCAAAAAAGGTTTTGAATTTGCAAATATGATATCTCTAAATATGATTTACTAACTTTTGAATTCTAGGTTTGCGCTAATTTGAACTAGAAAACAAAGAAGAATCTGCTAAAGAACGATGTGAAGGGAAAACAGTCAGGGCCCCATGTTACCAACCTCGTTGCTCCGTCCTAACTTCAGCTGAATTTCTGTATAATCGCTTCGCTTAGCCAATTCACCACAGCCTACGTACATCGGCAATATTGGGGCGGAGAGATCTGAGACTCAAAAACACTTCGTGTAAAGTTAAAAATTCGAAAGCAGCAAGTAAAGGTCAGGAGGAGCCTTCTTCTACTAGAGAGCCAAAAAAATGCTTCAAGGGCAAAATCAACCAGAAGTAGTTTTTTTTTTAAATCCAGCTATGTATTTTGGGTGACATCAAAAATTAATTTCACCGAGTAGTGTTTAAATGTAAGGGCGCGTGATGTTAACCCGTACAAAAAAGATGAAGGAAATATGAATAAAACTATGAGCTTGTTAAGTTCTGGTCCTTACTTGATGATAAATCGGCTGTGATCGATGATTTGTCAGGGCACTTATTCCGTAATTTTTCAGACAATTATTGTCGAAACGATAGACCTCCAAAGGTAGCAACTAAGTGCCAAACTACGAGTTTGATACCTTAATCCAGTTCATTTTCCACAAATATAATGAAATCTGACGATAGAGAAACGAATTCGGGCAAAATATTCATCATCAAAGTTTCAAAAACGATATCGTCCTGACGATTATTGTTATACGATCTGCCCCCAGGTTGTTTCATCATAAAATACTTTCAATGTCGGCTTATTGGTCTGAATGACTTATGTTTCTTGCCAGCCTATGACATAAATATAACCAGAAAAGGCATTGGTGGCTCTGTGTAGATACTGGTACTTAAAGTTACTCGCAAGTGCGGCTCCATTTGGCGACGTTTAATACCAGCTCCAGTTTATTATAGTCGGTAGTGCGCATTCCAACATCTCCACTCGTTGTGTGACATCGTAATGGCCATATATTGGCCCACTTAGCACCAGATTTGTCGAAGGACTTGCTTCTTAGCCGATAGCAAGGTTTCCCTGTTAATTTTTATTTATTGTATAGGGCTTTCTTCAGAGCAGGTGTAAGATGTATTGTGAAGTCCAAGCCTATAACTTATCCTGTAGTCAAGTGCTCATAAAGCTCAAAAACAGTTGAAAAAAAATATTACTGGCATTAAGCCATTGATAACAGGAAAGTAAACTGCCCTCTCTATGCACGTAATGCTTTCTGAATGTATTAAGTGGTGTTTTGTGTCCCTCACTGAAAATTTTCTACTTACCAAGAAGAACAACCTTAAAATAATGGAGGTGCATTTTTTAGAGCCAGTCTCAGTATGTAGCCCACTTCTATCTGTTGATGTTCTAAACCACCATCCAAAGTGATACTAGGCGCCAAATAGTCACAAACGTGGAGAAGTTGATAGTAAAAGGCTTAACTGCCAAGGTTTGTGTTTTCATCAATATGAGCATCACTTCCTTGTGTCAGCCTTGGCTAGGAAATAAAAACCCATCTTCACACTTCACGTTCCCTTCTTTTAATAATATCCATCAACTATCTCGTAGAAAGGTTTGTGCACATAACTCCAGTAAAACTAATCGCACTGAGGCATAATTATAAAACCTTTAAAATTAACGTCGGCATTTTCGAAAAACAGGCCCATATGGAATCTTTATTCACCTATCGCATGCTACGAAGCAATCACTTTGCTTCATTGTTTAGCAAATTACTTAACAGCCTGCTTTGGATTTTTATGGTTATTGGTGTCCCTGCCCTGACAAATCCAAGTGACTTTATTGATCCATATCGCGAGAAAGAAATTCACAATTTTTATGGCGTCCGTAATTGTGTAATAAATATCTTAATAGCTAAATATCCATAAATGTCCTGAAGCGACACCAGTACTCTCGGAGAATTTTTATTTTGTTGATGCGCTTAGACGTACAACGATGGCTGTAAAATGTTAAGGCGCCATTAGTACTAACGCAGATCATTAATCCTTCCATGGAAACCAGCAAATCTGCTGCAAAATGTGAACCGAAAAAGAAATCCGGTTGAAGACCGACAGCAGCATTGGCAAAATGGCATCTCTTTGATATTCTGTTGGTCAGGTCGTATATATAATGGTCATAAAATTTGATAAATAGCTTACTTGACTGATGATTATTATGATTGTGTGAAATTTGTTATTCATTGTAGATGCAAGGATGCTGTGCATATAAAATGTTTCGACGGTAGTTTACCGAATGGCCTAGGCCTTAGTTCTGTTGACTTAATGGTATCAGCGTAGGCAGGATGCTTCCGATCTTAATGGAATAATGATGAAGGCCACCTAAAGACCCACACTCTGTAGATAAATTATTGGTGTGTGCTTTTTATCAAGTCCGCTCGGCCGGAAGGCCATATGCTAAAGCAAACTTGTTGCTTCAATAAGCAACAAGTTTGCTTTAGCATATGGCCTCAAGTTCTTATATCAAGTTCTTATATCGCTATCGCTATCAAGTCGGGCGGGAGGTGGGCCCGTACCGGGAAAAGCTGAGGGTGATTCAATTGAACCTTCATCACAGCAAAGCAGCATCGGCAATGATGACTAAGTGTTTTGATGAGGATTCGTTTGATATAGCCCTGATACAGGAGCCTTGGATCTTTAGAGGAAAGATTAGAGGACTCCCAAATAGCATGGCTGAGTTGCATTATGCACAAACCAGCGGAAGAATTAGGTCCTGTATCTTGGTGAGGCACGGAGTTCAAGCATATAAATTGCCGGATCTGTGTGCCCCAGACCTTGCAACAGTACGAGTAGGATCAGGTGCGGGAAGTTTTGTCATAGCATCTGCATACCTGCCGTATGATTCTCCAGAACCTCCTCCGACAAGAGAGTTAGAGTCTTTGGTGAATGCATGCAGGAACAGGAACGAGGATCTAATAATTGGTTGTGATGCCAATGCACATAATACAGTGTGGGGCAGCACCAACGATAATTACAGAGGAGAAGCCTTATTCGAATTTGTATCATGCAAGGATCTAGCTATCTTAAACCGGGGAACAGAGCCAACCTTCGTCGATGTGAGACGAATGGAAGTGATCGATGTTACCCTGTGCAGTAGCCAGATAATTGAAAGAATATCAAATTGGAGGGTAATGGATCAGGCTACATTGTCGGATCACAGAGCCATTTCATTTGATGTTCGCTATGGATCTAAAAGGAAAAAAGATCGGAAATACATCAGAATTCCGAAGAACACAGATAGGATAAAATACCTTGAAGTGTTGGAGAAAAAACTGAATGTAATGACATTCGGAATACCGAAAAACACTTGGCATGTAGAATCACAGTTGAAGCATCTGCAATCAGCTGTTGAAGTTGCGTACCGAGTGGCTTGTACACCTACTTTAGTGGAAAAACAAGATCCTGCGCCTTGGTGGTGCCGGGAACTTGAAAAGCTAAAAAAGGCTGCGAGGAAGGCCTTCAATCACGCCATGAGGAGGGGAGAACCCGAAGCATGGGATGAATATAAGGCGAAAAAGAAAGAGCTAAACGTTACTCTGCGACGACGTAAAAGGGAGTCATGGAGGGACTTTTGCTCGAGTATGAGGAGTACATCTGAAGTCAGTAGACTACAAAAGATTGTCTCGAGAGATCCAGTTTCTAAGATCGGACTCATTCGTAATAGAGCGGGGGAGATGGTGGAAACACTGGATCACACAAATGAGGTCCTAATGGAGGTACACTTTCCAGGAAGCTATAAGTCAGCTCAGCCCTGGGCTCCAAGGAAACAAGGAGCGAACAGGATGGATAGGACGGAAGCAGAACGGATCGTGACACCAAAAGCGGTCAAGGGTGCGATAGCAACATTCTCACCCTTCAAAACTGCGGGGCCGGATGGTATATTTCCAGGTCTAATGCAATGGGGTATAGACCTAATTGCACCAAGGCTCAGGAATATATACGTTGCATGCCTAGCAATAGGCTATATCCCGATAACATGGAGGGAAGCAAATGTGGTCTTCCTTCCAAAACCGGGAAAAAAGGACTACACCGAGGCAAAGTCATTCAGACCAGTCAGCCTAACATCCTTCCTGTTAAAAATAATGGAAAGGGTGATGGTGGACTATATGGAGAGTACTGCGCTTAAGATGTATCCTTTAAATAGTAGACAGCATGCATACAGGGTAGGTATGTCTACAGAAACAGCGCTACACCAAGTAGTACGCGTTGCGGAGGAAGAGCTAAATACCGGGGGCATTGCGATGACCACTATAATGGACATTGAAGGTGCCTTCGATAAGATATGCTTTGAAAGTCTGAAACAAGCCTTGGAAAAACGTAGGGTTAACCCACTGGTGGTAAGATGGGTGGACAATATGTTGAATACGAGGGCGATTAATATTCAGACGGGAACCTCAAAACTCAGAGGAAGGGTTAGCAGAGGTTGCCCACAAGGAGGTGTTCTCTCACCTACACTGTGGAATATCACTGTGGACTCTCTTCTCGACAGACTCGAGGCGACGGGCATTCACACAGTGGGATATGCCGACGACATAGCAATAATGGCCAGAGGCAAATTCATGGACGTCACAGCAGATATCATGAGGAATGCACTCAGAGTGGTTGAGCGGTGGTGTCTGGAACAAGGGCTTTCCATTAATGCGGCGAAAACAGATCTAATAGTCTTCACTAGGAAGAGGAAAAATCTGGAATTTCGGCCCTTAACACTTTTCGGATCGGAACTAACAATGACTAAGAAGGTTAAGTATCTGGGAGTCTATCTAGATACTGGACTTACTTGGAATTACCATGTCGAGGAGAAGGTCCGGAAGGCAAAGAGGGTACTACATCAGTGCAAACGTGTATGTGGACAGAGGTGGGGACTCTCGCCTAGGTCAGCATACTGGATGTATACGATGATAACTAGACCCATTATCACGTATGCCTCGGTTGTATGGTGGGCGAAAGCCTCTCAGAAAACTGTGAGGAAGCACCTGGATAGGGTTCAGCGTTTAGCATGTATGGGAATTACAGGTGCAATACGTACAACCCCAACATGCGCATTGGAAGTCATCATGGGGATATTACCGCTAGACTTATTTATTAAGAAAACAGCGGCCCAAACGGCACTTCGCTTGCATCGAGATGCGAAATGGCACCATCGTGGTACGATCTATGGACATAGGAAGATCCTGGAACTTGTTAAAGACGAGATTAGGGAGCTAAACATGCCTATGGATCGAATAACAAGGGTGCGTATTATGGAAAGAAATCATAAAACTCGTATTGAGAACGGATTACTTCCAGAAAAAAGAAATGGTGAAATAGTGATTTTCACGGATGGATCCATGATGGATGGCGGGGCGGGGGCCGGTATCTATTCAGAAGAGCTGGAACTTGCCCGTCACATTAGCCTCGGGAAATACACTTCAGTATACCAGGCTGAGATGATTGCCTTGCTTTATGCGTTGGACTACTTGCTTGAGTGTCAGGTGGAAGGAAGAAATATCCTCATAGCACTGGACAATCAGGCGGTGATCAGATGCATGGAACAAACAAACATCACAACATCACTGGCACTGGAATGCGTACTTAAACTCAATAAGTGTTCATCTAAAAATGAAGTAACACTGACTTGGGTACGAGGACACATAGGGATCGAAGGCAATGAAAAGGCGGACTCCCTTGCAAAACAGGGGTCAACTGAAAAGTTGCTGGGACCAGAACCATTCTCTTCAATTGGCAGAGGAATGGTTGAACAGCTTGTCCACAAATGGATCACGGCAGAACACCTGAGAAGGTGGTCAACCGTGGAACAATGTAGACAAGCTAAAATGGCAATAAAGTGGCCTACCTGCTCCACTCAAAGAAGAGTTCTAAGCATGAGTCGAGGAACATTGAAATGGGTGGTGGCTTTGTCTACAGGACATGGTAATTTCAGGTATCACTTAAGGAAAATGGGCCTTATAGAGGATGATACTTGTAGACTATGCCTGGAGGAATCTGAGACAGCGGCACATATACTGTGTCAATGCCCGGCATTGGCTGGCAGAAGAATGAGGATCTTGGGACATCAATGGGTCGAGACCCAGTCGATGAAACGGATCTCCCATAAACAGATGCTAGCGTTAACACTAGGAATTGAGCCCAGAGAAGAACTGTGGAGAAATCCAGAGAGTCTCTCTGAGTAAGATTTACAGTGGTAGAGAGACGAAAAGAGACCCGACAATGGTGGTCTGATTCGATTATCTCTCGAAATATATATATATATATATATCGCTATCGTCACATCTTGCTTGTTGGGCGGCCGAAAATGAACGAGCTAAACAAACTTAATGCCACTCAATTTACGAGAGTCAGCAAATGGAAACAAAGTACCCAGGTATAACAAATAAATAAGCAATGAGTTGGTAAGTCATTTTTATTTTGTTTCTTCTTTACAGATTACAGAAGTAAATACTTTTCGCATGTCAATTTGCCTTTGGGATTTATTTCGTATGCGGTATGCTCCTTCTTATCGGGACAAAACATCCAAAGTTTCTAAGAAGGAAATGGGACATGAGTCCCTAAATTTCTGATAGACACCTAACATTAAAAAAAGCTTTTGTGGATTTCGAAACCCGGTCATAATAGATTCATTGTTACGAACTATCGCTTCTTCGTACAGCTTCGCAAAACAGCTACAGTACGCCCTCGGTAAAAGCAACCGATGGAAATTCGAGCAGTTGCGTTAATTGAGGTTGTGGCTTTAACCGAGTCACAAAAAAATGTGCCTTGAATTAGAATTTAAGGTGAAAACCATAGTAAAAAAAATAAAAGAATATTGTTCGTCGTAAAAGAAAAGAAAAGGAATATAATTTAATTCATTTAAAGAAAATATTCATACATTAATACAGTTTTTAGTTAAATTGCTTTAAAATATTGGGAAATGTTCGTTTGCTTTTTCTTAGAGGATATATTAATGTCAACGGCCAGCTCTCTCAGTTTTTGAAGAGTCAATGTATCTTATAGTGGAACCGAGTTTTCTTCAGCCCATTCTGTGGAAATTGGTACGTTTTACTTGCGTTGCCTCTGGAACCAATTGTACAAGGCTTTTTCCATCCTTGGATACTCGCAGGCTTTTAAAGTTACGCCTTACGGACTCAGAATTAGATACGAATTTGTTAAGCAAATTTTCTTTCTTGCCTTCTGCCATATAGACAGTTGGGGAACCTCTTTTTACGATAGCCAGGATTTCTTTATTACACGAAACAAAGCAACTACCGACCGCGAGAAAATCCCATGAACACTGGTTAGAAATACGAAACCTTTTCCCCTCCTTTTCTTCTTATTCTTGTATGATGCAACAAAAAATACACCTACGATCTATGTCTGCTTAAAATTCTGAGATAAGTAGCTGTAAAATAACTGCCGAGTTACAGTAAAACCAAGCACAAAAAAAAAAATTAAATGAAATAAGAGCATCGATGGAAAGTTGCGTTTACCGAGTCACAGTTTTTTGAAAAGTTGCAATTACTGAGTCACTAATGGTAAAATTTTAGGTGTTGCTTTAACCGAGGTATTGCGTTTATCGAGGGTTGCTTTTACCGAGGGCGTACTGTAATACACTAATACACAGTTTGCAAAAATGTATTCTCACAACAAGTGCTATAGCATGTAGGTTATTGTTTCCTTATTTTGGCGTTTTCCATGGCCATCCAAAACATCTAAGGTCTGTTTCCTAACTTTTGTAGTAAGAATGGAAAAGACTGTCAAAATGGCTGTGGTAGGGATAAATTATCTCACAGAGCGAGGCACTTACGAAAAAGTTAGGGAACGCTTTTGTAGTAATCTATGAAAAACGACAGATATATAATTCAAAAATTCAAAAAAGTTGTACGAAAAGCCGTTAAAATATTGTATAATCTTGAAGAATTGGCTAATTTACGAACAAAATTAGTTGATTTATCTACATAGCGATGAAAGTGATTCGAAATTAATCGAATTCATGAATCCGACTATATGGAAGACCTTGTACTGATTATACTACAAGCATTCGGGGAGAGGAAAAAGCGGCACAGCATTAAAAATTACGTGGAGGAGGTTGTCCTTTCTTACTCCTTACAGCGAGGACGAATTTCGTAGCCACCAAAAGAATCTAAGGAGTACATTTAATTTTATTTTTCCGCCTGTTGTTACCATTTTAATATACAAGAAATCAAAACAAATGTCAAATAGGACAACAAATTTCGAATTAGCTGTTAATTGACAGCTTTATCAATTCATGCTCTCTTTTACGAATTTTTCGAGCTAAGGAACGGCATTGAGTAAAAATTCGTAAGATTCGAAAGTAAAGGAACAGACCTCTTGTTTCTTGTTGTCACTTGATGATAAGTCTAAAACTTCAGAATGTCTTTTAATAAATTGGCAAGAAACACCATAGTACTTCGATGCCTTTCAATTGATAGATTCCGAAATAGTGATTCTTCGGTTGTTCAGATTATTAAATAAATTTGTCCTTTTGGGCGGTCAAACATCCTCCACGCTTCACGTTTTTCCACCCAGTGACATAATAAGATCAACAGATAAATGGTATTTTCTTTATCTGATAAAGAGACGAAAAATTTGAAAAAAGCTAGTTTGAAGTAATATGCATTTTTGTGACCAGTTCCACTTTCTAAAATCCATAAAAAGCAACATTTTATACAAAAGTTTCTTTTCTCGATTTCTCAAAGTTATTCACCCTTATTGCGAAGATCAACTATCAATTAATAATTGAAATTTATCAATCAATTTTGTTAAATGGTATTGTGACTGTCAACTGTCAATATTGTTGTTACATTGTGAGTTTTTTTGAAAAAATCTATTGTGAATGAAAAAAATCGGTATTGCGAACAACAATTTTCATCGATTTTCTTGTCAGCTGTCAATTTTTCTTTGAATCGTAAATTTGCAGTTGATGAGTTCGTGGTACCTAAAGAAGTAACTAAGAAATGTCGAATTAAATAAGTGATAAATTTTATCAGAATAGTAGGATCATACAGCTCCTCATCTTTATCAAAATATAGTTCAGTTAAGGTCATTTTATATTCTGTTTTTTAATTTTTCTAATTTTTTTTGTACGTTCCTCAAAAAAAAAAAAAAAACATCTGTCAGACGCACATTCCCATTCACAAAAATATAATTATTTTGAAGGCATTCACAAAAGCACAATATTTTATCAATTCATTTTCGCAATACCGATTTTTTTTGAATTGATAAATTCTATCAAACGGCAATTGGGGAATCCACCATTTATCAATCTATTCATTTGCCGTTCAACAGAAGCACTTTGAACTTAGTGTACTGCATTTGTCAGTTTAACAGCTTTCTGCCAAAAATTCATTTAGCAGTTGTTGTTCTTTTATGCGAAACGGAGCAATCGCTTTTAACCCAAACAACAAGTTTCATCTTCTTTATAAATGCTTCCTGGGCAGCGTATGGAGAATGAACGGCAGTGCTTGCGAATTATTATTATTACTTCATTTTACGCACTATCGAACAGCAAGTACGTTTGCAAGTACAATGTATTTTTCGCTTTAAAGCACAATACACAAGACACAACTACTTTTCTGAGCACAGAAATGACCTCAATAGCCTCGGCAATTCCAGCTTCCATTTCGTGGCATTAACTTTGAAAACTCCACTAAATAAGAAATTAATTATTGAACGCCTTGTATTGTTTTTCACAAACTGCTACTATTTTCATTCTAAATGTAATCAAGGTAGCAGGGTAAAACACCTTTTTTGACTGGTTATACTTGATACGTGCTCTATGCAGATTAAGATTACTTACTTACTTACTTACTTACTTACTTACTTACTTACTTACTTACTTACTTACTTACTTACTTACTTACTTACTTACTTACTTACTTACTTACTTACTTACTTACTTACTTACTTACTTACTTACTTACTTACTTACTTACTTACTTACTTACTTACTTACTTACTTACTTACTTACTTACTTACTTACTTACTTACTTACTTACTTACTTACTTACTTACTTACTTACTTACTTACTTACTTACTTACTTACTTACTTACTTACTTACTTACTTACTTACTTACTTACTTACTTACTTACTTACTTACTTACTTACTTACTTACTTACTTACTTACTTACTTACTTACTTACTTACTTACTTACTTACTTACTTACTTACTTACTTACTTACTTACTTACTTACTTACTTACTTACTTACTTACTTACTTACTTACTTACTTACTTACTTACTTACTTACTTACTTACTTACTTACTTACTTACTTACTTACTTACTTACTTACTTACTTACTTACTTACTTACTTACTTACTTACTTACTTACTTACTTACTTACTTACTTACTTACTTACTTACTTACTTACTTACTTACTTACTTACTTACTTACTTACTTACTTACTTACTTACTTACTTACTTACTTACTTACTTACTTACTTACTTACTTACTTACTTACTTACTTACTTACTTACTTACTTACTTACTTACTTACTTACTTACTTACTTACTTACTTACTTACGTACTTACTTACTTACTTACTTACTTACTTACTTACTTACTTACTTACTTACTTACTTACTTACTTACTTACTTACTTACTTACTTACTTACTTACTTACTTACTTACTTACTTACTTACTTACTTACTTACTTACTTACTTACTTACTTACTTACTTACTTACTTACTTACTTACTTACTTACTTACTTACTTACTTACTTACTTACTTACTTAGGTGGCGCTACAGTTCGGTACGAATCTGGGCCTCAATCAACATGCCTCTCCAACTAGTCCGTTCTTAAGTAGCTGCCTCCAGTTGCGCACTCCAAGTTGATTAAGGTCGTGTTCTACTTGTGGGGGCCACCTAAGGCGAGGTCTTCCTTGACTGCTTCGTCCCTCTGGGGTGCCCAATACGCGGCTTTTTAGCGATGTCGCTGTACAGCTCGTAAAGTTCGTCGTTGAATCTCCTTCCCCGAAACCCATCAACGCAAACGTGGGCGAATATTTTGCGAAGGATTTTTTGCTCGAAACGGATATTCTCATCGTCTTGTAACAAAGTCCATGAATAAGCGCTGCACAGCAGGACTGGGATGATCAAAGTCTTGTATAGGGTTGTGGTGTTTCGGGAGAGGGCCTTACTACTCAATTGCCGTCCTAGCCCAAAGAAACAGCGGTTGGCAGGATTAAGATTAGAAAAATAAAATATCACAGTCAACCGATTTATAAAAAAAATATTTATATACCTACACTGTTTCTATAAGAAATAAATATTACGTATACGACATGGAACTCCTTTGAAGATGTGAACTCTGAACTTTTCTACTTCTTAATAAGTAGGCAATGATTTTAAAAACGAATATAAATGCGAATAATGAAAAAAACAATTTATCTTTCGCTGCTGTTATGTGCGATCCCCGCTCGGCATTTAAAATTCACCCAACCGATTAGACACTTTTCTAACGCACTATATCCATACAGTAAGATGAATAAGGGGATCTACTTGTCAGTGGCCCCCTATATACGCAGAAATATAATAATTCCATTAACTTTATGGGCTTGTTCCTTTTTTGTAGAATGCAAAAGACTGTCAAAATGGCAGCGGTGGGGATACATTACATATATCTCTTATAAAAAAGTTCGGGAACACTTTTCAGTATACCTAATCTATTGTGGTATGCAATTGGACATTCTCAGAGCTTTTTTTTTTGCTCTAGGTCACTTTTTATGTTCGTTTGGTACGAAAAAAGCTATCTTTTTCCGATTTCGGCGAATCTGGATTTTTTCTCAGAGTTGCATCAGATTTATGAATACAAATGCGTATGAGTTTGACAACTAGTAGAGTTTGTTTCCGTGAAATTTTTCAACTGCGAGGAAACGCATTGCATCGGGTGGATCTATTTTTGTTAATTAATCATGTAAAAATGTTTAGAAATCAATCTGGACGCAAATTTAGAATGTTTTAATATAAAATTTAACCAGTGAATGAAAAACGAGTAAACAAGTTTCGAATATCAACAAAAAAAAAGAGCAAATGACGTTTATCTGAGAGCGAATCTTAAGAAGCCCAATTGAATACCACATATGAAATGATACATAATTCAAAAATTCGAAACGAAAAGTCGTTAAAATATCTGATAAACTCGAAGAATTTGCTTATTTACTAACAAAATTTGTTGGTTCTTCTACCTAGCGATGAAAGTGGAAGTGGAATCAATCGAACTTCTTTTTGATGAGTCCGAGTATGTGGAAGAGTTTGTACTGATTGAACTACAGATGGAAAGGGATGGAAAATGCCATTTTCGAAAGATCGTAAGATCGTACCGTCAACTTCCCCAACAATGACCGGGTACCTAACATTGACCAAAAACAGGAAAATATTTCTAAACACCATGGTGGGTAGTTTATTTATATAATTTCTATATAATTTTTTGTTTTTTGTATTAAGCTATTTGGCACTAGATGGCATATTATAATATTATAAAAACATATTATGTTGAAGGGAAAAATTAAATGTATGTAAGTTTTGGCGGGAACTTTTCAAGCGCTCTTATAAGGGTGTGATTTTGAGTGGTGCAAACCGTTGCCTGTTATACCGAAACTACAGGTTGTATATCAAAATAATAGTTAAGGGGAGTAGCTCAACATTTTTTATAATGAAAAATATTTTTGTTTGTCTATAAAAATACTAGACAATTATAAATAATCAGGTTTTTGAAAAAGCTATTCGAAAATTTATCAAATTTGCTAACATTGACCGACTATCAATATTTTATTGAATATATTACCCTAAATACTTCACAAAATTGGTTCATCGTAATTTAATTTAATTTTAATTTAATATTCTTGCAATTAAAAGGTAAAAACTAGGTTTCTTTTATTTTAACATATTTTTAGTATTAAAAAATGTACATTTAAAAAAAAAAAATCAGTAAAAGCAAATCGAGCTAAAGTTTAACTTTTGAGAAAAAAAATAATAAAATAATAAAGAAATATACTCGAAAAATATTTATTCCTGGTACATTTTCATCGCTGGTCAATGTTCGAAATTCGATGCCCTAATATTGACCACTCACTTTTTCCTATATAAATCAAAAACGAATCGACAAAATTTGCTAAATCCTTGATTTTATGATACAGAACGATAGTCCCCATAATCTAATAGTCGAAAGTTGTAGATATCTATAAACAGAGCTGTGAAATTAAACGTCAAAGTTCAAAACTGGTCAATGTTAGGGTAGTTGACGGTACTGAAATGGAGCCAGTTGTATTGAAAACTTTTTTTCGTATACAGAATTCAAAATATTTTATTTTCATTAACATAAACAAAAATAAATTAACAAAACATTAATGACTTCATAGCAAAAACTATACAAACCTACAAAAAAATAGTTTATATTTTTAATCTATGACCACTTCAGGCTTTCAATTTGCACATTCATCTTCAAAACATTGCCAACTTGAAACTCCGAACTGGATGAGTTTCTAATCAAATTTTTTGCTTCAATCAAAGCCCAGCAAGTGTCGACTTGAAATCGGTTTCGACATTTGGACTTTATTAATGTCTGGCAAGAAAAAATCCTTTCGACATTTGCTGATGAGCGACAACGGCTTGAGCAATTTTGTAAATATTTTCAAACATCAGCTCATTACACTCGTTTTTAATTGAATTTACTTTAGCCCAAAATTCTCAAATTGAATAATATTTAAATTGATGAATTATTTAGCAGTCGGGAAGTGCTCTATATTCATTGTTAATTTGTTGAATATTCTTTTTTTCATTAGGAACAAATTCAAAAACAAATTTCAATATAGAATTAGATTTTCCTGATACAACTGCTTCTGATCTAAAATAGTCCAGAAAATTTAGAAAGAAATTTTGAATATTAATTTTCTTGTTTATGTCTTCCAAAATGCCATAAAAACATCATCATCTCGATTATTTTAATTGATTTCTTAGGAAAAGCCTTACAAATTCCAAGAGAATTTAAAAGAAACAGATGTATAAACTCGAGCACACTCATTTGTATCGAATTTGATACAATTGTATCGACTATGTCATCCCTGCTACAAGCTAAGAAAGAGGAAAGAAGAGGAAAAAGCGACACTGCATTAAAACTAACGTGGTGGAGATTGACCCCTCTTACAGCGAGAAAGTAATAATAATTTCGTCATCACTTTCGAAAAGAACCTTGAAGAGAACATTCAATTTTATTTTTCCGCCTGCTGATACCATTTTAATACACAGGAGTTGAAAACATACGCACGCGTATGCGAAATAGGGAAACCAATTTCAAATCATCAGTCAACAGTATAAACTAAGTACCTTTTAAAAAGACCGTCAGCTCCATAAGCTAAGTATTAATGCCAGGTGACTGACAGCTTCTCCAATGCTTACACCAAGAAAGTGGAGGAGGGGTAACATCTTGCTCTTTCGATGACGCTCTCTTTTACGTATTTTTCGAGTTACGGAACGTCATTGAGTACAAATTTTATAAGAGTTAGTAAAAAATCGTCAAATTTAAAAGTAAAGGAACATACCTTAATGTTTCTCTCAAAAAAACAAGTTTAGCACCATGCTATTTTTAAGATAAATTGATAAACTTGTATTAATGTAAAATAAATCGCACACATCTTATGTTGTATTTCTAATATATAATCAAGCCCTGCGTAAGCTCATATTTTTAATTTGATGTCTCCCTTAAATAGAAAGCCGAGTGCAGAAATGGAACTAACTTGTTTTATTTGGCTGTGTTGCGTATAGCGTTTTTCACTTGTTTCTTCTAATACAGACCTTCAGTCGACGGGCTAAGGTTCGATTTTCGAGTTCCTTTAACATTTGACATTTTAACCGATAAAATAAAAATGGCGATGGTTTGGCGTTCAGGTATCGACGGTTGTTGGGACGGGTTAAATTTTCTGAAATTGGTTGAGAAACACCATTTCAAAGACCTGAGAAGATATACACCAACACCGTAGACGAGGTAATGTTGGAGTTCAAGTATTTACTTAGAAAATTATTATTATTTCAGTAACCTAGAGTTTCTAATGTCTTATCTACTTTTTAATACAACTTACTTCATAACTATTCGTTCTACTAAATAGACGTGTTTCTATTTGGTTGTGAAGGTACAACTAAACTGCTTCCACAAACCATACTAGTTCAACAGGTAAATTGCCCAAAAAGTGTCCGACCTGCTTTGCTTATTGAAAAGTTCTAAGCACGACTCAAGGAATATTAAAATAGATGATAGCGTACCAAAACCAAACCAAATCAATCACTGGTCATAGTAACAAGTGACTCCAAGGCGAATTCAAAAAACCTACTTAGGTCGCACTGCTGATGCGCTAAATGTCAACATGTAGCATTTAAGAAACACAACTTAAATATTGCATCTTCAAGAAACACTGTCAAACGGAAATTAAAAAGAAAATCATTTATTCGCCATTTTAAATGACTGGCTGAGCAAGTTTATTTTTATTTGATGTTTCAAATACAAAAGCAAACACGTATTCCTTATTCAGGACCGAATAAATTTCTGAAAACAATTTGAACATCCCTCGCTCTCATATTTGGGAAAGCAGTTGCCAAGTCTGCTAAAGTTGCAGCGGGCAACGCCCTGTCAAATGGAAAGCCCATTGTCCTCCTGTCCGGGAAAAGTTTGTCCTTCAAGCCACAGAATGAAGCAGCATCATCACAAACATCAGGACTAGGCAAAAGTTTGTATTGGTGTAAAGCGGCAACAAAATTTGAACGAACGTTTTCTAATACTTACACATTATTCGACTGAGTTACTGCGTCGCCTTGGTAATCAGAAATCATAACAAAAAGATCAAACAATCTGCCATCCGAAGTTCCCTTGGGCAAGAGCATATGTTCTGGCCAGCCGCAACCACAGAAACGTGATTCAGCTATTTCGGCGGGATCCGTAAGACGTTGCTGCACATCAACCCGTCTAAAGGTCTTCTCAAACGGAATTGTTACACTGGATTGTTCAGAGCGGCGCATAATGAGATTTTGTCCAGGTCTCACTGAAAGATGCAAAGTTGGACAATGAGATTTAAATTGGACGAGACTTTATTTATAAATTAAATATATGCGGTGGATTCAGGAGCTGGGGTATCTTGGATGCTCTTTTGTGAAGCAACGTACGCGCTACATAACCAAACTTCCCGCAATAAAATTTTGACATTTCGTTACTTGCAACGATCAATGTTTTATTACTTTGCAAAGCACAAGCGAAATGAAGACTGAATTATTGTTGAGAGAATTATCCCGTTTTCGATTGAAGAAAAGAATTGCCCTTTTTATGAAAAGAGCAAATCTAGAAGTGTTTTTTCGATGTATTCTATGTTTCATTGAAAGAAAAGAACACTTCCAGGTCAATTCTTAGAACGACAGAAGTGTCCGAAATATTTTTACAGAATTGCCCTGAACTCACCAACACATACTAACAAAATGTCAGATTGAAGTGTTTGTTGTGTTATTAGAAACAAATTTTTCGCTTGTGATCCGAAAATATGTGCAAAATGTAAACTGAAATTGATATAAACGCATGAGTACAATACAAAACAAAGTACAGCTGTACAATTGAAAAAACTTCCTTCTAAAATTGAATTCTCTCTTATTTCAACTATTTCAGATTCTAGGTACTTCTCGTCCATGTAATTATTAAAAAAAGCTCATCCTTGCATCCTTTTCCGCAACAGAACAACAAATACACAACGATCTGTCACAATTTAGCTTGAGAAAATGCGCCGACCCATTAAATGGCCACGCTAAATTTTGACAGATACAAGAAGAAGTACACTCTGAAACAAAAGTTTGATTTTTTAACTCGAGCTGCGTACCATGGGCTAAAGGGATTCGCTAAATTTTGGAGGGAATTTTGTATGGGAACTTGAATTTAGCTCGAGCAGCGTACCAAGCTTTACACTAAATATTTGCTAGGTCACAATGGGTAATTTCACATGGAAAATATTTCACCATTGTGAGTTCGTGAAATCTGCACATCTCACAAGATAAGTCGGGACAAACATCAACAACATTATCTACCACTCGGGTAAGACGAAAGTATTAAGGATTACATCGTAGGGATTAATAAGATCTACAAAAGGCACCTGGAAACGTTCCCCCAATAAGGTTAGTTTGAGCCGCAATATACAAGTAAGACATACAAATTAAGTGAAAAGCCTACTCACAGGTGACAGTGAATTTATCCATTTCAATAGCGAACCGACGCTTCTCCTCCAGCCATAAATTTGTTGCACGCTCATCGGTCTTGGGAATGAGGAAAATTCGACAAGTACCTTGGCGATCAGCCGCACCCCTGTTGGTCACTGTAATTGAATAGTCGAAGGGATCATGCTGCAAATGGGTAAATCTGATGAACGAATTAGCGCTTGGTCCGGCGAAGTCCATAGCCGAACCCAAGTCAATGTCACTCTTCTGCCAGTAGGTCATCAAAACATTCGCGTTAGGGTTCTTTGTGCGAGCTTTTACTTGTACGCTGTCAACGACTACATCAGTGAAACTAAGCTGTGTAACCCGGATAGGCAAATGTATAGTTTAATCACTCAATTGAAAACTGAACCTCTATACCTGATCCGCCGCATAGGGCGGTAGAAGTGACTTGTGTTTAATGCCCAAGTTGTCAATGAATGCATGCCATCGGTAGAAGATGGGATCACGCATCGCTGTAGAAACCTCTGACATCACACTGGGATTTTCCAAAAACCTCGAGTCCGGATCGTGTATCACAGCCAACATCAAATGCCCCAGGTTATGCAGATCGCCGTAGAGACGGCGATTTACGGAAAGTGAAGAGGACTCAATAATGTTGAATAGGATGTCAATGCCACGAGTCTCATCAAGGTCAACCCGGTTGCCAGTGTTCTACGGAGAGATGCTATTGAGTGGAAAATGTTCCGAATAAGGAGTTGCAACTCACGTCAAGAACGTATCCTACGTCGATAGCATCTTGAATGCGACTGACCCATCTTTCCAGGTCGGCCACTTCCACGCTGATCTCGGTCCGGTTCAGATCTTGCATTGTCAACCCAGGCATTCGTGATGCATATGTTCGATTGGTGATGCTGTTGATCAGCTTGGGGAAGTAACCCTCCTTTAGAGGCTCCCTAAAGTTACTCAGTGGCCGTGTGGTACCCAATAAGTTGCAAAAACGTTCCACATTGTAACGCGCCATGATCTGGTGATGCATGTACCAGAACAGCTCACCGCGGCGATCCTTGTCAACAATTTCTCTTGGACCATTCGGAGGGTAGACCAAATGCCAATGCCAGTGATGGAGGTTAATGCCAACGTCCTCTCGGAAGTATGCCATTCGCTGTTCCTCTTCACGTTCAGATGCCGTGTAGCTTTGTGGGGTTTCCAGAGGGGCCTATAAAAACAAAAATTCAGTTTACTGGTTCGAATCGGCAAGTCAGGACCCACCCTGCTTCCAGGATTTGGCATGAGCGTGGCATCGTTTCGCGCATCTCGCAGAGTGCTGGGCTCTATAAAGTTGTTTGGAAACTGCTCGACAACTGGAGGCAGCCGAACATCGGCGGTGTCCTTTCTATGCAGCACTGCGACACCGAACGCATACTGAAACATGTACGGATTTACACGATCCCTAACAAGAAATAAGGCTGCAGTAGGGAACGATTTTGCTCTTTTGATTTGTTAACCCAGATCACTTACTTTGTGTAAACACCCAGACTGATAAAAGTGTCAATGTCCGCGGCATCCATGAACAATTGAATCAATTGGGTTGCCATTTGGGCATCGCTGGGATTCAGCACGGAGAAGATTCCATTGACATTTTTCGATGGAATAAAGTCCAGATTGGGCTTCTCGATGTCACGAATGGGTATCTATAAAAGAAGTCACTCTTAGGAGAGTTTTCCGGACTGTTTTGTGCACTTACCCTGATTTCCACGTCGGGGCTGTAACGAGATTGAATCTCCGGTCCGATGTCGGAGTAGTGTCCAATAAAGAAACTGTCAGGCATGTCGAAAATTGCCTTTCCATTGTCGCGTGGGGTGAAAACCGGCTCCAAGGGACGTTGGAAAAGCATTTCAATTGACTTTTTTTGGTAGTTCATCGTGGATGGATGTTGAGATTTTTTTGTTGAAGTTAACAACGCTGAAGTGAAAAGGTTCAAAACAAGTTTGAAACTGATTTCAAAATAGACGTAGCGGCGATTTTATACAGTTTCTGGATACGGTTAAGACCGCAAGACAAATTATTGCTACAAAGGGTTGATGACTTGTGGGTATGAGCGCTTGGGGAGGTTTTTCTTTTTATCTTTCACTACATAGTCCGTTGAACTTTGTGGGAATATTGCAGTTTATTGCAAGTCGGGCGAAATAGTTTCCTAAACATTGTTGAGGTCGGAAACTTCCAACTGATAAGGAATAGCAAACTATCGTGCGGTTTTTGCAACATTGTAATAACTAATAACTAACCGCACTTGCAGTTTATTGACGTCTACGATGTTCTTGATAACATGAAGTAAAAGGTGTCCCCTTCGTTACTTTGTAAGTGAATGCATCTTTAAGTTATAATATTTCTCTCATCCAGGGCCACGAATATTCATCAACATTCTTCTCCATTCAGTTGAATTATGCCGCATTTACACGGTCACACATTCCTAACACCAAAGATTAAAGGGATGCAAAATACTAAATAGCCGTGTGACTGAAAGGGACAGCATTACCTAACACGCAAAAAAACGTGACAGGTTTTTTGGTCGGCCATCTTGTTTGCGTGGTAGGAATTATGGGAAAGCTATGCATGTTCATGTTTTTATAGCGATGGCTTACGAAATTTCGCTTTCCTATAAAACGGACAATTATTTATTTATTTCGTACAACTGATTGATGAATTTTTGGTTTAGTTTACTGAAACTAATTACCACTCTTAGTTCGCATGTTTTAAATCAGAAATAGAAATCTTTTCAAGTGATTGTAGAGATGTTGTTCGCCGGAACTTGTGTTTTTCTTATCTATAATTATGGGTAGAACATCCATGACACTTTAGGCGTCTGAGTTGTGATCTCATTCTTAGGCCTTTATTAGCATTGACTGCGGACAAACGGATCTCTCCGTCCCGTCTCGTGCAAAAATGCGCGTTCGTGATGGTTTAAATGCACTATTCATCTTAGCTTTTGAATTTGAATTTTTGTATTTATTTCCGAAAACGATTCGCTTTCCATTCGACCATAATGGAAATTGTCATAATTGTCATTGCGAATGCCAATCAAATAAGAATTCGATAATGTTTTTCATCAAGTTTTGATTAACCAATCGCGTGCCATTGCACAGCTGTGGTATGTTTAAATTCCGAACTGTTGTTCTATTCGTTCGACGGCCCAAATGGACATCCTTGGGTTTTGCTGGAATTGTTCACTGTAACACGCACAGAAATAGACCAAATTATTGTTGTACTTACTGTTTTTATTATATTTTTTTTTATTATTTTACCAACCTTGCACAATCACAAAACATGTGTAGGTATATTTATTGTAAATTAAAATTAATCGTGATTTTCATCAATTACTTTTGCGATTACAAAATAAGAGTGTAAGTTCGATGAGCACAAAAATACTAACATTGCGATTAAAAAATACGGGGCGGGGGTATTAGGGTGAACATTTTTATATTATTTTTTGATGCCAAATCTAAAGAAAATACTAAAAAAAATGTTCGTAAAAAATGAAATAAAACAAGTAAAAGTGTTATCATCGGCATGGCTGATGCTTTGATACCCTCCACTGCATACAAGTTATGCAAAGTTTTAGGCATAGACAAAACGTACTGAGACCCCCAAATCAAAAATAAAAAAAAAACATACAAAAAATGCAAAAATAAATACTGCCAACCTCGGCAGCCGTGGGGAAATGTGAAAGAGTTCGGGAATACCACATTTTTTCATTACTGAACGCCATTGGTTAGTTAGTAAAACTATCTAAAGTTGATGTTCTATATACTAGAAACATATTAGGACAAACATGGTTGTGTATTTTCCGCTTTTGGATATCATTAACTTCGATTTCGGGTGTAAATTTTTCTTAAATAATGAAGAAAATTTGCTCAAAATGTTTTCATTTTCCCTCAACCAATCTACATTGTTAATTTTTCATGAACATTTTAAGCAAATGTGCACTTATTCCTAAAAAAAATATTATCCACACGTAACGAACAATTTCAAATTAAACGGATAAAATTCTATGAACTCTGCCAGCAACTTCGCCCACAGCGGAAGTGTCTCATGACAACAGACACATGGGCCTAATATTGATTTTGTATGGGAGGTACCAGAACTACTTGACGGACATAGCCCATTTGTAATACCAACTTGACGACAATAAAAATAAGTACTCTCACAAAATTTCACTTGCCTAGGTAGATTCTTTTCGACGCTATCGTGCTTTCAACATGTGTTTTCTAATATTGGTTTTGTATGGGAGGTACTAAAGGGTGATTTTTTAAGAGGTTTAGAACTTTTTTAAAAAAAAAAACACAAAAAAATCGAAAAAATGAATGAAATATTTATTTGAATCGATAGTTTGAACCTTGCAATTTAATGTTTAAAGATAATTTCATGCAAATGTTGACCGCGGCTGCGTCTCAGGTAGCCCATCCGCTGAGTCCAATTTTGGCATACTCTTTCACACATATCGGCCGGTATCTCACGAATGAATGCATGGATGTTGGCTTCCAGTGCGTCAATCGAAGCGGGCTTGTCCCTATACACATTAGCCTTGGCATACCCCCACAAAAAATAATCTAATGGTGTCAAATCGCACGATCTAGGCGGCCAATTGACCGGCCCGAAACGTGAAATTAACTGTTCACCAAACTCGCCTCGCAATTGCGCCATTGTTTCGCGTGCTGTGTGGCATGTGGCACCGTCTTGTTGAAACCACATATCATGCAAGTCAAGAACTTCCATTTCGGGCAAAAAAAAGTTTGTTATCATCGCTCGGTAGCGTTCACCATTGACAGTAACGCTGCGATTCGCATCATCTTTGAAGAAATATGGCCCAATAATGCCGCCGGCCCATAAACCGCACCAAACAGTGGCTTTTTCGGGATGCATTGGTAGCTGTTGCAATGCTTCTGGCTGATCTTCACTCCAAATGCGGCAATTTTGCTTATTTACGTACCCATTCAACCAAAAATGAGCCTCATCGCTGAACACAATTTTTCGATAAAAAAGCGGATCCTCGGCCAGCTTTCCAAGAGCCCATTCACCAAAAATTCGGCGTTGTGGTAGGTCGGCTGGCTTTAGTTCTTGCACCAGCTGTATCTTAAAAGGCTTTACGCCCAAATCCTTCCGCAAAATTTTCCACGTAGTGCTGTAACAGAGGCCTAACTGCTGGGAACGGCGCCGAATCGACATTTCGCGGTCTTCTGTCACACTAGCTGATACGGCCGCAATATTTTCTTCACTACGCACAGTACGTAAACGTGTTGGTGGTTTAATGTCCAACAAAGTAAATTTGGTGCGAAATTTGGTCACAATCTTCCGAATAGACTGCTCAGAAGGTCTAGAATGCCGATCATAAAATGGAAGCAGCGCGCGATGAACATTTCGAACCGAGCACGAATTTTGATAGTAAAATTCAATAATTTGCAAGCGTTGTTCATTTGTAAGACGATCCATGGTTAAATTGCAAACCAAACTGAAGCTGTTTGACAGTGACACAAGGTACTAAACACACGTCAGCTGTCAAAACCAGTGTTGCCAAAACCAAACCAGCTAAAAAATCACCCTTTAGAACTACTTGACCGACATAGCCCATTTGTAATACCAACCTGACGACGATAAAAAGAAGTCCTTTCACCAAATTTCATTTACCTATGTCAATTCCTTTGGGCGCTATCGTGCTTTCAACAGACAGAGAGACGGACAGACAGACGGACATGGCTAAATCGATTCAGAATGTGATCCTGATTCAGAATATATAACAAATTCCTATTTGGGAATAGTGGTTACAGTAAAATCTCCACACATTTTACAAGCTGCGGACATAATGTTTCATTGAAGAAACAATTTTGACACAATAACGTACCTGTGTAGATATAAAACTCCAAGATAGGAATATTCCTAAACGGGAAAGGTTACATAGCATGTGTCTAAAATGTCACTTGTTGGGAATATTTTCTGGTAACAAAACCGTCTTAACGACGTCGCTCATGACACATGACACATGAAGTCGCAAAATGCTCCTTGGGCAGATTATTAAAATATAAAATGTTATGCTTTTTTTTTTTTTTTGTCTTATGTGAGAAAGTGTGAGATGATTTAAAATTATCACCACCTGCAGCGGTGATAGGCCTTAAGCAAATTTAAGGTAATACCTACAATCCGAACATTGCAAGCTACATACAGAATTAATTAAATTAAATCGAATTAAAAAAACTTCAATCCGCTGGCTAGCATAGAATCGCACAATTAACAAAAAAAACATAACACGACTGCAATATTATAACTGAAGCCGTGCTCACGCCAAGTCTCGCGAATCGAGAATTTATTTCCCTCTTTCGAACACACGCCCATCTCATATGCATATCCATAATCCATATACTCAAGGTCGTCATAACCACCAGATCCGCAATGCCTGATGGCAACAAACTCAGTTATAGCCGGTCACCGCACACGTTCGAGAGTATAATTATTCATCGCATTTGCCATTAATTCTCGCAGGATAATAATTACTGCAAATGGCAGGATCGCCCTCGCAGCAAAACCTGACTAAAATACTCATGACCACAGTGCCCGTTTGACCATCTCATGTCGAATGGTTTCGTAGGAGAGGACTGCATTACCCGCCATTTCTGTTGAATAATAAAAAATGAATTATAATTTAAATTCATAAACGAAACACGCGTAGTCGATTTGGTTCATGGGGCTGCTTCAACGGGCATCTCTTTCTCTTTGTGTATATATGAAGAAATATTGTATTCTAGACTTGGAACACATCAGAGGACAGAGTCTAAACTTATACAATAGAAGCAAAGCGAGCTATAGTTTTGTGTTGGCGTGCTTGGCCGCGAATATCTCGAAGCACAGAGTGCGGTTGCGGATATTGCACATTTACTGGTGTAATTAGAAACCAAAAGCTTCCTTGTGGCTTCCATTTTCGTTCCGTTTGTGGATGTTGTTTCTCCAACTAATCCTGCCGGCTATGGATTAAGGTCAACATTTTTGCATTTTATAATATGGATAGACTGTGCAGGTGCACATGCTGCATGTTACTCCACGGGACGTCCTGTGAGATTTTGTGCTTTCATTTGAAAAGGAATCGTTGCAGTGACTTAAAATGATATTCCTACTACGATTTGAATTTTGTTGCAATAGGGAAATGTACTCGTCGCAACACATCCTTCTGAGTAGATGTGGCTTTATAAGCATCAATGCCGCAAGTTTAGTTAATCTTATCAGAGTCGCCCAAACTGTTGATTTTTTCCCTGGACACGTCTTTATGGAAGGTTACAGCATTGTTCACCACACTTTGTGTCTGGTGATAAATTGTTTGCTTGATGATGATCTCGGGCATCAATTACAACATCATCCAGAAGCTGCATGTTTTTCGTGGGAGTGGATGTCAGTACTTAGAAGCTGTGGACGCTTTTCTTGAACTGTTGTCCACACATAATCATATAGTGATTTGTAGTGCTCGGTATAAGGTTGTAGCCGTCCGTTCCCATATTTTACTGTGTAAGATCTTTTTGATATGAAAGTGCTAGCCTCCCTGTTTTTATAGTATGTCTTGGCTTCAAGATTCTCTATACACTGCTTGGATCCGTCGTGCTAGATTTTGCAGTAACGCAACCGAATCACAGGCACTTCCAGCTGTGCATACGTATAATCAATTTAACTCACTTTAATACTGGATTACTTCAGAATGAAAATATAAAGGGCTTTCCAATAAGAGGTGTTATTTTGGTATTCAAAGAAAAATGCCATTTTTTGAGATAAATGATCGGATGTTTATTTCATAATAAAGAGGAAGGTATGCCGTTAATAATGAAAAACAACATCAGCCAAATGGCCACCACGAGCACGCATACAGGACCATATCCTTTTCATGAAATTTTCCATAACCAAATCGCAAAGTGGCTGCCCTATGTCCTCGATAGCCTCACGAATTTTATCTTTGAGGTCTTGAATCGACGCTGGGCTGTTGGCGTAGACCTTATCTTTAACGTGGCCCCAAAGGAAGAAGTCGCAAGGTGTTAAATCATAAGATCTCGGTGGCCAATCGTGATCACCTCTTCGAGAGATAACACGGTCCGGAAACTTTTCCCGTAAAAGTCCAATGGTTTCGTTGCTTGTGTGGCACGTAGCGCCGTCTTGTTGAAAGTAAACGTTGTCCAGATCAATACCATCCAACTCCGACCATAAAAATTCATTAATCATCGACGACCAAAAAATGCTTTGGTTTTGCGAACTGTGACTGCAAGATTTTCACCATTTTTGTAGTGAATTTTAATAATTTCAATGCGTTGTTGAAGCGTGTATCGTTCCATTTTTAGTAATGGTGTAGTTTCTACTTGTCAAATGTCAAAGAATAAAAGCTTGAAAAGTGGCAGCTACCGAAATAGCTAGTCATTCACAATAACACCTCTTATTGGAAAACCCTTTACAAGATGCAACCCAATCTCTGCAACTGGTCGCCATCATTTTAGACGTCTGCTTCGTATAGCTCGTTGCGGATGCGTTGGATTGCTTCATAGTTTTCAAATACTATTTCTGGTGACTTTGGGGATACCCGCGCTTGATTCCCATCGCGGGTAGGTGTTTCAGCGTTTGGGCTTCCGAATAAGCGTTGATGGTTTCACTGATTATGATTATGACCTTGAGGGGAGAGTTATCTTTAGGCTACCATCGCAATTCCATCGAGTCGCGTATTCTTCTTAATGTGCACAATTCGCCTCTATAGAAGCAAGCCCCAGGAAACCTACAGAAACTTTTAAAGTTTCAATGGCAAACGCTGAAGAACTCATATAACAATGGACTAAAAATAAAGTGTACGACTGGGTCGCACGAAACTTTCTCGTTGATCATAAAACATAAACATGTTTAGAAGCAACCGTACATGAAATGTAAGAACAGGTAGTGTTAAATAGGATTCACTTTTAGGTCATTCATTTAATAAGGCAGTACAAATCAAATAATGTTTAAGCTCTCAGTAACAATTTTCGTAAGTTGTGGTTAAAGAGTTATAAGCGCCTACTGTACTATATTTTATAAGCTTTTACACTTAAAAAACAATTTTGAGTATTAGGACCCACATAGCAGGAGTGTCTGTTTTCTGATCTACTGGTGTAAGGTGTCTATGACACCGGACATGTGACGTCTTTGCATAGAAATATAATTTAAGAATTCAGAGATTTGTTATTGAACTTACATTATTTTCCTACTGAAAATGCCGATGGACGTCTGTGGGATGCAAATGAAGTTATAGTTTCTGATTGTGTAAGCTCCAAGTGGTTGGAATTATTAAGTTTAAGTTATTGCATATTCAATAAGTTTTTCTTAGTTGTAATTAAATTTATATTGCCAGTACGGTATTAAGTTTTACAAAAATATGTGCAGACAGATCGGTATTTGAGTGGTTATTTTCGAGAAATAATTTAAAAACGGATTTATGCGAACTTTCTGAGAAACACTATGTATGGGATCTAAATTGGAATTATTTTACTATCCTAAATATGTATTTGGATCAAAAGCGTTAGAGCTGTTCTTGTAAAAGTAACAGTTTTTAAAACAGTAACAAATTTAGCAACATTTAGTTTGAGAAATACTATTGCTTAACTATTTAGCTGAAACCCGATTACAAGATATTGGTCGGGATGTAAGCATTACTTGGTTTTTTAAGTTTTACCCAGATCGAAAATGGGGCTTTCGAGATATGAGTAGTTTCTAAAATTAGCGTTTTTGGTGATTCGAATTTAAAATTAAGGATACAATAATTTTGACAACATGAATTTTGCTCTAAGTATGCAGTTTGGTCAAAATCGTTCTTACCGTTTTCAGGTAAACTAAAGAAAAGCAAATTTTGTAAAAATTCCATTTTTCAAAAATCCATTGAACGATAATATAAATATAGAAGAACTGAGCTATTAAGTTAGATATGACCATATTACCTTAGAAATGAATTTTCGTCACAATCTTATGGACCGTTTTCGAGATATGAATGTTCAAATTTCAAATGTACCGTTATTCGATTTTTTAGCTGAAAACTGAGTATGCAGTCATGTTAACCTCATCTACTTAAGCTAAAATGTCAATTTTGGTTGAAATCGTTAGACTGAAAATTTGATATGGGAAGCGCCATTAATATTGAGGTTAGGTGCAAAAATAAAACGGCGTCGAACTGTAAGCCCCCAAACTCCAAATCCGAAGTTTGAACGAAATCCGGGACAACCTCGGGACATACGGACAGACAGACAGAATTTCGCGACCCACTTTTTGGAATTCCTCTATCTTCGTATTGATTAACATCTCGAGCTCGAGATGTTCTCGGATTCATCACCAAGCCCGGCATCTTGAACTAGCTCTTATTGAAGGAAATCACAATAGGGCCACTTCTGGCCGCGGTGAAATTGTAACTGGTAACCTGCTTTCACCTCCCCCAAACAAACTAATTTAATCTAGGCAGGTGTGCTCCGCCATCAGATCATACAAAACTCCGTCGTAGTTAAACTGATCCAAGTCTTCAAATGGCCATACTCCGCGTTCCATTTTGTATACCATGTCTCCAAGTTTATTTAACTCACAGTACCTACCTATTTCAGACAGAAGTTGTTTGCAAGTCATTTTGTGACACACGAGTTCAGAAATAGGCACTCCAAACAGCCTCAACTAAATATCTGAGTATAGATATCCTCGGAAAAGCCCAACCAAATAGTTCTTAAATTCGCAACCGATATGCATCGAAATGTAAAAAAAAATTCACTTCTGCAGACTCTACCGCATAGGGCAGTGGTTCTTAACCGGTGGTCCGCGGACCTGGAAGCATCCGAAGGGTTCCGCGACGCCATCCGAAAAATAGATTAGATTAGATTTAATTAACTGTCTTTGCCCGTGCTCAGTTATTGTTTTGAAATGCGGAAAATCCTGCATCAGTTCTGTGAGTCCAAATTTCAAATACGTTTAACTTATTCGGTCGATTTTTTCGCGAAACTAAATAAATTGAGCCTTCAACTACAAGGGTCAGGAAATTATAAGTTGCAAGATAAAATCAGTGCATTTATCGCGTAAATTGAGCTATGGATCAATAAAGTCGAAAGAGACAACTTTTCTGCTTTTTATACCCTGAATTAAATTATTGACGGACAGTGTGCTTAGACTAAAGGAGAAGTACAGAATAATATTACACTCCATTTGAAAAACTTAAAAGTGAATTCACTCACTATTTTCCTGACTGCGAGGACAATGATATTCGGAAACTGACCCGCAATCTTTTCATTGCAAGCGTTTCTGAGGTGCCTGATGAAATTCAAGAAGAAGTTATTAAAATGCAACACGAAAGTAACTTGAAAGATGCATTTGAGACAGGAATTCATCTTGAAGATTCTTGGAGCCAAAAGGCAGTTTCTTTCCCAAAGATTCGAGAAATTGCTATACGTTACCTAACTTTTTTTCATCGACCGTAACAAGTTGGATGCCAGTGCCAGTGATTTTAAGTAACACTGAACCAAGGATCCAAAAGTTAGTTAAGAGTATGAAGTCACAAAAATCTCATTAAAATAATATATACTTATTTTAAATTGTCGTAAAAAAACTAAAACACTGTTGGCTTTGAAAAATTGTATGCGTGTTTTTTTTTATAGATATAACAACCTTTTATTCATTTACTTTTACATTTACTGTATATTTATTTATTTATTTCATTATTCTTATCAAAATAATATATAATTGTTGCTTAAAATATTTTTACAAAATTATAATAATAAAAAGAAGAGTTAGGGACATTTTTATTTAATGATTAAAATAGTTTTAAATGTCACTTCATAAATACAAATTCAGGTTTTTTATGTGGGGTGGACAACATTTAATGGAGATTCTTCAAGTTCAATTATTAAGCGTACATAAAAGAGAAAAAGAAAAAAAGAAAAAAAGAAAGAAAACCTCTAAACAGTTGGTGGTCCATGGCGAGACAGAAATTTTGTCAAATGGTCCCTCATCACTAAAAGGTTAAGAACCACTGGCCAAGGGAGATGGTAACGGTTGTTGGTTCATACTCTCATACTGCTGACTACATATTCGTGATTTGTGTAGGTGTAGCGTTGCATCCTGTGCTGGCCTGGTCTCCAAGTGGAGCAAAACCGTGCGTCTAGTAGGAGGTAGTTTTGCATGTTGCTTTTGAATAAAATTTCCATATCTTAGTCGAGCGGTGCACGCGGGACATTTTGCAATTACTAATCTCTGTGTGGGTTGGACATGCATTTATGCATAAAGGGTATACCGTATGTTATGACGGTACACTTGAAGTACCTAGCGTTCTGTTGTTTTTTGCAGTATATACGATTTGACTGACCTTGTGTTTTTGGGCGGTTTTGGGGGGTTTTCATACTCAAATGAAATATAAACACTTGGACTTGATAATGGCGCAGCCGACCACTTCGGTCAAGAGCAGTAATGCATTTTATGTGAAGTGGAATTCGTTTGACAGAATAGGAAACATAAGGTGTGCGGATGTCATAGCTAATTGATTTTGATTATGTGATGGAATGCAATCTATTTTAAACTGTGGTCAAGGGGTGCATCTGAGAGTGTAATTTAATTAATTAAATTCGCTTTCAGCGTTAACTTGAGCTATAGTTCAAGACTGGTTCATTGTTCATTTTCAATAGATACTCATCGATGGAACGATGTTGCAAGGGTCATGCTTTGTAACTGCGGTGTTTTAGGAACCCCTTCAAAAATAATTACCAACTTGTGGTTTTAGTCATCTCACCAATGTTTGAGTGTATGGAATTTTGGATACATACTGCCCCTGGTTGATATAACATTAACTTATTTTTTTCTCTACGCAGTGGTCGGAAGTTTTTTTAAAGAGACACTATTTACTCAAAAAAACCACCTACCACTGAACAAAATGTTTTGGAGTCAAAATTCTTTTTACAAAATTCTGCTTTCAAAATTCTGCAAACAATAAAAAAAAAGGTTTGGAAAATGTTAAAAATCGCCCGCTTTTGAGATGGAGAGAACATTTTTTTTTTTATAATTTTAGCTCCTCTTTTCTTAATTTGTATATGTAGTCTTTTATTTCCTCATGGGAGGAAAATAAAAAAAATGTCGTTGGCATTTCTTAAAAATTAGATTTTATTTTATTTTTATTATAGATATACGAAAGTAAACAAAAGAAGCGACACTGCTATTGAAGACTGAGGAAAAGTCTTTGTCAGTCCACTAAACCATCAATCGCAGCGTAACAGTTATTACGACAAACCTCCTAGGAAAATGGTCTTAGTTTATTCGAAGGAATTTAGTTTAAACATCATTTCGGCTGTCCTTTTATACTGCCGAAATGAAGTACCTACAAAAAGAAAACAAATTAAATTATTATAAATAAAAGTTGTAATTTGTACTAAATAGAGAATAAGTTAAGAATTGTCTCGGTGAGTTGACAGGAAATCGTTGAGTAGTGCAGACGCACAACAGAGTTGAAAGCCTTGAATAAAAAGTTTGTAACGCTTGAAAAAGAATCGCGCTTTTATTTGAAGAAACAGTTAACAAGAATCTACGCTTTATTCAGTCGTCGGCGAGGAGAAATTCGCCCGACGAGAAACAAAAAATATTCTGAAAACTATCAGAAAAAACATTGAAAAGTAAGCTTTTTATTTTCTTGTTACTTTTTAATTTTATTTTTATTTCAAAATTAAAAGTAAATAGTTTTGAATGTTTTATAAATTTAAAAAAAAAATTTTTCTTATATCTGTTTTTTTTCCTCGTCGTTTACATTTGTTAGTTAAAAAAAGCTGATTTTTTTTGTTTTAAATTTGAAAATCAGAATTTTGTAAGCAGAGTTTCGCTAAGCAGAATTTTTGTATGAGAAGACAGAATTTTGCAAAGCAGAATTTCGACAGGATCCCGAACAAAATTTATTTCGTACTGCAACTAAGTTATAACTTTTTAAGTAATTTTTAACACAGCCTAAACGGCTGACCGAATTTCGTTCAAACTTCGGACTTGGAGTTTGGGGACTTACAGTTCGGGGCCATGGTAACCTCAAGTGGTACTTCCCATATAATGTGTTTGATTTGTTCGAAAAAGGCTCTAGCGATTTC
Source organism: Cheilosia variabilis (assembly GCA_951230905.1). NCBI lineage: Eukaryota > Metazoa > Arthropoda > Insecta > Diptera > Syrphidae > Cheilosia > Cheilosia variabilis. Next base: position 30,978,181 of record OX579677.1, read on the forward strand.
AACCAAAATTGATATTTAAGCTTAAGTAAGTGAGGTTAGCATAACTGCATACTCAGTTTCCCGCTAAAAAAAAAAAAATAAAAATAGCGGTATACTTTCGAAATTTGGACATATCTCGAAAACGGTCCATACGATTGTAACAAAAATTCATTTATAAGGTAATATGGTCATTAGCTTAATAGGAAACTCATTTTTTGTCTGTATCATCGTAAAATTAATTTTTGAAAAAAGTCATTTTTTAAAAATTTATTTTTCTTTAGTTTAACCGAAAACGACAATCAATAACGTTATTGACCAAAATGCAAACGGTTTAAAATTGATGTTTTCAAAATGATTGCGTCCTTAATTTTCAATTCGAATCGCCGAAAACGCTAATTTTAGAAACTGCTCATATCTCGAAAACTAAATTTCCGATTTCGATAAAACTTGAAAAACCAAATAATGCTAATATGCCGAACAATATCAGGTACTCAGTTTTCAGTTAAATAGTTAAGCCATAATATTTTCCAAACTAAACACTGCAATATTTGTTACTGTTTGTTTGCATAATGCTACAAAAACCGATCGAATTAATTTAATCAAAATACATAATATTGAAGATGATATCAGTATTTTAAACAGGAAAAATCTAACAAACCAGTTTCTTTAATATTTATTAAAAATTACTTCCCAAATCGGGATCTGCTTTCATATATCTTCGGTATATTTTTGAAATAATCTCAAAGTGTGGCATCCAATGAAAATCCAATAACTTTTATACAAGACTCATTTTAAGCAAATATAACCAACTCCTTCTTATTTTTCAACCATATTGAATATGCACCTCACAAATAATTCCAACAACTTTAAACTTACAACATCAGCAACTCCCACTTTATTTGCTCCATAATTTCATTTGTGAGCGCTTATGACTGGTTTTAAATTTTGTGTCTAGCTCTATAGGGAATAACAATTTTCGATTGTTTTTGTCAGTCACAAAAGCTGTGACTTATGAGTCTGCTGCCAGAATACGAAAACCTCGCAAATCAACTTCACCTCACCTTGTGAGGTTTTTTAACTTGTGAGGTACCAGTGAGGTTGACCAGAATCGGGCTGTTAGCTTATGCTACATTATACTCGTAGATACTTTAATATTCAAGACACTGAAAACTACTAATTTTGTTCTTCGCATTGGACTTACATTTCATTCATGTAGACTCCAAATTCAGAAGGACAACTTCATTCCGTAGTTGACGAAATTAAATAAAAGACTGTTCATTCACAGTTTACTACAATTTGCATCGAAGGCGCTTTAATTGCAACTTTAAATTTCTCCTCCATCGCCATCCTTCACTAATGACACTAAATATTTAAATCAACGAATATGTACTTCAATTTGCGTCCATGGATGCCTTTAGCCTCCGGCAGGCAAGACGTTACAAACATCAACGTCCACACGGCGCACTTCCATACTCCTTTCTAATCGATGGGCAGCTATCGAAAATACGGTAGGCCCATTAAATGTTCCTTAACCAAACCCCATTTAAGAGTTAACGAGACTTTAATGCTGTAGATTTTGAGTTTTGTTTCGGTGCATTTATATTTACTCAAAAAAGGATATAATCATAATAACAGCGACCCGCTGCAGACGTATAGACCTGGAAGAAGAAACACGCCAACAGCTAGAAACAACACCAACAAAAACAACCCACTTTGTGTTTTTATGAAATTGAAAAACTTTTCTCCATCAGCAGCCAAAGCTGGTAAATAAGTTTTCTTTGCCTTCGACGCCAAAACATAATTGGTATAGATCCACGAGGACGACGACGACGAGCGACCAACTCTGTGGCATCAGTGGAAAGGAGGGTGGCAGGGCAGACGTTTGCCGGAAGTGCGGTTCATTGTACATTAGAATTGCTGTCCTGACAAAACACAAGCACAATTTGTTATCAAATCAAAATTAAACAAAATAGGATGCAGAAACACAATACATAGTGGTATATCGGGTTGCTTTTGGAGAGAACTGGAGCATGATGGATGTCCTATGGTGTGAGATATTATATACTGCAAGTTATGTTGTTGGTGGACTTTAACTGGAAAAGTCCGAAACCATTGCGTCTAAATGGCTGCACATAACGTGCGCCTAATAGGAGACAATAGAGAGATTAATTTAAATACGAGCTTCGGGAGATTTGCTCTTTTGATTCGGTTACTCGTACCACCAATACGGATGAGCGTCTTTTATAGGAACACGCAAGTCGCTTGGATTAACAGCGCCGACAGCTAACTTTGCAGTCTGTTGCCAACGTTATTTTTTATGTACCTAGATATTCCAGTTGCCATATCTCAGGGATAGCGAACCTTTTAAGAGCTTCGTGCCATTTTAAAATAAATAAATAATATAAATAATATTATTGCCGGCTAATTCATTTCAGAAAAAATTAAAAACTCACGTAGGAAGCCACAAGCGTTTTTAGGACCTATAGCTTCCGTTTTTGAATTTCAATCTGCCAAGCAACGAAAAATATGGAAAATTATATTGAAGTATAAAAATAAATACAATTTGATCGTTTCAAAATTGTATATAGTTTAAAAACATAAATAGTCTAAATATATTATAATATAAAGCCGTGGACATTTTTCTACAAAAAAGCTGTCCTGTTTTCTCCTCTATGAATTTGCACATACCTACTATACCTGCTAATGCCTAAATTTATTACTTGCCGGGGAATTTCGCTGAATACTGAAATTTGTTACTGTTATATCTATATTTTAGCGAAGTCAGCCTTTTCACACCAACCAAAACCACACCAACATTAGAAATTCTCATTTTCAAGGAACAAACTCTGTGCCTAAAAGGCAAAACGTCTTATGTCAATTTTGTCCACTTTTCAGGAGAGCAATTGTAAACTTATGCAAGGCACTACTGTTGATGACTTAATCCATTTTAAAACAGTTATAACTTCCTCATTATTTGACATTTTTTCAACTGCTTTGGCTTAAGAAATAGAGTAAGGAGAACACAATTCAAATAACGTTAAACAGCTAAAACAACTTAAGTCGACTTAAGATGTTTTAACTTTTAGGCACAGAACTTATTCTTTAAAGAGAGGCCTAAGGTAGGTACTAGGAATTGTAGAAGAAGGTAGGTACACGGGTATGAGCTGTCCAATCTTAAGTGAACGGATATTTTATTCTTGGAAAGATCCCAAACTCATATCAAATTTATTTTTTACTAAGCATACATCCTTTACTTGCAAACTATTGAAAAAGGAAAACCAATGGAAAAGCAAGCACTAGTGGTTAAACGAGATAAAACAGAGAAAAACGTTAACCATTTCATTAAATCAAAAGTGCGTTGGAATAAATAAATATAGCTACGCACAGAAATACATATATATTTCAGAAATATAACAAAATGTTATATTTTTCAATTTTGTGCATACATTTGTACGAATTTGTGCTTGCTAAACTTAAAAACTACTTGCATTGTTATTTTCCAACAAATAAAAGCAGAAAACCTTTACAATTTACTAAAAATAGTTTATAATTATAAACGCTCAGGCTTAACCAGTGATCCTAGACTTTTCGGACTGACTTGCTTACGACGATTATCAAAAATACCCTTTTTGCCCACGCCATTGTTACAAAAAACCCCACGATATTCCCCAAGAAAATATATATACATACACTCATATTTACGTAAATATAAAAATTAAAAAAAAAAAAAAAAAACAGCAGCGGCCTCAGCCAAGCAGCAAATTTAGGATCGTCAAGCCAACTGGTCTGGAATCGCTTTTTGCTTCATTGTACACATTGTACTACAATAGATAATTAATTAGGTTAATACAACTGAAACACAGTTTTAAAAATTAAATTATGGCGAAAATAACAAATAAAAAAAGAAAACCAGACAAGTACGCAATGAAATATGTACCAAAACGAAATGACAGATCTTGCATTTGTAAAACTGAAAATGAGTGCATTCATTGAATGAATCCATATGGGTTGCTTCAGAGTGTGCATTATTTAATGATTGCATTCAGATAGGTATAAAACTAATTTAATAAAACTAATAGTTATATAAGATAAGATGAAGTACTTATTTGAATATTTGAAGAAATGCCCTTTTTTTAAAAAAGATATAAAAATATCCTTTTTCGCCCTCTTAGCTTATTTTGAAGTGAAAATGCCCACGAAATGGGTAATTACCCACGATCTGGCATCACTGGGCTGAACAACAGTGTATTTAAATTCGCTCCTATTGACGAGTGGAAAAGTTTTCCTGCGACACCTGGTGGATAAAAAAGGAATTTGTAGAGACCTATAGAATTTTGACGTCTATTTCTGTTGCAAAGGACTTAGATAAGGAATACGTGTGTTTTCGCTTAAAAAAAATATTTTCTTTTATCTATTAAAAAGTTAACCAACTAATTGGAAACAAACTTAATATGCAAGTCTAAGTACTACTTGTCCGAAATTTGTACAGTTTGAGTCAGTTCATCTGGTAAAACTAGCACAAAAGTTTGTTCAAAGTAGTGTTGAATGTAATATAAACAAATAATAAATTTGCTTTTTCTTATATATTTTGGTTGCTTTTTAACATAAAAAAGTGTGCTAATTATGATTTTTACAGTTTTGCTTGCTTTGATAATGGAGGATCCAGCCAGCTTAGAAGTTTCTAATGTTGTCACGATATCGCCCTGGGAAATAATTACATAACTATTTCAGTGGTGTTAAAAGGTTCATCCGGGAAGGCGAAGAAATAGTGAAAGCTGAATGGATACATACAATTGGCCTCTCCCCACCTCCATCCGTAGATGAAGTTACTGGGCTGGTGGTGTCTGGGAAAGGCTCCTTTCACAAGTTTGGTTCTATACTGAAAACCATCCCGTGTATTCGGTCGCAAAATGTGTAGACTGCAAATGGAAAAATATTTGTGAAATTTTTTTCCAATCCTAAGCGCAATACCTTATATTTAATCAAAAGAACTTTAGATGTTCTTTTGGAAGATGGTACAATATAATTCCCTCCTTAAGATATGAATTGTATGATCGAGGAACGCCACAATGCTGAGCTCCAATTATTTTCTGCATTTTCTACACAAATAAAAACTTTTAAGATATTATTTTTCTGTTGTAAAATGAGTTTTTTCTTATATTAAATGCATATTTTGAATTAAGTACCCAATTTCTCACAATAACTTCTTTAATTTTTCATAGAAATACATACCAGCTGCCAAAATCTATAGCAACCTACCGATGCGAAAATTTACCGCCAGGGGTTAGCCTCCATTCGTCAATTACGAAATTCCATACCGCCATTTTGGGTGGTTGGGCAACACTCCTCTTCAAAATGACATTAAGGTAATATTTATCTAGCTAATGCCCGTGATAAACATGGGTTTCTGAACATTAACATTTAACCCTACAATTAGCGGTATTCTGGCAACCATAGACAAACCATACTGAGACCCCCAACTCACAATCCTCTTGCCGCTGGGCCCCTCAATTTTTTTTCAAATTCGCCATTTTGTATTCCTATCGGTGTTATGTCAAAAAAGAATCAGTGTGACATGCAAAAACACACAAAAACTACAAAAATAAATGCTGCCAGCCGCGGCAACCGTGGGGAAATGTGAAAGAGTTCGGGAATTCCACATTTTTATATTACTGAATGCCATTGGTTAGTTTTTATAAATTGTTGAAAGGCAACTAATTTGATTTGGTTGGTTAGTAAAATTATCTTAAATATATGTTTTATATACGAGAACATATTAGGACAAACATGGTTGTGTATCTATCTCTTTTCGATATCATTAAAATAGATTTATTGTGTGAATTTTTCTTTAATAACTGAAGAAAACTTGCTCAAAATGTTTTTATTTTCATGCAACCATTGCATTGACAATTGCTCATAAATATTTTAAGCAAATGAACACTTATTCCCAAAAAAAAAATACTATCCGCACGTAAATAATTTCAGATTTAACGGACAAGATTTTATGAACGCTGTCAGCAGCTTTGTCCACAGCGGAAGTGGCATATGCAAGGTGCGAGCGTGTTGGTGAGCCGGAATTTTTGAAGTTACGTGACATTTGTCAATACGAATCGGTCTCAGTATTGTCTCTGCTGGCAACTCTATTTGTTTATTGGTAAAGGGATTTTCGAATGAGTGGAGTCTTTGCGTAAACTGCCAGACTAAAGTTGATTGTTGAAGTAAATCTTTCTACTTGACTGCGACAATCTGGAGAACGACTGAATGAATTTGAACGGGAAGGACGTTACAGTCAAATTTTCCTTACTCAACAGCTGCTTATTGAATTTAAAAAAGAAGATACCTTCACTTTTGAAAACTCAGCGCGTAGCCGTTCTAAATCGGCTGTGTCCGCTGACAAAGAACTGAGTAAGGAAAATAGAATCCTTAAAAATGCATGAGCTAGAGAGTCTATGAAACCTCACACAGTTCACATCTTTTTGCATATCAAATCAAATGTCGAACTTTCGAAACAAGGCTATTCTCAATCATCTAGAATGCTATAGCTAACAATGAGGTTTAAGGAGCAAGTGTAATAAGTTGGCGGTCTTATCAAATATCATAAGTTCATGATGGAAATTTTAAATAAAGTTCCCATAGTTGGTTACAAAGTTGCAATGACCACAGATAGTTTTTCTATTCCTTATCAGTAAAAGTACGTTGCTCTCTGCAATAGGTCTTCAAAAGTAACCGACAAGGGAAAGTTCAACGGACTATATGTGGCGCATGCTAGATAAGAAAGTCCAAGTTCATTTGTGCATAGTTCATCAACTCTTTCCCGGAATATATCTTGCGGTCTATACTGTATCCGGAAAACTGTATATAAAAGCTTTCACGAGCACCGTCAAGTCAGTTTCAAACCGGTGTTTGAACATTTCAACTCTTTTAGTAGTAAATTAAAAAAAAAATAAACAATTCATCAACCATGAGCTACTCCAAAAAGTCTATGGAAATCCTTTTCCAGCGTCCCATGGAGCCCGTGTTTACTCCCAGAGACAAGGGAAAGGTTATCTTCGACTTACCCGACAGCTTCTATGCAGGTCAGTACTACGATGTTGGACCTGAAATTCAATCTCGCTACAGCAACGATGTCGAAGTCAAGGTAGGTGTATTGAAAATTTGCACAGCATTTCATTGAGTGGTTTTCTATGACCCTTTTTTAGATACCGGTTCGCGACATTGACAAGCCAGACCTGCAATTCCTTTCAAAGAGGGGCACCTTCTCGTTATTCAACCCCGTTGATAGGCTTATGACGACCCGTTTGATTGAGCTGCTGATGGCTGCCGAGGACACGGAATCGTTCATAGCTCTTGCTGTCTTTATCAAGTAACAAAATCATCCCATCTCACGGTTGGAATAGCTTTAAAGTCTGTCTCACGTCTAGGGATCGCGTAAATGCGTACATGTTCCAGTACTGCTATGGCGTTGCAGTCCAGCACAGAAAAGACACGGCTGACGTTCAAGTGCCCCCAGTGGTTCAGCAATTTCCGAACAACTTTATAGAGCCGAGGGCTCTGGGAGACGCCCAAAATGATGCTACGCTGTTGCCGAATTCGGAAAATAGGGTGAGTTATCCACGCTGTAGCAGTTATGTCTAACTAAACTTGTGTTCCTTGAAGACCCCTCTGGAAACCCCCCAAAACTACACAGCCTCTGACCGCGAAGAGGAACAACGAATGGCATATTTCCGAGAAGACGTCGGCGTAAATCTGCATCACTGGCACTGGCATTTGGTCTACCCAGCTGACGGTCCCCGAGAGGTTGTTGAAAAGGATCGTCGCGGCGAACTTTTCTGGTACATGCATCACCAAATCATGGCTCGGTACAATGTGGACCGGTTTTGCAACTTACTGGGCACCACGAAGCCTTTGAGTAACCTAAGGGAAGCTATCAAGGAAGGCTACTTTCCAAAACTGATAAACAGCGTAACAAATCAGTCATATGCGGCACGAATGCCAGGATTGGTACTGCGCGATCTCAACCGCACTGAGGTGACCGTCGAAGTGGCCGATCTGGAAAGATGGATCAACCGCATTCAGGATGCCATCGATGTCGGAGCTGCCGTTGATGTGAGTCCAAGGCTGTGAGTAGGTATTTGTGATAACTTTTCGTACTTTGCAGGCCTCTGGAAATATGGTGACTCTAGACGAAACGACTGGCATTGACATTCTCTTCAACATCGTTGAGTCGTCATCGCTTTCGATAAACCGCCGCCTCTACGGCGACCTGCACAATTTTGGCCACTTGCTGTTGTCTGTGATACACGATCCGGACTCGAGATTTTTGGAGGCTCCTAGTGTAATGGCAGACGTATCGACTGCAATGCGCGATCCAATCTTCTACAGGTGGCATGCATTCATTGACAATTTGGGCAATAAACACAAGTCGCTTCTGCCACCTTACTCTCAGGATCAGGTATGCGCTCTTCCGAGTCTTTAGTTGCAAGAATAATTTGACATGCCGGTGCTTTCCAGCTTGATTTTCCTGGCGTTGTTATCGACAGAGTTCAAGTTAAAATTCGGAAGAAGAACGCTGCACCAAATGTCTTGATGACTTACTGGCAGAAGAGTGATATCGACTTGGGATCAGCAATGGATTTCGCTGCGCCAAGTGCCGATTCGTTTATCCGTTTTACCCATTTACAGCATGCGCCCTTCGACTATACATTTACGGTGACCAATCAGGGAAACGAGCTGCGCCAGGGCACCTGCCGCATCTTCCTCATTCCAAAAACCGACGAACGCATGATTGAATTGCCGCTGAACGAGAAACGGACTCTGGCTATCGAAATGGACAAGTTTTATGTGACCTGTGAGTATTGTTCTTTTTTCTTCGGTCGGTTCTGTCTCCGAAGCAAAAGGTTTATGTTGACAGCTCTTAAGGTAGGGCCCAAGGCCGTAGCCCGACAAATCTTTCGGGGGGATATGTTTTTTAAAAAATAACTTTTTATTTTAAAGGTTGGATTTTTTTTATTCTTTTTTGGATTTGTTCTCGTTTTAAAAAAGTGCACTTGTTAAGAATTTCGGCCTTTGTTGGGCCTATAGTTTGCTTTCATTGAACATATTTGATTTTAAGGGTGGTTATAAATTGCATTTTGTCTTTTCAATACGCTTGTCCAGTTAGAAGACTCAGATTGGACAACTGCAGACCAGAAACTTGTTTTATCTTGTCAAGTTAATAAAGGTTGCAGGCAGTGTAGTCGCACTAATTACATCTATTTCCACCTCTCACAAACGTCTGACAAACTTCCGCGCACACTGCCATGAAAGAGCGCTTCAATTGGTCTTTTAGACTCGGCATAAGATTGTAGACGTAGATCCCTTTCATTCGTCCCAATAAAAGAAAAACTCACAAAAAAACGAATGGTTGCGAGAAGCTAGGCCTTGAGGGTCCCTACTGGCCAATTTTTTTATTTTTTTATTTTTCAGGCAGCGCTTAAGACCCAACCTCTGTTCTTTATGGCCTTACCCAGCTAAAAAAACAAACGCCCTACTAAAGAGCTCTTAACCAAAAACGCTAAATGAATAATCCTATGAGATAGACGTTTTCGCGCCAATTTTACCATCACCAAACGACTTTGAGGAATCTTCATAAATAGAATTATTTTTCTTTTAGTGAGACCAGGACAGAATCGCTTTAAACGTCGCTCTGAAGTATCCAGCGTAACAATTCCCTTTGAAAAAACCTTCCGCAGTGTCGATGTGGAGCAACGCCTCACAGATCCGGCTCAGATAGCTGAATCTCGCTTCTGTGGCTGTGGATGGCCGGAACATATGCTTTTGCCCAAGGGAACTCCGGATGGCAGACTCTTTGATCTCTTTGTTATGATTTCCGATTATAGGGATGATGTTGTTGTTCAGACCAATCAAGTGTAAGTGTGAAAAATTATTAACCAACATTCCTTCGTAGCAACATTTTTTTTTTTTTCAGTCCCGACGTTTGTGACGATGCTGCTTCATTCTGTGGCTTGAAAGATAAACTCTTCCCGGACAAGCGAACAATGGGCTTCCCATTTGACAGGCTTTTGCCAGCTGGAAACCTGGTGGACTTGGCGAATAATTTCACAAACATGAGGACAAGGGATGTGCAAATTGTTTTCCGAGACAACTTAGGCACTGACTGAGAATGTCAAATTACGACCTATGAGCTATAAGATAGCTTAATCAGAGCATGTAACAGGGTATACTTCTGTAATAAATCTATGAGCAGGTCATATACAATGGCGAATTGAATACTTTGTGTTTTACTGGGGCCCATTTGCAACGTGCTGGCCCAAAAATGGTCGTTGTTGGTGCACGAATAAGTTCTTTTGTGACACTTTATGTTATTTTATGATAACGGCCCCCAGCAAGGGCGACAAAATATGGCTAGTTAAAAATGAGTTTTGTGTTGGCGACCTACCCAACCCGAAAACACAAGTAGGTAGTCGTGTTCTACTTTACATAATATGAATAGAGGTGCGGGAAGTTAGTGGAGGTTCGACGATGCGATCTATGGCCGCTTAAACAAATTATGCTAGTTGTTACAACTTCGCTAGTGGGCCATAGATGGCATTAACAGTCTTACTCATAATTGTTCTCGCTTTAGTAGGTAGGTATGCAGAATCAGCAAGTTGGCTTGGTCTTTGGCGTCTTTTGATTCATACGAGATCAAACGAGGCGTCACAATCGAGGGTTTCAAAAACTGTTTTAAATGGAAAAATAATCAACGTCACTCTACTACGGTAATTCCAGGAAAAAGATGTCCATAAATGGTATCGTATAAGTCACCAAAAACATTCAGACAAACTGAAAATGAGCTGGATTTATTTCTTCGTCGAAATTTAATTTGATGAAAAGTTTCTTATTGATAAGTCCATCTTCTGATTTGGTGAAGAAGTTACCCTAAGCTGGTAGTTGACAGTCACTTTTGTGATAGGCAAATGCGACACTCAACTCGTTCTTTTTCCACGTAAGGTGATTGCAAAATAAGTAGGTAAACACATAAATTTGGTATCACTTTCTCGTTTTTAACCACCATTTTGCTGTCAGTAGTTTTCATTTACACTGACGTTAAAATTGCCTTGATGCATGCAATGAAACCTCTAATGACAAAGATTTTTATTTTGTGGATTCCAATGTTAAAAATTCTCTGACAATCTGGCATAGTTTTCACTTTTCATGTTTCATTGGGCAAAAAAATCAATCTTTTTTTCGATTCGGATCACTTTTTGCAGATCTCGATATTTTTTCAGATTTACACATACTACCACAAATACCAATCTTCTTTGCACAGCTGTTTTACGTCATTTTGTTTTTGTTTGTTTTGTTGAATTTTGTTTTAAACCAAATGCGCAGTTTCGTGAAAACCAAAATAAAGAAATACATCAATTGCCATGGATATAATTTTGTAGGAATTATTATCTTCATTGCCTTCCTCATCATCTCTCATCAACGCACTAATCCATTAACAAAATCAGATCAATTTCGTTGCATGTTCCATGAGCCGCGTTAAATCTGAGATCTGAAAAAGATTTTTGGTGGTCCCAATGGAAAACGACATTTGTATTCAGTCACGAATTTCTTGACCCCAATGTCACTTCATGAAAAATATTAACTAGAAGTGGGGTGCACATTAAAAAATTCAAATATACTTTACATACAATATAAAATAAACATAAAAGAAATAAAACAAAACGCGTGAAAAGAGGAAAGGGAAATCTAAATGAAGAAAAGTAAAATAACATGGCGCAACAAAACTTTATTTTCTTCATGATCGAAGCTGAGAAGCAAAGATCTCTAATTACACGAATATTCATAGGAAGCGTAAACAGTTAACTGGATACAACGCAATAGAAGTTTTTGCGCAGAGCGACAAAATTACTTGAATTGCAAAGCACGGGTGTTAGATATTGGACGCTGCATGCAGTGATAACAGACTTTAGAAGCAGGTTACCCGCGGTTAAAAATCCCTTTTATCCCTCGCCAAAATATACAAAACCCCACATTTATCTCACGAAATATTAAATAAAAAAAACATGTGTTTCATTAAATTCAGTATTTTTTTATTATTAACAAATACAAGTTACATTAACTATGAAATTAACAAAAATAGATATTAAGATACGTTTTTATATAGGTAACAAAAAAATATAAATGTAGGTACATCTCATATAATTTTAAAATTTTACAAAAATGAACATAAAATCGCATTCGGTATTAAAATGAAAATAATATTCAACATAAAATAAATGTCTTATGAATTATTTGAAAATGACTGGTATATAAAAAACTTTTTTGCCGCAGTGAAATGTCGCCCCACAAGGATCCTCCATCCATCTTGCCTGGAATTTTTTTCTTATTTACTTGTTTTGCTGACCTTAATCTGGCACTTTCTTTTGATTTTTTTAATCAAAACAAATTACCTGAATTGAAACAAGCCGCACACATAAATTCAGGACGACAAGAAGTGTCAAATTTTAATTTTCTTTCGAAATTTCATCTCATTAGTATGCGTGCGGTGAGTTGAGATTTTCGCCACAGATATATCAGTTTATGAAACAGTTTAGGGAAATAAAAAAAGGAAAATTTTGAATGACTTTTTTGTAAACACGAAAATATTTAATTTCTTCGTAGGTTGACTAATTTTTTTATTCTTAATGAAATTAGGAACAAAAATTGACCAAAATTAAAATCCATTATTTTGCACTATGAGGTTTGAAAAATCCCTTTGACCCTTTTAGCTAATTTTAAGGGAGAAAATCCCGCAAAAAGGGATAATCCCCCGATCTGGTATCACTAGCTGTATGTAGCCACCTGAGGTGGCCCACCTCTCGTAAAAAAAATCTTTGAAACTTTAAGTAATAACGCAAGCGGTAGAATTTTGAATGTACTGAATAAAGTCATAGAACGATCCAAGCAATGTGTCCCACAAACTATCATCGTACGGCACTTTTGCAAAATAACCAATGGCTGAAGCTTCGTTTGGTAGGCACCCCCAGCAATCGTTATATTAATACGTGAACATTCAAACTTTCGGTACACTTTTTAAGTATTTATAATGAAATGAATAGAATGAAACCTATATCATTCGAAAGGTACTGCGCCATAAATGTGCACAAACAGAAATTTGTGGGTATATGTCGGCATTAAGGCTGGTAAAATTAAGTTAGAAATTCACCATACAAAACAGGTAATTGAAAGGATTTTGGTGACATTCAATTTGTCGTCGCTATATTACCATAGTAACGTATTAAACTATAAATCATCTTAGATTAGAAGCTGTTTTCGATGGAGCAGCTCATTTACGTATTTTTTCGATTTCTAGATGTCGTTTATAAAAAAAAAAACAAAAATAACGAAAATAATTGTGGTAGGTACGTTTTTTAGTAAAACATTCTTCTAAAAGGTATGGTCGATTTTCGACCACAAGCAATACTAGTTTACATAAATACTCGTACCATACTGCCATTTTGAATGAAATATTCCAAAGTAAACTCTTTTTAGTGTTCTTTTATTACAGTATTTTCTAAGACGGTAGACCGAAAATATTGATTCAAATTAGAAATATGATCAGACCAACTCTTATTTTGGCCAAAAGTAACACCAAAATATTTAAACTGCTTTACTTGTTTATTTTTAAAACAATTTATCCCACAGGATATTTGGTCATTAGACAAAATTAGGGTAGTCACTTAATCTCATAATTTTATGCAGCTCGAAGATTCATAAATTTGTGCGGTGCTTTAAGTGAACACCCCTCGGAAATATCATTGCGTAAATCGCGTAAATCGACTGTAAGGTCGGTTGTCAAAAACATCTGTTCAAATTATTTTTTTCGTTTTGCAGCAAATCATGAACATTTTCATTTCTATAAGTACTCAAAATAATTTTTTTACTTGAATTCTTACCATTTTGAGATCTTCCTAAAAAAAAACTCTGGAAATAAAACGAAAAACAGACGACTGTCTGTCAAAGTTTGACATTTGTGATTTGCGCAACTTTCCATGGTTGATTTCCGAGCCTAAATGGTCGCGGAAAATTATGAGGTCTGCGTAAACTATTCTCCATACAAAATTTGACAGTTCTTTTACGAGGTGGTAAATTTCTGCAGCTTACGGAGTTTAGAGGCCTTTACGCGTTAAAAAGTTAATACCCTAATTTCCTTATAGGTACCACATTACAAGGACTATTTGACATGAGGGATCTATTACAATTTAGGTCGCGAAAATAGATTTCATAATCAGGGAACTCTTGCATACTTGGGCTGAAGAAAAGAAATGTCATTTCTGAAGCTATTCTCCAAATTTGCAATTTTTGATAGTTTACAAGAATTGGCTCTCTAAACTCTAAAATCAATACTGAGACCACCAACTCCGGCCGATTTCCCGTTACTTAGCCTACAAGCTATATTTTTATGGAGTGTTCACGTTTGGTGCGCTAGTATTCTTACATAGAAAATCGTATTGACAAATAATGTCACGAAACTTCAAAAATTCTGCTCACCAACACACTCCCAGGAGATATGAGACACTTCCGCTGTGGGCAAAGTTGCTGGCAGAGTTCAAAGAATTTTATCCGTTTAATTTTAAATTGTTCGTTACGTGTAGATAATATTTTTTTTTAGGAATAAGTGCCCATTTGCTATCATGAAAAATTAACAATGTAGATTGGTTGATGGAAAATGAAAACATTTTGAGCAAATTTTCTGAATTATTTAAGAAAAATTTACACACGAAATCGAAGTAAATGATATCCAAAAGCGGAAAATACACAATATTCTATATTCTTATGTTTCTAGTATATCGAACATCTATTTTAGGTAGTTGTTGCATTGAACTTGCCTGGGACTTGACCCTTTGTCTAGCAACAAAAAAAATCATGCCAGTCTTCGCGCCTAGGTGGCATTGACGCTGCGAGACATTTTTCCTATCCTCCCTACCTTGACTACTACTCTCGCCTAAGTAGCCCCTTAAGTTGCCGTCTTTCACTTCCTACTTTTCTTCGCCATCATCATCCTTCCCTATCCACCCATCCTCATCCTTTCCCGCCTTCTCTTCAACCAAACACATCGTTAATGTTCTGCTGTTCAGTTTGAAACAAATTTATTCATTTTTGAATTGACTCGAATATAAAAACCGCATATACCATTTAAACATTACAAAAACCATAAAACAACAAATTTTACGTTAATATGTGCGTACTAAAAAAAACTAGGATGGCAATTGCTATTTAAAGGGTTTTTCAACAGGGACGCTACAAAAGTAGAGCGACAGGGACAGCAAACGACCCCGATTTTCTTGTCGATCTTTTGACATTTCTCTTCAGTAAGGTTTGCCATTTCATGATGGAAAGATATACGAGCCAACAACGAGTCGAAATTATTAAAGTTTACTACCGAAATTCGGAGTCAGTGGCCTTAGTGGTTAATTTATGGTCGTCATAATGGTCATAGCAGATCAACAATTGAGCGTCTAGTGGAAAAATTTGAATCCACAGGCACAGTACAAAATTTTCCCGTGCCAGTGAGCAAAAGAAGTGCCCGTAGTGTCGAGAATATTGCTGCCGCTGAGGCTTCAGTTGAAGAAAGCCCAAATGTGTCTCTCACACGTCGTTCTCAAGCGTTGGGCATCTCTGTGACGTCGTTGTGGCGAATTTTGCGAAAAGATCTTGGCCTACATCCTTACAAGATTAAATTGACGCAAGAACTGAAGCTGCTTGACCACCAGAAGCGTCGTATGTTCTTGCATTGGGCTGAGCAACAACTTGAAAATGATTCGGATTTTCATCGAAAAATCATCTTCAGCGATGAGGCTCATTTCTGGCTGAATGGCTTCGTCAATAAACAAAATATGCGGTATTGGTCAGGCAGCAATCCACACGTACTCCATAAGTCATCATTGCATCCCGAAAAAATTACTTCCTTGAAATCAAATTTTTCTTTTGATTGCTGCCTGCCGAGGAAAATCTAATATTACCCATTATCTACTAATGCACTGAACACTTTAACTACCTGAATTTTACTGCTTTACCAGATTAAGTGTTTGGTTCTCAAACACAAACTATTATTTTTGCGTTGCTTATTTAAATTTTAAGCAATATAACGCGCACTTTTCAAATTCTTTTGAATTATTTCACTGAAGTGGCTCTTGCTTATACGCCAGCTGAATTAAAAAATGAATACTTGAATGATGTTATTAGCCGTTAATTTCAGCGGCTTTCTGGAAAGCTGGCTACTTGGAAGTTTTCAATTTTAACCGCTTGTCTCCCAACGATTTTCAAATAAAAGCTTACTCTCTTTTCGATAGAATTATAGAACGAGTATCGATCTCCTCAAAGTATGTTCGTTCAAAGAACTAGTCGAACAGTTCTGTTACATAGTTTAATTAACTACACAAATCAAATTATTTGCCTTTTAACAATTTATAATAAATATTCCAATGGCATTCAGTAATAAAAAAATGTGGTATTCCCGAAATCTTTCACATTTCTCAACGGTTGCCGCGGTTGGCAGCATTTATTTTTGTATTTTTGGAATGTTTTTGCATGTCACACGGATTCTTTTTTGACATAACACCGATAGGAATACAAAATGGCGAATTTGAATAAAAATTGAGGGGGCCAGCGGCAAGAGGATTGTGAGTTGGGGGTCTCAGTATGGTTTGTCTATGTCTAAAATAGCGTGTAATAAGCAACTCCGTTAAAGGTCCAACCCATAGAATCCGTCGCATACGGTGACAGCCAGTGGTTTAAGTCAGAGATGAATGAATAAAAGAGATGGATATCTTTCGTACGTTTATCCCCCCAAAAACCCATTTGTTTACATTGTTGTTTTTGTAATTTCAACCCCCGTCTGCGAATACGTGTGAGCTACAAAAAAAGTTGCTAATGACAGACCACCAATCAAAATTCAGAACGGCCGGCCGAAAGTCATAAAACAGCATAATTTTGTATTCACCATATGGTGACCAAAGATAATGGAATACAGAGATATATATCTTTCCAGTGGAAAGGCGGCTGCCTACAAGCTGTTTTCCCGAAAATTCATGAAGTCACTCATACATTCTCATTTCTATACTAGTATAAGTGAGTTCGTGAATTCACCCGGAAGATGGCGGAAAATTGGTGAATTCACCACCGAAATTCATAAAATTTTCAAATATCCTGGAAAACTGGTTTGGGTATGTTCACTAGGAAAATTTGAATTTTGACGGTTGACCGTTAATTTGCATGCAGTGAATATAAATTAATATGTTTCTACCACTTTGACACTGCCTTTTATCAAAAATGGGTGATATAGTTACGAATAACAATTCAGATCACATTTTTTTTAGGTAACACAGTAATGAAAAAAGCTTTCTTGTAAAATCGAACGCAAGCAGGCTGTATAAATTAAAATTATTTACAATTTACCAATCAATTTGCAAATAAATAACAAAATCCAACATTTTAGTCAAGGCTATCTAAAGGGTGATTTTTTAAGAGGTTTAGAACTTTTTTAAAAAAAAAAACACAAAAAATTCGAAAAAATGAATGAAATATTTATTTGAATCGATAGTTTGAACCTTGCAATTCAATGTTTAAAGATAATTTCATGCAAATGTTGACCGCGGCTGCGTCTCAGGTAGCCCATCCGCTGAGTCCAATTTTGGCATACTCTTTCACACATATCGGCCGGTATCTCACGAATGAATGCATGGATGTTGGCTTCCAGTGCGTCAATCGAAGCGGGCTTGTCCCTATACACATTAGCCTTGGCATACCTACACAAAAAATAATCTAATGGTGTCAAATCGCACGATCTAGGCGGCCAATTGACCGGCCCGAAACGTGAAATTAACTGTTCACCAAACTCGCCTCGCAATTGCGCCATTGTTTCGCGTGCTGTGTGGCATGTGGCACCGTCTTGTTGAAACCACATATCATGCAAGTCAAGAACTTCCATTTCGGGCAAAAAAAAGTTTGTTATCATCGCTCGGTAGCGTTCACCATTGACAGTAACGCTGCGATTCGCATCATCTTTGAAGAAATATGGCCCAATAATGCCGCCGGCCCATAAACCGCACCAAACAGTGGCTTTTTCGGGATGCATTGGTAGCTGTTGCAATGCTTCTGGCTGATCTTCACTCCAAATGCGGCAATTTTGCTTATTTACGTACCCATTCAACCAAAAATGAGCCTCATCGCTGAACACAATTTTTCGATAAAAAAGCGGATCCTCGGCCAGCTTTCCAAGAGCCCATTCACCAAAAATTCGGCGTTGTGGTAGGTCGGCTGGCTTTAGTTCTTGCTCCAGCTGTATCTTAAAAGGCTTTACGCCCAAATCCTTCCGCAAAATTTTCCACGTAGTGCTGTAACAAAGGCCTAACTGCTGGGAACGGCGCCGAATCGACATTTCGCGGTCTTCTGTCACACTAGCTGATACGGCCGCAATATTTTCTTCACTACGCACAGTACGTAAACGTGTTGGTGGTTTAATGTCCAACAAAGTAAATTTGGTGCGAAATTTGGTCACAATCTTCCGAATAGACTGCTCAGAAGGTCGAGAATGCCGATCATAAAATGGAAGCAGCGCGCGATGAACATTTCGAACCGATCACGAATTTTGATAGTAAAATTCAATAATTTGCAAGCGTTGTTCATTTGTAAGACGATTCATGGTTAAATTGCAAACCAAACTGAAGCTGTTTGACAGTGACACAAGGTACTAAACACACGTCAGCTGTCAAAACCAGTGTTGCCAAAACCAAACCAGCTAAAAAATCACCCTTTACTATAAATCGGCATGAAATGTTTTTATTGTTTATTATATATTATTTGAAAACCTTAATTCTTTTTTTTTCTTCATTTTAGCCTACTGCATGTGGAATTAAATTATAACTTTTTTTTTATTTAAAAAACAAGAATAGATAATTGCCATACAAGTAAATATCGCAATTTTTCCGATAGATAGCACATAATGCTTTCGAAATGTTTCTTTTCAAAGTTCTTATAACTTGAACCCTAGTACACCAACCACTCTTTTAAATATATAAATTCATCCGCGTATAAAATTAAATAGTCAATTAATAATTTTACGTATAAAATAAGTTGTTCCTTCCAGTCGGAATAATACAATGGGGTAATTCTGGAGGTAACCGAAAAATCGTATATCTAACGAACAGACCTATCTAAAAGAGAGTGTCACCATATGGTGAATACAAAATTATGCTGTTTTATGACTTTCGGCCGGCCGTTCTGAATTTTGATTGGTGGTCTGCCATTAGCAACTTTTTTTGTAGCTCACACGTATTCACAGACGGGGGTTGAAATTACAAAAACAACAATGTAAACAAATGGGTTTTGGGGGGATAAACGTACGAAAGATATCCATCTCTTTTATTCATTCATCTCTGTTCTAAGGTGCTGTATATTCAATCAACCTGTCAATCGAATACGTTGCCGCAACGGATGCGACGGATTCTTTGGGTTGGGCCCTTTACATTGTTAAGGTTTTATTTGGAAATAAGAGCATTATAAACATTTTTGAAGCGCCTTCTCTCCAACTAAAAAAGGTCCAAGATAGCAAAAAATTGTAACAGGTCGCGAAAAAAGTGCGAAGTTGGAACTTTAGCCGCGCATGGTCACGCTGATTCCAGCCCTTAGTTTCGAGAAGACAAGGAAGACCGAACGTCTATAAATATTTACTCTGAATGTTTGCATTGATTGACCCATTCTCTCCTTAAATAAATGAGTGACTGGAAAAAATGTACCCAATTTGGTTTAATAAAAGCTGTAAATTCCTGATTCCACTGAAATAGATTGTCGCATTTTGCAAACCAATCCAGTCGTAATAAATCCAGTTATAGGATTTATTGATCCGTCTGTAACGTGAATGCAATCATTCGTACGACCTTGTGCAGTCTCTATATTTATGTAGGTTTTACGTATTATGCAGTATGCAATATACCAAGGTTCGTTGTTGGGTGTGTTGTGCCTAATTTTGTTTAGCGGAGCTAAATTGAGTTCCCGTGTAAGCCTGCTGGATGATTTATTTGGTAATTGAGACTTAATTTGATTTAAATGTTGGTTCGAATTTTGTATATAGAAATGAGTGTATGGATTCTGCATCCCGTTGCATTTATCCATAACAATGCTGCCTGTTCGGTTGGAGAGGGTGAAATATGGGTGGAAACAATGTCCGTCTATATAATTCTAACAAAATTCGGATGTCCTGCTTCCTTGCTTAATCTTCATTCGTTCACCATTCTGCCTATTCCTATTATCCTATTAGATGTAGATTGTAGACAAGAAATGAAAAAATGAGAAAAATAGGAGAAATATCACCGTGTTTAATGTCGAGCACGCTCCCTATCCCGGAATATCCTCTGTTGCGTTGGATGATTTTTTATTGCCCAAGATAAGCTGATGCGTGGTACGTCGCGTCGGAAATTGCGAAATTTCTTTCAAGCATATATCTGGGCTTTTTCAACCGGCTTCATATTTTTTTTTTATGTGAAAAACTGCTACTATGGAATGGAAGAATATAAACAATCAAATTAAACTCAATTAAGGGAGGGGTGATGGATATATCTGTACAACACGCCCTCGCACTGTAATCACTCACTGTGCCGTAAAGCTAACGCGTACTGGCCTTGCATGCTAACATCTCATCACATAACCCTGCGGAAGGATGTGTTTTCTGTTGATGACAACGGCGACGATGTGCGAGGTGGTGGCATATAGTTGTGGTAATGTGTTTGTGGTTCTGTTATGGACGCAGCTCATTATCTTTAGGGGGTGCTGCATGGAATGGCCAGCAATTCCGACTTGTTCTGGTTATTATGCTATGCACATAAAAATCCGCAGACCGAACTTCAGTAATTGCTTCGAAACCACTGGTATGCAGCACTTTATGAACTACCAGCACTAGTATAGGTTTACAACACATTTCCCGCCAAATGATGCACCGCCAGTACATCAGAGCAAGGGCGAATATTGACACAACGAAAGGAGCGGTGAGGGGGGTCTCGAGTTAATGGATTTAAATTTACCGAACAAGGAAGCAGGCAGCAGTGATGGACATCTTAATGATGATGGCGCCTTTAAAGCATGTTCTGGATAGACTTGCTAATTTAATTAACGAGCACCAACCGTTCTTGTGCGGAACTCATTTGTTATTGAGTGTAAATGGTAATGATGTATACAGAGTTGAGATTGATTTGGTTTCGGTACACTTTGTGCATGACGGTGGTATTGTACGGAAACGTGTTGGGACTGAAGTTTACTTTAATTGCATTTAACTATCGCTGACGATGCAAATTTAAGCGAACGCTTAATATGTACGATTTTTATCCCAACTAGCTTTGAGATTTGATGTTATGCTCATGAATCTAATAGTCATTAGCGCATCAGAATTGCATTTCTGCAGTAGAACTAGCTTAAGGGTTGCCATGGCTGTCTACGGTAACCTAGGACAAAAGTTTTTAAAATCCCGGACTTTGGAGGACATCATCTACCTTAAAAAAGAGGACAAAATGAAAACGAGAACTAGGTCCATGAACGCAAACAAAAATATACTTCATTTTTAAAATAACATAAATTAAACGACAGATAAAATGTTTATTTATTTTCTTGGTGAAAGGGGGAAAAAACAAAACAAATTACAATGAAGCTTAACTGATGGGCTCTTTCAATTAAATTTTGAAGTTTGACATTTAGAGGGTTGACGCGTGGGAGTCAAAATAAGATCTGTTTCATTTCATGTTTTCTATCATATTTGTGCTGGCTCTGTTTTTCATTTTAATTCAGAGTTCGATGATTTTTTGTAGTTTCGAAATAACTTTTTAGGTGAAAAAAGAAGACAATTTCTGAAAATGTTGGAGGACATGACCTCCAAAAAGAGGACGCATGGCAACCCTAACTAGTTTAGACTTGGCATACGAAGGGCTGACATCAGGGTTGAGGTCTTTTCCTAAACACCTCATCTACGCCGCTAAACTGAGTATGAGAAACATCTATTGAAACCGAATTGATATATCTATTACTGATATGGTGAAAAAAGAAGACAATAAGCTTCCGGAAACGTAAAGACTTTTGAAATATAAAAATATAAAGGAGGGAGCCGCCCCCCCCTCTAAACAAAAAACTAAAACTTTCTAATACGAATTCAAATCTATAAAAGTAAGGACTATCCAGGTAGTTATAGTTTTTTTTTTTTTTAATTTAGCTAAGGTTCTCATGGCCAATTCACAATGTCGCGTTGACGCGCGCGTGCGTTGACAGATTATGTAGAAACAAAGCGTTCATATGCTGCCATACAAAATACAACCTTAGGCGTTGGATCGACTTTAGATCGTTAATATCGTAAAGTTCAACGCGACGCCTGAGTAGACCTACTCTCTACTCTGACGCGAGTTTGATATCTTTAGAATTTTGAAATGTTTGATTTGATGTCATGGGGTGTGCCGTTCTTAGTTGGAGTGGCA
The DNA here is from genome assembly GCA_951230905.1 of Cheilosia variabilis. Lineage (NCBI taxonomy): Eukaryota > Metazoa > Arthropoda > Insecta > Diptera > Syrphidae > Cheilosia > Cheilosia variabilis. The sequence goes on from OX579677.1 coordinate 31,000,641, forward strand.
CAGAACCACTAATGTTTATCACACACAAATTTTAAAAAGCATGATGATGTTTTTTTATTGCAAACTAATTCATTTAGTTAGTGAAAATGACGAATACCTTTTTTTTGTGGAGCTAATACTTATTTCTTCAGATTTTCTTGGATAAAAAAAAATATTAATCATTGGTTTTGTATCTTTGTTGAGGTTGTTCTTTACATTATTCTTATGAATGATTTTTTTTTATCGATTTTGGAGAATCCTTTTTTAATTCTTGCACAAAAACTACAGCTGCAGACAAAAAGAGAGTAGACCTTGCAATTTGAATTCTGCTCTCTATTTGTGTACATTAGTTAAAACCAAACCAAACTTTTAATCTGTCATGCTCTACTCTCTCAACGCGCATTCGCTTCAAAGCAGCATTTCGTGTTACAAAATTTTTGCTCGCGCGTTTTGACATTTAAAATCGTAAAGGTTCGATAAAGCGTGTCAAAGCGCGTCGACGCACGCACGCGTTCAACGCGACATTGTGAATTCGGCATCAATCTCAATTCTCAACTATGTACTTGAAAGCACTTCGTTAAGAAACAAGGGACTATTTAGGTATGTATAGAATTTAGGAGACTATTTAGGTAATTTATTTAATTTTTAAAGCTGAAAAACTCGACTTCTACCTACGCCTTTGTGAAACAAGATTCATGGAAAGGCATGACAGTGACAGTATTAATTCCTTTGTAGAGCTCCTCAAATGCATCTCAATACGTGAGCAGAACGTGGGCGATGTCTTCGAAAGCATCAACACTTTTGGCAGCGATCCGAAAAAGAGATTTCCTAGTAAGCCTCATTGTTTGCAAAAAAACACTATTCAGCTTAACGCTGCCCTTTTCAGTTTTCCGCCACTTTCCACAAACAAAAAAAAAAATTGACTGGTTTCATTGTACTTTTATTGAGCAGAGTAAAAAATGTCGGCTAGTTGCCGCAATAGAAAAGCATAGAAAACTCACAAGCCCTTTCCATATTTTTTTTTTTTTTCAAAATCCACCATTTTGCTTTCTTATCTTTGTTTGGTAGGTACCTATGGCCATTGACTTATTATAAATATATGGACTGCTAGTAGACAACTTCGCGTTGGTTCCAACATAAGCGCTAGCTCTCGTGGTTCGGAGCGGAATAAATTGGAAACTCATTGCGTTATTGCGATTAATTGAATGAAGATTTAAAATTAAAAAATGAAGTGTTGTAATTGGTTGGAATTTGCAATATGATTCAAGTTTCTCTGAAAAGGGACAAATCTGTTTCCATAGGTAAGATGAGGCAGAAAACTCATTTTGGTTTATTTAGATTGCGTAAAAAAAAATGGATTTAACAAGGATTCGCTTGAGGCGATACGTTCTCTTAATGACCAGTACATTGACAAGAATTTGCTCCAAACATTTCGAAGTAAATTGCTTCAAAAAAAATTGGCTTTGGAGTTCAATTATTTCCCGGTTCAGTGCCGACAATTTGTCCTATTTCTTGTAGAACAGAAAAATCAAATTTTATTAATATAAAATCTAAAGGTTTCCTGAGAAACCCACAGAAGGACACAGTCAAAATTTGTAAAACTATCCAGAAAACTGTGTCTTTGTATGAATTACAAAATAATAAGATTTATAGCCTGATATAGTACTTTAAGAAGTATAGATGCGATATTCTTGACAATCATAAGTATTTATTGATCAGAAATGCGATTGAAATATACGCTAAAGAGTTATTACATGATATTTCTAAAATTAATAATGAAAAACAACATAAGAAACTAGTTCGCAATAAATATAATAAAATTGTGCAATTTATCGGACAATGAAAAATTATTTTTTTGTTCAAATTTTGTTGGTTCCATCTATTATTAATTATTTAAACTAGCACAATTTCGAGATGACATCTATTGTAAACAATGCCGCAACAATTTGAATTTCAGCAGTTTCACTTGGCAAATCCACTCACGCCCAATAGGTGGCTCTAGCATTCTATGGAGAAATCTAAGATGGTTGTCATTTTGTTTCACTTATTTTTCGCATAGAACCACGAGCGCTAGTTATGTTGGCGTCATTTTCTGGGCAGAGATTGTATGGAAGTCACATTTCACTAGCAGTCCATATATATAAAGTCAATGCCTATGGCAATTAAAAATCCCCTAAATGCTGCCAACCTTGGGGAAATGTGATAGAGTTCGGGAATACCACATTTTACCATTTATGAATGCTGTTTTAAAAGGCAAATAAATAATTTGATTTGTTCGGTTGCTGTCTAAAACTTTCTAAAGGGGGTGTTCTATATACTAGAAATATATTAGGACAAACATGGTTGTTGATTTCTCGCTTTTGGATATCATTAACTTATATTTCATGTGTAAAATTTTCTATCGGCCATATTATTCATTCCCTTTAATCCGAGTTAAAGGTTACACCCGGGTTTGAGTGAGTTTAACCCTAAATTTAAACCCAAGTCCATAAAATGCACTCGTTTAACCCGAGCATAAGCCTAGTTTTTTAAACTTGACAGCGTTTAATCCGATTGGACTTAAACTGCACTCCGGAGACCGGTTTAAGTACTTTAACTCGGGCTAAAACTCAATTTCATAATATTGACATTTTATTTCTCGCAGGGCGCGAGTAATAAGAAAAGTAGAAAATTAAATAGTAAAAGGAGCAAAGACTTAGAAAAAAATGGATTTCATTTATGAAATGGAGAGCTGATGGTAAATCAACGTCGTCCTCGATTACGATGTGGTGAATTTTTGGAAATATTTCCCACTGAAGAAAGAGGCATTTTGGAGGCTACATACATTCCATGATTCGACTAATGCACTAAAAACTAAAATCAGTACACTACAAATCAAATCAATTTTTCAAGTGACAAACAAAAAACATAAATGTCTTTATTTGTGAAATTTGACATTACGTAGGTTTAAAACGGATTAAAAACGGTTTAAACTGTTTCTTTGAACGACTAAGAAAAACGTACTAGATTTTCGGACTTTGGTTATGCTACACGTTCATTTATGGCGTTATTTATATACGGAAAACAGCAAAATCTGAAATACCAACTCGAAGTCCACACAAGTCAAATCTAAAGTGGCATCTGTCAAATCCAATTATAAATAGTTGAAATACACACTGGGGCGAGTTCCCGCAATAGCTTATTCGGAAACTTAGGGCTTGCTTGCATGGATATGAATTTTTCCTGAATGTAGAAAGTCTGGCGTGTTCATGTATTAACAACTAAAAGTTACACAAATTTTACTTTTTTAAATCTCTCATTTGGTTCACATAAACGACAACTTGAAGATTGAAGCTCGCCTCTGGTGGAACACCAAAATTGAGTCACAGAAATTTATTTCATTTCTATGCAATTCTAGGTGGGATTTCGAGTTTACTACCTACCAAAAGAGGAATTAAGAGTCGAATTTAATTTTTTTATTTCTAAGGTCTTTTTTTATTGTTGTAGCCATAATTAGTGCTTTTATCCAATATTCGGAAGATTCGGTTAGAATGTTTTACAGGTTCTGTGTATTATAATGATAACGATATAGAATTTTTTTTTAGCTTTTGCATCTTTCAAGATTGTTGAGTGAAATTGTTAATCGTTTCGGAAATGTTTTTAAAGTATGTATGTAATTGGAATTGATTTGAAGATCGTGAAAGTTCATAATTATACAGATAAACAAGTTGAAAGACAAATTCAGGGCAGGGCAGTGAACTTACGATTTGATTTCTTTAAAAATACAATTTAAGAAATCCAAATTTTAAAATTGCAGTGCAAAATAAAAAATAACTCAGACCGATTCCAAGGAAACATCTCGAAGTCATTTGAAATTTTGTATGGAAACTATATAATTTTCCTATTCGAATACGAAAGTAAGAAATACAATTGAGCCCGAAAAAATACAATCGGAACGAAGACTTGCTTACAGTCCACACAGTTAAATCCCGCCATTTAAATTTTTTTCTTTGCTGCTTCACATGGAGGAAATTCAAAAGAGAATTTCATTTTCAAAACTTGCGGGCGAATCGGGTAGGTGCGCGTATACGGTATGTTATAGGTTGCTTGTGGTAGCCACTTCGCGGCTACCTACATTAATCATTAGTACGGGTATTTCAGATACTGGTTCCACTTTGGTAAGATGGTTCATAGAACTATCACTTGATAGATTTAATTTAAATTTCTTACCTTGCGAGAACTTGTTGAAAAACATTCCCGAACATGTACCTTCGTACCTACTCAATTGTCTACTAACGGATGTAGACTTCTGTAATCTTAAAATTCCGACGAGCGTCAAGTTCTTCTTGTTCAATGAAGCACACGGATTGCATGGCAGTAATGAAAATTCTTTTGTGAGCCTTACACAAAAGGCAATGACGACGACTCGAGGCTTACATCTCATTATCCACATTATATCTTTGCACATGATTTACGCTCGTTAATACTTACTATACATTGAGGATTCAATTCAGAGGCGTGTTACCCTCGTTTACCTTTACTTTCGAGAAGAAGTTTTCCAACTACACACCATAAAATGTCAGGAGATCTTTGATAAAACTTTGTCAGTTGGAAAATGTTCTCGAACTTGGAAGTTATTGCATGCGTGTCTTACCTGTATTAGGTGCGGGCGTGGTTCTTATGTGGTATCTTTGCACGGAAAAAGCGGGGCTGTTTCTAATACCTCACAGTGTATTAAACTTGTATCCAGCTGCCAAAACTGAACCTCATTTCCATTTCAGCTTTAACACCAGAACAGTACCGGATGTGAAGAGAGGATTAAATCTGAATGTGATAACAGCTGTATCATGGTTTTATTTAAATCCTCAAATCATATAAGGGGACAATATTTGCTTTTTATTTGCATACTTCACAATCAACAACCCCCTTCCCAAAACAATCACATACTCTATATGTATTTACACAACAATTAAATTTATTTATTTCACAAAACATTAACATCACAACAACATTACTACAGTCCATATATTTTGTAGACAATTAGAGTGAAGTGGTTACTCAGAGAAAAGGAAAACTTTTGTAATGTGTATAAGTGGACACCACATTCCACATACCACAGGTGACAGCTACAGGTGTGGGTGGGGTTGGCAAAACAGAGAAGAAATAATCGGAAAAGTGCTACCACTGCTAGTTTTTATGGGCGTACTTAAAAGTTTAAAAATGAAGGAACAAAAAGAGGACAAAAGAGAGCCAAGCGAAAAAAGAAAGTGTAAAATAGATCGTTGACAAAATAGAGGACGTGTTTCTTTAAAAGAGATGTTCTGGAAACTGTACAGTACAGAAAAGGAAAAAAGGGGTTGGGGTCGAAATTCTGGATAGGTCAAAATTCTTTTTACAAAATTCTACTTTCAAAATTCTGTTTTCAAATGTTTTATAGCGTCACCCCACCCAAAACAAAATTCTTGAAATTTGTAATAGTTCTTTGAAGTGACATTCAACACTATTTTTTGTACTCAGTGCACAAAATACAGAATGTCTCTATTTTACTTAAATTCTAAACTTAAAGCACTTATAAAAATTGTTCTTATTTCGGAATTTGTATTTTGTATTGAATTTATAGAAATAAATTATATCTATCTATCTATCTAACTCTGCTTTAAAAAGCGCGCGCTTTTGAACATTTTCCAAACCTTTTTTACTGTTTGCAGAATTTTGTAAAGCAGAGATAGAGAGAAAATTTTTTTTTTCAAATTTTAGCTCCTCTTTTCTTAATTTTTATGTGAAGCCTGGGAGGAAAATAAAAAAATGTCGTGGGTATTTTTTAAAAATACGATTTTATTTTATTTTTTCTATAGAAATACGAAAGTAAACAAAAAGAAGCGACACTGCTATTGATATTTTTTAGGAGGACTGTGGAGAAGTCTTTGTTAGTCCACTAAACTATCAATCGCAGCGTAACAGTAACCTCCTAGGAAAATGGTCTTAGAGTATTCGAAGATCCTACCGAGTCGAATTTTGTTTAAAAATCATTTCGGCTGTCCTTTTATACTGGCGAAATGAAGTATAAATAGAAAACAAATGAAATTATTATAAATAAAAGTTGTAATTTCTGACTGCTTCATATCTTTTTTTAATTAAATTTCGCACTTTTTTTTTCAATAGATATTGTTTTTTTTTTTATTCAAATTTGTTGTCAATATTAAATCTATTTTTTCTTGTTTCTTTTTTATTTTATTTTTATTTAAAAATTAAAAGTCAATCATTTTTCATGTATTATAAATTTAAAATTGTTTTTTTCTTATATCTGCTTTTTCTTCCTCGTCGCTTACATTTGTTAGTTGGAAAAAAAGCAGCATAAGCAGAATTTTATTGCTTTAAATTTGACAATCAGAATTTTATAAAGCAGAATTTAAAAAAAACAGAATTTTTGTGTGAGAAGACAGAATTTTGAAAGTAGAATTTCAACCGGATCCCGAAAAAAGGTGTTCCAAAATTCATTTATGCGGTACCTATCTAATTGTTGGCAGCAAAAAAAAAAACAGTTCGACAGCTAAGGGTAGCAAAAATACACTACGCGAACTACGAAATAACAACGTGTTTTCATTGTCAAAGAATTATTTTAAAAATAAAGAAAGATATGGCTGCCACAGTTCGATTCGGCTTCGTCGATAACAATTTGAATTTTCATTCTGTATCTCCATGCTTGCAAAGTTCTATTGACACAAAACCCTAAGCCTGATGACCATGCACGGCAAGGGGACCTCGTTGAATTGATAACCGAACTTCAAAATGTAGATGCTTATTTTTACCTTCATGGTTTCGTTAATCATGGAGCTCATTTGCGTATCCTATCTACTTCATGTTTGAACTTAAACAAAAATTGCAATTAAATAAAAAATGTGTTTTCTATTTAATGAAAATCTTGCTTGATATTATTTGGGATTTAATTTCACATTTTGTATAACTCACTTTTCTGCTCAAGATAAACCTAAGTTTCTTTGCCTCTCAGAGTCGCAACAGGTAAAATCAAATATAGTGCCATTCGGAGATAGCATAAAGCATTTAAATGGAAGAACGCATTCGCCTTATGATCTACAGATAAGTTCATAATGAACTATTCCATGCATAAAAAATCGGTTCGACAAATGTGACCTCTTTAAGTTTTGGAAAACGTTTATATCATAGAAAACCATACTGAGACCCCCAACTCACAATCCTCTTGCCGCTGGGCCCCTCAATTTTTTTTCAAATTCGCCATTTTGTATTCCTATCGGTGTTATGTCAAAAAAGAATCAGTGTGACATGCAAAAACACACAAAAAATGCAAAAATAAATGCTGCCAACCTCTGCAACCGTGGGGAAATGTGAAAGAGTTCGGGAATACCACATTTGTACATTACTGAATGCCATTGGTTAGTTATTATAAATTGTTAAAAGGCGAATAATTTGATTTGTGTGGTCAGTAAAACTATCTAAAGTTGATGTTCTATATACTAGAAACATATTAGCACAAACATGTTTGGGTATTTTCCGCTTTTGGATATCATTAGCTTCGATTTCGTGTGTAAATTTTTCTTAAATAATGAAGAAAATTTCCTCAAAATGTTTCATTTTCCCTCAACCAATCTACATTGTTAATTTTTCATGAACATTTTAAGCAAATGTGCACTTATTCCTAAAAAAAATATTATCTACATGTAACGAACAATTTCAAATTAAACGGATAAAATTCTATGAACTCTACCAGCAACTTTGCCCACAGCGGAAGTGTCTCATATCTCCTGGGAGTGTGTTGGTGAGCAGAATTTTTGAAGTTTCGTGACATTTGTCAATACGATTTTCTATGTAAGAATACTAGCGCACCAAACGTGAACACTCCATAAAAATATAGCTTGTAGGCTAAGTAACGGGAAATCGGCCGGAGTTGGTTGTCTCAGTATTGTCTCTGATTTATATCTTGAATAATGCAATTCATATTCTGACTTTGTGGTTCGTATTCCGGACAATTGCTTTCGACACGACTGGATTTCTTGAAAATGAAATAGATAGTTGATGTCTTTCTTAATTGAATAATTGAGCATCACACATTCTCCTTTGGTACCCCTTGGCTGAACCAAAATGAATACCAAACCATGTTCTAGTCTTCTGTTAATCGTATTGAGTAGCTTTGGGGTAAACAGTTTAACATCAGCCAGATATTCTTGCTTTGCCTCGGTTCTTCATTAACCTGCTGCATATACGTATTTCAACATTCGCATTTAAGTCCAAATTCGAGCCAATCAATTGCACCAATGAAACGATTTTGCTCTGAGTGCTGCATTTGCTGGATTTGGGTAATTTGCCAAACAGTTTTAAATTGAAAGTCGGCTCAGGTATAATAATTCTTAACGCGTTCGATTGTGAAGAATCTCAAATCAAATGTGGTAATCGATTGGGCTTCTTCAGATTCGCTGTCAAATTTCAGACTTCGTGTGTCTAATCGAACATAAAAATTTCACTAGCTCCTTTTAAGGTTCTGTACCCAAAGGAAAAAAACGGAACCTTATTAGTTTCGCTACGATGTCTGTTCATCTGTCCGAGCCCACTAGATAAATATTGTTCCTATAGGTCTATCTCAGAAACTGATTAACGTAGGAGGCTTAAATTTCCATACAACATCCGGCATAACCTCTTTCCACGCAAATGCCAAAAGTAGCGATACATAGACTGGTTTTAGAGTAAGTAATTAGTAATTTGGTGAAAAAAATATTTTCATTCGCAAAAAAAACTTTATGTTATATGTATGCCATATGTACTAAGGACCACTTTGTCGAAAAGTTTATATTTTACAAGATATTTAAAAAAAAAACTGTCAATTACTAAAGTAATTCGTTCATTTTAACCATTTGCATTTCAATGCATACCTACTCAACTCTACTCATTTTCATCCACACCAGTGCCAGATTACAAGATATATCTTTTTTTCTTAAATTTTGGTGCTCCAAAATATGTACAAGACCCTTTAACTTAAACTCATCAACAAATTAAAACAACCTTTTATATTGAAGACAACCCGTTTTCTATTAATTGCTTATTATCTATAACAGACAGAATACTGAGATCACTAACTTTGGCCCATTTCCCGTTACTTGCCTACAAACTATATTTTTATGGGGTGGCAAATGCTAAGTGCGCTAGTATTGTTACATAGAAATTCGTATTGACAAATGTCACGTTACTTCAAAAATTCCGACTCACCAATACACTCGCACCTTGCATATGCCACTTCGGCGTTCATAGAATTTAATCCGTTTAATTTGAAATTGTTGTTTAAAGTGTTCAACAAAAATTAACAATGTAGATTGGTAGAAGGAGAATAAAAACATTTTGAAAAAATTTTCTTAATTGTTTAAGAAAAATTTACACACGAAATCGAAATTAATGATATCCAAAAGCGGAAAATACACAACCATGTTTGTCCTAATATGTTCCTAGTATATAGAACATCAACTTTAGATAGTTTTACTAACCAAACAAATCAAATTATTCGCCTTTTAACAATTTATAATAACTAACCAATGGCATTCAGTAATGTACAAATGTGGTATTCCCGAACTCTTTCTAATAATGTTTTTAGAAAAATGTTTAGTAGTAAAAACAGTGGATGGAAACTTTGTTTATCCACTCATCAAACATTTTTTTTATTGTGTTAAGTCGATAAGTCCCTTTTAAAGTCTCAAGTCCGGCCGCCTTATTCGACAATACCCAGTTTTATTTTTAGAACTCTCAGAAGGCGATCGCTTCAATATCATTTAAAAATACAACGTACAGAGTACACACTTTATGGAGTCAATCAGAAGAACGCAACGTGGGATACAATTAATTTGCAACTTCGCTGTCACATGGGTTTCATGTACCCGTCACATGTCAGTTTCGTCTACCGCCCTTTATATTTATAACTTATGGCAGGTTATGAATAGTCTCATTTATTTCAGAAGAGTAGAAGGCATTGCTGTGGAAAGCCTTATGATTAACCACCGGCATTTCAGTCAAAAATTAATTAATTATTTCATACCCCTGCAAAACCATAAGTTAAATTGGTATGCTATAACCCATAGTCTAGAAAACTTTTTTGGAGATGGTTTCGATTAATTTTACCGACTTTAACACAATTTTAATCAGTTTCCTAGACTTTTGCCCGTCCTCCGCAAAAGCGACGGTTTCGCAAGCAGGATTTCAATTAACAGTTCTCTCACTTGTATGCTTTCGGTTTCTCTTTGTAATAAATTGCGAATCGTTTTATTCAGATTCAGACCCACCTATAAAACAGGTAAAGAAGTGTTTATAAAGAGTTGGGTTCTATTCGCTGAGTTTGGCAGCGACGTGATGAAGAGTCCCGCAGTTGAAGGGATCTAATTTGACGGTACTTTTTAATTTGTTTGAGTTTCTTCGAATGCAAGGGGTACTCGTATGCGTTGGAAATAGACTTTGAATAAATATCTATACTCACACGTCACACCAACGTATGCTGCTTGTCTCTAATTCAATTTATGGTTTTCCTTTGTGTAAAAAGGATTAAGCTCATGCTTATGCATACATTTACGTTGTTTAGATTTTGAGAGGTAAAAGAAAGAGCAGATGTTTGGTTTTAAACGAATTTGTATGTACTCCATTAAAACAGCCGAGGGAACCAAGTTTTTTCAGTTTATGAAAAAATCAAGAAAAAAGTAAATTTGGTAGTGCTTAATTAAAATTGCTTCTAGTCTACTCTAAAATGCTTTTCGACGCAATGCGAAAGAAAGCCTTATCACGACATTAGGCCGGGCGCATATTTGATACGGACCCGGTGATATCTAGACACCCACCACTCTGGGACCGAAACATATTCTGGAACAGGGACCACCTTACCTTAGTTACTGCCCATTTAATATTGCTAGAGTCCGAGCGGATAAAGGTCTCAAGCAAAATACCGCACAAGCCAGCTCCATAAGTTAAGCTCCTCCTCAAAAATACATTCCAAAAATCCGTTCTATAGCCAGGGCCAGAGCGTACGCATAGGGCCTTACTAATAACCATTTTTAACCTTCACACTAAATATTTTGTAGGTCACAATATGCAATTTCCTATGGAAAATTTCACCATTGTCAGTTCGAAAATTTTAGCTTGGACACTAACAAAGATTAGTACCTACCGCGGAAAGTTTTTCTTTATTTATATGTCGCCTACATCAGAACGGGGTGAATCAAGGCATCAATGCAAAGTCTCTCACTATCTATAAGTTACATCTGCCAATCGTGACATTATGTTCAAGGCGACTATGTGAATGAAACTTCCTTTTGAGTGAAGGTGTTAATCTCGAAGGATTAAGTAAGCTCGTCGTGTATTATGGATGACAAAAAGGAACACCAAACTATGGGTTGATGCAAAACACTGTTCTTCAACCGTTGTGATCTTTTTTAACACCTGCAAGCATTATTTCTGCTTTTTAGGAACGTAAAACCGATGAGCTGGTCAAATTTAAGACACAACAATACACAGCGATCCCCAAGTAACAATTTTACTTCGGTAAGGTTCAAATTTGTAATTTCTGTAGGCAACAGCTTCGATAGAGCTTCTATAGTCTTTGTTAAACGAAGTTGATCTATTTCGAAGCAATTGTTTCGATAATAACTTCAGTGAGTCCTTTACAAAGCATATACATAGGCTTTATAGAGGGATATGGAATTAAGCTTCGATAAGATCTCTATTAGACATCTGAAAATGTGTCTGGAGATGTGTGGAAAGTGAATTGCTTCGATAAAGCTTGTGGTTCGAAGCGCTTCCTAGAAGCTTTTTTAGAGCTTCTGACCGAAGGCATTATAGAAGCAATGAACTGTCATGCAGTCAACCGCTTGCGATTGGAAGCTGTACAGAAGCACTTACTCGTACTTCCTCCTAACTTACAAATGGAGGCTTTATAGAGGTAAAAATTAATTTCATATGAAATGAATCAAAGCTGTCTAAAGAAACCATAATTAATGAATCGGGGAAAAATTACAAGAAATAAAATACTTCTAGCACATTGAAAAATATGTCAGTAATGTGATTTTAAATAAACACTTTTCGCCCATGAATAAATAAGGGTAACACTAAATGTCTTGCTTACAACTTCGGTCGAGTAAGCTGCAAGTTTATTGCAAATCATAACCAGACTCTAAAATGTACCAAGTAGTTCAGATTTAGCACTGCTACATAATTATGACGAATTAGCCTAGGGGGTAATGTATTGGACTACTACGCAACAGGACCCATGTTCGATTCTCAGTGCGGCGCATGTAAGTAAAATGTAAATTATAACGAGTAACGCAAATATGTAAACTCCATGAAAATTGCAAAAAGTCTTTGAAAATGTTTATTAAGAAGATAAAAAAAATAAAAAAAATAAGAAAATGGAAAATTGAAAAATGTAATAAAAAAAATAAATATTTTTCTTGTTCATTTTGGAGCCTCTATAAACCTTCCATAAAGTTTCGGTAAGGTCTATCCAAGCTGTTCAGGAAGTCTTAAATAAGTAAATAGGTACTTGCATTAAAGTGCGCCAAATGCGTTTCCTTTATACCTTATGCAGTTAATATTGCGGGAGTTGAAATAGCTTCGATAGCGCCTTACCGAAGTCAAATTGTTACTTGGGTCATAAGGGCGAGGTCATGAAAACATTTTTTATGGACGCCACAAAGCCCAGATTATTATTTCATTCAATAGAACAATTAAAAAAACCACAAAATAACAGCAAAGAACCTCCCCAAAATCTGACGAACTTAGCTGAGCCATTTCGCCTGTCTGTCAGGGTAAGCCCTACGATAACTTGGAGATGACAAAGCTTGCTTAAGTCATATAACAGTTCGGGGCTTACCAGAGCCTTTAACAACTGGACCTTAACAAATTCAAATTTCTTTGACACTAATTTCTTTTGACTAGTTGGTTGTTGTGCTGGACTTTTCAACCACTCACGAACAAGAACAGCTAAAAAAATATGTCACCTTAGTTTTTCGCATTGTCCCGCCTGTTGCAAACCTCCAACAATCATACGACTTTCATTACTGTAAGGGCGAAGCTTCTTTATTCAGAAAACCAATTGTCGAAAGTGCACTTATTGTTACATCCGAGCTGGGGTTCGAAAAGATAAAACACTATTCTATTGAACTTTTCTAATAAAATCACTTTTATTACACTTTTACGGATTATTCTAATAATTAACTTATTAAGTACCACAACAATATCACATAAAACAATTCTTAAACGTTTTAAAACCAATCACTTAATTCACTGTGTTACTTTACACTTACTTATCTGCACAACCCATTACTGGTTCGAACTTTACCAATCACCGTTTAAAAATCAACTGTCCCTTCCTGTTCTCAAATCTGCCTTTTTATATCCGCTCCGCCATCTATCGGAAAGTTTATAGTTAATTCCGGTATGTCCCGAACAAACTCGATAGTTCTAGAATTACCTCACTTAACTCTCCACTTATTTGACAGAATCGACTCTTGAATTGGAAGTGGAACTTGTTTGGTGACGAATGGGTTCACCATTTTATTTTCCATGCTACATTCAACACCACAATATCAACGAAGTAAGCTATAAAAAAACTTTTTTTTTCTGTCAAGCACGTGATCAATTCTATCAAACCGGTTTTAACGGGCAATCTTGCAATCTTCGAATAGCGTTTTCCTGCACGTACAGCCTTACTATTTATAAGACTCCATGCTTTTCCACAGATGGGAAATCAGCTGGCAACAAATTTTCCGATAAAATAGTAATCTTTGGCAATCCACCCATAGTGGGTAAAAGAACTGAGTGATTTTGCCCCAGTTCAAGTTGCAACAGGCTTATCCCTGACTGTAGTGCCATCGAAAGCAAAGCTAAAAAAAATCGATCAGCGACTCCTTTAGTGTTTTTAGTTATTGAAAAAGGTCTGGCCACGTTAAAAAAAGTCGGTTGCACCGTTTTGACTTCAAGGGGAATTGGAAAGCTGACAAAATGAATAAACGAGACCCATTCACCGACGGACCGCACTTAAAACTGCTTTTAATCACGCATTCATTTATTTAATAATTTTTACGCCCGGTTTGTTCAATCTCATATTAATTCATCGGTTATTCCAGTTGGTAACCATCGAACGTGTTTGTTCAGCAAAGTATTAACCAGAGAATTTGTGATTTTATTAGTTAACCCCAGAAAACGATAACCAGCCGATTTTGCGCGGTTAATGAGATTTGACCAATGATTTTCTGAAATTTCGTTTGTTCAAATTGTTTTAGGACTGCGTAGGTATTGATTCTGAATATTGTGGGTAAAATACAAATAATGCAATAAACGTATATATTGTTGCATACCCGTGAACGCAGCCAAGAACTATGTTGTTGTCAGTCTGACAGTTCCCTGCTGTCAATTCGTTTCTTCTCTTTTTTTGTTGTTTAGGCATTTTAGATTAGTAAAGAAAGGAGATAAAAAACGTGGCTACAAGCGAAGAGGTTTACTTGGCGTTTTCACTTTACTCAGTTCTGTATAATTATTTTCGTCATTTTATTTCATCGAGAATTACCGAATTAAGCGAGAGTGCAACAGTATTATAACGCAGGATGGAGTGAACTGAACCAGTAAAATCGGTTTCGTAGATGTTTTCAGCTGACAGATGTATAGAATACGGCACACACCAGGGGCCGTACTATGAAACTCGATTCTACTATTGATTCTATTCGAAAGATATTTGCGATTCTACTTTCAAATGGCACTCTCTATGAAAGTAGAATCGAATGCCGGTAATGCCAAACTATTTGCCTACAAATTTGCGATTTTCGAACGATTCTCGCAAAATGTTTGACATAACCCAAACGAGTCTCGCATTATGTTTGGCATTTCCCAAAAAAATTATCGTAAAACAATTAAATAATAATAAATAAACATGGACTGTGTCGCAATTAGGTTGGACTCTGAAGGAAATCCGGAACAAATTCAACAAGTTGAACGAAGACGGATTAGAGATAAATCTAACATAATTGAGCTTGGCAAGTTTTATATTCAGTATTTATTTAAAGGCATCCAAAAATAAAATAAACTAAAATAACTTTATTCAGCTTTGTTAAAAACTACCGCCTTTCGAAAGATGGCTTTATGAACTTGTTGAACAATATTTCAACAGAACTAAGTGTTCGCAAAAAACAAACTTTTGTTCCCAACAAAGGCTGTTTTGAAATACCCCTTGGATAAATCTGGATGCCGGGTCATATATTCCACCTCTTCAGTTTGGACTTTTAGATGATTCACTGTGACAAAAAAAAAAACAAACAATTAATATGAAATATTCATGAATTATAAAATTTATTTACTTACATTCTGAGAAAAAAACTTCTTAAATCGACCTTCTCCGCAAACACATTTGATGTAAAGGGTGATTTTTTAAGAGGTTTAGAACTTTTTTAAAAAAAAAAACACAAAAAATTCGAAAAAATGAATGAAATATTTATTTGAATCGATAGTTTGAACCTTGCAATTTAATGTTTAAAGATAATTTCATGCAAATGTTGACCGCGGCTGCGTCTCAGGTAGCCCATCCGCTGAGTCCAATTTTGGCATACTCTTTCACACATATCGGCCGGTATCTCACGAATGAATGCATGGATGTTGGCTTCCAGTGCGTCAATCGAAGCGGGCTTGTCCCTATACACATTAGCCTTGGCATACCCCCACAAAAAATAATCTAATGGTGTCAAATCGCACGATCTAGGCGGCCAATTGACCGGCCCGAAACGTGAAATTAACTGTTCACCAAACTAGCCTCGCAATTGCGCCATTGTTTCGCGTGCTGTGTGGCATGTGGCACCGTCTTGTTGAAACCACATATCATGCAAGTCAAGAACTTCCATTTCGGGCAAAAAAAAGTTTGTTATCATCGCTCGGTAGCGTTCACCATTGACAGTAACGCTGCGATTCGCATCATCTTTGAAGAAATATGGCCCAATAATGCCGCCGGCCCATAAACCGCACCAAACAGTGGCTTTTTCGGGATGCATTGGTAGCTGTTGCAATGCTTCTGGCTGATCTTCACTCCAAATGCGGCAATTTTGCTTATTTACGTACCCATTCAACCAAAAATGAGCCTCATCGCTGAACACAATTTTTCGATAAAAAAGCGGATCCTCGGCCAGCTTTCCAAGAGCCCATTCACCAAAAATTCGGCGTTGTGGTAGGTCGGCTGGCTTTAGTTCTTGCACCAGCTGTATCTTAAAAGGCTTTACGCCCAAATCCTTCCGCAAAATTTTCCACGTAGTGCTGTAACAAAGGCCTAACTGCTGGGAACGGCGCCGAATCGACATTTCGCGGTCTTCTGTCACACTAGCGGCCGCAATATTTTCTTCACTACGCACAGTACGTAAACGTGTTGGTGGTTTAATGTCCAACAAAGTAAATTTGGTGCGAAATTTGGTCACAATCTTTCGAATAGACTGCTCAGAAGGTCGAGAATGCCGATCATAAAATGGAAGCAGCGCGCGATGAACATTTCGAACCGAGCACGAATTTTGATAGTAAAATTCAATAATTTGCAAGCGTTGTTCATTTGTAAGACGATCCATGGTTAAATTGCAAACCAAACTGAAGCTGTTTGACAGTGACACAAGGTACTAAACACACGTCAGCTGTCAAAACCAGTGTTGCCAAAACCAAACCAGCTAAAAAATCACCCTTTAGAATGATTATTTGCGAATTCGAACGAATTTTACATTAACTTTCGGAAAAGGTAGTACCAATATTGTACCAAGAAAACAAAAACCAGTTGGCAGTAATAGAGCTGCTCGAATTTCGCTTTCACAACTTACTTATAGAATTACAGAGTTGGGATTTTGCGAATTCGAACAGTTTAACTTTAGAATCGAGTTTCATAGTAGGGCCCCCGTCTATTGAAGGTTAGAGTAACGGTCCCCGTCAAAATAATGGATGCAAAGGATGAAGTAAGATTATTTTTAACATTTTTGATGAAAGCTCTCATAAATTGAGATAAAGTGCACTCATTAGAGGAAATATTAAGAGAATGAGAAAATTTCGAGGTCGTTGAATAAAAATTGAGATGAGGTTAATTTGTAACCAATTTCAATTCAGTTTTGTTCTCAAAAAATTGGTTATTGTTTCACAACAAGATTTTATTCTTCGGTTCTTAAAAACGCCTATATCATTTAATTATTACATACTTATGTTAAACAAATTTTACTGAAAAAAAGACATTTTATAAAATACCTCGACAAACAAACAGACCCAAAAAATAAAAAAAAATGTAATAGATGAGGTGAATCACTAGGTTCGTTCGCGTACGCGGTTTGAATCGAACGCAATCGATATAAATCGCACAAAGTCTATACACGTACTCATCAAAAATGACAGAAAAGAGAAAATTAGCAAAATAACGAGTAACGACTAACGAGCAGTTCCTCTCTTAGCTCGAAACAGCTCAGAGAATTTTAACCGACAAGTAGGCACTGATAAAAATGTCAAATGCGCAAAATTGACAGGAAACAAATTCAAAATCAGTTTTAAAAATCAATTGTACACAAAAATAAAATATCTGAAAATAAAGAAAATTCGGTGGTGGTCGAATGTTCTCCTAAAACGCTTGATATGTTCCAAAAAGGTAAGTTATAAATTCATTCGTGATATGGATTAGATTTCAAAGCTTTAAGTGGCTCAAAGTAGCTAGAAGTGTATCCACGTACTTTGGAGTATATTTTCAGCTTTCTGAGAGTGTTTCGCTCAATTTTTCGAGTTTGTCAGATTTTTAGTGCTTGGCTCGTGAAAGTACGCGAATGGACCTACTGAATTGACGAATAAACTGGAAAAATGGAACGATTTGCTTTTATGGTTTGGTGACTGAAGTGAAACAGATATAAAATCATGGGTTATTCTAAATCTATAATAACCTTACCACAGCTTTGAACAGACCGACCCTTAGTGTGGCATTTATTCATTAAAAGGGTCACGGTAGAATGCTTATGTGAACCTAAAAAGGTTGTCATTGTGAGCTGGTAAAATTAAAGTTGAGCAAAAAAAATGATTGCTAGTAGGTGGTACGCTTATCCATGTGCGTACCTCCATTAGTTTCATTGATCCCTAGATATTGTTGTTTTGCTGATTGATTGTTGGCCCTGATGGATTAAGAGTTTATTTTTTTACGTGGAATATGGATCAAAAAGCATCGAACCGATGTATATTTGGTCTAATGAACACGTGTGAAGCAAATAATTTCTCGTGAATGTTATATACATGAACATAGCACCTATTTAAGACTTGTATGCATGGAGACGATGGCAACCGTGTTCGTTATCTATCAACCTACATAACCTGTAATAATTTGAAGAAATATCTTCACCCTAGCACCCACAAGAGGTAAATAATTTGCCGTACCTAAGAATTAGTGTGCCTCCTGTTGCTGCCGTTGCTCAGACTACTTCCACTTGCCATGTTGCGTACCAATTAATTGTTGACTACGCGCTGTCATTATTACGGAGCTCGAGATTGCGATATCTATTATTAGTCTCGTTTTAATATAACGCTCCAATTGCTGTTGTGGAAATAAATTCGAGAGTTTAGGTATAATGCTAAACAACAGATGATACCTATAGATAATTGCATACGCGTTATTGGCAGTTTGATGTGTTTACTACAAATCTCGTACATACTGCAGAGCTGCAGCTGTTTCCTGATACCTATGTGGAAAAGTTTATTTGAAAAAGATTGTCTTAGGTACCAAAAGCTGTAAACACATGTGTTTGGAGTCTTTTACTCCGTAAACTGCTCTGCGCAAGGATAACCTTGACCAGCGTTACCTCTGAAAAATTAAAAAAAGGGGAATTAAAAGGGGCCTTCACACAAAGCACTATGTAGATAATACAAAAAACCAAAAAATTAATTCATAACGAAACACTTTTTCATATTTTTGCATCTTTTTCGCTCAATAACGATTAACATCTTACTTAAACTAAAAAAGGGCAATTTTGATAATTTTTAAAAACGTTGCGGCCAGGGGTCTTGAGGCTCAAAAAGGGGCCAAACGCAACGCTGCCTCTGGTTATAGTTTTTGATTGTTCCAATGCAAAGTCACGTCTTCATAAAAGAGGTATTACTCTCAGTCAATTGGAGTAAGTGAGTGGTGTAAGTTGTTCAACAAAAATGAGCATGGGCTTTCTATGAATTATGGAAGAAAACAGATCAACCATGAAAATTTTAAAAGACATGGCTTTTGCTGTCTTTTTGATGATTTATAAATAATTGCGTCCTTAATTTTCAATTCGAATCCGAAACCGAAAACGCTAATTTTAAGAACTGCTCATATCTTGAAAACCCCATTTTCGATTTTGATAAAACTTTAAAAACCAAGTAATGCTAACATCCCGAACAATAACCTGTATACTCAGTTTTAAGCTAAACATAGCAATATTTGGTACTGTTTCGTCTGCCAAATTTTACAAAAAACCGCTCTAATGCTTTTGACCAAAATACATACTAAGGATAATATAAGTATTGTAAAGATGTTCAAAAATATAAGAGCACCAGCGACAGCGCATCGCAACAAAAACAACCAATCATCAGCCGGCAACAAACGGCATCCTCGAGCGGCGCGAGGCTACCTTCATCAAAACAACAACAACGTACAGGAGCAACATCTCCGATACCAAATGTTATCGTATGAGTAACGGTGGTTGCGACCGACAGGCAATGCACTGCAACAGCCCAACAATTGATGGAAAAATACCATCGTCCAACCAATTAGCGGTGTTTGCGACCGACAACGACAACAAGGAATACTACCATCTGAACAACGGTGGTTGCAACCGACAACCAGCGCCCGGCAGCAGCAACCCATTCGGCGACAGCAAAAGCGACGATGGAAAACACCACCGCCTGGGCCATAAACTAAGTATTAAATAGACCGTCAGCTCCCGCGCACCTACCCGATTCCCACCGCAAATTTTTAAAATAAAATTCTCTCTTAAATTTCATATTTGTGAATACGTGTGAGGTGTGAAGCAGCAAAAAAAGAATTTCTAAAAGGTGGGAGGAATAATAAAATACTGACACTCAGCAGTGTTCCTGCATTGTGGTATCTCTACCTTTTTGTGGGAATTTAAATTTTTGAAAAACTTTCCTGCGTAAGAGGAAAAAATGTCTTAATTGTTGGACTATCAATAATCTGGCAGAAAAACAGTCGAACTACATTTCACTATGAATATCAACGCACTAAATGTACCTACATAAAAAAGAGATTTGCCTTAAGCAAAAATTTCTATTATCAAAAAATTATCATTATAATGTTAGTAAATTGCGATTTTTATACTGAAGATTAATTTAATATGATTTTCTCTCCGAACAATACAAATTTTACTTTTAAAAGTATGTTTTTTCCATAAACAAGGGAATTTGAGTTTAGTGAAAAGGGAAAAATTAACACGCTTCTTGTGAAAAATAAAGAGAGAGTGTTGAGAACACTGACTGAGAGTTAGTGTATTTGGTGAGTTTCTGTCAGCTGGTGGATGCGTTCTGAGAGTTTAAGCTCGCTGTTTTATTTCACCACGAAAACATGTAGATATTCTACGAAATTTATAATAGCGAATGTAATCAACATAAATAAACAAATGAATGATGTGTGAAATAAAATAAGATATTTTTGTTCCTATAATTATTGTGTCTGTTTTCGTTTGCTGTTTTTGACGAAAAATGATTTCACCGTGAATGTCCACAGAAAAACGGCAAAGAATTTAAAGAGAAGAATTGATTACGACTATTAAGATTTGAAATAGTACGAGTTTTTAGTTATAATCTTTTCATGAAGATTCCGTTCATTAAAAAAAAAAAAAATGTATTAGAAAATTTGGAACAATTGACACAATTAATGAAATTACATTTGAAATCAATTGCGTCAGCCGAGAATATGAATAATGTTCATTTATAATAAAAATAAAAAGTCTAGTAGACACAATCAACGAAAATTTATTTTCTTTAAAATTTACGGAAAAGAACGAAACTCAAAATGCATTTAAGCAAAATTGGAAATAAACATGTTTACTGATTTGTACCTTGATATGTCTCACGCATTTAAGTTTTGCTGCTTACAATTTATTTGCTTTTAATATATACGATTCATAATCATTAGCAATCAAATATTTTTGTATATTAATAAGCGTTTTTTTTTTTTTATTTTTGTCAATGATTCATATAGTTTATCGATTTCGATTTTTTTACAACAAAGATGAAAACATTCCGTACTATATAGATTATCTAGGTAAAATGAAAGAAATCTTAATACGTATACCTACCTAACCTATGCGTTTTAATAGAATTTGGTACTAAATTCTCCACACCATACCCACCGTTTTCTTAACACGTCCCGATAACGGGCAGTTATTTGAATTATTTGAATTTATCAGGCAACTGTCAGGTTCCTATATGCGAGAGTATGTGTGCGGCTAATCTACTTTAACATGGCACACATCCTTTGCCACATAGAAACACGGAAAACAGCTTGTAGGCAAATTCTCTTAAGTTGTAAGAGCTGACGGTCTATTTAATACTTAGTTTATGGTTTGAGCAGAGCACAACCAGAGCGGTTGCAAAAATGCAAATACACAACAAGAAAACCTTTTATAGAGTCCATTTTCATTTCAAATAAATATTGTCTTTCAAAACAAAAGATACTTAGTTTTTCTCAAAAAATTCAAATAAATCCGTTTTTTAATTATCAATCTGTCGTCATATATTTTTGTATAGCTTAATACCGCACTTACAATAAAAGTGCAATAACAGCTACCTACCCAAAACATATTTTAAGCTAATATTACCCACTTATTGAATATGCAACAAAAATAATTCCAACCACTTGCAGCTTACACAATCAGAAACTCCCACTTCATCGGCGTATTCGGCTTATAACTGCTTGTCCTTGTAGATTAGATTTTTAGATAGATTTTTATTTTTAAGCAACAAAATAGTTAAAAAAAAAAAAATCGATTAACATGGTCTGATTGGCAAAACAAAAAACAAACTTGTAAGTGATTATTTCATTAGGTACTCAGAAAACACCATTAGCACAGTCATTTATTTTGTAATCTAGAAACTTTCAGTTAAAATACTCATTCTATATTGAAGGGCTATTTTGCAGTAGCTGGTTAATTTAAAGACGTCAACTTCATTAAGGATTTGTAAGACTTGGTCATCCGATAAGATATTCCTTCCAAATATTGATCTTTTCGTCTCGCTTAAAATTGGGCACCTCCCAACAAAATGAAAGATATCCTCTCTCTCCTCCAAATTACAAATGCTGCAGACTATAGGTAGGTCATCTCTATGCGGTACATAGTTCAGTTTGAGGAGTTCCCCGCGCATCTTTAGCACCGTTGCGATCTCTTCTACGCTATGCTTATCTCGAAAATAGTTTTTTTCCTCAAGGTTGTAGCATAATCTACTATAAACCGCCCTATGGAGAGAGCCTGATGCTTCTTCTACAAACCTCTGTCTTATCTGCTCATCCACACATTTGACCAAATGGTAGAGTTGGGGCTTCCAACTCCTTACGTCATCTAGATTTAGATCCACTTCACACCCTCTAGCTAGTTCCAGCCAATCCCGATACCATCCAATTTTTCCACGAATTGACTGTAAAAAGTAGGGCTGCTTTCTTTGGCAGACGATAGTCCGGCATGTTCAATACTTTGAGCACATAGTCGATTTGCAGTTTTAGTGTCTTCACGAATAGTGGTGATAAACCTGTCTCTAACATGATCATATAATTTGGAGTGTTCGGTGGAAGATGGAAAGTCCTTTTTAGATAATACCTTAGTAATTTCTCCACGACATCATATGTCCTTGTATAGATATTTAACAATCGTGTAAAGGGTAAGCGCTAATAAAAAAGTAGAGTAGGCGCTTATAACTGTCTAACCAGAACTTGCGACAATTCCCTGTTACTAAGAGCTTCTACTTAGGTATAAAAAATTATATCAGATTATTTACCCAAAAGTGGATTTTATTTAACACTATTCGTAAATTTTATAAACCGTTTCTATTATCTAGCATTGGTTCTTAGATTTGTACCTACCTACCTACCTACTAAAATAAGAAAAAATCCAATCAAACTTTTGATGAACGAGAAAGTTTCATTCGACCCAGTCGTGCACTTTATTTTTATTTCGAAGGCGAACTCTTTTGCTATGAGTTTTAAAATTTTAATAGATTCTTATTCAAATAAATTAGAGTGTTGTGTTGAATGACCTGTATGGAATGAGAATCACAATATTCTGCCATAAATAAGTGTCAATATTTTATTCCAATTAAGCTTTTTTTTCAGGCATTAAAACATTTTTTTCTCAAAATAATTACACAATATTTTTGTTGGCGTTTATTTGTGTACTCCAATAAATTTTCTCTTTTATATTTATGAACTCTTCTAATTTTCTGGACAGCAAAACTACCTACAATTACATGGAAATCTAATTTCCTCGTTCAAGGTGCTTCGAGTCCTAAAACACGATCTTATGAAGAGCACTAGCGATGGAAATCTTGTATTCTTGCAAGGACGCTAAAGGAACGTTCAGCACTAACTGCAGTGACAGGTATAAATACAGAGCAACACAAACATTTGGGAAAATCTATCCAAGTTCTGTCAAAA
Source organism: Cheilosia variabilis (assembly GCA_951230905.1). Classification (NCBI taxonomy): domain Eukaryota; kingdom Metazoa; phylum Arthropoda; class Insecta; order Diptera; family Syrphidae; genus Cheilosia; species Cheilosia variabilis. Next base: position 31,024,270 of record OX579677.1, read on the forward strand.
AACCGAAAACCAGGAAACTCAATGGTGAGTGATCTGCTTCAAAGTTGGCTTCGTAGATATGTTTTAGATGGATTGACTTTTCTTTCAAGTCTTCTGTTACGAGTGATTTGTATTTTTTGACAAAACTTGTTGCCGCATTTCAAATCTCAGTTTCCTCTGTTGTTAAAAATTGACACAAAAAGGAAAAGTTACATTAAAATTTTTCATTGCATCGAACCGGCCTCTTTTTCTGTGCGTTAGAATCTCTCCTAGTGCAGTCGCAACTGTTTCACACTTTCGTATAAAATTCGAATGGACTGATATTAGGGGATTAAACTCTAAGGATTTTGAACTCAATGTCAAAAGCTAATTTCTGACTTTCATATTTTCATTCCATATTTAAAGAAATTAGGTTAAAAATAAGTTTCAAATTTCCGGGCCCTCATAAAAGCCGGGCCCGGGAGAAATTCCCACCTTCCTCTGCCTGTTTGTTGCCCATAATTGACACTCCTTTAACATGGTTTTTATTTTATTTTTACCGCTTTTGCAGTTAAATTTGATGTGATATTGTTGCACGGCAAACTTAGCCTAAAATTCCTGAGCTTTCCGCAGGTATGAACCATCCTATATTCGCCAATATTAGCTAAAGACGGCTTACCTTCATTGTGAATGCTGCTTGCTTAAGATAGAGTACAAATATCTGAACTCTGTATAAGGTCTTAGTAGTCACAATCCAGTCTTTTGAGGTATAATGCTCATGAGCTGCCCTACCATTTGATACCAGACTTCGCCTCCAACTCCAAGGCAAATTTTTCGGAAAGTATATCTATCAAATAACGCCTGTGCTCATAAAAATACAAGACTGAGTCGGCCTTTGTTAGTTTATTGCGTACTGAGCACACCCAAGGCACCTCCGCCAGGTGACACAACATCATAATCGTAATGATCAAGATTACTCCGAACCAATGGAGCCAAAACATTGACTTGAGTTATGCGCTTGCACAAAACAGTTTGCAGAGACATAAAAGAGTCATAAATGCTTTTAACGCTTTGCTAGAGGCAAAATATTTGCCAATTAAATTCAGCCTAAACAGAGGGAGGATGGTTACACACGAGTGCGCTGTTATATTTGGTCAAATATTTGTGTTGGATTTAATTAGAATTTCCGTTACGGAGCCAGGTATTCGGGCTATAATTTATTGCTTGGCATTGACATCACAATCTCTCAATTTAGTCCCAGCCAGGTTTGAAGTTGACGTCTTTGTATATCCCAATGGGACTAGCAATATACTTGCAGGGTGGTAATAATGTCTTAGATATATGAAATCACTGTGGTAAATTTGACTCAATACTATTTGTGTACGTTGGTAGCAAGCATCAGATTAATACGAGCATCTGGCCCGACAAAATTGATACTTTCATTGTTGCAAATTAAAAGCTGGCTCAACAGTCGTAATCTCCTACATGGAAAAAAAGGTCGTTAAGAGGTTAATATCGTATTTGAACAAGTGCACGCGAGTTTCGGCATACAGCTGTTTTTTGTTATCAGCGTAATCTGATCCGGATCAGATCACGAAAATAAAACAAGACGAATCATTGAAAAGCTTAATTTCTTAATTGTGGCAACAGTTGCTTTCAAAAACAAAACAGATAATACAGGGTATTTCAAACTTCATATTGCCACAGGCATATTGCAAATATTCTGCTCAACGTGACGCTATACAAGGCACATGACATTTCACTTGCAATGTCGGGGGTGTTACCATATTTGAATGAAATTTGCAAAATTTTTCTTTTCAAATATATTTTTGTTAAACAAATTTAGTATTTTATGTTCAAATATGCAACACATGAATAATATTTTGCTGCTGGTACTTGAGTTTATCTTGGCATATTAAGGTGTGTCCAGACCAGCGAAACATTTCAGAAATGTTTATGAAATGTTTCTGAAGCAAATCGGACATATTTCATGAACATTTATAAAAGATTTCTGAAATTTATTTATTAAATGTTTACGAAATGTTTCAATTTAATCCTTTTTTGGACTAGAAGAAAATAATGGGGTAGGATTATTAGCAGCGAGTAAAGTTTTTATTTTTGTAATTTTGTTCTCGGGAATCACGCGACACGCGATTTAATTTAAATAATCGTATTAAATGAACCACTTTCTCATTAGGTATTCCAAGCTTTTCTGGACATTTTCATTTTATTTAAAAAAAAATAATAATAAAAGAAAATATTTCCCATCACGTTTGGTTCTGTGAAACATTTCATAAATGTTTTTTTTTGTGTCCAGATCCAAACCAGCAAAAAATTTCATAAACATTTCGCAATAATTATTTTGTTTAATAAATGTTTCAGAAATATTTATGGAACATGTAGGTATTTAATTGCTTATCAAATGATTGGCTGGTCTGGACATACCTTTAAAGAATTAAAAAAAAAAAACTCGAAATACGGACGGGAGTTCATTCGAAAGCGAACAAATCTATTGATTTTTTGTGTTCGTGATCTCGATGAGAAGCAGGACCATGTCCTGTTGTTGTAAGTGCATGTAAATTGATGATCTATATGGAACATAGCTGATAATAAAAAATGTTAATTTAAAAAAACAAAAAACCCGACAGACTGTAAAAAAAAAGGAATTCAAAATATATGAAGAAGACGCATTTAAGTATCTGTACCTTTTTTTTGTTTTATTAAAATTATTTTTTATTTTTATCTTTCTAGCCAATGACCATAGACTAACCAAACTAGACAGCCAACTTCCCGTGCACCTACCCAATTTTCCCCGCAAATTTTGAATGACAGCCCTCTCTCGCGCGCTCTATTTTTCCTGTCTATGAATACGTGTATTATTGGTCGCCGGGTGACACTATTTCTCAATTACAAACAATTTGTAAATGGATTTATAACAATAAATGTACAAAAAGTAAATGTTGATTATGGTTTTTTTAGTTAACATAACTTGTTCTCCCTCCATATTCGCCACCAAAAACTATTAATCTATTCACATTTCAGTTGTTTCTTAGTTTTATTTGTATGAATTCTATTTTTGACAGCAAAATTCATGCAGCTGCATAAATGAAATCCGTAGGGGGTTAGCAACATGCAAGTTAAACCCAGCTTCCACTAGGGCATAAGTGAATTTAAAAAAAATTTCATGAACATTGAATAAATTTCTATTAGGCTTGGTGAATGTTTCCAAATTCTTTTATTTAACACCATATTTGTACCAAATCGATACTGACCAGTATCGAATTATGTTACTTAGGAACAGTAAAAATGCAAATGCTATTCATATTTAAATAAAAAGTATTAGTATCGGAAAGCAAAAAAGAGTGATTAAACTCCTAACAAAAAGACAATATAAATTATTAATTGTCAAGTTAAGTGCAGTCTTTGTGCCTTTGGGATACAAAAAGTGATCAAAACAATTTTTTATTATTCCGAGTATTTCACATAAATATAATGCGATCCTCGTATTTTTGTATTATGGCCCTTACCAGAAAGAGCCAAATGCATACAAATTTGATAGCAATATTATAAGCAATAAAAATATCGAATTCATTTTTAGAATTAAACAAATGCATACTTGATATGCTATTGTTCATTTTACGTACTAGTTACAGATTATAATTTATAGTACAACTAAAAAATATTTTTCGCCACGTCATAAAAAAAAATGCTTTCCCTAAACGGCGTTAAAACATTTTGTTTCAGTATGATTTCGAAACTTAAAGCATTAAAATAAACAAGAAAAAGTGTATTTCCTTTAAAATATACAAAAAAAGCTTCAAGTTACAAAATCTCTTTTTTTTAACAAAAGTAAAAAAAAAACGTGTTAGTTCATTTTATAGAGTTCATAAAATTGGCAAAAAGATAATTTTTTTTTGAGAAAAAATCAATTTTTTTTTGATCTGACACTCTTTTGAGAAATCTCGATTTGTTTTTCAGATTTCACACATACTTTCACTTATACCAAAGTGAATGACACACAGATGCCAGTTACGAATTGTTTATCGTTGAGAGGATTGCTTTTTTAACTGAATTATTCATTTTTCGAGTATGGAAACGATTTTTTACATTAAACTATTTCGAAATGAGTTATTAATTATAAATGTGTAAAAACCAATTGGAATGGATTTCCAGTGCAAGTGAAAAAAAAAACACTTTTGCGGCCAACTCAATACACCCAAGAACCAATAAAATTCGAATTTAATGTTCGATTTGGCAGAAAAAGTCTGAAATCTCAGATCAAAATCTGAAAAGTGAAATCGAAAACGACATTAAATTCAAATGTAATGTGAACGCCGTGTAACTATGGGCACAAAATATGCCGAACACAGTCGCCCCACTTGAAATCCCACCAGAAAATGGCCGCCCGATGGCATGAAGTGCCATACATTATATTGTATAAGTATTCGTGCGGCAGCAATGGCGCTCCTTTGACTTATGCAATATAATGTATGGCAGACAGCTTGTAGGCAAATATACAGTTTCTGCTCTCAGTTGGCTGTCTAGTTTGGTTAGTCTATGCCAATGACATTCCGGGGAAGAATACGAATATTATGACACCTCACTCTTCAAAATCGGTCAAGCCGTTTAGGCTACAGGGCGGCCCGTAGGAACGTACATAGGATACGAGCGAAACACATAACCATCCCTGTGTCCAGTCGGGTTAAAACAGCTATTCTCTAAACTGAGCGGCTTGTTCTGACTTCCAGCGGATGCTGCCATTATTGTTTATTAATCCAGCGACTGTTATGTTTTTTCCTTGTGTTAATATTAATATTTCTGTTTTTTATTAGAGAATTTTTAGAAAATATTTTTATGTTGTTTCGGCACGACACAACTGGTCAATAACCTATCGATTGACCTCTATTTCACCGGGAGCTTCCTATATTACTATCCTTCTATTATGCTTGGCGTGATTTGTAACCGCGTATTTCTCCCTAAAAGACCCACACATATTTGGTCGGATTAGAAACAATGGTACCTTGGAGTTTTTATAGCCATTCACAGTCAAAGTTTGTCCCTCAAAGGTATCGCAAAATCAATTGAAAAATTCAACAGAGACTTCAGTCTTTTATAGCGTTACAGGCATAAAAATTCCAAGAACGGAAAAGCACAACTTTCTGTCTGCCAATGGAAAACCATCATCAAAAGGCATTCAAATACATTGCTTCAATAAATTTTAATTACGGCATTAAAATTGCGCAGGAGCTTCAAAAAAGATCTTATTTTATTTGAACATTTATTGGCATTGGGACTCCACAGGAGCGACGAGCGAACAAGTTCTGAGCAGACGACCTGTCTCTTATCCAATACCGATATTTATTGACTTGGCATTTTACCTTTTGCTACATCATGTCTCTGGTAGTCTGCACAGAATTACTGCCACAGCCCTGTGAATGTGAAATAATAGAAGCACCTCCACTTCATATCGCTTAGGGAGAGAAATGTTGTTCGCAAAATGAATGATTCACTTCATCAGCTCCCAACAATGGGGGTAAGTTGTCAGAAAATCTCTCATAAAAGGATACGGATTGTAGATCCAGTGGAAGAAAAAGAATGATACAGAAAATTAAGACGCATCTTTAAAACTTTTTTCGTATGTTTTGTTGGATATAAATGACATCAGAAGGGGGTACGAGAGTCTCGACGGGGTAACTGATTTTATCCAGTTTTCTTTGTTGTGACAGGCAACTAAGATGTCTCCAGTCCCGGGAATGGACTGGGTGTATACGAGGTCTCTACCATAGATCAAACAATTCTCAAATTCCACTATGGGTTCGGATGGTTTTGTAGAATTTTCAACAAAGAACAAAATTATTCATTACATTAGAAGCATAAGATGAGATATATCGTGTGCATGGAGTTGTCCCGTTTGTTGTATAGATATGGGCTATGGGCACCCGTGCGGTTACATCTTGTATAAAGTTTTATTACAGTGACAATAGATTGTGATGCTGTTAATCATGGATACAGATTGTACGCAATTGGGTTGAGCAGATTAATGTGTCCTTTGTTATTTAGAGTGAGTGAGGTTCCCCAAAAGAAAAAACGAAGAAGAGTTTCTCTTACGCTCCATGTATTTTGATGAAACTACTTCCTTAGATTGATTATTCAGTGTTGTATAAATCACAGAGACCTAGACCAAGGAGCTTAAAGATATCGGGGAAAACAAAACTTGTCTAAGTCTTTAAACAAACGAAATCTTAAAGCACAAGCTTCCGCCTTCCATACCATAAACTATGTCTTAAATAGACTCACAGTTCTGGCCAAAAAAGAGCGATTGCCTGCAAGCTAAATTTGACCTTGAATGTAGCCCAGTGTGAAGTCAATTATTTGTGCGCATGTTAATTAAAGGGCGCAGTCACATGCTTGAAAAAAAAAACAGCCTTATACTTCGATTGATGCATTCTGTATCCTGAGATGAGTTCCCATTTCGTTATTGAGTGTAGTGGCTGTGTTGGCCAAATTTTGCATCAAAATCTTGGATGCTTTCTTTTCTTTCGCAAGGTGGTATCTTTATTTTACTTAACACATATAAATCGTCTGTAAATAAATACATGAAATATAATTATTTTCATTCATAAAATGTCTACCAAAAACTTTTCAGTGGTGTTTTTTTTGTAGCAAAAGTAAAAAAACGTTTATGAAGATAAAATGTCTTATTACTAATGATATGAATTCGTATGAAATCAAAATAAAGTGCAGGGTCGAACGTAACTTTCTCGTTCATCATAAGTTTTGGTGCAAATGAAGCGGGTGCTGATTGTGTAAGCTTCAAGTTGTTGGAATTATTTGTTGGGTGCATATTCAATATGGTTGAAAACAAAAACACGAAGTTAGTAATATTTGCTTAAAAGAAGTCTTGCATAGCTATTACTGGATTTTCATTGGAAGTGGAGCATTGAGATTATTTCAAAAATATACCGAAGATATGTGAAAACAGATCGGGATTCGGGAAGTCATTTTTGATAAATATTTTAAGAAACCGATTTGCTCGAATTTTTCGAAAAAAAATTAAGTACGGTATTCTTATATTATCTTTAATACGTATTTTGATGAAAATCGTTAGAGCGATTTGTGTAAAATAATGCAGAGAAAACAGTTACAAATTTTGCAACATTTAGTTTGAGAAATACTATTACTTAAGTATTCAGCTGTAGGCGCAGTGGCTTACTGGTTAGTGTGTTGGACTGCTAAGCGAGGGGTCCCAGGTCCGAATCCCGAAAAAACCCAAATTCCAACTAATGGTTTTTTCCGCTGCGCCACCTCTCGCGAACGTCTGACAAACATCCGAGAGTATAACTGTCATGAAGGAGCTTCTCAATTAGCCGCTTGGACCCGGCATAAAATTGTAGATCCCTTCCCATTCGTCCCAAAAATGAAAAACTCACACAAAACGAATGGTTGTGAGAAGCTAGGCCTTGGGTCTCTACAGACCTGTTGCGCCAACTATTTTTTTTTGTTAAGTATTCAGCTGAAAACTGTGTATAAGATGTTTTTTTGGGATGTAAGCTGTTGACTTGATGTTTTTAAAGTTGTATCCAATTCGAAAATGGGATTTTTGAGATGTGAACTGTTTCGAAAATCAACGTTTTCGGTGATTCGAATTGAAAATTAAGGACACAATCATTTTTAAAACATCAATTTTACTCTAAGTATAGATTTTGATCAAAATCGTTCATACCGTTTAAAGGTAAACTAAAGAAAACAACGCTTTTAGAGAATAACTTTTTTCAAAAATCCATTGAACGATAAATAATAAGGGTGATTTTTTAGCTGGTTTGGTTTTGGCAACACTAGCTTTGACAGCTGACGTGTGTTTAGTACCTTGTGTCACTGTCAAACAGCTTCAGTTTGGTTTGCAATTTAACCATGGATCGTCTTACAAATGAACAACGCTTGCAAATTATTGAATTTTACTATCAAAATTCGTGCTCGGTTCGAAATGTTCATCGCGCGCTGCTTCCATTTTATGATCGGCATTCTCGACCTTCTGAGCAGTCTATTCGGAAGATTGTGACCAAATTTCGCACCAAATTTACTTTGTTGGACATTAAACCACCAACACGTTTACGTACTGTGCGTAGTGAAGAAAATATTGCGGCCGTATCAGCTAGTGTGACAGAAGACCGCGAAATGTCGATTCGGCGCCGTTCCCAGCAGTTAGGCCTTTGTTACAGCACTACGTGGAAAATTTTGCGGAAGGATTTGGGCGTAAAGCCTTTTAAGATACAGCTGGTGCAAGAACTAAAGCCAGCCGACCTACCACAACGCCGAATTTTTGGTGAATGGGCTCTTGGAAAGCTGGCCGAGGATCCGCTTTTTTATCGAAAAATTGTGTTCAGCGATGAGGCTCATTTTTGGTTGAATGGGTACGTAAATAAGCAAAATTGCCGCATTTGGAGTGAAGATCAGCCAGAAGCATTGCAACAGCTACCAATGCATCCCGAAAAAGCCACTGTTTGGTGCGGTTTATGGGCCGGCGGCATTATTGGGCCATATTTCTTCAAAGATGATGCGAATCGCAGCGTTACTGTCAATGGTGAACGCTACCGAGCGATGATAACAAACTTTTTTTTGCCCGAAATGGAAGTTCTTGACTTGCATGATATGTGGTTTCAACAAGACGGTGCCACATGCCACACAGCACGCGAAACAATGGCGCAATTGCGAGGCGAGTTTGGTGAACAGTTAATTTCACGTTTCGGGCCGGTCAATTGGCCGCCTAGATCGTGCGATTTGACACCATTAGATTATTTTTTGTGGGGGTATGCCAAGGCTAATGTGTATAGGGACAAGCCCGCTTCGATTGACGCACTGGAAGCCAACATCCATGCATTCATTCGTGAGATACCGGCCGATATGTGTGAAAGAGTATGCCAAAATTGGACTCAGCAGATGGGCTACCTGAGACGCAGCCGCGGTCAACATTTGCATGAAATTATCTTTAAACATTAAATGGCAAGGTTCAAACTATCGATTCAAATAAATATTTCATTCATTTTTTCGAATTTTTTGTGTTTTTTTTTAAAAAAAGTTCTAAACCTCTTAAAAACTGAGTTTGCTATTGAGTTATAAATGATCATACTATACCTAGTAGAAATGCGTTTTTTTTTAAAGATTGTATGGACCGTTTTCGAGTTATGTCCATATTTCAAAAGTACCGTTTTGCAGTTAGGTTAACTTCATCTACTTAAGCTGTAATACCAATTTTGGTTGAAGTCGTGGGAGCCATCTTCGAAACCAATTTTGGTTGAAGTCGTGGGAGCCATCTTCGAATCAAACTGGTTTGAAAATTTTACATGTGAAGTAGATACCATTAACATTGAGGTTACTGTGCAAAAAAAAAGCGGCCCCGAACTGTAAGCCCCCAAACTCCAAACCCGAAGTTTGAACGAAATCCGGGCAGCCGCTTAGGCTGTAGGACTCGGGACAAACAGACAGACAGACGGATATCATTTTGCGACCCACTTTTTTGAGTTCCTCTCACATCGTAATGTCAGAATTGATTAGCATCTCGAGTTCGAAATTTTGTACGAATACAATAGTGGACGTCCAATATAACGAATATCCGATATAGCGAATTTGCGATATAACGAAAGCTTTTAATTTTTACATTGGTATCTAACGAATGGTGCCCGCGATTTGCCATTCGACATAACGAACGTAGATATAAATTCGATTAAAAACCATGGAAGTATATTAACTTTAATTAACTTTAATAAACACATTTTTTGTTTATTGACTTATTTTTTTTTTATAAAAGTAGTTTATACCAAATGCCGACCGATATAACGACCGCGCTCGATATAGTGAATGACATCTAACATAACATCATTCCTTATACTGGACGTCCACTGTATTTCTCTTACTACGTAATCGAGAAAGTTAAAAACGCTCATGAAGATATAATTATTACTAATGCCATGAATTCGCATGAATTAAAAGAAACTGTAAGCAGGAAAACTTAATGCTTGACACATTATTAGGGTACATAATCAGTTAACATGTTTATTTACAATTTAGCTGATATACGTTTTGGGTTTCGCTCAAATAAACTCACCAAAAACACTACTCAGTGTTTTTAGCACTCTTTTTTTATTTTTCTTAGACTTAGACTCTCTCGATTTTTTTATCGAAAAATATTACTTTTAAACGTAAAATTTGTATTCTTCGGAAAGAAAATCACAAATTAACCTCCAGTATGAAAATCGAAGTTTGTTAACATTAAAATGATTATTTTTTGGGAGTAGAACATTTTTCTAACAGGAGATTTAAATGATCTTTTTCCCATGGACATTGATGCGTTGATATGCATGGTGAAATGAAGTTTGAATGTGTTTTTTTTTGTCAGATTATTAATATTCCCACAAATGTGTTTTTTTCTCTTCATTTTTCGAACGGAAGGTTTTTCGGAAACCGAAATTTTAACAAAAAGGCGGAAATACCAAGAAATAGGAACACTGCTGAGTGTCACTATTTTTTAGAACTTTAGAATTTTTTTATTGCTCCTTCACACTTCACACGTATTCACACTTTCACAGACTGTAAATAGTGTAAAATTGAGAGCCCGCGGGGTTAGGTATTATTGAAAAAATTCGCAGGGGAAATCGGGGAGACGTAGAAAAGCTGTCAGTCTCAGCGCTAGTTAAGTATCCATAGCAAAACATATTGAGAAAAAAGATAACATTATTTGTATTCAATGATATCTTTAGTCTCTAGTACAGTCTTGCACACAACGCTACAATGATAACATATGTAAAAGAGATAATATCGTTTGTATACAATGTTGGAATATTATCTCTTCTTCATTATCAAGCAAGACGATTGTACGCTTGGGTCTCCTTGTAGATAGATAAGAAAAGTATATAAATACGACTGTATGATGAATTTATCGATAGTCTTATTGTAACTACATAGTAGCCTTAAGCTCCTTTTAGAATTAGTAAAAAGTATTTCAATAATAAAGGACATAGTTCCAAATAAATATTGTTTAATTTTAAAAGTAAGAACCAAGTGTTTTAATTGGCGATCCTGCCAGGAGGTTAAATATACTTTTTAACTTCAATCGAGCGGACCTCGGGAACAAGTAGTGAAATCTAGTATAAACAGAACACTCGCGTTACCGGTTACAAGAATTACCTAGCATAGCAGGTACAAATATAGCTCCTTCGTACGAAGCAGCAAAGCAATTCAGTGAAAGTGTATATGTGGAAAAAAAAAAAAAAACACACAAATTCGACGACAACAGACACGAGTTCAAAATGGAACAACTCGCAGTATTAATGGCAAGATTAGAAGCTTTAGAAACCAGGTGCAACACAGTAACACAAACCCTAGAGCACACACGCACAGAGAATGCAAGGTTAGCAGCAATAATAACTAACCAAAATCAAATAAACACTAATTTAGAAACAAAACTAAATGAAGTAAAATCTGGATTAGGCATAGTACCAAACATACCTGTGCTAGAGGAAATAAGAACCACATATACAGATGGTAGTGAAATACAGTTAGACGCATTTAAAAGCCTACCTATTTTCAACGGCGATCAATCAAATTATCGGTCGTGGCGCGAAGAAGCATCCAGATTAATGGACAGCATTAAAAACCTCAAAACACACAGTAAGTACGCAGCAGCATTGACTATAGTGAAAAGTAAAATACAGGGAGCAGCCGCGAATGTGTTAACTAATTATAACACAATTTTTAATTTTGAGGCGATACGTAACAGATTAGATTATACGTACTCTAATCAAGAACCTCTATACGTGCTACAAGACATGATGAAAGCCATCACGCAAAAAAGAAGCACACTGTCTGAATACCACGACGAGATAAATAAAAATCTCAATTTAATAATATCAAAAATCACTATGTCAGGTGATCCGCCGAATATAATCGACAGACTAATTAAAAATGCTAACGACGACGCAGTTCGTATATTCATTGATGGTATGAGTGACAACTTTACAAGAGGATCATTATATTCAGCTACAATAAATGATCTAGAACACGCATTCGCAATTGCTCGCAGAATAGAACATGATAATGTGCACAGGCATTTACATCTCACTCAAGATAAGCACCACAAAAATATGCCACATGAACACAGAAACGAAAGAAGACCAAACTATTCGAGCCAAACAACGAATTATCAACCCCAGAAGCAATACGATAATATGCAGCAACACAATCAAGGACCACGCCTAAACCCTTCCAAGAGAAATGACGGACCACAGCCGATGGAGATAAACTCGAGACAAATTGTACATGCACAGCGACAAAATTGGAATCAATACAAACCCGATGTATATAATCCACCAGCGAAACGTGAACACAGCGGGAGTTTCAACACACACAACAGACCGCAACGATCTTATCAGCAGAACTTCAAGCAGCAGAGAGTAAATAACTCCCGACAACAACGCAGAGACGATGTCAGCAGTACATATGCAGAAGCAGATGAAACGGAATGTATGGTAAATAATAACATAAGAATAGATCATTTAAACTAGTAGACGGGTTGCCCTGCTTAAATTTAACTAGTACTATTTCTAAGAAAATTTATAAAATTCTTATTGATACTGGTGCAACCCATAATTACATTAATAGAAAATGCGATTCTAGCGAAAAAATTAAAATTAAACCTATAAAAATAAAAACAATGCATGGTTATTCTATGGTAGATACAAAGAAAGTAGTTAGGATATTAAAGAAAAATATAACATTTTTTGAATTAGAGGATATTCAGTCTTTTGATATGATATTAGGATATGAAGGACTTAAAGTTCTAAACGCGGAAATAAATTTCAGTAATATGACTCTAACTACCATAAGCAGTGTCGAATCTATTCAGAAAATTAATTACATAATTGGGGAAAATAATATTTATAAAGCAGACATAGATAGACTGATGAAGATTAATAACAGCATAGGACCGTTACCCTTTACAGATACTATAGAAGCAAGCATTAGGACGACCAATGATAATCCGGTTTATGTTAAACAATATCCATATCCCATAGCAGATAACGAATTCGTAAACAAAGAAATACAGAAACTCTTACATGACAATATAATAGAAAAAAGCCATAGTCCTTATAACAGTCCCATATGGACAGTACCTAAAAAAGGTTTGGACGAAAAAGGAAAACCAAAACGGCGCATGGTTGTTGATTTCCAAAAACTTAACGCTCACACTGTAACAGACAGATACCCCATTCCGGATGTCAACATGACAATTCAAAATTTAGGTAAAGCCAAGTACTTTACAACGTTAGATTTGGAGTCAGGTTTCCACCAAATTAAAATCAAAACAGATGATAAAGAAAAAACAGCTTTTGCTATAAATGGCGCAAAATATCATTTTAAACGAATGCCTTTCGGGCTCAAAAATGCACCAAGCATATTTCAGAGATGCGTGGACGACATTTTGAGAGACTTTGTAGGTAAATTCGTACACGTTTACATTGATGACGTATTGATATATTCTTCATCTGAGGAAGAACATATACAGCACATAAGTCAAGTATTCGACGTACTCAATAAAGCCACATTAAAAATATCTGATGAGAAAAGTAAGTTTTTTCAAGAAGAAGTAGAATACTTAGGTCACATAATCAGACATGGTAGAATCACTACGAACCCTGAGAAAATAGCAGCTATAGAAAATTTTCCAGTCCCACAAACGGTAAAGGATTTGAGAGGATTTTTAGGTCTTACAGGTTACTATCGTAAGTTTATAAAAGGATACGCAAGCATAGCCAAGCCCCTGACATTATATTTACGAGGAGATAACGGTAAAGTAAACAAAAAACAAAGTAAAAATATTAAGTTAAATCTGAATGATTCAGCATTAGAAGCGATTAGAATTTTAAAAAATTATTTGAAAGAACAAGTCGAACTTTTTCAACCGGATTATAGTAAACCATTCGAGCTTACTACAGATGCATCCAACATAGCTATTGGAGCCGTACTAAGTCAGAATAAGCAACCTATACACTTCTTGTCAAGAACACTGAGTAAGACAGAAGAGAACTATAGCACAAACGAGAAAGAGCTATTAGCGATCATATGGTCCTTACAAAAACTCAGAAACTACATATATGGTATAGCAGACTTAACCATATATACCGATCACCAGAGCCTTATATATTCGGTATCAGAAAAAAATCCCAACACAAAGCTGAAACGTTGGAAGGGAATCATTGAAGACTTTGGAGCAAAATTAGTTTATAAACCAGGAAACCTAAATCTTGTAGCTGACGCATTATCACGTCAACGCATAAATACTTCTACCATAGAAACAGCACATTCAGCTGAAAGTTCTTCTAATGATATAATAAAAACTGTGAATCAGCCTTTTAATGCATACACTGCACAGTTCGAACTTATTGAAGATATAACAAATAATATCGAAACACAAATCTATTTTGGTAACAAAATAAGACTCATAATAAAGTTTAAGGACAAAGACTCTTTACTAAGGCAGATGAAAGAAGTTATACAACCCCAAAAGATTGTAGCTTTGCATACGAAATTTGAAAACATATACAAATATGGTGAAAACATAAAAAAAGAATTCCCACTAGTAAGATTTATATTCACACCAAGAAAACTTCAAGACGTGACAAATTTGGAGGAACAACTAAAACTTGTAAGGGTAACTCACGAAAGAGCACACCGAGGGTTACGTAACAATATACAAGAAATCTCAGAGAAATATTACTGGCCCGATCTAAATAAACAAGCAAAGAGTTTCAACAAAAAATGCATAGCATGTCTATTTGGAAAATATGAAAGAAAACCTATCAGAGAACCCCTGAATAATTCAGAAATACCAACACATGTGGGAACACACATTCATATGGACATATACTTCAACGACAAGTATACTTTCCTTGTAACAGTAGATAAGTATTCTAAATATACAATCCTTCGGGAAATCGAAACTCGAAACAGACTGTACGACGTTATGGAAGAGGTCTTATCTAATTATTTCCCAAAATGTGAACGACTCATGACAGATAACGAGAAGGGATTCAAAACAGAAATGGTGAACCAAATGTGTTTGAAATACAACATAACTAAAGTAGAAACTCCAGTATACAGATCGACAGCGAACGGTCAGGTAGAACGTGTAAACGGTACAATAACTGAACTGTCTAGAATATTCACAATTCAGAATAAAACAAGACTTATCGAAGAAATATTTAGAACAGTGCGTGAATTAAATAATTCCATACACTCAGTTACCGGTTTGAAACCTAGAGACATTTTCTTTAATCAAAATAAATATAGCAATAGTGAAATTATAATAAATAAACTAAAACTCAGCATCCAAAAAAGTGATCGAACGTCTAAATAAAGGAACTCGACACAGAGAATATAAAAAAGGAGATAAGATAATGGTAAGAATCACAGGTCTTAGAAAGAAATCTAACGCCAGATACATAACAAGAATAGTAGAAGAAGATAAAGGAGACACTGTAATCTCTAAAGAGGGAATAAAAATTCACAAGGATAACATAAAGAATTATCATTTTTTAGATGACGAAAATATTAATATTCCTAACATTACTAGGAATTGTACAGAGTCAAGAAGGGCAAGGAAACGTTCAAATAACTGAGTTACTAAACAAGAAGTTTATACTTACGCAAACAGATGACGTGTATTTATTCAAAGAACAAACTTATTTGTTACATGCCACCAACCTGACTTCGATATTTCAACCTTACGTAAATATCGTAACTAGTAACTATCAACCTACACAAGAAGAAAAAATTTGGTTAAGTAAAATTAAGAATTTAGCAGACCAATTACAAGAACATACTAGGCATACTAGATCAATTAACTTTTTAGGAACAGCTTTCAAATATGTGTTTGGTAATCCTGACCATTATGACTTAGTTAACATAGAAACGAGTATAAATAATCTCATAGAAAACAATAATAAACAAAAAACTATAAATTCTAGATTCGAACAAATTTTGCAACAATTCGAAGGTCAGAGCCTTAAAGAACATTTAGTAATAGAACAAGTGTACGAACAATTATTATTATTGACCAGAACAATTAATGCAGCAAAAAATAATGAATATTTATCAGAAAGCCTAGACTTAGATGACATTAAAAATATTATTCAACATGAAATAATTCAAGTACCCATAATAAATATACTTGAGTACTCTAAAATATTATTAGCTAGAACTGATGAATTCTTCATCACAATATATAAATATCCAGTTCTAATTAAATCATGTAAATTGTATAAAGTAACACCCTTAAATTCAAAACATGGAAAAATCATTACAGATAAAACAATTGCCTTATGTAACCAAACTTATTTAAGAACAAGAAATTGTCAAAATCATCTAAGTAAAAACATTTGTGAAATTAACTTTGAAGAAGAAAATTGTCTTATTCCACTTTTAAAGAATATAACTTCAAAATGCAACATTAAACAAGAATACGATTACGACTTAGAAATTGAATCCGGTGTTATGTTATTAAGCGGTAAGCATAAGCTAAATAATCAAACAATTAATGGTATAAACTTAGTTACTTATGAAAATACTATAAATCTAGATGATAAAATATACAAAAACATGCATAAGCAAATTAAAGAAGTTATATTAAGAAATCATAATTCAGAGTCTTACATCGACCAAATAATTAAAGAAGATACAATATACAAATTCGATAACATAGATACTTTAAAAAAACTAATTATTCCTTTTGAAGAAAAACCGATATTATCAACTATATACACAATTGTAACACTGATTGTTATTTTAGCATTTACGTACGTAATGATAAAAACTATACAATGTATAACAGATCGTCAAAAACAAAAAAAGATTGACGCATATAACAAAACTTATGAAAGAGAGATGTTAAAAATAGCGTCGAAAAATCGGGACGATTTCGTTTAACAAGGGGGGGAGTTAAGTATCCATAGCAAAACATATTGAGAAAAAAGATAACATTATTTGTATTCAATGATATCTTTAGTCTCTAGTACAGTCTTGCACACAACGCTACAATGATAACATATGTAAAAGAGATAATATCGTTTGTATACAATGTTGGAATATTATCTCTTCTTCATTATCAAGCAAGACGATTGTACGCTTGGGTCTCCTTGTAGATAGATAAGAAAAGTATATAAATACGACTGTATGATGAATTTATCGATAGTCTTATTGTAACTACATAGTAGCCTTAAGCTCCTTTTAGAATTAGTAAAAAGTATTTCAATAATAAAGGACATAGTTCCAAATAAATATTGTTTAATTTTAAAAGTAAGAACCAAGTGTTTTAATTCGCTGCCACTTAAAAAAAAAAAAAGGAGCGCAGTATGTCACTAAAAAAAAATGCAGTAGATTGAATCTTTCCTCAGTAGATTTTTTATTATACAAAAAAGCAAAGATCAATTGCTTAAATCTATATTAATAATCACTATAATGTTTTTTATGCAACAAGTTAACAATTAGTTGGCCTCGTTCAGACGTTCTTTACAGAGGTTATTTTTTGCATGGTTTTTTACAGCTATCCAAGAGAAGGTTTATCAAACAAAAAAATGGAGTAAATTGGATTTAGTGGGGGCAGATTTTTATTTTGCGAAAAGTGCCTTAGATCTACTGCTAAGTTTCAGCATAGGTCAGTCTATTTAAAGTACTTAATTTACTCGTATGTTCCATACCCCGGAAACCCGCAAGCACTGAGAAAATCTATTTCATTAGCATTTTGACAGTTTTTGATTTAACCCTTTCATGCCCATTGTTGCCTATAGGCAACATTGTACATTCCAGCTTCTAAGTCCTGTAATTCTAATTTTTCTTTCCAACGACTTTTTTCACGCGACAGATTGGTATTTTGTGATTGCATATACATGCATTTTACAGCATTAGCATTGCTGTAAGTGATCAGTTGCTATCTGGTTTTCGTTCTGAATACATGAGTGAAACAAAATTTGCAAAAAGTCCGAAAGGTTTGACCCAATTGGAAATTAAAAAAATAATGGAATTTGAGTGGAATGATTCCGCGGACGAAGAAAATGAAGATGCGGAAGAGTACGAAGGTGTAAATTTAGAGAATGTCATTGAAGAAACCATTCAAAATGCGACGAAATTGATATAAACTTACTTGAAAGAATTGTCGAAGAAAAGGAGCCTGAAGATGAGAGCGTAGCAGAACAAACTGTGCAGGATGTTTTTGAAAAAATTAATTTGGACAGTTTGAGGTGGAGAAGCACTGGCATGAACGTTCGCGATACTACTTGGAAACATGAAATGGTTTGCGGAGAAGTCAAAGATGATGCAATAGTAAAAAAGATTTGTGATGAAACAAATGCATATGCGTTACAAACCAAAGGTGTAGAATTAAAATGTGAAACGACCGAGATTAAACGATTCTTGGAGATATTACTTTATTTAAGAGTAATAAATATTCCTCATATGCGGATGGCTTGGGCGTCCAATTTCAAGTTATCAGCTGTAGCACAATCCTTATCCCGTAACCGCTTTGAGAAATTAAAAGAATTCTTCCACATTAATGATAATTCCCAACAAGCCCAAAAATGAGAGCCTACTTTTGATAAGCTCTATAAAATACGTCCATTATTGGAGAAAATGAAACAAAAATGCCACGAAATAGACCAAGAGGAACATCAAAGCATTGATGAACAGATGATTACTTATAAAGGTACTTGTGTTCTGTTGTAATAAAACATCAAATAATAAAAAATAACTTTTTTTTTATTTTTATTAGGACGTCACAGTCTAAAACAATACCTGCCCAAAAAGCCTCACAAGTGGGGTTTTAAAATGTTTACAAGAGCTGGCGTGTCAGGTATTATTTATGACTTTAGTCTATACGTTGGAGAAGGAACGTGCCCATCTTTCGGATTAGGGATATCGTCAGATATCGTGTTGCATTTAGCCTCCAATATTCCGGTAAACAAAAATTTCAAATCATTTTTCGATAATTGGTTCTCTTCTATAAGCCTAATGATTGCGTTGAAAGAAAAAGGCATCTTAGCCGTAGGAAGAATTCGAAGCAATCGATTAAAAAATTGCCACCTAACTAATGAAAAAGACCTTGTAAAAAAAGGACGAGGATCGTGCGATTTCAAGTATGAGACAACACATAGTATAATTGCTTGTCGCTGGTACGACAACAAAAGCGTTCAATTGGTCGCTGAGAATCCAATATCTCAATGCAAACGGTGGTGTCGTAAAGAGAAGAAGTAACGAGCTACTCAATTCATCTAAAAATGTGCCAACACCAAAAAATCCACGCAAAAGAGGTCGTCCATCGTCAATTCTTTCTAACATGCAATCAGGTACATCATCTCCAGCGTCTTCATCCCAACCTCCATCATCACCAGAAGTTTCATCAGCTCCATCATCACCCTGTTCATCAAGAGTTATGAGTAAACGATCCTACGTTGCGGAACCTCCAAAAGCAACTCGTCATGACCAAACCAGTCACTGGATTGAATGGGGAGCAAAAGGAAGGTGTAGATTATGCCGCACTGGATTTCCGCGGTCAAAGTGCACTAAATGTAACGTCTATTTATGCTGTAATCCACAAAAAAATTGTTTCGTGTCATATCACACCTAATTTGTAATTAAAATTAATAAACCGAATTTGAAATATCTATGTGCATATTGTTTTGAAAATTTATCTCGAAGGCCCGATGTTGCCTATAGGCAACATCTCATAACGGTCAAACTAGAAATCCTAGAAGTCTGAAAATGATACAAGTTCATATTTAAGGCTCAACCAACATCTTAATGCCCTCAAACAAATTTTAACACCGCCCAAATTAATTCGGGTATGAAAGGGTTAAAATGTTTGGTTTTTGAAAAAAACGCTTTTTGCCTGCTCCTTTTTACCCCGCTCAGTGTTTTCCTTAAGAAAAAGAAAATCGTCGGTTTGTTTTTATGGAAACGACATCATAACAGATCTAACGTCAATAAACTGCCAGACGCTTATAAAAATATAAATGTTACTTTTGCCCCAAAAAATAGTCTTCCGCCTAGTTGTCCACTTAAACACAATTCAATCCAATCGATCACTCTCATGTGCCACATCTGTCATTTCATCCAACAATCGACTAATGTACACGCTCCCGATGAGCCGGCAATAAAATATTAATGTCTCAAGGAAACCATAAAAAAATGTTATCAAGTGTTAACTGTCTATAGACACATGCGGCAACCTTAAGTTAGTACAAAAAGAAAATAAGATACCAACTGAGCTGGGCACATAAAAAGAAGTATATCTTAATAATGACAGCAACAAAAAAAAAAAATCATAAAATTTCCATTCCCCGCTCCACTGATGTCGTCTTAGATTTACAAATAATTCATCTTATAGGTTCGCACCCCACGAGATCCAATTTATACTCAATAACCGTAAAATCGGGCTTTTATTGTTGTTACAAGCTATAGGTACACAATGAGAATATCCGTATACCTGGAGGAATACTATGCGAGGGGATTGAACGCGATTTACAGAAAAACATATCGTTAAATGGTGGAAGACAGTTTTCACAATTGTTCGAGATCCGTTTCCATTTTGTTTTGCGAAACTCATTCGATGATTAACAGTTAAAGCATTCGATTTCATTTGTATCGTGAAAGAAGAGTCCGCCTTCTTCGTGTCATTCCTGGAACAGAGGGTGAACAAGGACTAATTGAGTCTTTCAACTTTTGGAATGCAGGAGAATCAGTTGACCCGAGTGCCCGAAAAGAATTTAATGCAGAGCATGAGTTCCAGCGACAGCCATGGCACAAACGGAAAATTCCATAGTTGATGGGTCATATGCTGAATCATTGAAGATGAAATTGGACATGAAAGAGGAGCAAGATAAACCTACCAATCCAAAACGAAAAGGATGCGCGCTGGCGGAATTTATATCGTGTCTGTGTTCGTATGCGAAAGGAAATGTTATATAGGTACATAGTATGAGGACATTTTTCGAGTGAATCCTTTTGATTTAGTATGGGAGCGTCATCTGCAATTCTGTAGCAGGCTCTATGCAAATTTAGCACTATACGCCCTCTCTTGAAGGGCTCTATAATTAGTATAAGGTAACGGGAAACACATTCAAAAGCCAGCGACACGCGCAGCAAGACCAGCCACGCGCGGAACGAGCAGACGCGCCGTCAGCAGATCATGCCGAGTGTGCTGAGTGGAATTGCGACAATGCACCGGGGGATCGATGCAGACGTCAGCATGATAATTGGATGTAGAGTTTGTTAGGTTGAGTATTGCAATATTGTTGGTTCAGTTCAGCGTAAGAATCGGACAGTAATTAAGTTTTTTTGAAGTAGGTATAACTTCTTTAGGCGGGCTTGACTTGGGGGGTAAGCTGGTGAACGCGTCACGAAAACGTTACGGAAGTTGCAAATGGGACTTGAGAGGCAGATATGAGTTAGTGAAGATAGAAGGAGAGAGAGTTTCATATATCTAAGCCACAGCCCACAGTGCAGCAGTGATCCAAGATCGGGGTATTTACTTATAATAAGCTAAAAGGGACAAAGACTTTTTCAAACCTCATAGTACAAAAAGAAAGGGATTTTACTTTTTGATAAAATTTTGTTCCCAATTGCTCATTTCATTGAGAATAAAACAAATTAGTCAACCTACGATCAAATTAAATTTCATGTATAGAAAAATGCCATTCAAAATTTATTTTGGAAGCATTGGAATGTATGCAAAAAAGCATTTCCTCATTCTCAAATCAAATTTCTGTGTCATTTTTGTATGAAAAATCAAGAATAATGAGACTTGAAACCGAGATAAAGTTTCAAATAATTCATAAGACATTTATTTTATGTTGAATATTATTTTCATTTTAATGCCGAACGCAATTTTATGTTCCTTTTTGTAGTGTTTTAAAAATGTGTAAAATGTACCTAAATTTCTATTTTTGTATTAAGGGATTTTTTTTTTGGGTATAACCGTGGGATAACCTGCCTCTAAAGTCTGGGATCACTGCAGGGCAGGCATATTGTCTGTATTACACTGTAGGAGAGTCTCACCTTACCTCTCACCGCCAGGGCCCGACCAACCATATGTGCAAGATGTGCAAATGCACAGGGCGCCAAGTTCTGGGGCGCATTGCTAGGAATGAAAAATTAATTTTATATTGCGTGAACAAATACTGCCATTTGCATTTTAAAGAAAAAGCTTGATCAAATAAGCCCAAAATAACAACATCCATCACACCTGTGCTCAATTATTTCTTGCAAATTAACTCACATCACTTGCAATGTTGCAACTTCAAGTAGAATCTAACTCAAAATATCGCAAAATAAAAAATTCCACTAGACATATGCAAGTTCACTTCTTATCTACATAATCTCAAAATATTCCACCCTTTTCATGTAGGTATATTCCTTGCACATGCACTTACATTTAACAAAAGAATCTAGTTCAAGAATCTCAAAATAAAATCTCCTGGGTGATGTGGAAAAGACTTCTTCATGTGTGCAAATATGAAAAAAGGGCGCTTTCTGTAAATCTTGCACAGGCCGCTAGTTTGGCTGGAGCCGCCACTGCGCACCGCACACATTTTCTTTCTCTATTTCTTTCATAACCAGCTATTTTTCTTATATACAGACACAGGTCACGCCCATTGCACGGTTGCCACTTTGGTATTTTTTTTATCCAAATTTGGTAAGGTTTTTTTTTGCTTTTTGAGTTTCGGTAATTTGGTAATTTTTATCTGGTTATTGTAACTTTTTGAGCAGATGTACCAAGAATGCGAACTCGATATCAACTCATTTAAATGCTACCTTACTGTTTCTGAGTGAACGCATTGCATTATTTGCATATGCGTCATCACCATCCATATAAACCTGTTTTATTCATTATGCAAAAATTTACCGAATGCACTCATTTTCTTCTTTTGACAGATGGTAAACTTCGAAATATTTTCTGTTTCTGTTTATAACTTCTTTGAGATATGGATAGGTTAATTAAACATATTATTTATATACAGACATAAGACTCTAATTTGTTAAAGTTTTGTTAAAAGAAAAAAGGATCGAAAATGGTAGATGATCCCATGCCTTCTAAATAGCAGCTGGTAATTTTGTGCAGAACGTTGTTTAGTTGTTTAAAGACTGACAAAGTTCCTACTACGTTCCTTATTGAATTGAAAAGTCTTGTGTTTTATAAAAGTTTTTTTTCAAGCAAGCAATTATTTTAAAACTTAAAAAATATAATTTTTTTTTTTTTTTGTGGCCTTTTGTCTGTATCACAACACACTGTAGGAGCAAGAGACAGCAGTGCGCGCACACATTTTTTTTTCTCTTCCTCTTATAGCCAGTGTATATAATATCTCAGTCAGTATTTCGTTTGCGAGTACATATAATCAGTGTTAGCGGCACCGAGAACCGCAGATTGTAACACTGCTATGATTATTTTTTGTTACTAGAAAATTTTAATAAAAGACGATTTACTAGAGCGTTTTTTTGTGCTTTTTCCCTTTATCCCACGGAGGGCTTTTCGGACATCGCATACAATCATATAGAATTATGGATGGAGCGAAATAAGTTTTACTTCAGCCGTGTGGTCTAAAGCACACTCGTTTTTTTTTTAGTTAAATACCTAAACTTAAATAATTTTAATTTATATAGTGAGATGCGACAGCAAATACACAGGCCTGTGCAGCTGAGTTCAATTTCCTATTCGACTTCAAAATTGAAGCTTAGTGGTTAGTGTGTTGGACTACTAAGCGATGGGTCCCAGGTTCGATCCCCGGAAAAACTTAACTTACATCTTAAGGTTTTTCGAACAGCGCCACCTATCGCGAACGTTTGACAAACTTCCGAGAGTATTACTGTCTTGAAAGAGCTTCTCAGTTAGCCGTTTGGGTCGGCATAAAATTGTAGATCCCTTCCATTCGTCCCAAAAATGACAACAAGGAAGACCAAACCATCTTGGATGCGAAAGCAGTGTTCCCAGACTTTGAAACAACCGATGTGGCCGAGCCAATGTAATCGACGTAAAGGGTTTTTCAATAAGAGCGCTAAAAATAAATAAAACAAAAACGGTTTTGGATATCAATGAAATTCTTTATTCCTGTGAAAGTACGTTCGATGCCATTATGTATGGAACTCGATTTCTTTTGCATGGCCACCACGGGCACGCTTGCAGAAGTCCAGACGCTGAACCCAATTTTCGACGGTTTTCAAGCATAAATCGGCCGATACTGCTGTAATTTCACGTTCGATATTCGTACGAAGTTCATCAATCGTCGCTGGCTTGTTGGCATAGACCATAGACTTGACATAGCCCCACAGGAAATAGTCTAGAGGCGTCAAATGGCACGACCGAGGCGGCCAAGCGACTGGACCATTTCGTGAGATAGCACGTTCTCCAAACTTGGTTTCCAATAAATTGATTGTGACATTCGCTGTGTGGCTTGTGGCGCCATCCTGTTGGAACCACATGTCCTCCAAGTCCATATCATCCAATTGGGGCCAAAAATATTCGGTTATCATTGAACGGTAGCGATTCCCATTCACAGTAACGTGCCGGTCTTGATCATCACGGAAGAAGTACGGCCCAATGACGCCGCCGGCCCATAAACCACACCAAACCGTAATTCGGGATGCAATGATGACTTATGGAGTACGTGTGGATTGCTGCCTGACCAATACCGCATATTTTGTTTATTGACGAAGCCATTCAGCCAGAAATGAGCCTCATCGCTGAAGATGATTTTTCGATGAAAATCCGAATCATTTTCAAGTTGCTGCTCAGCCCAATACACGAACATACGACGCTTCTGGTGGTCAAGCGGCTTCAGTTCTTGCGTCAATTTAATCTGGTAAAGATGTAGGCCACAACGACCTCACAGAGATGCCCAACGCTTGAGAACGACGTGTGAGAGACACATTTGGGCTTTCTTCAACTGAAGCCTCAGCGGCAGCAATATTCTCGACACTACGGGCACTTCTTTGTCTCACTGGCACGGGAACATTTTGTACTGTGCCTGTGGATTCAAATTTTTCCACTAGACGCTCAATTGTTGATCTGCTAGGACGATTATGACGACCATAAGTTGGACGTAGCGCTCTTAACGTTGGAGCCACAGACTCCGAATTTCGGTAGTAAATTTTAATAATTTTGACTCGTTGTTGGCTCGTATATCTTTCCATCATGAAATGGCGAACCTTACTGAAGAGAAATGTCAAAAGAGCGGCAAGAAATTCGGCGTCGTTTGCTGTCTCTGTCGCTCTGTCGAAAAAGCTTAAAAAATCTTACTCCGCAGTTGAAAGGCATTTTCAGTCCATATTGAAAGTGCAGCAAGTAGGTAGGTACCTACTCCTATTATAGTTAAAAAAAAAAACCATTTACATTTTGCCATCTCATAGATGAGCGTACACCCAAAAAAAAACAATTCGTTATATTCACGAAATAGTTGTTACATTTTACGAAACCATTTGTAGTACAAATTACATGTAGCTGTTTGTACAATGTACGAACGAAAAAAAAAATATATTTTACGAACACTTTCGTCTAATTTACAAACAAACATTAATAAGTACGACAAATGCATTCGTAAAATGTAAAAACGCGTTCGTGAAATATTTACGAATCCATTTATTTATTTGACAAATATATTTGTACTATGTAACAATAAATTTTTGTAAATAATACGAATATATTATTTGCGTTGTTAAAGTTACCATCTTACCAATTTTGACGTCATTCGTACTATTTAACTAGGCTTTGTACAGTCTACGAACGATGTTCGTACCTTCAAAAATTGCGGCTTTGTAAAATATTACAAAGGTGAATTCGTTGAATCTACAAAGTCTACGAATCCAATCATTTTTAGAAATTTGCCAAAACCACGAATATTTGTATTATGTACCAAACATTTGTGCATTCTACAAATTCTCTCTGTTCGTATTTTTACAAAGATTTCATTTGTATTTTTATACTAACTATTTTTTGGGTGTAGGACGTATAGGTATCCTTCATGATTTCGGGTAGTATTGAAAGAACTTTTGGGTTTCTGTTTATCGCAATCTTTAATTTGTATATGTATATGAGGTAGGTACACAAATTGCAAAGAATTTAAAAGCATACGCTAGACCCTACCCCTTCCACCATCCGCTGGAACCGCCGCCAAATCCACCCCCATAGCCACCTCCGTATCCTCCTCCACCACCTCCGCTCGAAATTACTTTAATTACTCTAACAGAGGAACCACCGCCGTGTCCTCCTCCGTATCCTCCACCAAAGCCGCCGCCATGACCTCCTCCATTGCCACCACCAAAGCCGCCACCATATCCACCTCCACCACCTCCTCCTAGGAACCCAGCTTGTGCAACGGCGATTATCGCCAACAGGATACACGCAAATACCTAGAAAATAATCAGATTATCCTAATCCATATTTTAGGATATGAATACTCACTTTCATCTTCTTCTTTCCAACTGCAAAATGAACTCAGTCGAACTGTGAATTCAGTGGCAAAAGTGGTCAATTATATACCATCTACAGTCAACCAAGAAACAAAATCAACCAAGAAACACTAATTAGCCATCACTCAATCACTGAACTTGAAAAACTTTAACGCAAATATTTCCTCACAAATTAATCATTATTTGGCCGTGGGCTAAAGCTAGTTGCAGTGCTGGTTTAAGCCGAAATGGAATAACAAATAACAGCGTCTGCGAAAATGATGCATGCGATACCTATTTCCGCAGACCAATTTTCATTGATAAGTTACTTAGAAAAAGGCCATATAAATGTAAGCAGTTATCTAAGTAACGAAGTAGGCACCAATTTGGCCTTGACTTTCACACTTCATTGTTGATTCTTGCATTATTCATTATATTAAGTAATCTTCCTATTGTGGGAGATGGTATGCATCTTAGAAAAAAAATCAAAGTGAGACCCCCAACTCTTACCGCTGGCGCCCAACATTTTTTATCGAAAATCGGCCATTTTGTTTTTTTGCCGGTGTTATGTCAATTAGAATCTGCGTGATTGAGGTAAAAAAACATACAAAAAATAAATAAATGCTAACATATTTCCAACGGGTGCCTATTGTTTCGTTTTTTTTTACTTCGCATTTTGTTGTATCGCTTTCCTTACAATTATTTCTTCATAATACCGTGTTTCGTTTTCGTTTTACTTTGGTTTTCAATCACCAACAACCGCCCTACAATAATTTCGCATTTCTTTCTCTATCTTTTTACTCGTTTTGCGTTTTCGTTAAAAATGCAATGAATTATTTAGGTCAATGTTATCACACTAAAGGTTTATTTCGCATTTTATTTTTATAGAATCTGTCGTTTTGGGGCGTAGTCGTTTTGTCTGTAGTGTGATTGAAACCAAGCAAGCTTCTAAAAAATGTGAAAAATAATAAATTGAATAACAATTCGATTTGTATCGTTTTCTTTTTTATTATTTTAATAACAGTATGCGATATTTGGATATCATAGTTTGTATTCATTTTATTAATTTTTAAAAAAGTTTCGTAATCTGTAGAATTAAACAAAAAAACAAATAAATTCAATTTCTTCAATAAATTAGCAATTGCCCTTGGGCCCTTTACATCAAAAATCGCAGTAATCGAAAAACTAAACAATAAAAACGAAATGAGCATAAAACTAACTAAGTAAAAGATTAAATAATTTTTTTTGGAACAAATATATAAGCCACATGATTGAAAAACCTATTAATTACAATGCGGAAACAAGAAAATGCGAAACAGCTAAAAGACGAAACAATCCATACCCATTTCAAACATATTCGGACAAACATGGTAGCGTGTTTTCCACTTTTTGATATCAGCTGTTTTTTATTATCAGCTATGATCCATATAGATCATCGATTTACATGCACTTACAACAACAGCACATGATCCTGCTTCTCATCGAGATCACGAATCATGATCTGAAAATTATTTCTGCTATTTCCGACTAGGTGGCTTGTTTTATTTTTAAATGTTGGTGTGCCTGTAAGCGATAGCCACATAATAACGTTGCCAGACTAAAAAATGTTTTTTCTCGTTCTATAAAGGTATGTCCAGACCAGCCAAACATTTGATAAACAATTAAATACCTCCATGTTCCATATTTATTTCTAAAACACTTATTAAAAATAGTTTTTATGAAATGTTTTGCTGGTTTGGTTCTGGATACCAAAAAAACGTTTATGAAATGTTTCACAGTTACCCAATCGTGATGGGAAATAATTTTTGTTTTACAAGTATCCCTGGAGAAAGTGAGCGCTGTTTTTCGATAAATATTTGTTTTTAAATAAAATAAAAATGCCCAGAAAAGCTTTGAATACCTAATGATAAAGTGGTTCATTTAATACGATTATTTGAATTAAATCGCGTGTCGCGTGATTGCCGAGACCAAAATTACAAAAATTAAAACTTTACTCGTTGCTAATAGCCCCACCACATTATTTTCTTCTAGTCCAAAACAGGATAAAGTTGAAACATTTCACAAACATTTACCCCCGTATTAATAAACAAATAAGTATACAGAAACTTGACGTAACTGCTGAGTAACGAGTTGATAACTTTTACGCAGTGTTTATTAATACGGGGGCTAGTAAATACATTTCAGAAATCTTTTATAAATGTTTATAAAATCTGTCGATTTGCTTCAGAAACATTTCATAAACATTTCTAAAATGTTTCGGTGGTCTGGACACACCTTAGTATGCCAAGATAAACTCAAGCGGTAGCAGCAAATATTGTTCATGTGTTGCATATCATCATATAAATAAAATTGGTGTAGTTCTGTTCGACTAAGATTGAATTTGACTGCATGTCTTTAAATGCAAAAATCTTAGAAACTGCTGAATATATTCTGATGCATTTTTATCAGTCCTATAGAGGATAAATAGGCCTACAATATCCACTTTGTTTCAACTCTATATCTTTACAAATTCCGGAAAAAATTGGACAAGAGTAATTAATTTTTTCGTTTCGTTTCGCTTTTTTCTTTGTCACGCTTTCCGTTCGAAAATACTGGGAGCATTTAAATATAGTAAACACCAGCTTATAGGGGACATCTGCGGCTACATTTTAGGATATCCATGAATTCAATAACTCAAAAAGTTTTTAAATAAATAGGCAAAATTTGAAACATTTCTACGATTTTCACCTGGGTGAGTGGATAGGCACTTCATTCTCAAATCAAACACACTAACCGCGCAATATATTGACATCTCTTTTAACTTTATTTCATTCCTGTGGCGAAGAGGGAGACAGACAAGGGCAGTATGCTGTTTGGTTTGCTAAGAAAGAAAAAACCATAAAAGAAATGTCAAATATGTAGGAAAAATATGTTTACCTCTGTTTTGCTTACAAAAAAAAAATTCTATGAAAGAAATATCAGATAGGTATAGCTTTCAGTGATACCAGATCGTGGGTAATTACCCATTTCGTTTTTTATAGAGTAGAGTTTTTAAATAGCGTTTTTAACAGCCCATGGCCTCAATGCTCATAAAATGGTATTAAAAGTTGGAGTTCCCATAACATAAGCAACATAATGCTTTAATTTTAACTGGGTGTGGTAAAGGAGATGCGGTATTTATACCAAGAATACAAATAATTCACAGTAATTATTCATTTCAGTTTAAACCGATTCGATTGCCTATTAATGTTTGTTTTGAAATGACAATCCATAAGTCACAGGATCAAACTTTAAGAAATGCGGGAGTTGATTTAAGCAAGAATTGCTTCAAGCATGGGCAGTTATATGTAAAGTGCTCCAGGGTAAGTAATGCAGCCAAAAAAATTTGTCCCCAAAAAGACAGCAAATTTCTTAATTTTGTTTCCATCAACTGTTCTGAAACCACATTTTACACGGGCGAAGCCGGGTGGGTACAGCTAGTTTGAACATAAAATACTAAATTTGTTTCACAAAAATATATTTGAAAAGAAAAATTATGCAAATTTCATTCAAATATGGTAACACCGCCGACTTTGCAAGTGAAATGACATGTGCCTTGTGTGACGTCACGTTGAGAAGAATATTTTCAATATGGCTGGTGGCAGTATGAAGTTTGAAATACCCTGTATTATCTGTTTTGTTTTTGAAAGCAACTGTTGCCACAATTCCAAAATCAAACTTTTCAATGATCCGTTTTGTTTTATTTTCGTGATCTGATTCGTATCAGATCACGCTGATAATAAAAAACAGCTATCATTAACATCGATTGCAGGTTCACATTTTCTTTAATAACTGATAAAAGTTTGCTCCACGTGTTTTTATTTTCCGTCAACCAATCTGCATTGTTCATTTTTCATATATTTTTTAAGCAAATGTGCTATGTGCAAATACTATCTACACGTAACGAATAATTTCAACCTCCACTGAAAAAATTCTATGACCTCTTTTCCGCTGGATCAGTGCGGTACATTTGTCAATACGAACTTCTACGTAGGTAGCAATAATAGCGCACCTAATCGTTGCCACTGAATAAAAATATATGCGCTAGCTAGAAAAGCTGGGTTGTCAACGGGGTTTTCGTAAAATGTTCTTAAAAATAAACTTTCGAATTGGAAACAGATTGAACTTTATTTGAGTTAACTCCCTTCTAGCATGCAAGCAATACCCAACTGCAATCTAGAATGAAGGAGATTTAAAAAATATTAGTTGAATTTAGTAAATACTTCGACTAAGGCTGCTACGAAAGTATGTTTTATTATCCTTCTGAACTGGCTGTACCCAATTGCCTTTGCCTATGCGCCTATCGTACGAAGTCCCGCCAACAATTCAAAAATGCTTTATTTGGACAATGCGCATCAATAATTCTGTGGCCATATGCCATAACCACCTAAGTTACGATCGTCGTTCGGCTAGGAAGTAAGGGCCACTTTTCGTTCTAGACCGCATTAATTCGAGATGCATCGTTATTGCTGAATCAGATATGTAAAAGTTAAACTATTAATTCAAGTTAATACAGTATAGTTTATTAAAGCCCAAAGATGAATTTGGAGCAGTAGTTGTTTCTAGACATAAATAGTAGTAAAATAGTATTTTTATATACAACTTTCTTATTGGTTTAGTAAGTAATTTTAGACTTAATACAGTTTTGATGAAGCATTTTTATTAACAGGTTTCTTGCGATAATTTGCTAACATTTAAACAAACACTAATTCGTTAATTACAGTATTTAAAATCACGCATTCGAACATGTCCGAGTGAAAATCAAAAGATCCTCATTAGCTTCTTTTTTAAATATGTTAGAGTTACTATTTATAATATGTAAGGTTTTTTGCTCAAAAAATGCTTGTTTGGTTTTGTAGAAGAAGTATGCATCGTGGGTATTAGTTTGTTAAATTGGCGACCAAAACAACGAATAATAGGACTAAAAATATGTTTCCCCTTTCAGTGAACGCTTATATTTTATACTTCTTGTTCGGGTAGGTCCAATGTAGAGACAACGTTTTATTACTGTGCAGTTACAAAAACATAACTTATTAAATAAGTAGGAGAATTATTTTGTGTCTTTGAAGGTGTAGGTATTTTGCACATAATTAGAAACGATAGATCATGCGCAGAGAAATCACTTACTAAAAATCAACCAATTTTCGGTTAAAAACTACCAAGCTGTACTGTTAATATATCTCCTCTGGATTTAGTGGATTAAAAATAGCCCAGTCAACTTGTTTAAGAAAATTCGGTTAAAAATAATGTATTTATCAATTTTCTCTGTTGTAAATAACAAACTCTCTCCGTAGAACTAACTGGTTCATATGAATCAAGAGACTTAGTTAATTCTAGCCCTGTTTTTTGAGCCAAACAAAAATCGCACTCGGTTAGATGTACTTAATTGTACGATTTAGCACTTTTCACTCACTTTATTTAGTGAAAATGTTTAATATTTGCCATATTGTTGATCTGGATAGAAAGGTTGATTTGCATGTAAAGTAAAAATTAAAATTTCCCTGAAACATGTTTAATCATCTCCACCGTTTCTAATAACGTGTATGGCGCTGTAAATAAGTACGCAATGTTGAAACAATATTTTATTTTCTCTTCTCCTAAATCCTGATTATTTGGTTTTCTTTAACGAAACACCTTAAAACTTCATTAAAAAAAATGTTTAGAGCTTCAGGAAGTTACTCGAAAACATATGCAAAAAGTCATAAAACTTAAAATGTTTTAACAGCAGCTACACAATTAAAAATAATTCATCTCCCTTTGTTCGGAGGAATACAGTCTTAACTCGTAAATATTAAAAATATTTATTACTTGCAATATTTCAAGTAATTGGTAAATAGTACGTTGCTTTATTGTTATCAATAATCCTAATAAAGAACTAATTTTTGTATAGTCTATAACAGGAAGTGAATAATCAGTTTTTCGCCGATTCTAAAAAAAAGTCACATTTTGAGTTACAACAGTATTGTATTATTAGTGCGATAAATATCGAAATCGATGTCAGATGTGCTTGGATCAAGGCACGTTCTGCACCATAAGCAAAACCAACATCACCTGCAATGCTGTCAGTAGTCCTTTAAAAGCCAAATTTAACAAGGAAATTTTATAAACTGAAAATAGTTTTAGTTCGAAAACAGAACCCTGAGGAACACTAATATACTCCGAAGCTTTACCTAACTCCTGATGTCATCAATTTTACCTTCTTGTGACTTATTTCTGAGGTGGGACCTAAACCACTTTTAAGTTAAACCACAAAATCCAGCATTTTCCATTTGGCGAAGCAGTATACAAACAATTTGAATCCACTGTCTCCTCAGCTCAAAAATCCAGATTTGCTATATTAAAATCACCAAGATTCTTCCTGAATTTCTCGAGCTCTTTAAGGTCAGTTCCCAGTTGGGCATACCAAAATCCTCCTCTTCGAATGAGGAGATGAAATCATTTTTACGATCTACATTCTCCAGATCCTTTAGTTCATCAAAGAAGGCTGTTGTTATGGGCAAAAGACGGACTCTATTTCTTCGACGTTCCTACAGCTTCTCCAATAATCATTTTGCAGTACGCCTATTGCACTGTGTACAGTGATGACCTCCGTGAATGCTTTAATTACGCCTCAAAGGCCCACTCCATAGAATCCGTCATGGGGAATTGTGAAATTTAATTGTGAACTTGAAGCGACGCAAATAGCAGATGAAGTTTTGTAATAAAAGCGCGATGGAGTGCGAAAACGAACTTTACATTTATCTTGGACCAGAATCATGACATCATTCGCATCGGTACTCACAATGAAGCCTTTCTGTTCTAGAATGTATTTCTATCAGTTTATTCACTACAAGGAGCTATATGAGCGGTGACAGACATGCGTTTCTCTTTTTTCTACCTACAGGTACCCCAAGGAGCATCCTGCCACTTCATGTATCATGTGTCATGAGTGACGTCGTTAAGACGGTTTTGTTACCAGAAAATATTCCCAACAAGTAACATTTTAGACACATGTTAGGTAACATTTCCCATTTAGGAATATTCCTATCTTGGAGTTTTATATCTACACAGGTACAGGTAAAATTGTTTCTTCCACGAAACATTATGTCCGCAGCGTGTAAAATGTGTGGAGATGTGTGTTCGTGCACACAATTCCTATATAGTAGCAGTGTACCAGTTTTTTTTTTAAAGCTTTTGTTACACACAGCGACAAAACTACTTTTTTACTATCACCACTATTCCCGAATAGGAATTTGTTAGGTAGATATCCATTTTGTATTAAAAAAATAATAATATGGAAAATAAGAAATTTTAAATTTACAGTTTTGGTGGATTTGATGTAATTAAATAAATTAAAATTTTACTATTATGTCTATATAGACATCGTAGGCTTATTTTATAACGCTCCCTATCAGCATTTCAAATAGCATAAATAATTATAAGAGAGATTTTTGATTAAATATAGAATATTTTGTAAAGATCAATGTTTTTTTCAAGGCAAAATGGTGTTTCCCATAAAATTTCAGTAGCTGCTTTCTGTTTAATAATGAAATGGTTGATGCAGTCAGAATATTATTTTGGTACATAACACAAAATGAATGAATATAACACATCACAATTATTTTGGTATAGGTACATACACAATAATAGAATTAAATTTTAATAAGGCATTTTTCCCAATTTGTGTCGAAAATTGTTATGGCCTCACACTTTGGGCTGAAATTGTGTCTTCAAAGATGGTATGTAGGATTTGCGTCAAAAACAATTCCTACTTTGTGTTGCGCCACTTCCGAAACAAAAAAGGAACTGTTGTTTCGAAAAAAAAGCTCCTAATAGGATCAAGAATTATACATGTTAGGAGTTTTTTTTTTAACTTTATCGATTACGTAGTAAGAGAAAGATATTGTATTTGTATATAATTTCGAACTTTAATCAATTCTGACATTAATGATAGATGAACTCAAAAAAGTGTGTCGCGAGGTTCTGTCCGTCTGTCCGTATGTCCAGAGGTCTACAGCCTAAACGGATGCCCAGATTTAGCTTTGAAATTTTGAAATTTGGACATATGTATCTCGAAAACGGTCCATACGATTGTAACAAAAATTAGTTTCTAAGGTAATATGGTTATTTCTGTCTTAATGGCAGTTTTTCTCTGTATTATCGTAAAATGGATTTTTGAAAAAAGTAATTTCTTAAAAATTTAGGTTTGTTTAGTTTACCTGAAAACGGCGATATTCATTTTGACCAAAATGCCAACCTAGAGCAAAACTGATGTTTTCAAAATGATTTGCGTCCTTTATTTTCAATTCGAATCACCTAAAACGCTAATTTTGAAAACTTCACTCCTGAGTTTCATAATTAGAATTGCAGCAATATCCAATAAGTGTTTTGAAGAAAAGCGTACCTACACAGTAGGTATTTAAGATCCCATGAACCAAAGAATACAATAAATTGGGTCAACATTGAAAATAAGGTTCATGTTGAGAATTTAGCGTTTCTTGGTATGGTGCTTTTTTAAATTTAGTAAGCTGTACCAATTTCTTTAAAGAAGTAGAACAGTGGGTCAATTATGGTTCTGTGAAAAAGTGAAACAAAATTGTTGTCACCCTTTCAACGCAATTTCGATTCTTGTTTTGCAAAAATGTGTGTGTGTGTGTGTGCGATATTGAATTTACCACCACAGTTTCACTTGTTGAACAAGAATCACTTTTTAGTACCGAGTGAATCGAAAAAATGAAAGCAATGTGTGAAAGCGGATGCAAAAAGGTTTTATTCGAATCACTCTTTCGTAGAACTAGAATCGACCCCCAGGATGCAAATCAAAGTCAAACGAGTTAGACGGTTTCCCATCGCTGCTGTATGTCGCGAGGTGCCAACAAAAAAACTCAGAATGTTTAACTTATTCAGTGATGCCATCGAAGATGTGATCAGTGTTTTCCGAATTCCAAGCGCTGCTATATAAGCTAGAAAATGAGCAAAGTAATAAATTGTTTTGTATGTTAAACGTAGGCGGTTGTTTTTTTATATTTTGTCTGATTGTTGGCATGGATACGCTGATTTTTTTAAGCTTTCGGTCTGGGCTTCTGAAAGGACCGGAACCGGAACATTGTTAGAAAATGATGCATCTAAAGCTGCAGCAAGGAAAAGGAAAGTCTTAGAACACCCTGTCGAAACTGAGACGATTCCTGCCAATTGCAAAGGTTATAAAATACTGGATTTTGATATGATGTGTCGAAAAGTTGATTTTTAATTAATCATTAATCCCGGAACCGTCCGCAACTATAGGGTACGATTTTTTGTCTTAACAAGGATCTTAAAGATCTTATTTTATTAGAAGTGTATGCGAGATTAAAGCAATTGTCGCTAATATTCGAAATTCTTACTTGTCGTAGAAATGACAAAGTATACTCATCGGCCATAGTATTTTGACAGAAATGCAAAGTCGCTTTTTAAGGCAAATAATTTCTAAAGGCTACGTATTGCAGTTTTCAATCAGCATATCGCATATGGTGTGACCTATTATTGTGTGTGTAAATGAGACCATTTGAGACCCGTCGGTGGACAGCCATTTGTGGTTAAAGTATGATTTTTGACTGGCAAAAGTAGCTTTAAGGACTTTATTGAACTAAAAACACACGACTGGCCACCCCGAGGCACAGATTTTATGTTATTGACTGTATGAGGTTACATTAAAGGAAAAGTTTCTCTGACACGATAAATTTGTCAAAATACTTCTGCCAATAAGTGCACATACAAAAGACATAAGCATGAAAACCGTTCCATATGGTGTATTTATGGAGCCTGAACAGTCGTTGATTGTAAAGGGTGATTTTTTAAGAGGTTTAGAACTTTTTTTAAAAAAAAAACACAAAAAATTCGAAAAAATGAATGAAATATTTATTTGAATCGATAGTTTGAATCTTGCAATTTAATGTTTAAAGATAATTTCATGCAAATGTTGACCGCGGCTGCGTCTCAGGTAGCCCATCCGCTGAGTCCAATTTTGGCATACTCTTTCACACATATCGGCCGGTATCTCACGAATGAATGCATGGATGTTGGCTTCCAGTGCGTCAATCGAAGCGGGCTTGTCCCTATACACATTAGCCTTGGCATACCCCCACAAAAAATAATCTAATGGTGTCAAATCGCACGAGTGGCCGCCTAGCCAATTGACCGGCCCGAAACGTGAAATTAACTGTTCACCAAACTCGCCTCGCAATTGCGCCATTGTTTCGCGTGCTGTGTGGCATGTGGCACCGTCTTGTTGAAACCACATATCATGCAAGTCAAGAACTTCCATTTCGGGCAAAAAAAAGTTTGTTATCATCGCTCGGTAGCGTTCACCATTGACAGTAACGCTGCGATTCGCATCATCTTTGAAGAAATATGGCCCAATAATGCCGCCGGCCCATAAACCGCACCAAACAGTGGCTTTTTCGGGATGCATTGGTAGCTGTTGCAATGCTTCTGGCTGATCTTCACTCCAAATGCGGCAATTTTGCTTATTTACGTACCCATTCAACCAAAAATGAGCCTCATCGCTGAACACAATTTTTCGATAAAAAAGCGGATCCTCGGCCAGCTTTCCAAGAGCCCATTCACCAAAAATTCGGCGTTGTGGTAGGTCGGCTGGCTTTAGTTCTTGCACCAGCTGTATCTTAAAAGGCTTTACGCCCAAATCCTTCCGCAAAATTTTCCACGTAGTGCTGTAACAAAGGCCTAACTGCTGGGAACGGCGCCGAATCGACATTTCGCGGTCTTCTGTCACACTAGCTGATACGGCCGCAATATTTTCTTCACTACGCACAGTACGTAAACGTGTTGGTGGTTTAATGTCCAACAAAGTAAATTTGGTGCGAAATTTGGTCACAATCTTCCGAATAGACTGCTCAGAAGGTCGAGAATGCCGATCATAAAATGGAAGCAGCGCGCGATGAACATTTCGAACCGAGCACGAATTTTGATAGTAAAATTCAATAATTTGCAAGCGTTGTTCATTTGTAAGACGATCCATGGTTAAATTGCAAACCAAACTGAAGCTGTTTGACAGTGACACAAGGTACTAAACACACGTCAGCTGTCAAAACCAGTGTTGCCAAAACCAAACCAGCTAAAAAATCACCCTTTATATCAATTCAGTTTATTAACAAACTCTTTTCATGATTTAACAGTCTTTGCATTGAGTGTCTATTTGATTGCATGTCCAAAGTCCAGTCAAAACAATTTAGTTCATTAGCCCAAAGCAGTTAACTGTTTTATTTGATAATTCTATTAACTGTCGATTTAGCGGTAGAATAATTTTCATCGGTGACCTTTTTTCATCCAACCGACAGTTTTTAGCAACCACAAATAAAACCCCTCATCGGTTGGAATAAGGTCGAAACGACGATAAATTGAACAAATTGACTGCGGTCATAAGGCCATACAAATTGAATCACCTTAAGTCCGGCAAGTGAACATAACCAATTGACAAGCCACAATGTTGTTACACTGGCCATGATGATGGTCAACATATGTATGTAGTTTCCAAAATGCCAGGGATACACTGACACTGACAGACACATCAACACATGTTCACATGGTTAGTAATTACTCAACAGGCTTTTTCACCAGTTCATGGAGGTACCATAATGCAGGAGGATTATGCGGAAATGAAGTCCAAACCAATGACAAGGCTGGGTGTGCGTCTGCCATATTTTTTTGTATTTCAGCAGGCATCAAACGCTCGCTGACACAGTACGTGTTTTCAATAAATAGAAGATAAACAGATATAAAAGTATTATCGCTCAGTAAGGGATATAGGATAGGGCACTACAAATAATAAAATAAACAGGATTATATCCTGACGAATATTTTGCGGAATAATGTCAGCGTGTGAAAAGTTTTTTTTTCTTGTTAACTTTATAATTGAATATAATGTGTCGACACTTGATTTCAAATTATAAAACTAGGCAAGAGGATTTTAAATGGCTAAGTAGTGGATATTGTGCGGTGACACATGCGAGATGTTTTAATGTAATTGGTAAAGGTAATCCTTTATTTAAATGCAGGTTGGACGACTATTTTAATTTGGGGATGATTAGCAGAATAACCAAAATAAAACAAGCTGTCATTCAATTATAATGAGAGCTCTTAGCACAAAAGATCTTATCATAGACTTCATTTGTTTAGAGCGAAAAAGCAACGTCCAACATGAAATCAAGAGGCTGGCAATCCGCAAGGAAGACAACTCTATTATTGCAACGCGATACAAGAATATTATCGATTACATAGCTGTCCTGAAGAAAAAACTGCAATGAAATTAAAAAAAAAAAACCGGCCAAGTGCGAGTGTCACTCGCGCACCGAAGGTTTCGTACTTCGCTAGAGTTGGAAATTGCGAAGATTCTTTTCTTTTTGTAAGAAGGTAGGAAGCGTCGAAAGCCTGTGTGTGGGACTTTAATCCACTACCACTTCTGCCTCCATTCCCATTTTCCGGCGGAACCATTGTTTAGCATTCCTTATTTGCGTGATGTAAGCCGACACATAACGTCGCCTGAGAATTGTGTTGTTCTATACGGCACTTTTGTCGTTTTCTATGTAATTAATGCTCTTTTTAAATCTGTGATTCGATTTGCTCTTTGTCTTTCCAATCCCGAGATATCGAACATCGATTTTGTCCCATATCCACCAAAATCAACAGCTTGTAGAATTGTTTTGTGCTATAAACCATTTTTTGGCGTTTGGGACAAATTTTCCATATAATTTTTCGCAAATTTTTAATTGTCCTACGTGTACTTGTGTTAAAGATATGCTATGTCCGTGGGACACTGATCGCAAACAAAATTTTAGTACAGTAAAAACTCTTTTATCCGGAATGCTTGGGACCGACAGTGTTCCGGATAATCGATTTTTCCGGATACGTCAAAAACCACGAGTGCTCACGAGATGTGCTATTTGGTGAAGGAAAACAAAACTAAAGGGTGATTTTTTAGCTGGTTTGGTTTTGGCAACACTGGTTTTGACAGCTGACGTGTGTTTAGTACCTTGTGTCACTGTCAAACAGCTTCAGTTTGGTTTGCAATTTAACCATGGATCGTCTTACAAATGAACAACGCTTGCAAATTATTGAATTTTACTATCAAAATTCGTGCTCGGTTCGAAATGTTCATCGCGCGCTGCTTCCATTTTATGATCGGCATTCTCGACCTTCTGAGCAGTCTATTCGGAAGATTGTGACCAAATTTCGCACCAAATTTACTTTGTTGGACATTAAACCACCAACACGTTTACGTACTGTGCGTAGTGAAGAAAATATTGCGGCCGTATCAGCTAGTGTGACAGAAGACCGCGAAATGTCGATTCGGCGCCGTTCCCAGCAGTTAGGCCTTTGTTACAGCACTACGTGGAAAATTTTGCGGAAGGATTTGGGCGTAAAGCCTTTTAAGATACAGCTGGTGCAAGAAATAAAGCCAGCCGACCTACCACAACGCCGAATTTTTGGTGAATGGGCTCTTGGAAAGCTGGCCGAGGATCCGCTTTTTTATCGAAAAATTGTGTTCAGCGATGAGGCTCATTTTTGGTTGAATGGGTACGTAAATAAGCAAAATTGCCGCATTTGGAGTGAAGATCAGCCAGAAGCATTGCAACAGCTACCAATGCATCCGGAAAAAGCCACTGTTTGGTGCGGTTTATGGGCCGGCGGCATTATTGGGCCATATTTCTTCAAAGATGATGCGAATCGCAGCGTTACTGTCAATGGTGAACGCTACCGAGCGATGATAACAAACTTTTTTTTGCCCGAAATGGAAGTTCTTGACTTGCATGATATGTGGTTTCAACAAGACGGTGCCACATGCCACACAGCACGCGAAACAATGGCGCAATTGCGAGGCGAGTTTGGTGAACAGTTAATTTCACGTTTCGGGCCGGTCAATTGGCCGCCTAGATCGTGCGATTTGACACCATTAGATTATTTTTTGTGGGGGTATGCCAAGGCTAATGTGTATAGGGACAAGCCCGCTTCGATTGACGCACTGGAAGCCAACATCCATGCATTCATTCGTGAGATACCGGCCGATATGTGTGAAAGAGTATGCCAAAATTGGACTCAGCGGATGGGCTACCTGAGACGCAGCCGCGGTCAACATTTGCATGAAATTATCTTTAAACATTAAATTGCAAGGTTCAAACTATCGATTCAAATAAATATTTCATTCATTTTTTTGAATTTTTTGTGTTTTTTTTTTAAAAAAACTCTTAAAAAATCACCCTTTATGTTGTGTAGATATTCGATATTTCAGCTACTGGTTGAACACAATGGGGTTGCAAACGCAATACATACTTAAAGATCAAACCCAATATCAAAATAAAAAAAAAAAAGATTTACAAGACTTGCTTCCGTTTATTTTTAATATCGATAAGCAATACTTTAAAACGTTGTTAAATCCTTAGGAACCCAAAGTCTGTTTTTACAGGGTGTCCGCCGGAAAGGTATACCTACTATTTTGTTTGTTTATAATTTTTGATTAAATGAAAGAGAATGGATCATATATTGATAAATGTTTTATTTAATGTCGGCAATAATGTATGGAATACAATATCAGGTAAATGTCCGCCTCTGTTAGTCTCACATATGCGAGCCCTTTTGAGCACATTTTTCATTACATTCTCACACATTTCAAGCGCTATTTCATTAATTTCATCACGAATATTTTGTTTGAGTTGCTCAAGCGTTTCTGGTTTGTTTGCATAAACCTGGCTTTTCAGATATCCCCACAAAAAGAAGTCCGGAGCAGTCAAATCAGGCGACCGTGGAGGCCAATCAACATCACCATTTCTTGAAATAACTTGTTGTGGAAAGAGGTCTCGCAGTAATTCCATTGTAATCCCGGCTGTGGGCGATGTGGCACCGTCTTGTTGATACCACATGTTAATCAAGCCCAAAGCATGAAGTTATGGCGTTAAAAAGTTTTCAATCATATCACGTTATCGCTGCCCATTCACAGTTACCGTTACGCCGTTTTCATTCCTCCTGACCAAATTGCACACCAGACTGTAACTTTTAATGGATGCAAAGGTGTCTGATGAATAATTTGAGGGATTTCCATTGCCCAGAACCGACTATTCTGTTTATTCACATATCCATTCAAATGAAAATGTATTTTCCCAAAAATTTGACGTAACTTTGTCATCGTCACAGTAATCGATGATTGATTTTGATAAAATGTTTTAACGATTAAAACACGTTGGTTTATCGAATATTTTTCCATAATAAATTTGGCACGTGTCTACTTCACGACTGCCAAATATGAACTGTCAAGACTAATGTTTACCAAAATGGCGGCAAAACAAAGTAGTATACCTTCCCGGCGGACACCCTGTATAATAGAATTTGTCGATATTTGTCGTTTTAATGAATAAAAAAACGAGAACATTTTACGAAGAAATGTTGCAATATTTACTTAAAAATACCTAACAATAAATTGTAAATTTATTTCTAAGAAGTCGATATATTGAATAAAAAAGCAATGAAATATACAAAAAAAAAAGAAAACAACGGAAAAAATTGGGGTTTTATTTAATTTTTGCAATTGGGGTGTTATTTCATTATTTCAATTTCTTCTCTTTTGAGGCCTTATTTCCTGCAACCCAATACGTAGGTACTTTCCGAACCAAAGATTGCAATATTTGTTACAATTTTGTTTGCACAATTTTACAAAAAACCACTTTAACGATAACGATAAAAAATTCAAGTCGTTTTATAAAAGTTCTTGTCAACAAACTTGAAATAAACATATAACATAAAAAATATGCAAATCATACCAGGATCATGTAATTCTTTCATTCAACAACATTGGCTCCGTGAAATATGTAGCGTTTGACTTGTATACCCTCCACAGGAAGGTATATTCACTTTGTCATTACATTTGTAACTCCAGGAAGTAGTCACCGGAGACCTCATAACGTAAGTATATATATTTTGATCAGGATCACATTCTGAATCGATTTAGCCATGTCCGTCTGTCTGTCTGTCTGTTGAAAGCACGATAGTGCCCAAAGGAATTGACATAGGCGAATGAAAGTTAGTGAAAGAACTTATTTTTATCGTCGTCAGGTTGGTATTAAAAATGGGCTATGTCGGTCAAGTAGTTCTGGTACCTCCCATACAAAACCAATATTAGGCCCATGTGTCTCTCTGTCCGTTGTTCAATGTAATTACGTACTACCTCACATGCCTAAAACTTGTATGCAGTGGAGGGTATCAAAGCATCGGCCAGGCCGATGATAACACTTTTACTTGTTTTTTTCTTTAAATGGGAGGTGCACCTTTTTTATTTACCAAATTTCAAGGGTAAAGCTGTCATAAATGTCCAGTGTTCGTAAGTGTTCGGAGATCGACAACAACGTCACCTACCGGATCCAAAATAATCCAATATTTCAACCTGGAACCAACCATACACATCTATATGTCAATTATTTTTATTGTGCTTTAATTTATTTTGTTATAATAATACTACCTTAAAAAACCTTTGAATAAAAAAAGATGAAATCGATTTTTCTTTTCAAATTTTAGCGTCCAACTCCACGCATTCGTGCCCTTCAGATATTTTAAAATGAGAATTGCTTTGTGCCATATCCTTTTTTTTGTGTGCCACGTGTATGGAAAAAGAAATCAGCTTCATAATATAGGAGGTGGGACACAAGTCAGAAAAGTATACTTTTACGTTAATTAATGTAACTTGAAAACGGTCTGGCAAAGCCCTTTTGAAATTGGTAGGTGAACTCTTTATATGACTAATTTCAAGTTAAAAAAATAAAAAAAAATCCTATTACACAGTTTCGGGATTCCAAGTACGCAAACCTTTAAATGCGTTTTTCTCGGAAAAGTGTCAATGGTGTATGGAACAAACCAATTCTCGGGCGACGATAATTTATGATGTGTGTGTGTTTGCCTTAGTTCATTCCTTTTTTTACCTTTAACCATATGGGATCATGATAACTAAATAAAAAAATTGTGAGTTTTTCATTCACATCAAACGAATAATAAAATGAAACATATAACTCAGAAGTCAGAAGGCCGGAATCATTTCCACATTTCTCATGGCAACGTAGCTACCTTCCCAGTTAAAACCACGCATGTGTGCATGAGGAAGAGTATTCATTGGAAAAGATTCGACGATTAAGAGAATACGATTTAAGGAATGGAGAATAGAGATGACCGAGGGCACAAACACAAACACTAGTGTGGAATGTGGTCTGTGCTGTGACTGTGGTGTCGGTGTGTGAATGAGCATGAGTAATGTTCAGTATGCA
Source organism: Cheilosia variabilis (assembly GCA_951230905.1). NCBI lineage: Eukaryota > Metazoa > Arthropoda > Insecta > Diptera > Syrphidae > Cheilosia > Cheilosia variabilis. Next base: position 31,068,003 of record OX579677.1, read on the forward strand.
TTGAAAATTACAATTGGAATCGATTAAGAGAACACACCAATAACGAATGAAAAATGGTTAAAAGGAGCGTACTTTATATAGTGACTGACAGTTTTTTGTAAATATCTTTTAAAATATTAAATTTTCCGCAAAACAGTCTTTGGCACATAACATATAGCTACGAGCATGATTGTAGATCAAAAAAAAGGCGTATAATGTGGGAGGGGGATTCAAGGGAGATATTAAATAAAAACACGTTTCTTTGATAATAGTTCATGTACCTAGTTTAGTTCACTTTAGTGCAAGCTAGTTAGTATCATAGTTAATTCATATTAAGCAAAATAGATTAAGTAAGTTAGGTAATGGTAAACGTGGGAGAGTTTTCTGTAAGCGTATCGTTGCGTGTCGATCAAAGAACCGTCCGTCGCTCTTCGTCGCTGCTGTTCAACTATGTTACTAGTCTCTCTTCTTCTTGTCTTAATAAATCGAATGATGATGACGATGACCAAATATGGTAATGTACAAGTTGCATTAGGTAGAACGGTTGATTATTGTTTAACGTTTGTTGCTGTGACGGACTTAGGTTTAAGCTGATAGGCACATTCTTCCTACATATATACATTTTTTTTTTTAAGTCCAGAAATAAACAGCTTTTTGTGCGAATGAAAACATCTTTTTCACCAAATTACTCTAAAACCCGTCTATGTATCGCTACCATATTTGTCGTTTAAGTAGAGGTTATACCAGATGTTGTGTGGAAATTTCAGCCTTCTACGTCAATTACTTTCTGAGATAGACCCAGGAACACAATTAGTCTAGTGGGTTCGGACGGACAAAAGCGAAACTAATAAGGTTCCGTTTTTTCCCTTTGGGTACGGAACCTCAAAAAAGAAGAAGGGGCAAGATACGAAAGAGGAAGTAGCGGACAATTAGGAACGAAACCAGTAGTAAGTTGTGAAAGAAGGAAGACGATACTGCCGGATAAAAACGTGAGAATAATGGAATAAAAAAAAAACTTGACGAGACCAAATAAACATCTTAATGGATGTAAAAAATGCAGAAAAGCCGAACTTGACCACGTTTGTGAATCGGAATATCCCAAACAAAAAAAAATATGGACAAAACCAAAACACTGCAGTTCTTTGAAAATGAAGTCACTCTCCGGAAAAAAACATGAACATAATGCAAACACAAAGCAACTGCAGTAGCTGATAGGAAAGCCATCATCAGAGCTGTAACCAATTCTCAAGATTCTGGCTCGGAAATAAATAAGGCAAGCGGTGTTAACTCTAGCTTGTCTGTAAACAGTGATGCCAGGACGTTTTTTCTTATTTCGGATTTGTTCTTCTTTATATGAACTTGTATGCAAGAAAGACCGGTGTGTTCTTATATGAGTAACTAGCAGACTAGACTGACTCGCTACTTCGTCCGCGCGGGACTCTGGTAATATGTACTTTTTTAGAAAAATTGTTACTGAAATAGTTTTTTTTTAAAAGGATTTCTTTATAGACAATGTTTCTTGTTTTTTTATCGGGCGGCATTAATATTACCAGAACTTAGACGAGAGCAAGCTACGTAAAACTGACCGTGCGTAAAGCAATCTTCCCTTAAATCTATACCAGATAGCCCCTGAGACTTATTGATTGTCATGGCGAAGCACACTTTAAGGGGAAGTCATTAGGTATCAGGGGAATGCGCGGCACGACTACTTTTTCCGCTTGAGCAATCCCGGTCAGTATAATAGCTTCGATTAAATTTTTATCAGTCTAGTGCCATTACATAGTTTTGGTGGTTTTAAGTTCCGAAGGAGCATTACGGGTGTGCCCTTCCGAAGCGTCTATGGTATGGAATACTCGATGGTTTAAGAGAATTTAAAAACTACAGGATAGTTAACGGCTTCATCTTCATTGCAAACAGTGTCTACGTTTTGCAGAACGAAGAGGAAATACGAAGTACACACCAAACAGCATGAGGTCGCTCGCGCAAAAGATATTCTTACGCTACATTCTACATATCCTTAGAAGACGCCATGAGATAAAACGATAAACACATTCTCACTCAGACTTCACCAAACAGTCAACACCAAACACACAGCGCACAGCAAATAGCCATAATACGCATACGCACGCATGGGTTGCTATGGACGTGGAGTAGACTGCTGTTATTTTTCATTTCAGTCATACTCGCAACTCGCATCTCGCATGCCCGCCGCACACAACATAACCAGGGTTGCCAGAAGTTTGTTGGCTTTAGGCGCCCAAACCTTGAAAACATGTAGCCCAATATCGTTGCCCTGAAAGTAGCCCAAATATCGTTGAAAATAAAAGTCGATTCTTGTATTTTATTATGAAACATTTATTTTTATTTAAAGAAAACAAAACAAAATATCACAATGACTTGCTTATAAATTAAAGATCTTGAACATTTTGTAGGTATACCTATATATTATATTATGATATGTAGAAAAAACTTAAATAAAAAAATCACAAAGATATGATAGCTATTTTCGGTTAATATTCATCCTCATCATCATCACTAACCCCTGCATAAATGTCTGACGTAAATTTGCTTATCATTTCTGATGTCTTTGCAACATACATTTTTTACTGTTGAATCGATGCGTAAAGCTTTAAGAGACTCCGTCGACAATCTGTTTCGGGTTTTGGTCTTTATGGAATTCATAAAAGAAAACGCTCGTTCTACTACAGCATTGCTTACTGGAAGTGTCAGTAATTGGATGGCACACAAACTTAAATCTTTAAAAATTACTTAAGTCCAAAAATGTTCTGGATTTTGTGGTATCTCGAATGGAAACACAACTTTCCAGTCAAATACTAACAATTTATTCCATTGATCCTCCAAAAGTTCAATGTAGGATGTGTTTATCTTGTCCTTTGGAAGCATTTCAATCGGAAGATCTCTAAAGCTCGGACGTATAACGAAAAATGCTGGTTCGTTGGAAAATATTTTTTTTTTAGTTTTGTGAAAGAATAAAACAATTAAAAATAACAAAGCAGAAAATACAACGATATGTAGCCCAAAATTGCGTTGGGCGCTCATGGAAGAATTTGTATCGTTTTTTAAGTAAAAAGATAGCCCAAAATACGATAAAGCGCCCAATCTGGCAACGCTGAACACAACCCCTAAGTCCAAAACCGATACGGAATGGAATATGGAACGTCAAGTCGTAACAATATGAAGATTAACGATTGTAAAGAAACCGAACTTCACTGTGGCTGTGGGTATGTGTATCCATCTATAAGCTTTCCATGGGTACGATCTACGATATACAGTCGAGCACTGATATAAGAAACACTCGTACAAGAACAACTCGCTTTTAAGAAACGCATGTGAAAAAAAGGAGATTTTCTAAAATAGCTTTCATCGCTTAAAAGAAACACTCGGATATAAGAAACGTATTTTTATTCACACAATTTGTTATTTTATTGAAATCATTACACATATTATAAGAAACATAATTTTTTCCTTTGTTGAGCTGGATTTCAGTTTAAATGGGAAAACAGCTCAACTCTGCATGTAAACGAATTACGGTATGATGCGAATACACCTTTCAATGACAATGACAGCTGTGCTACTGTCAGTAGAAAAAGCCCGCCAAATCCTCCTACATACTCTCTTCGTGTTGACTTCTGCTTCTGTTCGTTCATATTTCATATCGGTTGTTTTTATATAAGAAATTTTGTTTTTTACATCAGTAGTTTTCGTATAAGAAACTTTGTTTCTTATAAACGTCGTTTTCATATAAGAACAACTCGGATATAAGAAACAAATCTCGTTGTTTTTTATATGTTTCTTATATCCGTGTTGGACTGTACTCAGCCCACTCACCCCCAAGGATAGCTGGCAATCGGAAAATCAATCTAAATTTCTTGTTGATTAAATAAGATCTGTCTTTAGTTCCTTCTAGTTCAGCCTCTGGAAGGAGCAGAAAGATAAATGATGGCTTAGAATACTCGAGGAAGTATGGACTAAAGAGCATTTTAAGTTTTTTTTTTTTTGATTGGACGAAGCTTTATGAATGTAATAGCAGGTTGAGTGAAGTAAGGTTAAAATAAAAATGTTTTCATCCTCTTTTTCAACCTTTATAACGCGAATTTTGTAAAAAAGGCGATGTAGGTATTCGATGGTTTTGTATTTTCCAGAAACTTGCAAAATTTCAAGTTTATACGGTTAGCGTATCGGGAGTAACAGAAAAACCTCTATAAAAATGGCAGGAAGGGTCGCATCGAAAAATCTTCTTAGTGCGCGGCTACACAGCTAGTGGAACATATCCTGAAAGTTTCATGAACCTAAAATTAACGGTTTTGCCTATACGATGTCTGTCAACTCAATCACGCTAATCTTTTATGTATATAGATTGTTATATTCGTCAACAAAGTCAGCTGCCAACATAAACAACAACTTGTGAGCTTATTTTTTTTAGATCAAGAATAACTTGAAAATCATTTTCAACACTTTTCCGAAGTATTTCTAATTCATACAAGAAGGGTTGTAAATAAGAATTGCGCCTTTACTGAAATGGCCTCCATATTCCCCCGACCCAAATATATGACTGCGAATATGAGGGGATTACTACCACGCAAGTTATTTGAGGACAAGAAGGCGTTGATGACTGCAATTTAAAGGGCTTGGGGCGAAATTTCTCTGCAATAAATTGGGAAGTACTTTTTATTTTTAAGTCGTAAAATGTTCATTAATATTTATGTTCTTAAAATAAATTGCCCGACTAGGAAGCTCGAAATTTTCTCGTTCATATCAACAGTTTGGTTGGTTTTGTTTTTAAGTATGTAGGTAAGAAACTCAGAAAGTAGATAAACAAACCGTACAGAAAACATAGAACAAGCGTATATAGCAGGAGCTTCTGATCTACTTTCAAGGGCAAGTTCACCTATATAAGGTGATCCTGATTAGCGGTGCCTCTTGTTGGAGTTCGAGGTGGGTTTTATGATATGCCAAAATCTTGACACCAAATTACACGTGAAATTTTGAGTTTGTGTTTTGCATTTTCATACAAACAGGCCGAATAAAGCGTATGACAGTCGGAGTACCAATGAAGTGTTTTCAATCGTTTAAGTTATAGGTTGTTGCTGGTTATTTCATGGTATATGTTTAGAAGAAGAGCAGAAGTGGGCTATTCTGTAATTGCTTAAATAAAATTTTGCGTAGTTGTTATTACATTTTTATTTTATTACATTGAAATAAACAAAAATATACCCTATTTGAACACAGATCGGGATTTTTATAGTCGTTTTAAAGAAATATTTTTAATGCGGCTTTACTTGCATTTTTTTCCGAAAAACTAAGTATGGGATCTTATTTAGAAATATTTTATTGTCCTATATAATGTATTCGATCAAAATCGATAGAGCTGTTTTTGTTAAACTGTGCTGTGGATGGATGTTTAGGATGTAAGCTGCATTACTCGGTCATTAAAGTTTGCTCAAAATATGTACCCAATGGGGTTTTCGAGATATGAACAATTTTTAAAAGGACGGATTTTGGTTATTAAAATGGAAAATGAAGAGCGCAATAATTTTGGAAACATCTATTTTACTCAAAGTTTGCATTTTTTTTTAAATCTGTGTTTTTTTTCAAGCAAATAATACAAAAAATAATTAAATGCTGTTTTCAAAAATGTATTGTACGATAATTTAGAGTAAAAATGTGTTTCCTATCAACTTAGAAATGACCATCTTACCTTAGGAATGCATTTTTGTCCATACGATTATTCAGTTTTTGAAATAAGTCCGATTTTCATAAGTTCTGTTGTTTGATTTTTTATGCAGCGGTGTAAACTCCACCTACATAAGCTCAAATATGACTTTTGGTTGAAGTCGTTGGAGCCGTTTTTGAAAAATTCAAACTTGTTTAAAAACGTTATATGGGAAGTACCGCTAATAATGGGACTAACTCACAAAAAAAAAAGTGTCCCGAACTGTACGACCAAAAACTACAAATCTGAAATTTGAAAAAGATCCGTCAACAGCCGACGGACAGAATTGCAAGACCCATTTTTTTGAGTTCCTCTATCATCGTTATGTCAGAATTGATTAAAATCTCGAGTTCGAAATTTTGTACGACTACAATATCTTTCTTTAACTTAAACATACATAAATTTAATTAGTTTAATTGTTTTCTAGCTTAAATTTTGCTGAACTATTCTAATGAGTCGAAAAAACGGGCATTATTGGGACCATATATGAATTTTTATTTTAAATTAAGTGTTTCTTAAATAAAAATAAAAATTATTTTAAACTCTTGAGTCTACAAATAAAAAAATTTCAAAAAAATTACAATCCCTAAAAAATTCTTTAGAACAAAAAGCGTTCTCCTTAAAGTCCTTGGATACAGTCTGTAAATACTATTTGAAAGCAAAGCACTTAAGACCTTCTAAATTCTAAATGTCCGGTTCTTAGTATTTACTCAGTTTTCTCATTAGATAGATATAATTTAACCAAAACAATTATGCAAAAAATAAAATGTGTTTGGCTTCACAACAGCGCCACCAATTTGACTCAACCGTCATTAATTATTTTCTGTTATCCTCCAGTGAAAAATAAAATTCATCCAAATTACCAGAAAGCTGATGATTTTATTTAAAATTGAAAGTGTTACAGACCGGAAAAGATTGTCGACCCATCCATTTGTATCCGCTCAAAGAAAACTGGGACACAAATTATTATCTAGAAAATAAATTGTCCTTTCATATATGAATGGGATCCTATTTATCGCTTGTCCTATTCTTTTTATGCTTTTTTGTCCTCATATTTCTTTGTATCTGTACGTTCGCCTAGTGAAAGGAAAAGTTTATCCCTGTCGTGGGTGGGTGCGCCATCAAAACTAAATGATTTTTCTTCGTTTTACAGTTCTTATTTTTAAATTAAAGTAGTTGCTTGTACTGTGGGATTTCGTTTGACGGTTTTGCAAGGGGTTCGGAACAGGATCATCAGGGATCAGTCACACTGGTGGACTAAAGTGGGTCCGAGTACGAGCCGATGTGATGGATTAAATGCTTGATTTATTTTCTGTTGGTATCTCTTTTGTGTAGTGGTATGATAGAGAAAAACTTTCCTCAATTCCTCAACACTGCGTAATGTCGGAACTTTTGACGTATCTTCTTGTTGCTTGAACGAAATAATATTGGATGCGGACCGGTGTTTAATTGTATCTGAAGATTTCTAAGATTTGAAGATTTTGGGATGTGGTTGAGTAGGCTTCTATATTATTTAACACTTGATTTATAATTACATTAAAAAAACTATGGAGGCATCGGACGGTATTTGTTCAAAACTAAAGTTAATCAGCGTACTAGGGTCAACAAGCTCGCCATAGAACCGTTATTAATGACGTGTTCTTTCGCCGATTGAATGGCATAAATGCGAGAGAGGTATCATTTCAGCAAGATGGCGCTACGTGGCAATTAGCAAACGAAACTTGAGAAAACATTTGATGAACCCAGAGTTTCGCGTAAGGGACCTGGACATTGGTCACCACGATCTTGTGATTCGACGCCTCTTAATTATTTGCTTCGGGGACACGTAAAGTCGCAAATCCAAACAATCCAAACAATCGACGCATTGGAAGCTAACATTATTCGAGTTATTGAGCACATGCCGGCCAATATTGCTTGAAAAAGTGGTCGAAAACTTTCAGATAGCATTAATCGTATCCAGCCCTGATGGGCATATTCCCGAAGTTTTATTTAAGAACTGATCGCACAATCTCTCAATTAATTGCTATTTAATGAAAGTGCATGCATTCTGTTCGAACTCGAAGTTAGCTTCAAGATTTTTGACTTGTGGCGAAATCCTTGCCAGATGCAGCAAACTCCACTACAAAGTAACTCGTTTAACAATTTTCAACATAAAACTGAAAATAAGGCAAATGGCTCTACCTCAAGAAACTTCTTAAAATCATTTAATAAAAAATTGGTCTAGTGGGTTCGGACGGACAAAAGCGAAACTAATAAGCTTCGGTTTTTTCCCTTTGGGTACGGAACCTTAAAACTGAGAAAGAGCTTGTAGTTCAGAACGTATTATTTGTCACCAAGTCCTGGCATTTTTGAATTAAGAAATGACCAGGTATCTTTATTTTTTTGGCTATCGGAGAACAATTCAATATCAAGAAACATTGAATAACAACAGAACAGAACTGTAAACTACGGCGGTCCTCTGAAACATTGAAGATAAATGAGCCGACTGTAAGTCATAGTTGGAGCTGCTTTAAATCTCCTGATATCTTAAAAATACCCCAACCATAAACGTTCTCTGTCCTAATAAATTATACAGTCGAACCTGTCTAAGATGCGCCCTGGTTAAGTGGAAAAGGTACTTCTATCAAGGGGCCTAGTTCTTGCACAACTTAATTTTTTTTTAAAACCATAAGTGAACTATTTCCACTTCTATAATGGAATTCTCCATTTCATAAACTATCCTCTGTTACTGGAATAGACTTCAAAACTTATTTTAACCTGCGTAAGTTTGACAGACTTGTAAGAAAAATAATGTTTTTCGCTACAAATGTTTGACAAGTAAAATTCTTTCGCAGTTCATTTTTCCTTTCTTTAAACATGATGGCCAATTGCATGAGGTGGTTTTGGTTAACGTCGCCTTCGCATCGACAAAAACAGTCACCTTTTTTTTAGCGTACATCTTTTGCTCTTACACAAGAGTTCAGTTTATTTCTTGTTTGTCGTGCTTAAGTATTACAATTTATTTGAAGGCCTTCATAAGAGAAAAAAATATTTTCTCTACCTGAATAAGTAGCCTCTGTAAGTGAGACTGAAAAAAAATGACCCATTAGTTTCCAATTATAAGCAGGTTCGACTGTACCAGCAGGATCAGTTACAATCTTGGAACAGAAATACTCGAGGCACTTGGTCTCACTAGAGGCTTTAAGTCATCGATTTAGATGGCCGAAAAATGAGCTCCACAATTTTTTCCCTAATGAACCACAAAGGACTTGACAAAATATATAAATCCTCGGTAGTTTGTTACTGTGTAGAGTTGGTCTCATTTTACTCAGCAGTGTAAACAAAACTTCAGTCATACCCTCTTAAAAAGGATGTACAGCATGACAGGAAAAATCACATCAAAAGCTTTGCCCGGAAAGCCGAAAAGTTAGATCGACACAGTTGCATTCATCCTTATCTGCATTAAACCAACATAAAGGAAACGAAATTATACCAAAATGCCATATCAAAGATGGTGAACGCGGCAGACCGCCAATCGTGTTGGTGGTAAGCGATAAGTTCGCGAGTTGTTACCAAATAAATTTTGACAAAAATTGTAGAAAATGTGCAGAAAATTGATAAGTTGCCGCTATCCTTCTTTTTCGTAGCAATCGTACCGAGCTGCCTGCCTCTCGAAAATCACTACCGCCCTCCATCATCCGATATTCCGGGTTACTCTTAAGCACCTCCAAGTCATGCGCCACGGTTGCCACTTTGGTAATATCTAACAAAATTTGGTAATTTTTTTTTGGACAAGAGAACAAAAAAAAAAAATTATTTGGAAAACAACAGCGTTTGGTCTGGATCAGGAAAAAGATTCAAAATATGTATGTAGTATGTTAAGTCCTATATCTTTAATTTTAAAGCCACTGATTAGCTGCTAGTCTTTCAGAAAAAGTTTTACTTGCATAATGTACCTAATTGAATTAAAAAGACTTGTGGTTTAAAAATGTATTTTATGAATAAAAATAAAATTAGTTCATATTCACACTTTTTTCTAATAAAAACATCGAAGTGTCAAAAATTTAGAGCGACGTACAATAAAAGTCAAGTGAAATAGCTGTGGAGAGATCTTTGTATCGTCACCTACCAAGCAGTCTTTGAAGCAGTTATTATTTACTGGGTACTGCGTAGTGAGATTTTCACGTGGAAAGTTCATTTTGACATTTCCACGTAAAAACTGTGTATGAAAATTGGACTGCACGTGAACAGCACGAATAGGCTTAAACAAAGTCACATTTTTCCACTGGCGTGACATTTTTTTATAAAAAGTTCGTAGATTAGAGAAAAATCAAAAGATAGTGATAAGTCATACTCATAATTTGGCCCACGATGATATGTATGTTTTTTTCATGATTTATCAACTTTACACATTCTGGTAACTCCTAACTTGGTTTGGTAAATTTTAGTCGCTAATTGTTTTTTTCAATTAAATTTTTTTTTGGTTTAAAAGAGTGCTAAAAATCATGCTTAATCAAAGCCTGATAAAAACCCAAAAAAATTAACAAAAAAAGCTGTTTTTCGGGAAGAATAAGATATATTTCACAATATCTTTAAATAAAAATCACTTGCTGACGCTTACTATTACATAAAAAAATATTTTAATTCAATTAAGTTCAGTCTCGATTCGTTGAATAAAAATAAATGTTATTTTTAAAGGGTGATTTTTTAGCTGGTTTGGTTTTGGCAACACTGGTTTTGACAGCTGACGTGTGTTTAGTACCTTGTGTCACTGTCAAACAGCTTCAGTTTGGTTTGCAATTTAACCATGGATCGTCTTACAAATGAACAACGCTTGCAAATTATTGAATTTTACTATCAAAATTCGTGATCGGTTCGAAATGTTCATCGCGCGCTGCTTCCATTTTATGATCGGCATTCTCGACCTTCTGAGCAGTCTATTCGGAAGATTGTGACCAAATTTCGCACCAAATTTACTTTGTTGGACATTAAACCACCAACACGTTTACGTACTGTGCGTAGTGAAGAAAATATTGCGGCCGTATCAGCTAGTGTGACAGAAGACCGCGAAATGTCGATTCGGCGCCGTTCCCAGCAGTTAGGCCTTTGTTACAGCACTACGTGGAAAATTTTGCGGAAGGATTTGGGCGTAAAGCCTTTTAAGATACAGCTGGAGCAAGAACTAAAGCCAGCCGACCTACCACAACGCCGAATTTTTGGTGAATGGGCTCTTGGAAAGCTGGCCGAGGATCCGCTTTTTTATCGAAAAATTGTGTTCAGCGATGAGGCTCATTTTTGGTTGAATGGGTACGTAAATAAGCAAAATTGCCGCATTTGGAGTGAAGATCAGCCAGAAGCATTGCAACAGCTACCAATGCATCCCGAAAAAGCCACTGTTTGGTGCGGTTTATGGGCCGGCGGCATTATTGGGCCATATTTCTTCAAAGATGATGCGAATCGCAGCGTTACTGTCAATGGTGAACGCTACCGAGCGATGATAACAAACTTTTTTTTGCCCGAAATGGAAGTTCTTGACTTGCATGATATGTGGTTTCAACAAGACGGTGCCACATGCCACACAGCACGCGAAACAATGGCGCAATTGCGAGGCGAGTTTGGTGAACAGTTAATTTCACGTTTCGGGCCGGTCAATTGGCCGCCTAGATCGTGCGATTTGACACCATTAGATTATTTTTTGTGGGGGTATGCCAAGGCAAATGTGTATAGGGACAAGCCCGCTTCGATTGACGCACTGGAAGCCAACATCCATGCATTCATTCGTGAGATACCGGCCGATATGTGTGAAAGAGTATGCCAAAATTGGACTCAGCGGATGGGCTACCTGAGACGCAGCCGCGGTCAACATTTGCATGAAATTATCTTTAAACATTAAATTGCAAAGTTCAAACTATCGATTCAAATAAATATTTCATTCATTTTTTCAATTTTTTGTGTTTTTTTTTTAAAAAAAGTTCTAAACCTCTTAAAAAATCACCCTTTATTATCTGAATTCGTTGAATGGCTGTGTTCAGTGTTCAATGTCAAATGAGAATTGTAATGGCTTGTTCACACTAAGGTTCGTCTGCTTTGATTTTATTATTATTTATTTATTATTATTATTTATTTTCCGATACCTCTCATTAAACTCAACATTACCGAGTTCACACAAAATCCAACTTGTTATACAAACTTACTCATCGTAAGGTGGCATGGAATGTTGATGCAAATGAGGATGTGAATTTGTTCTTCTTGCTAAGTATTAAAAATAACTCTCATCAATAAAGGCAACAAATCTAAGAAAACATTGGAGTAACAGTAACTATTAAAAGTTTAATTTCATACCTGAAGTACAAGTGCACACTCGCACAAATTATTCAGTTTTGAAACATATTCGTGTAGTAGCAAATCCAAATATTAAAATAATTTCAGTTCAAGTTCTTAATAATTTAAACCAACAGTGTTCCATTTGCCACAAAAGCCACTCGTACAAAAATAGAGAAAGTACATATTCTGAAAGTGCATTCAACAGCGAACTTTTCTTTTTGTGCCGGAGCTCTACCGAAAAGTGCCAACAATAATGTTTACTACCCCAGGAGTTGCTGTCCCTCTCCTCTATGCACTATGCACACAGCATGTACTCAAGTGTACTCATCTTTAAAAGATTATAGTGGGAAACACGATGCACGGGAGCGGGAGGAAGGAGAGCTCGCACTTTCCTCGCGAACGGAGCTGAAAAGGACGTTCAATCGTACATAAGGGATTTGGCAGATTTCGTGTCAATATATTACGAATTCGTTCCAATTTTGCATTTGTTGGCGTTAAACCTTATCCTTAGCAGTTGCACAAAACTCCAATTATAGTTGGAGAATATATAGCCTCAAAAGACGTCTTAAATGGAAATGCATTCGAAAACTAATGGCCTGCAACGTTCCTTCATGGATGATGCTCCCACGCTCAATAACACATGCAGGATAAGTGCTTATGCTGTTTTGCCGAAAATAAGTAGGTACTATATAATTCCAGAACTGGATAAGGACATGGTGTGGATCTTAGGGATTCATTTTCATATTTTGATGAGGGAATTAATTACAGCTCACTTACGGAATTGCCATACATCTCCTTAAAGGCTTTTCAGGCATTTTACTAGAAGTAAACAATACACTGTATACATTTCCAGTATCCTAGGCGACTGTATATATTTGCATTTTATGAAAACAAATTACAAGGTTAAGGAGGATGCTTAGAATAGATAAAGGTAAGCTCGTGAAGTGTGCGCGTGTGTGAAATTATCTTCATTTGCGTCAAATCATTTTCGTGGAAACGGAAACAACGATATACTTAGTGTACAATGTGTATATAACATGTTTCCAACAAGGATAGGGATATTTGATATTTAAAACTAATTAGCGTATGTAGCTTGTTCCAAATATTTTGTAAAGCAAGGATTGGCGAACAAACGACAAACAAGAATAATTTCTTTTTACAGACCTCTGTTTGAATGGGGTCTCTCCCACTTAGGTATCTGAACTAAGGGTATTAGGTATCTGTTAGATGGTACTTCTTATGTGAACAAACTAGACTCATTTTTCAGTTTTGCACTTAAATAAAGAGATAGATGAATATATTTTATAAGATGGCGCAGTGGTGACCCGATGTTCTTTGGCTGTAATTTTTTTTAATGAATAAAAAACTTTTTGATCTGCTTTTGGGCTTTGTGTGTGATGTGTTAAACTTGTTTCCATTAAGTCGAGATAATGATGATAATTTTCCATTGTTTATTTTCAATCACATCGCCCTACAATAATTTCGCATTTCTTTTTCTCTCTTTTTGCTCGTTTTGCATTTTCGTTAAAAATGCAATGAGTTATTTAGGTCGATGTTATCTCACTAAAGGTTTATTTCGCATTTTATTTTTATAGAATCTATCGTTTTGGGGAGTAGTCGTTTTGTCTGTAGTGTGATTGAAACCAAGCAAGCTTCTAAAAAAAATTTAAAAATAATAAAATGAATAACAATTGAAGCGTTAAGAATGAGAAGGGGTTAAGTGACATTTTTGAAACTTTTGATGTTTTTTATCCGATAAAGGTGTTATGTGACAACTTAAATTTTGGTCTATTCGCCGATGCTCTACTGTACTTAATATAGAGTTGGATATGGTTAAAGGTGATAAATACACAAAATTTTATCAGGTTTCATATCGTAAAAAAGTGCTAAAATAAAGGCGTTAAGGGCATTAATTTGTATAAGAATACCACTTATTATAAAATTTAATAATTGGAGTCACGTTGTCTAAAATAATATTTTCTTTATTTACTTTTATATCGTATTACCGAACTCAACTGCTTTCACAGGGGGATTTATGGGCAAACAACTTTAAACGTTTTTTACTCGGAACTTTAAATTTGTCACTTAACACCTTCTCATTCTAAACGCTTCAATTCTGGCTTGTATTAATTTTACTAATTTTTAAAAAAGTTTAGCAATCTGTAGAATTAAACAAAAAAACAAATAAATTCAATTTCTTCAATGACTTCGCAATAGCCCTTGGGCTCTTTACATCAACACAAAAAAAAAAAAAAACGATGGCGAAATAATTGTAATCGAAAAACTAAACAATAAAAAACGAAAGAGCTTAAAACGAACTAAGTAAAAGATTAAATAAATTGTTTTCGAAACAAATATAAACCAAATAACCGGAAAACCTATTAATAAAAATGCTGAAACAAGAAAATGCGAAACGGCTAAATTGAAAAAAGAAAAAAACATGACAAAAAAGACGAAACAAACCATAACCCAATAATGATGTAGGTTGTCTAAGTTGCGCCACCCCAGATTTGACTATTCGTGCCCGACTTATGGCATTTTCCATCATTCCAGTCAAAGCTTCCGGCGAACATTTTGGAGGCTACATTCAATGATTGGGCAGGAAAAATGAAACTGGGCATACAACAAATCAAATAAATGTCAAAGTGACAAACGACAATAAACAAATGTCTTTTTTTTTAATTTGACATTACATAGGTGTTGAGGAATCTATTTATTGATTTTGTTATTTAAATATTAATCAGTTAATCTCTCATTTTGCCAACCAAACATAATGTAACATGCCCTATAGTTAGCATAGTTCTCTATCTTTGTTTCTTTAATTCTTATTCCGCTGATTTTCTTGTTGCTCGCATATGCATGTGCCGTTGTAACAATTTTTTTGTTTAAATTATTTCGAATGTAAATGTGTAAAAACCAATTGGAATGGATTTATAGTGCAAGTGAAAAAAAATATTTTTGCGGCCAACTCAATACACACAAGAACCAATAAAATTCGAATTTAATGTTCGATTTGGCAGAAAAAGTCTGAAATCTCAGATCAAAATCTGAAAAGTGAAATCGAAAACGACATTAAATTCAAATGTAATGTGAACGCCGTGTAACTATGGGCACAAAATATGCCGAACACAGTCGCCCCACTTGAAATCCCACCAGAAAATGGCCGCCCGATGGCATGAAGTGCCATACATTATATTGTATAAGTATTCGTGCGGCAGCAATGGCGCTCCTTTGATTTGTACAGGCACGAATACTTATGCAATATAATGTATGGCAGACAGCTTGTAGGCAAATATACCGTTTCTGCTCTCAGTTGGCTCTCTAGTTTGGTTACTCTATGCATTACAGTTTGAGTGGGTTTCCAATTCCAAATCAAAACTTGCAATTATTGCATATGCGATGCTATTTTACTTGAGTTACTTCTATTATGTTCTAGCAGCCACCCAGTTCGCATCTCGTACCAGCCAAACGTATCAAAAAAAAAATGATTTGTTGAATTTAAAGACATATTATAACGTTTCATTGTCTCGGTTTTTTAATTTTTCAACAATAGGTTTAAAACTGGCTAAAATCGGTTTAAACTGTTTTAAATCCGCGCTCAAATCCATCTTTAATCCAGCGGTTTTAATGGAGGATTTAAATTGACGGGTTCAAAAAATACGGATTAAATGGTAACTTAAATCTGATTTACACTCAGAGTTTGAAGTATCAAAAGTCCTTGCATAATATATACAAAATCTCTAAAAGCATTACGGAGAAATGGAACAAATTATTTCGTCTTGTTTATGCATTCTGGTTATCATTTCCATTGTTTATGTGAAAACGACAGGTGCACATTCAATTCAAGGATTTAATACTTTTTTCAACAAATTTCCCTAAGAGGATTATTGTTTCAACAACACTTTAAAATGTGATTGAAGCTCAACGCGTTCCACATAGGTACATATCATCTACCTTCCTGCATTCAATTTGAAGGGATCATCATCCAGGTGGTACCTTGTTGGAGTAGGGTATGATTTGCCTGCATGTATGTGCCCTCTAGAAATGTGGATTTATTATCGTTTTTTTAACCCCAGCATGAGGGATTCCGTGTTGTTCATATGAATACATCATGAAATATTTTTGTTATTATATTTATTTTGTAAGTTACCAGGTAATAACATTTGTTATATTTTTTAATTTAATGCTCTAGCAAATTGTAGCCTACGAAAATGGGAGCATGCTACCTGAACTGCAACGGAGCATTCGTAATCCGATTATTAAAATATTTTCAATTATAATCTGGAGTAGGCCTTAATGTAATTGCTTATTGTGGTAAACACAGTACAATGAACATATTTGTCTGTTTGAATATTTGATATGGATGAGGAGATAAATGTAATAGAGGTTACGGCTTATTATTTGGTAACAAATTCCAAATAATTCCAGTAAGTGATTGTCTTGTATCGATGAGTGAGTGGATGTCTGAATAGAGACTTTGGTGCTGATGGTATTCAATTATAAGAGCAAAAGGAAATTTTTCGGAGCGTGACCAAAAATGTTTATTGTTATCTCAAGTCTTTTGCTTTCGTTTGGTGGGCTCTACAGTTCTCCCTTTTGTCCGGTTCATTCTGCCTAACAGTACACGGTTAAAAATCCTGGCGTTAAATTTAATATATTTGAGGTTGTATATAGGACAACGCCGAGAAAATATTAAAATTTAATATTTTGCATCTGATCAAATTAAACAACTAATTAAAGATTTATTGATTTTAAATAATTTCTGCTATTAAAAAATGTGTCTGAAATATTAAATTCAAATATAGTAGAGGAAGATGGGTTTCAATGCAAAAGTGTTTAATTAAAAACCTTATTTATATTGAAAAAATAAGGAATTTTTATACATTTGTACTCGAATTAAATAAAGTGCACCTGGAATTCAATACTTTTTTGCTTCTTATAAGCAAAAATATATTAAAATATTATATTATCTTATTATATTTTAAAACTTTTTGGATTTGATTTAAATATCTATGAGGTATATTTAATATTCATTTTTATTGGTTTTAAATATTACATTACATATAGAAAATTGTCAAGAGTGCTTCCTTTAGTAAGTATATTTTTCTTAAAATTTAAATGAATTAAAACTCATGTATCATCACGAATCATCTTCAGTCAATTACTTACATTTTGAAATGTAAAAGCTATATTTCTGAGGCAATGAACTCGAATCTCCACACTGCGCTTATGTTCAAAAGCAAATCAACTAGGAACATCTCTGAGCTTCACATCTTAAGAAAAATGCAAATATTATATCCAATGAGAATATTCTTCTTACAAGTAAGTAGCTTTAATTCCAAAGTATTCCTGTTAGAAGAATATTCTCATTGGATATCAATGTGGCCCCGTTTTCAGCGGCGCAGGGAAAACGGACATGAAATGGGACATAACTCCCAAAAGTAAAAAGTAGGAGTTATGTCTCACCAAATAAATATTTTTTTTGATAAGCTTAGAGAATTTTCAATGAAGAGCACGCAACAAGAATGTATTGCCAAGCCAGTCAAACAAGTTGTTGGCTCTATTATCTTGGTTTGGTTTTAAGCAATACTAACAATTACAACAAAAATACGGTTACTAACAATTTGCGGAAAACAATGCAAGCATGTCAATAATTGGGATCTTAATTTGTCCAGTTTTATATGTTGTTAGCTATTGTCTTAAAAATGGAAAGTGAGATTGCAAATGCTAATTATTTTGAGTTCATTCCAGGGCTCAGAAAAAATAGTTCTGTGTTATATGTTAAAAATTAAAAACAATGAAAAAACTTATAAAATTCTAGTTTTTGAGAATTCGAGAAAATAAAACTAAAAAATCGCGCGAATTTTATAAATTTGTTTTCTCAAGAAAAAGAATTTTAGTAGTTTCTTTTCTCAAATTCTCAAAAGAAACTTGTAAAATTCTGGTTTTTGAGAATGGAAATTCAGAACGTTTTGCTATATATTATCTCTCAGAAAATTTGGGACTTATGTCCCATCTTCGACAAATTATTTTGGAACTTATGTCCCGAAGGTGTGGGACATAAGTCCCAAATCGAATTTGGGAGTTATGTCTCTTTGAAATGAGACATAAGTCCCAAAAGAGAAAGTTGGGACTTCTGTCCCTGCGCCGTTTTCAGCAAGCCTTTCACTTGTTTTTATTTTTAGGTTGTAGGACAAAAATACTGGACTATAATCTTTAAAGATTAAAGTTCAGAAAATTCGTAAAAACAATTATTAAACTTGAATATAAATATGTGACAGAAAAAGTTTAATAAATTGCAAATATTGAAAACCAATTTTTCTTGCATTGCATCTTGTGCGGATGTATTAAGAAAAAAATCCCATATTTTTATCCATGTAGGATAGCTCCTTGTCCTCAGCATACCGATTTAATATAAAGGGTGATTTTTTAAGAGGTTTAGAACTTTTTTTAAAAAAAAAACACAAAAAATTCGAAAAAATGAATGAAATATTTATTTGAATCGATAGTTTGAACCTTGCAATTTAATGTTTAAAGATAATTTCATGCAAATGTTGACCGCGGCTGCGTCTCAGGTAGCCCATCCGCTGAGTCCAATTTTGGCATACTCTTTCACACATATCGGCCGGTATCTCATGAATGAATGCATGGATGTTGGCTTCCAGTGCGTCAATCGAAGCGGGCTTGTCCCTATACACATTAGCCTTGGCATACCCCCACAAAAAATAATCTAATGGTGTCAAATCGCACGATCTAGGCGGCCAATTGACCGGCCCGAAACGTGAAATTAACTGTTCACCAAACTCGCCTCGCAATTGCGCCATTGTTTCGCGTGCTGTGTGGCATGTGGCACCGTCTTGTTGAAACCACATATCATGCAAGTCAAGAACTTCCATTTCGGGCAAAAAAAAGTTTGTTATCATCGCTCGGTAGCGTTCACCATTGACAGTAACGCTGCGATTCGCATCATCTTTGAAGAAATATGGCCCAATAATGCCGCCGGCCCATAAACCGCACCAAACAGTGGCTTTTTCGGGATGCATTGGTAGCTGTTGCAATGCTTCTGGCTGATCTTCACTCCAAATGCGGCAATTTTGCTTATTTACGTACCCATTCAACCAAAAATGAGCCTCATCGCTGAACACAATTTTTCGATAAAAAAGCGGATCCTCGGCCAGCTTTCCAAGAGCCCATTCACCAAAAATTCGGCGTTGTGGTAGGTCGGCTGGCTTTAGTTCTTGCACCAGCTGTATCTTAAAAGGCTTTACGCCCAAATCCTTCCGCAAAATTTTCCACGTAGTGCTGTAACAAAGGCCTAACTGCTGGGAACGGCGCCGAATCGACATTTCGCGGTCTTCTGTCACACTAGCTGATACGGCCGCAATATTTTCTTCACTACGCACAGTACGTAAACGTGTTGGTGGTTTAATGTCCAACAAAGTAAATTTGGTGCGAAATTTGGTCACAATCTTCCGAATAGACTGCTCAGAAGGTCGAGAATGCCGATCATAAAATGATCGCGCGATGAACATTTCGAACCGAGCACGAATTTTGATAGTAAAATTCAATAATTTGCAAGCGTTGTTCATTTGTAAGACGATCCATGGTTAAATTGCAAACTAAACTGAAGCTGTTTGACAGTGACACAAGGTACTAAACACACGTCAGCTGTCAAAACCAGTGTTGCCAAAACCAAACCAGCTAAAAAATCACCCTTTATAATATAACTGATATATTGCTTTTTCATATTCTCAGCATTAAATGTAAACCTTCAACAGGGCTTCCATCGGCATCAGTAAAATAAGTTCCTGTACGGAATTTTCTTTCCTCATATATATCGCAAACCTTTTGGTAAACCTTCCGTAAACTGGGCATCAATTTGGTTGACGGTTTGTTGAGATATGAATGAAGTAAAAAAGAAAAAAAAGTATTTTGTTCATGCTGAGTAGAGACAACATAATCGAATTTACTCGTTTAAAAAACTGGCCTCAGCTTCACATAAGTCAGAGCAGCAGTGCCTCAGTGGTTAGTTTGCTGGACGAATAAAACACAAAACATTTTAAGTATTCTTTTTACTGCGCCACCTTTCGCGAACATCTGACAAACATCCGAGAGCACCTATGACAACTGTCTCAAGAAACTTACATCACTTTCGCTAAGACTTACCATCTGAAAGTTTTTTCACCAACTGCCTCAATTTTTAAGCACACAAAGTTGGTATGGAGAGCGATCGCCAATGGTGCGCGACGCCAAAGATGCGGTTGTCATATTTTTCTGCTGCGTTGTTCCCTAACTGCCAGGTGAACTTTGCTGTATAGGCTGCCACATTTTTTTGTTAAAAATAATATCAACTAAATATCCAATTTCTCTCCCTCCGAACCTCTCAGGGGATTTTCTTCAACATTTATACTTTTGCACTATACACCAGAACCAGCTAAACCAAAAACTGAAAACACTTTAAACTCACTTCTCCTACGTAACGGGTATATTCAATAAAACTGCCAGCACTGACGCAACTCGATCGAGCGCCTTGCTGGTCAATCATGGAAAGCATATACATTCATCTAACTAGCTCGTCGAGTTGCATGTGCAGCCAGTGTTACGGCTAAGAGAAAAAAAAATCCGCTAGACCACAACGTAAAATCCGCTAGAAATGTTAGTTTTTGCATCGCAAAAATCGGCTAGAATTCTCTAAAATATCAAGCTGAAAGTATAAGTTTAAAAAATACATACATAATATTTAAAAGTAAACTATTATTGAATAAAAAAAATAAAAAAAACAAAACAATCAACAAATTCATGCAAAGAAAAAAAGAAGTTTTGGAAAAAAAAGAAAGCTAAAAATTACAAATTATTTTCCAACTCAAAGATGGATTCATCTATTTATAAGTTTGAAGCCTCGGTTATAGTTCTTGAATAAGATTGATTGAAATAGATCGTAATTATAGCAGCTCTCGTTCATCACTTTCAAGTGATTTCTTATTGTTATTATTGAATTTAACATCAGCGTTGAAAGTTGGTTTCGCAATTTGTTCTTACGATGTTCATAAAAAAATATCTGAAATGAAAAACTCCATCGCGGCGCCGCCTACTAAACAACCAGCAATTGGCATGTGCAACCAAATACACGCAGTGGTAAATATTTTCAAACAGACACGGAGCTGACACTTTTTTGAACATGTTTGTAGTACCAGGGTTTGGTAGTAAAAAATCGCTAAAATTCACTAGATTTTATTTTAGCGACAACATTTTATTAAAAATCGTCGGGAGTCTTAAAAATCCTCTAGATCTTGCGACAAAATCGCTAGAACGGCAACACTAACCAAGAATAAGCAGGAGGGTTTTTTCCCCCTCATACAGAGTAGAGACCAGCATAGGTTTACATAAAATCTTGTGACTTCTTTTCTACAACAAAATTTACCATCGTACAATACGCAGCCCGTGTCATGCTTCTTTTGTGAGCCACTTTTCAAGCCGCTGTTAAATGTACACACATTTTTAATACAAATGCCATTACAGCTCTAAAGGGAACATTTTTTTTTTCAGCCCAACGGTTAACCATTTACTTTTTATAGCATTCCAGAATATTTGATTTTAAAGGGTGATTTTTTAGCTGGTTTGGTTTTGGCAACACTGGTTTTGACAGCTGACGTGTGTTTAGTACCTTGTGTCACTGTCAAACAGCTTCAGTTTAGTTTGCAATTTAACCATGGATCGTCTTACAAATGAACAACGCTTGCAAATTATTGAATTTTACTATCAAAATTCGTGCTCGGTTCGAAATGTTCATCGCGCGCTGCTTCCATTTTATGATCGGCATTCTCGACCTTCTGAGCAGTCTATTCGGAAGATTGTGACCAAATTTCGCACCAAATTTACTTTGTTGGACATTAAACCACCAACACGTTTACGTACTGTGCGTAGTGAAGAAAATATTACGGCCGTATCAGCTAGTGTGACAGAAGACCGCGAAATGTCGATTCGGCGCCGTTCCCAGCAGTTAGGCCTTTGTTACAGCACTACGTGGAAAATTTTGCGGAAGGATTTGGGCGTAAAGCCTTTTAAGATACAGCTGGTGCAAGAACTAAAGCCAGCCGACCTACCACAACGCCGAATTTTTGGTGAATGGGCTCTTGGAAAGCTGGCCGAGGATCCGCTTTTTTATCGAAAAATTGTGTTCAGCGATGAGGCTCATTTTTGGTTGAATGGGTACGTAAATAAGCAAAATTGCCGCATTTGGAGTGAAGATCAGCCAGAAGCATTGCAACAGCTACCAATGCATCCCGAAAAAGCCACTGTTTGGTGCGGTTTATGGGCCGGCGGCATTATTGGGCCATATTTCTTCAAAGATGATGCGAATCGCAGCGTTACTGTCAATGGTGAACGCTACCGAGCGATGATAACAAACTTTTTTTTGCCCGAAATGGAAGTTCTTGACTTGCATGATATGTGGTTTCAACAAGACGGTGCCACATGCCACACAGCACGCGAAACAATGGCGCAATTGCGAGGCGAGTTTGGTGAACAGTTAATTTCACGTTTCGGGCCGGTCAATTGGCCGCCTAGATCGTGCGATTTGACACCATTAGATTATTTTTTGTGGGGGTATGCCAAGGCTAATGTGTATAGGGACAAGCCCGCTTCGATTGACGCAACATCCATGCATTCATTCGTGAGATACCGGCCGATATGTGTGAAAGAGTATGCCAAAATTGGACTCAGCGGATGGGCTACCTGAGACGCAGCCGCGGTCAACATTTGCATGAAATTATCTTTTAACATTAAATTGCAAGGTTCAAACTATCGATTCAAATAAATATTTCATTCATTTTTTCGAATTTTTTGTGTTTTTTTTTTTAAAAAAGTTCTAAACCTCTTAAAAAATCACCCTTTATAGTCCTTCCAACAGTATATGTGGTGCATTCTTCTCCAAGGAGAGTTGCCTCTTGAAATATTTGAAATTAATTCAAATATTAAAACATTAAGCGAAGAAAATGTATCTACACCTAAGAACAACCCCCGAATTACACCCACGGAGTATCTTAAGTTTCAAAAGAATCCGCAACTTTTCAGTTTTGAACTTTTCGAATACGTGTTTCACCCCAGGCGGTACATGAAACGCCATCCGCCGCAGGACCAAATAGCAAAACCATAATTGAAAGAAGGAAAAAAAAAAACAAACAAAAAATCGCAAATGAATCTCACCGAGCATTTTAAATATGTCCTTGTAATTCAACATTCTTCTGAGTATGACTACTTCCCCGAGGGGAATGTGGGCGATTAGACAATTAAAATGTGGAAAACCTCCAGACACGTCGATCTTTGACTACCTTTGCACACGAATTTGATTACTCTTTCCTGGAAATTAATTAAGTTCGTGTCCATAGGGCATTGGGTGGGTGGTCTTGCTAGAAAAAGAAAATAGCAAATGAATTAAAAACGGCATATACCTACTATGAAATTGCAGATGGCAGTACTGACACGGATACCCTTCAGCAGTGTTTGATCGAAATGTGTGCAAATTGTTCAAGTGTCAAGTCAATAATGGAATGATAAATCTGTCGATGGGGTCTTTGTTTGATGGTTTAGGTATTCCTGCGAAATTTATCCATAAATTGGATGTTTGTCTGACTATAAATTTAACAGATTCCGATGTTTTCGCTACTAACTGTTTTTGTAAGAGGTCTGATGCAGTTCTTGAGACGTGCAAAATAGTTGCAGCTCAGTCTGTATCGAAGGGCCTAAGGTCAAGAAACGTGACGCTTGTCAAGAATATTCGGATTAATCGACTAAGGTGGCTGTGATATTCAGAGAAAATGGCCATCGAAGCTCCGGCCCGAAGAATCTTATAAATTTACTACAAAGCGACCATGCGGTAGAGGATGACCTTACCTCAGGTGGTTCTCCCAGTTGGAAGTGAACTTCCGCGCAAGCGGAGTCGGCGATGCGAATCGAGCTGGTTGGTATAGTCCTTGGTTAAAGTAAGTAAAGGTTAGTTTTACGCAAAAGTCAAAACTAAACTCAAATTTCGTATCAATAACTAGTTTATCCGCGAGTTAATTCTACAGTTGTTGTTCCTTCAACATCTTTATTTAGAAGTGAACTGATTTATTTCATATTTACACACATTAATTGATTTGGAATTAGTTATAGTTAGCAGCATATTCAGTTGATAGCGTAACCGATACAGTTATTGACACCCAAAGGAATTTTTTTTTTTTTAAATCGCCGTAAAAATGATTGACAGGAGTACTTTGAAAACTCTTGGGATTTAGGAATATGTTATATTATTATAATTCATTTAGTTTTTATATAAATTAAGGAAAATTGATAAAATAAAGTTTAATCACAATATTTCAGAGGGCTTATAAATTGTATATTAATTGACACCTATGTACAATTGCTGACACCACGTAAAAAGAAAAAGAGAGATGTTGACATTTATAAATAAATAAATAAATAATAAACTATAATTGACACCCTCCAACAGCATAATTGTTCAATATTACGAGATGGCAACCCTAAACTGCAGCAGCAGCAACACAAGCAAACCCACTCAGAAGAAGAAGAAGAAGAGGAAGAAGACCGATCGAGGCACAATTGAATTGGTGTTCACTTGTGCGACAACTTCCAATCCGTTCGGAGCTACATGGTAATAATTACTCGAATAAAGTTTAAGATCGTATATACTCGTTGGGTTTTCATTTTTCATTTTTCAAAATTCGATGTTGGTTACTCACAAGTAACTCTAACAATAATTATAGACACGGTGTCAACTTTTGTATTCCCATAGAAGGCAATTATTGACACCATGATGTCAATAAAAGGAATTGAGCAAATATTAGCTGTTTTTTATTATCAGCTATGATCCATATAGATCATCGATTTACATGCATTTACAACAACAGCACAATGATCCTGCTTCTCATCGAGATCACGAATCACGATCGGAAAATTATTTCTACTATTTCCGACTAGGTGGCTTGTTTTGTTTTTAAATGTTGGTGTTCCTGTAAACGATAGCCACACAATCACGTTGCCAGACTAAAAAATGAAACACAAAAAATCAATTGATTTTTTTCGCATTCGAATGAAGTCCCTGTCCGTATTCCGAGTTATTTTGTTTTTTCTTGTTCTATAAAGGTATGTCCAGACCAGCCAAACATTTGATAAACTATGAAATACCTACATGTTCCATAAACATTTCTAAGACACTTATTAAACAAAACAATTTTTATGGAATGTTTAAAAATGTTTTGCTGGTTTGGATCTGGACACCAAAAAAATATTTATGAAATGTTTCACAGTTACCCAATCATGATGGGAAATAATTTGTGTTTTACAAGTATCCTTGCAGAAAGTGAACGCTGTTTTTCGATTATTATTTCTTTTTAAATAAAATAAAAATGCCCAGAAAAGCTTTGAATACCTAATGATAAAGTAGTTCATTTAATACGATTATTTGAATTAAATCGCGTGTCGCGTGATTGCCGAGACCAAAATTACAAAAATTAAAACTTTACTCGTTGCTAATAGTCCCACCACATTATTTTCTTCTAGTCCAAAACAGGATAAAGTTGAAACATTTCACAAACATTTACCCCCGTATTAATAAACAAATATGCAAAATGTAAGTTAGCTAGTAGACGTCAGATAGCATACAAACATTTGACGTAACCCCTGAGTAACGAGTTGATAACTTTTATGCAGTGTTTATTAATACGGGGGCTAATAAATAAATTTCAGAAATCTTTAGAAATATTTATAAAATCTGTCGATTTGCTTCAGAAACATTTCATAAACATTTCTAAAATGTTTCGGTGGTCTGGATACACCTTAATATGCCAAGATAAACTGAAGCGGCAGCAGCAAAATATTGTTCATGTGTTGCATATTTGAACATAAAATACTAAATTTGTTTCACAAAAATATATTTGAAAAGAAAAATTATGCAAATTTGATTCAAATATGGTAACACCGCCGACTTTGCAAGTGAAATGACATGTGCCTTGTGTGACGTCACGTTGAGAAGAATATTTGCAAGATGGCTGGTAGCAATACGAACTGTGAAATACCCTGTTTTATCTGTTTTGCTTTTGAAAGCAACTGTTGCCACAATTCCAAAATTAAACTTTTTAATGATCCGTTCTGTTTTATTTTCGTGATCTGATCCGAATCAGATCACGCTGATAATAAAAAACAGCTATTAATGCAATAGTTGACACCCTATTTATTTAATTACATATCAGTAGAAACAAAAAAAAAATAAACATAAAAGATCATAGGTGAAAGCATAATCTTTTGCAAGAAATGACAAATTTGATGATTGTATAAAATAAATCATATAAAGTAGCTTACTTGTTTTAGTTCTTGTTTCTGCGCACGATTTAAGAGCCACGAACCACTGATGTTACCTGAAAGCTCACTGAAATTTTGCACTACACCGACAGTCTATCACAGCGCAATAAAGCACGAGTGTAGAGAGAAAGAGAATTAACGATTTAAAAAAGCCGTTACTGGAATTGCTCCGCATTTAAACCAGTAAGACCTTGTGTTTGAAGAGGGTTTCAATAATTGTATCGACATTTTGCTGTGTCAATTGTATACGTTACGCTATTTTCTGTCATATCTTTAGAAAAGGAAAGGGAATCCCTAGTTGCAACACCAACCTCCAAAAAAGGCTGATATATGAGTTTCAATGATTCGGGGAATTCTACTCTAGATACTGCACACTTTTAATTAGATGTTCTATGGTCCATCTTCGAATTCGTTTGCTACAAACTGAGGATTGCCTCAGGGATCTATTCTTTCCCCAGCTCTTTGTCTACTCCTTATTATTGACCCACTTGGGTCGACAATTTATAATAATTAATAAAATAAATAAATAAATAAGTAATTGCTGAGGTAGTAATATTTGCCTAGAACATCTTTTAAATAGACTTAAAACCTCAAATATTTCTCCCATTTATGGAGCTCAACAACAAAACATCAACCTAATCTACGACGAACAGTTGGATTAGTGAGATATCCAAATCAAATCTAAAGCTGCCAGTGCGCAGAAGAATTTTCGCTGATCTAAGCTTATTCAAAAGGTTCTTCCTCCCACGGCAGACGTTTAGAGGAAATTATTCTCAAAAATCCAAGACATACTCTTTCAAGCACGAATACAAAGCAGACAAACAATGTACATAACCTATAATCATTGTACCCAACAACGGCGACAACACCTATTTTCCAAAATCCCTTTCGTCGCAGGACAAGCAAACTTTGGAACTCGCTTTCTGGAGATATATCATAGAAGACTGCTCCTTACAATTATTTATTTATTTAATAAACAACTACCTGCAAGAACCTCGGGAGTTGTTACAAGCTTTACTATCGCTTTTTTCCAACAGAAGTACGCATTTTACTATATGCCTTCCGGATGCTAGCTTGCAAAGTCATCAGCTCCAAATTTAAAATTGCGGATTCCTAGTTCGTGTTTCCCTATAAGATGTCTCAAATTTCACAATCGTATCTGATGCCTGTAGCTTTTCGGAGAAACTTTCGTCAACAGATTAACAATGTTACAAAAGTTGAACGAATGCCGACCGCTAAAAACCCGTAAGGCTTATATAAAACAGATTAATAGTTTGAAAAATCGCCTTCAGCATTTCTAAAAGAGTCGTCCATAGATGCACCTGTACGGCTCAATCAATCAGGTAAAATTTGTGCTGACGTGATTGATTTGAGGTGATGTGATATAAATTTAAATTCAAAAGTTAAATAAGGCCAATTTGGATTAATTTCGTTATGCAAAACAAAATATGCACCTAATGGAAATAAAACCAAATAATTGCAAACGAAAAAAATCGCATTAGGTATTTCGTTTTCAAAGTGGAAATAAAGCCAAATTGTGCACAAATGTTCATCATTTGTTTGCTTTAAGTTATGTTTTCGGACTTACATTAACGGTAAAAACATTACGACTTTTTTTTTCTCGATTTTTGTGATTTCTGCAATCAGTATTTCTTCTAAAAAAAATATTTGATGTGAGTGAAGAAACAAAATTGTGTTTTTGAGTTCGAATTTAGAAATGGGAAAGTACTTTAATGTTCCCCAATTAAAGCAATTTGTATATTCAAATCGAAAGCCGGCGGAATAAAAATAAAGATATCTGGGATTGGACCAGACAAACGAACATCACGCTAGACAGAATACGTTAACGGACAACACGCAGAGACAGACAAGAACAGCAATGAACGAACCGGTAAGGGAAGTACATGACAAAACGAACAAGCGGCGATGAACAAAGGGGAACGGTAAACAGTAGTAGAGTGTACGAGCCAACAAGCAACAAGCAGTGCGTGACCAAGAACAAATTAAATTAATAAATTAAGTGTAAACGAGCATTTTGATTGAACCCTACTGATATGTGTGCTACGAGAAAACATGCCATGCGACTTAAGTAATTGATTATGAAGGTTCTACATATGCCGCATACCTACGGTGACCATATTTGTCGAAAAAAAATAAAGGACAATAGGCGTGTTTTTTTTAACTTCGATCTCAGCAAAGCATAGTAAAGTAATGTGGTATTCGATTGGGCGCTCTCAGAGCACTTTTTATGTTCTTTTTCAGATTTCAGAGCACTTTTGCGAATCTGGATTTTTTCTAAGATTTGCTTCAGTTTTACCAATACAAGTACGTTTGAGTTTGACAACTAGTGGAGTTTGTTTGTTTGCATCGGGTTGATCTATTTTTTGTTAATTATTTATGTACAAATGTTTAGAAATCCATCTGGGCGAGCATTTTTAATGTTTTTATATAAAATTTAACCAGTGAATGGAAAACGCTTAGAAAAGAGTCGAAGGCTACACATTCCAATCGCACAAATATCAACAAAAAAAGAGCAAGTGACGTTTTTATGTTCGAAATCTGAAATCTGAGAGCGAATCTGAAGAAGCCCAATCGAAAACCACATAAGATTTTCATCACGCGATTACAGCAACTACTGTGAGTCTCGAAGTGTCAAGTAGAGCGTATTTGTTGTAATTGCGTGCTAAAATCCTCCTTTAAATTGCTTTGCTGAAATCGAAGCTAAAATAAACAGGCCTAATAATTATTGTGCTTTCAAAAAAAAAACATTTAGATAACAAAAAAGGAAATATAAACAGTTTTTCTTCATTGGATAAATTCACATAAGAGTGTGAAAGGTAGGTAGTAAGTAATTAATTTTAAAAGCTTTTTAAAAACTACACAAAAACAGTTCCTTGATAACCATTGATACTTAAACATTGTGGTCTGACAATGTGCGAAAAATAACCAAGCTTCAGCAGATGGATCAGTTAAAAAATTTAATAAAACTGTTGGACATTTAGTTTGTTTCAAAAACTATGCCTATAAGTGGGCAAAACATTTGTATTATTGAATCTAGTTATGGCATTAAAGTCAACCACCTTGTTTTATACTGTAACCCAACGACTTGTAATAGTCCACATTTTCAAGTATTTTTTTTTCGTGCGAGAGATGAGATGTGATATACATATATACGTACACTTCTACATAATCTTTTAATTGCCCTATATGCAAACAATTTTTTTTTTTTGTGTTTTAAAGTAAAGGGTGATTTTTTAGCTGGTTTGGTTTTGGCAACACTGGTTTTGACAGCTGACGTGTGTTTAGTACCTTGTGTCACTGTCAAACAGCTTCAGTTTGGTTTGCAATTTAACCATGGATCGTCTTACAAATGAACAACGCTTGCAAATTATTGAATTTTACTATCAAAATTCGTGCTCGGTTCGAAATGTTCATCGCGCGCTGCTTCCATTTTATGATCGGCATTCTCGACCTTCTGAGCAGTCTATTCGGAAGATTGTGACCAAATTTCGCACCAAATTTACTTTGTTGGACATTAAACCACCAACACGTTTACGTACTGTGCGTAGTGAAGAAAATATTGCGGCCGTATCAGCTAGTGTGACAGAAGACCGCGAAATGTCGATTCGGCGCCGTTCCCAGCAGTTAGGCCTTTGTTACAGCACTACGTGGAAAATTTTGCGGAAGGATTTGGGCGTAAAGCCTTTTAAGATACAGCTGGTGCAAGAACTAAAGCCAGCCGACCTACCACAACGCCGAATTTTTGGTGAATGGGCTCTTGGAAAGCTGGCCGAGGATCCGCTTTTTTATCGAAAAATTGTGTTCAGCGATGAGGCTCATTTTTGGTTGAATGGGTACGTAAATAAGCAAAATTGCCGCATTTGGAGTGAAGATCAGCCAGAAGCATTGCAACAGCTACCAATGCATCCCGAAAAAGCCACTGTTTGGTGCGGTTTATGGGCCGGCGGCATTATTGGGCCATATTTCTTCAAAGATGATGCGAATCGCAGCGTTACTGTCAATGGTGAACGCTACCGAGCGATGATAACAAACTTTTTTTTGCCCGAAATGGAAGTTCTTGACTTGCATGATATGTGGTTTCAACAAGACGGTGCCACATGCCACACAGCACGCGAAACAATGGCGCAATTGCGAGGCGAGTTTGGTGAACAGTTAATTTCACGTTTCGGGCCGGTCAATTGGCCGCCTAGATCGTGCGATTTGACACCATTAGATTATTTTTTGTGGGGGTATGCCAAGGCTAATGTGTATAGGGACAAGCCCGCTTCGATTGACGCACTGGAAGCCAACATCCATGCATTCATTCGTGAGATACCGGCCGATATGTGTGAAAGAGTATGCCAAAATTGGACTCAGCGGATGGGCTACCTGAGACGCAGCCGCGGTCAACATTTGCATGAAATTATCTTTAAACATTAAATTGCAAGGTTCAAACTATCGATTCAAATAAATATTTCATTCATTTTTTCGAATTTTTTGTGTTTTTTTTTTAAAACAAGTTCTAAACCTCTTAAAAAATCACCCTTTACAAGTTAAAAAATAGAGGACAAAATCCGTCCTTTATTAAAAAGAAAGAAATATAGGACAGGGGTAAAAAAGAAAGGACTGTCCTTTTAAATAAAGGACGGATGGTCAGCGTAGGCATACCTAAAGATATCTCTCATTTGCATTCTACTCAAGAGAGCCTAAGGATAAGAGTAAAGTTTAACAAATTCGATAAAAAGCAAATGTTCTGATCCGGATTTAAAAAAGGCTTGGTGTGCGATTAGTGTTTAATAGAGAATGCGTTAATAATCAGCAAATACAAAGGCAATTTATTAACATTCGAAATAGAGCCTTTACGAAATGTCATAAAAACAGCAAAGACATCATTGAGATCTTCAAGCACGAAAATGTATTCGAAGAATTTGGGATGAAAAAAGTAGAAAGTTTTATAGAGGAACAGTAGTCGAAGGCAATTTTTCATATTCCGTATTTATTTCGCCAAAGGTTGCGAAGACTATAAAAGAATCGCCTAGCTTCACTCCGAGAAAATATCTATTGGATGGGACATTTAGCACCGTACCAGCTTGCGATTATAAGCAGTTTTTTTTTGTCCATTTTGCATACAACGAGCATGTAAGTTAAATTTAAGATAATGTAGTTTAAGAATTTCTTTAGTTATTATTTTCTCAAAATACTATTAGACTTTTCTGTTAATTTATATTTTAATGCGTAACAATTCCGAAGTTATATATTCGCACGTGTTTCAATTTATTGAGTATTTAGGTCAATTTTAGTAGGTACCTAAGATCTTTATCGACCTTTTCGACTTTTAACTAAAGCTAAAATAAAATGTTCTTTGAGAAACTATCTCAACTGTAGCTTCCTTGATTTCTTAAAATTAAATTTATCAAATAGTAATAAAATAATAAATAGTTGGCGCAACAAGTCTGTAGAGACCCTAGGCCTAGCTTCTCACAACCATTCGTTTTGTGTGAGTTTCTCATTTTTGGGACGAATGGAAGGGATCTACAATTTTATGCCGGGTCCAAACGGCTAATTGAGAAGCTCCTTCATGACAGTTATACTCTCGGATGTTTGTCAGACGTTCGCGAGAGGTGGCGCAGCGGAAAAAACCATAAGTTGGAATTTGTTTTTTTTCGGGATTCGAACCTGGGACCCCTCGCTTAGTAGTCCAACACACTAACCACTAAGCCACTGCCCCTACTTTTATCAAATAGTACAACAATAAAATTTAATATTTGACTATAAATATCGAATAAATATTTCCAAAATTGTGTATTTAGGTTACTCCGAGGGGGATATAAGTTCACAAAAATGCCATACGCACCACTAGCGCGCTTGAAGTACTCAACAGCAACCTCAGCAGCAAGTTAATAAAAAGTTTTTTTTTTTCAAATTCCTCGACTGTCTTCTGGATGAAGATCAGTCTGTTTCTAGAGACATTATAATGACCACCTATGAAGCTTTTGATTTTGACATCTTTCACCCGAAAAACAAAAAATAACTGTAGATCGAAGCATTTTGATTGAACTTGCTATAGGTAGGTACTGCAAAACGGAAAAAATATCCATTGAAGATTTTTTGAGTCAAGTTTGGAACAAAAATAATAATTTACTTCCTTTCGATCATTTCCAAGAACAGGATGAGCAGAAGATGGGATATGACGATGCCGAATGCAAAGAAAAACTGAAAGAATGTTCCAGTTTTAATAAAACCACAGTAGTATGTGTTGTTTGTATGGAAAATCCGCGGCCAAATTGGTTACAACCTTGTTATCATTTTAAACTTTGCTTAAACTATGATACAAATATTAAAAATAAACGCATTAGAAACCATTCTCCGATTTGTAGACAAATTGAGCAAAATTCGGTAACTGTTTACTGCCAAAACGAGAAGTGTTGGTTGGTTGTTTAGGTGGCTGCGTTCCCGTCTCCTGACGAGGAAAACCACAAATAACGCATTGATCGACGTTTTGAGACCACAACTAACGGAACCTAAATATAAAGGGGGAGAAGGAAGTTAAGGGAGCTCAAAACAAGCCTGTGCAGGTGCAGTTGAGAAATTTGATCTTGTTAAAATGGATACTTTGGATGGCCGCAAGGTCATCATAAAAGGGATGACCTAGTGCACTGCGTCTGGGTTTGGCTAAGGCCTGACATTCACAAAGAAGATGAAACACTGTTTCACTCTTATTAGTGTCGCCGCAGCTACGGAAGTGGGTGTTATGGGGAATGAAAAACTTGGCTGCGTGAGTTCCTAAAGCCCAATGGCCCGTACTAATTGGTGTTAGTCTGGCGACATCTGCACGCGTTCTGGCTAAGAGGTTCTTGTTCTGGCATCATCGTAGGCCAGATCTTCCTTGAAATGTCGCAGTTCATCAGGTTCATCCATCTAGTCTTGAGGTGAAGTGCAGGAGGATTTCTCTCTTTACGTAACCCATCGGAGGGAAGACTTCCTCCGCATGAGACACGCACAGAACATAGCCTCGTCTGGCAAGTTCATCGGCTTTCTCATTCCTATGGCCGGGAACCCAGACGATAGTGATTTCAAACCGATGATAAGCCCTGGTCAGAGTCTCCCTGCATTCCACAACAAGCTTGAACGTTGACTTAGTTGATCCGACAGCCTTAATCGCGGCCTGACTGTCGACGAAGATGCCTATTTTTTTTCTGGGTGTCGCTATATTGAGTAGCAGTACTTCAGCTTGAAAGACGCTAGCTGCGTTGGGAAGGCGAAAAGCTTTAGAGATGTCTAATTCTGCTAAGAAAATGCCCGCTCCCACTCCACAGTTCATTTTGGAACCATCTGCGAAGATAGGTATGTCGAACTCGTTTACGACCGCATTCTCCTCCCACTCTTGTTCAAATTGTATGGCTCGAATCGCCACTTCCGTGAACGAGCTATACGTACATGAAACAACAACAAATTCCGTCACATAATGCTCGTTTACGGACGAAGCGATTCAAATCAATACTCTTCTATAAATGTATCTGGGGCCCTACTATGAAACTCGATTCTAAAGTGAAACTGTTCGAATTCGCAAAATCGCAACTCTGTAATTCTATAAGTAAGTTATGAAAACGAAGTTCGAACAGCTCTAGTACTGCCAACTCTTTTTTCGTTTGGTACTACCTTTTCCGAAAGTTAGTGTCAAATTCGTTCGAATTCGCAAATAATCATTCTATATCAAACGTGCTTGCGGAGAAGGTCGATTTAAGAAGTTTTTTTCCTCAGAATGTAAGTAAATAAATTTTATAAATTAATAATTCATGAATATTTCATAAACATAGTAATATGTATAATGTTTGTTTTTTTTTTTGTCCCAGGGAATCATCTAAAAGTCGAAACACAAAAGTGTCACAGTTTGAAAAGTTATATATTGCAACCCGGCATCCAGATTTGTCCAAGGGTTATTTAAAAACAGCTTTTATAATGTTGGGAACAAAAGTTTGTTTTTTGCGAACACTTAGTTCTGTTGAAATATTGTTCAACAAGTACATAAAAGCATCTTTCGAAGGGCAGTAGTTTTTAACAAAGCTGAATAAAGTTATTTCAGTTTATTTTATCTTTATAAATACTGAATAGAAAAACTTTTTCATGCCAAGCTCCATTATGTTAGATTCATCTCCAATCCGCCTTCGTTCAACTTGTTGAATTTTTAATTTTAATTGCGACACAGTCCATGTGTATTTATTATTATTTAATTGTTTCACGAGCAATTTTTTGGGAAATGCCAAACATAATGCGAGACTCGTTTGGGTTATGTCAAACATTTTGCGAGAATCGTTCGAAAATCGCAAATTTATAGGCAAATTATTTGGCATTACCGGCATTCGATTCTACTTTCATAGAGAGTGCCATTTGAAAGTAGAATCGCAAATATCTTTCGAATAGAATCAATAGTAAAGGGTGATTTTTTAAGAGGTTTAGATCTTTTTTTAAAAAAAAAACACAAAAAATTCGAAAAAATGAATGAAATATTTATTTGAATCGATAGTTTGAACCTTGCAATTTAATGTTTAAAGATAATTTCATGCAAATGTTGACCGCGGCTGCGTCTCAGGTAGCCCATCCGCTGAGTCCAATTTTGGCATACTCTTTCACACATATCGGCCGGTATCTCACGAATGAATGCATGGATGTTGGCTTCCAGTGCGTCAATCGAAGCGGGCTTGTCCCTATACACATTAGCCTTGGCATACCCCCACAAAAAATAATCTAATGGTGTCAAATCGCACGATCTAGGCGGCCAATTGACCGGCCCGAAACGTGAAATTAACTGTTCACCAAACTCGCCTCGCAATTGCGCCATTGTTTCGCGTGCTGTGTGGCATGTGGCACCGTCTTGTTGAAACCACATAATATCATGCAAGTCAAGAACTTCCATTTCGGGCAAAAAAAAGTTTGTTATCATCGCTCGGTAGCGTTCACCATTGACAGTAACGCTGCGATTCGCATCATCTTTGAAGAAATATGGCCCAATAATGCCGCCGGCCCATAAACCGCACCAAACAGTGGCTTTTTCGGGATGCATTGGTAGCTGTTGCAATGCTTCTGGCTGATCTTCACTCCAAATGCGGCAATTTTGCTTATTTACGTACCCATTCAACCAAAAATGAGCCTCATCGCTGAACACAATTTTTCGATAAAAAAGCGGATCCTCGGCCAGCTTTCCAAGAGCCCATTCACCAAAAATTCGGCGTTGTGGTAGGTCGGCTGGCTTTAGTTCTTGCACCAGCTGTATCTTAAAAGGCTTTACGCCCAAATCCTTCCGCAAAATTTTCCACGTAGTGCTGTAACAAAGGCCTAACTGCTGGGAACGGCGCCGAATCGACATTTCGCGGTCTTCTGTCACACTAGCTGATACGGCCGCAATATTTTCTTCACTACGCACAGTACGTAAACGTGTTGGTGGTTTAATGTCCAACAAAGTAAATTTGGTGCGAAATTTGGTCACAATCTTCCGAATAGACTGCTCAGAAGGTCGAGAATGCCGATCATAAAATGGAAGCAGCGCGCGATGAACATTTCGAACCGAGCACGAATTTTGATAGTAAAATTCAATAATTTGCAAGCGTTGTTCATTTGTAAGACGATCCATGGTTAAATTGCAAACCAAACTGAAGCTGTTTGACAGTGACACAAGGTACTAAACACACGTCTGCTGTCAAAACCAGTGTTGCCAAAACCAAACCAGCTAAAAAATCACCCTTTAGAATCGATTTTCATAGTAGGGCCCCTGCTTTCTATACATCTTCATTGGAATTCGATGACGCTTAATCAGATACAATGAAGACAAAATGTTTTGCCAACGCCACTTTCCGCGCACTTGAATAACACTCTAATTCATACGCTTGATGAAAACATAAATGAACTTAATCAGTTGACAAAGGAATAGTTAATAGTGCCATACACACACAACGCAGCAGCGGTTTCTTGTTGAAGGGAAATCACCAACTGCGCACTTAGCACTGTGGCATGTTTAATTAATTTAAATCAGAGTGGATACCACTACCACAATGAGCCACGGCAGAAGCAGCAGAGCACCCCACAACTGAAGCTACGCTATTTCCAGAAGCTCAGTTCCAGCGGCAAGGATTTCATTATTTTTCAAATAGAAACAAACTGCACTTAGAACGGCTTGTTACCTCACTTGTGTGGAAGGAAAGCTTTTATTTTGCTTTATTTCTGTACGCTTGAAGGATAGAACTTCCACCCGTGCCCCATTGTTTAAATTCAATAAAGGATAGCAAGAAAAGAAAATGCAGTTTTCCTGAAGCACGAGTACCACGAACCTGGGATGCTATATAGCTATTCTTTTATCTTAGGTTCTCTTAAATTCGTATGACGAAGGAGAGGCACCAACTCGACAGGTGCCGCTTTGGTACTGCTTTTATTTAAAGGGATATTTTCGTGTGGGCAAGATACGCTACAAAAGGGCCCATTGTTTGCTAGAATATCTATATTCAGCTCAATTCATTTTTCGTAACAAGCAACGACAGAGTGAGCATATTATTGGTTTGTCAGGTGGGCTACCGATCTTTGGAAGTTTATCCAAACACAAACTGAAGGCAGACCAGATACGTGCATTATTTTTTGTTGATTTTAATTTACAAGCTTCAAGTGGCCGGCTTGTATGGTTATATATGTAGTGAGGATGCCTGCTTTCCATGGGATTTATTTAATTTCCCTGTCCTGTTGAAACCACATATCGTTGGTGTGCATATCATCCAATTCAGCCAAAAGGAGTTGGTAATCATCGACCTATTGTGATCGCCGTTGACGGTGATAGACTGGCCAGTTTCGTTCTCAAAGAAATATGGACCGATGGCCAGCCCAAAATCCACACCAAAAAGTGACTTGTGGATTGGTATCGTCCCCAAATCGACAATTTTGATCCACCACATTGCGAATAGTCCTCTCGGTAGGACGGTCATGGCGACCGACAAATGGACGAAGCTCGCGGAATTTTGCCCGAACAGAATACCCATTTTGATGAAAGAAAAAAAATGGCAGCAAATTTGACAGATGTTTCTTTAACAATAGCGGCTATTAACTGTCGAAGTTCGGAAGTCCCTCTTGGAAGAGCCTTTAGTTTGGATCATAAACAAATTAGGTCTGTTCCTTTACTTTTAAATCTTACGAATTTTTACGAATTTTTACTCAATGCTGTTCCTTAACTCGAAAAATTCGTAAAAGAGAGCGGCATCGAGAGAGCAAGAAATTACCCCTCCACTGAGAATCTTACGAATTTTTACTCAACAAATTTCTTGGTGTAAGGATTGAAAAAGCTGTCAATTAACAGCTGATTCGAAATTCGTTGTCCTATTCGTCATTTGTTTTGATTTCTTGTATATTAAAATGGTATCAACAGGCGGAAAAATAAAATTGAATGTTCTCCTTAGGTTCTTTTGGTGGCGACGAAATTCTTCCTCGCTGTAAGGAGTAAGAAAGGACAATCTCCTCCACGTAATTTTTAGTGCTATGCCGTTTTTTCCTCTTCTCGAATGCTTGTAGTTCGATCAGTACAAACTCTTCGATATACTCGAATTCATGAATTTAATTAATTCCGAATCACTTTCATCAGTAGGTAGATGAATCAACTAATTTTGTTCGTAAATTAGCAAATTTTTCGAGTTTATTAGATATTTTAACGACTTTTCGTACAACTTTTTTGAGTTTTTGAATTATATATCTGTCGTTTTTCATAGATTACTACAAAAGCGTTCCCTAACTTTTTCGTAAGTGTCTCTCTCTGTGAGAGAATTCATCCCCACCACTGCCATTTTGAAAGTCTTTTCCATTCTTACTACAAATGTAAAGCAACAGACCTATTGTATTAAATAGACCGTCAGCTCTGACAACTTAAGAGAAACTGTTTTCCGTGTTACTATGTGGGAAAGTATGTGTGCCATGTTAAAGTAAATTAGCGCATTGGCCACATTCAAGAATCTAGTCATCTTAAGTCGACTAGATTGGTCTGGATGAGATGTAACCTGAACGCAAAAACTAGATTGGTCGGGAACGTCACGTTTTCTACGTCAGCCACATATGAGAACTGTCAACTTAGTACTCAGTCACGAATTTCTCGACTATATTCGTCGGCTACCCCTCCATAAACGTCAACTGAAACATCTGCTCTCACGACCGATTTCCCCCAATCAGAGCCGAGTTTCATCTAGTGAGAGAGCTGTCAGACTTACTAAACTAGATACTTGAACGTCCCCATTAACTTGCACACAGTAATTTGACAGTTCATTCAGTATGTTTCCTTTGTTACACCACATTTAGAAATTTAAGAGAGGATTTTATATTCAAAATTTGCAGGTGGCGTCGGGTAGGTGCGCGAGAGTTGACCTGGTTTGGATCGTTTTTGTCCACTACATCCCTTTCTGTGCTGAATTTATCCAGGTCATTATTTGGGTCGGTTTTAACAACCAGTTTTTATGAACATTTCATTTCAGTGAATCAAATCAAACAATAGTGAGTTGGGACTTTGGAGCTGAACAATTCTCAGTACTAGGATACATTTTTGCCACTAAAACTACGAATTAAAAAAAGCATTTTATTTTAGTTTCAAACATTTTCACTTTATTCATTCAATTATTTTTCAAAAAGAAAATAAATTAAAAACAAAAAGAAATAATTTATTATAATCGACTCGTGCGATGAAACCAAAAGGAATATCCAATTCGCATATTGTTTCAACCTTTTAAAAAACCATTCTAAATTTATTTTCAATACATATGCTCATAAATTTGTTTGCTAAACGACTACTAAAACAGAATAGGCAATGGTCCTTAGATTTGTTATATGCCTCTTTTGAATGGGAACAAGTATCAGATTAGAAAGTCAATACCAATGTACGTTTTCCAAACTGTTGTGACAAAATTTACGTTATAATAGTTTTTGTATTTTTTTTTTATCTACACCCTGTATTATACAATTTAGTTGCTTATGCATTTGCCTAAATATAATTTTCTTAAAGTATTTTATTATCGCTTAACATTTTTGTTTTAACATTTATTTTCTTTTATTAAAGAGAATATTTTTAGTAGATATATTTATGCACCTATGTACTATACAATGTTTTTTTTTTCCTACATTTACAATTCGTTTCTTTCGTTTAATTAAATTTACTATTTAACAATTTATTTCTAAGAGAATAATGTTTGATCTAAATATAGTCAGATGATTTTGTTTATAATAATGCTTGGGAACAGTATTACAAATTATAAATTTTAGCAAGTATTATGTTATATTTGTGGTATTTTAGTGGAACAATTATTACGTTATAGTTTCTGCATTCTATTTCATGAATTACAAAAATATTTTATTTGCTTTTCATTTATACAATAAGTTAAATAGTATTCT
This sequence comes from Cheilosia variabilis, assembly GCA_951230905.1. Classification (NCBI taxonomy): domain Eukaryota; kingdom Metazoa; phylum Arthropoda; class Insecta; order Diptera; family Syrphidae; genus Cheilosia; species Cheilosia variabilis. Next base: position 31,107,778 of record OX579677.1, read on the forward strand.
ACATACCACTTAATAATGCTAATAAACAAAATGAAACAGAAGAAACCTCATCTCTCTAGGGGCTCGGTAGAGTGAAAGAGGTTACTAACATAAGAAATTACAGTAATTATATAATTTTTTGTAAAAAACTACGTCGTGTAAAAGCAACTACAAATATTTTTGCTAATTATATCTTCTTTATATGTTGTGTTTTACTCTACCAAATGTATTTTGGTAAATATATTTATTAATGATAACGCTTATAATTTATATACTAAAAAACCTAAAACTCTGAATGACATTTAACACTGGAAAAAATCTATATAAAACAACAATCACGTTTCATTCCTCATTAAATTTTAAATTATTTTATGCTATGTACAATTATATTTTAAGTTTTCTATACAAAATATACATAAGGGAAGAAAAATCAACTCAAAGAATCGTGTGGTGTACTTTGTTAAAAGCTGAAATAAGAGTGCAGTTTGGTATAAATTAAATTAATTGCAATTAAAGTTAAAATTTATATTGAACACAGCGTGCCTTGATAGATATATTTTTAATATAAATGATGAAACTCAAAGAGTTGTGTGTGAAATTGAAATGTTAATAAAGTGAACAAATTATGTTAATAAAAAGGTCATCGGGGGAAGGAAAGCGCTTACTTTGAAAACCACAGGCGACTTGATATAAATAATATTTATATTTAAATGCGGGTGTTTTATTTATATTATATTATCTTTTTTTAATTAGCGTGTCTTTTCAAAATAAAAGTTCAATGGAACCGTAGTTTTGGAAGTAGATTTATGGCGTACTTTAAAAGGCTTTTGAATGAAACATTGTTTTTGTCAAATAACTGACGAAAAATAAAACAGACGTTATGTAGGAATTTTTGTTGTAAGTATTTCAAATGGTCCTACGGTGTCATGCAGTTTTTTCGTTCTAATTGTAGCCACGGACGTTGCTTGTCTGAGATTAGCTAAAGCCTTTTTTTTTGTTTTGATTTTTCCCAGCGCTGAGCTTATAATGAATTAATGGAAGAAAATAATTAATTCGTCGATGATAAGTAATTGACAAGTAAAACAAAGTCAAAGTACTTGTCACTTTGTGAACGAGTGCAATCTGTAATGGTTTTTGTCGACGATTGACAAATGCGTTCATCCATTTAATGTAATAACATTAAATACGGAATAGATTTCGAGTTACATAAATTCAACGTGTATGTCAAATTTTTTACCTTGGCGTTGGGGCGCGTTACTTTTCTTTTTGAACGGCAAATGAAGTGCGAGCTTACAACTCACTTATGGTTTGAATGGAATTTTTTTTTGAAAACTTCCTTGAGCGGGGAACCCAATTGCAAAATGCACGTTTTCAAAAGCCCGAAATTTAAGACACCTCATTCGTTTTCCTTAGCGGTAACTTGCATCAGTAGTCTTATTCTTTTGGGCAGTGCCTGAGTCTCACGACCCCAGATCGTAGTCGAAATAGATATCATATTAAAAACCGACAACTTTGGCACCAATTCTGGTCCATCTAATAACAGATATACCAAGTTGTCTTCAAGTGTATCCGGCCTAACTCATCGTATAGCAAAACTCAACATTGCTCTCTCCATTGCTTGTGGTAAAGACTTCTAGATTCGTAAACCATTGTACCTATTTAGAAAGCTTCAATAAATAAAGACGACAATCACTTCAGAGGACCTAAGTATGACCAGGGGCATGTACCAAAAAACTACTAAGTTAAGAGCTGTGGCAATCTCGCTTAAGCCTTGATTTAATACATGTAAATAAAGGTCTACTTCCTCCCTTCAGGGGTCTTGAGGCTCGTTTTTGAGAATCAAGATCTTGCCCCAATCAAGCGTTGCCCCCAACTTTTTTTAAAAATTATCAAAATGGTGCCTTCTCGGTTTAAGTAAGATTAAAAAAAAAAATTGAAATGAAAAAAAATTGTCAAACATAAAATATAGATATTGCATATAAATACAAAAGCTGTCAATTTAATTTTCCCTAGCCAAGAAACGCAGCCAACTACGAGTATTCGCGGTTTTCCTAAGTGGCAGATCTCCTACTAAGGTTCACAATAACTGCACCGGCTGCGTTCCCGAAATCATTACCAAAAACCACGACTAATAGGAAAGCTTTCCATCATCTTTCATCACAGAGGATCACATTCCTCTACCAAAGGCTGCCACGAAGTTTACCGCACAATTTTCACGAAGTTTGCACCGCACAATATTCACCCGAATCAGAAGTAAGTTCATAATTGTTTTTGGTAATTTAATTTTATAACTCTACCTAACAGTCACGACTTGCCTCTTTCCAGTAGATGAAATAAATTGTATTGCATCTCTGGCTCTAACTGAATTACTTCTGGGAAACTGCTTTACCTTTCAATCGACATGTGTTTGCCTACAGTTTATCTGTTATCCGTAAGGAATTAGTTTCATAACGAGCGGGTGCCTTCAAGGAGGGTTATTGAGGTATTTTATGGTTAACCAGTTAGTAGGAGATTCCTTTAATACCTCCAGATGGCATTTTAGTACATTAAATTCATAGGTATACCTACTACATGTATTCAAGTCGCTGTGTTTACTTTGAAATCAAAATTATAATGAAAAAATAGCTGAAGTTAAAAATTAATTTCGGACTAGAACGGTGAAACAAATCGCAAAGTGAAGGAAAATAGTTTTTGTGTGTGGTAAAGAAAATTTACAGCATATCGATGTTGGAAGTGCCATTGCCAGTTGTTCTTGTGGTTTTTGTAACTTGGTTTGCATTCATCAGTGGTGGCGGTCCGCACCAAACGATCTGTCAAATAGAAAAATAACAATATATGATTAGTTAGAAATATGTTGTAATGTGTTGGAAAATTGATTTGACTTTTCCGCATCAAAAGGCTCAGCAGAAAGAAAATAATATGAAAAATACAGAGAGTATCACTCACTAATGCCTGTCGTCCACTTAGTGACCAACGCAACAATTTCGAGTTCATTCAAAGACAATCAAACCAAAGTGTTTGAAACAGGGTGAGTTAGTTGCACAACGCCTTGCTCAACATGAGTTAGGCATTGGTAGTGTACGAGTTTGGGTTGCTCGTTGAACACAGTTAAAAAAGTGAAAAAATGTGGAGCACATATTTGTTGTATTTTTGGTTGACTTCAGTTGTATTGCGACAAAATTTGAGTACCTATGCGAATTGAGCCATTGGACTCAACCAACGCACAATTGTTCACGTTTTCTGTACGGTTGTCATTTACAGTTCAGTAAATATTTTCCTCCACAAGAACAAGACAGATATCTAGATAGCGCAGATCGTCGCAACAACACCATAAGTAGCAGCATTTAATAAAAATGCACCAAGTGTACGATGACCGTAGTTCAAGGATTGGAAAACTATTTTTATTAAGAAACATTCCGCGATACTAATAATCATTTTTAGTGTCCAGGGTAAATTTTCGAACTCAAAATGGTGAAATTTTCCATACAAAATTGCATATTGTGATCTACAAAATATTTAGTGTGAAGGTTAAAAATGATTATTAGTAGGGCTCACTGCTACTGGCGATTGGTATGACCAGATGTGGTAAAAGTCCAGCAGTATTTTGGAACCATGAATCTTGCTTTTAGCAGTGATAAAAGTTTAAGAAGGAAGCTCATTCGGGTAAAATGTTTGGAAAATGCATGAAATTGAATAGTAGGAACAATCGATTTGAAGAAACAGTAATTGTCTTCGTGAATCAAAAAATATTGATCTACATAGATTCGGCTCTTCTTTAGACGTCTTTCGTTCGCATTCACACAGCCTGTTGAAATCATTTTTGCAGCAGACACGGGAAATCATAATAGAGAAAGATATTCATAGTGTTGTTCTCAGAGACAATTCGACTGAAAATATTGCAAGAGCGTGTGAGTAGCTGTCAGATGCCGAGATGTTTGGTTAAGTGTACGAGGGTAACGAAAATACGCAGTTGACTGAGTTTGAGAATTCAATTATTTTAGTATGCTTTTTTAATTCATATCATATATTTATTAGTTTGTTCTGTTTAATTAAATGCAAACATTGTATAATTAACCCTATTGTCTGCAACAGTTTCAAATTGTGTAGGTTTTGTGGTTTATACCATTTGTTAAATAGCGTTTTGGTCTCTTGGTCACCTCTGCACCTTCTTTGTTCAATTGATGTGTGTTACAGTTTGACCATGAGCTTGAACATGTTTTCGGCTTAGCTCGGCCACTTGGATTACAGACCTTGAACGGGTAACACTAAACAAAATATAAATTCATCGTTGTACTATTCTCGTTTTATTTGCCTTTCTTTGTTGTCTACGTCATTGGATTCTTCCGCAGAATCGAGGTACTTATTTGTTTGTCAAAAATGAACATTGGGGACGTTCGGATTCCTAGTTAAGTAAGTCTGACAGCTTACTGACTTGATTTCAATATATACTGGCCCAAAATGGTCACGTGAATAGTTTTTTCAGTTGACATTTATGGAGGGGAACCCGACAAATCTAGTAAAAGTAAAGTATTTAAAATATATAGAATTCTGAAAAGTCCAAAAAAGGACCGCTGAGAGAATAAGGTGTCTGAAGCTCTCTCTGCACTCTGGAAATGTTGAATTTTCGCACGGTGTTCAACAACTAAAAGCTGGCATAACACTATAATGCTGCTGTGATAGGCAACCGCGTTGCATTACGTAAACGTACTTATTTGGAAATATAACAGTTTTTGAAAAATTTGCGAGGGGCCTTTTCCAAATAAAAAAGAGCGAAATAGGAAAAAATTGTGACATGCTCTCGAAAAAAGTGTCAAGTTACAACTTAAGTCGATGGTAACGCTGACCGCGTTCGGATACCAAGTCGAGACAAATTAAGTTGACGTTTTACGTAAACAGGGTATCCGAACGACCCCATTCTTATTAATCAACTGATTTTTTTTTCTCTTAAATTTCAAGTTCGAAAGTAGGTATTAAAAAAATAAATTTACCAGAAGAAACTTGATTTAAAGATATTACGAAAGAACAGACTCCTGACTGAAATCTACAGTCCTTTATTGTATTTAAGTGTTGCCATTGCTTTTTAATATTTTTTTTATTATTTTTTCTTACGTTACCCCTCCCGCCTAAACGAACCGAAATGGAGTAAAAAATGAATGTTTTTAAGCCCTCTATTTATCGCACTCTCACCTAGTCCACAATAATTTCCCCGACTAAGGTGTGAACCTGGGCATATGAAATGTATTCAATGTTGCCTTCCATTCAAAGTTTACTCCTCTCAATAAGTTCTCATCAACAAGTTATACATGTTCCATGTAACTAATATTCCAGACTACCCTCACAAAGTTTGTGCACGAGATCATGCACGCCATTACCAGCAAGCCACTCACAGCCCCTTAAAATCCATTTAAATCACTCGTTTCCAGGGGATTCGAGATCTCGCACATTATATTCAGGAAGACAGAAAATCTGCAGAAATACCACTAAAGCAGCTTCCATTAAACGAATTATTAATGTTCTCTTCATGAAGGCAATTTCATAATGCTAAACCAAGTGCATCCTACTATACTAGTATGCATCCCAGTAGGTTTTCTCAAAGTTCGCAGCCACTTTGCCGTTGCAATCGTTTTGCTCAGTTTACTACTCAAGTTGTTCCAAGTACTTACCTTCCTGAAAGCCTTGCGAAAGTTATCCGACAGAAAGGCGTACAGAATCGGATTTATGCACGAATTCGTGTACGCCAGTACATGTGAAACGATTTGTAGAATTACAGTCACGTGTGTGTTGGTATATAAATTTAGCGCTTTGAGTACCAGTATCACCTGAAAAGAAAAAGGAGAAAACAGGGAATTAGTGGTGGCCATCTTTTGAATCGATGGGGATAACAAGCGAAGGTCAATCAGGTCTCAACACGTAAATATCAAGTTAAAATCAAGTTTTCTCTATGCATATAAAAAGTTAAAAGATTAAACATCCCTGTGCCATATGAAGTGAAACCTGCCACATAGCATCTGCTTTGGCAATTAGATGAGGAAGGAAGACAAACAAAGACTTCTGACAGGAAAAAGTTTGTAATTGTGTAATACCAGTGGACAGTAGGACCTTCATTAATTCTTTTCAGGATTAAAGATAAAGTTCCGTATTCTTTGCAGAGAGATTTTTTTTTTGTTGGTTAATGCGCTTTTTCTGTCGTTTTTAAGAGTTTTTTAAACTTTTTTGTAGTCACACTTACAGCTGCACATCTCAGTTATACATTGTACCGTGTGATTAAATAATCTCCTGCACTCTAAAGCCCGTCAACGCAATTAGAACCGAGGAAGCATTTTTGCAGTCAACTTTTATTTGTAGTGTCTAGGTAGTGGAAGTGCCCTCCTCTGTTGGTTGCCACTAAACAAAACTTAAGGCACTTTCCTTAGAGGATACCTTGCATGCGTTGTTTGTTTTTGTAGATACATTGTACTATTGGTTGGGATATGATCATTCGACGTCGATAAAAGTTCAGGCAATATTCATTTGAAGAAATTCGCAGAACATTATGCTAAACTCGGATTATAGTACCAAAGAAAACTCTCTCTATATTTTTTCTTCTCTTCATAATTTTCTTTCAAAGTCAGTTGTGCCATATGTATTTTATATTTTGTTGAATGTCGCGCAACATACCTAGCTATGACAGTCTCGGGAAATGCATTTTTTTAGTGACGCATCATTTCGCTTGAATATCTGGCAGATTTGTCCAATTTGTCCAAAAGCTGTACAAAAAGGGTTCCTTTGCTCGCCCTATTCAGCCCCGTATTTTCAGCGTACAAATAATTCTCTTGCCAACCCGCACTTTCTTATCATACAGTTTTTTAAGCTGTAGGTCTGTCCTTTTCGAAGACTAGCTAGGTACTTCTTATCGCCCGTTGGACAGTCATTTCCAACTACGACGAGACGAAAACAATGAAATGACTACATGAGTATCTAAAATGTTTAAGGTCGAGAGGTCTTTGAAAATTAGACACACTTTCAAAAATCCCTTTACCAATAAACAAATAAAGTTGCCAGAGTATCAACAACTGTAGGGTTAAATGTTAATGTTGAGAAACCCATGTTGAGAAACCATTAGCTAAATAAATATTCCCACGATGTCATTTTGAAGAGGAGCCCAGCTATCCCAAATGGCGGTATTGAATTTCTTAATAGGATCGAATTAAAATACCCTGTTGTTCAGCCTGAGCGTTTGTAAAGGGTTTTCCAATAAGAGGTGTTATTGCGAATGATCCGCTATTTCGGTAGCTGTCACTTTTGAAGCTTTTATTCTTTGACATTTGACAAGTAGAAACTACGCCAATACTAAAAATGGAACGATAATGGTGAAAAATGGTGAAAATCTTGCAGTCACAGTTCGCAAAACTAAAGCATTTTTTGGTCGTCGATGATTAATGGTTTTTTATGGTCGGAGTTGGATGGTATTGATCTGGACAACGTTTACTTTCAACAAGACGGCGCTACGTGCCACACAAGCAACGAAACCATTGGCCTTTTACGGGAAAAGTTTCCGGACCGTGTTATCTCTCGAAGAGGTGATCACAATTGGCCACCGAGATCTTGTGATTTAACACTTTGCGACTTCTTCCTTTGGGGCCACGTGAAAGATAAGGACTACGCCAACAGCCCAGCGTCGATTCAAGACCTCAAATATAAAATTTGTGAGGCTATCGAGGACATAGGGCAGCCACTTTGCGATTTGGTTATGGAAAATTTCATGAAAAGGATATGGTCCTGTATCGGCCATTTGGCCGATGTTGTTTTTCATTATTAACGGCATACTTTCCTATTTATTATGAAATAAACCGATCCGATCATTTATCTCAAAAAATTACATTTTTCTTTGCATACCAAAATAACACCTCTTATTGGAAAACCCTTTAGTTATAAATTAAACACTAATTTGTACAAATGTATGCACAAAATGCTTAATCTCAAAATAAATCGAAGGATTCTTAAAACAATACCAAAAATCTAAAATCGAGCTTTTTATTATTAAATCAAGCCTATGCAATATTAAAATCTGAATCATATCACCTGAATCATTTTTTTTGCACACGAATACAAGATCGAACGAGAATCATACTCTCCAATCAAGCCCAAATAATCTTAAATTATCATGCAGAATTATTATTATGCATTATCGATTAATGTGCATACCAAATAAGATCTAAACGATCATGATATACAAATTAATATTCTCCAATCAAGCCGCACAATGTAAAACTTGCACGATGAATATAAAAAGATCATTCATTCCGATTGATATCTCGTACAGTACAGTTTCCGTGTTAAGTTAAGTGTTCTTTGAAAAAATAAAACAGTGGAAAAATAGTAATAAAGTGCATGTGATAACAAAAATGGTGGAATTAAAAACATTAATTTATTATAAATGCAATTGTAATAAAAAATATGTCCCTTTTCAAACTCTTTGAGAAATAAGTTTTCGCCGACAATAAGAATCTCGAATGAGACAATGGTTGGTGTTAAAAAGATGACTTTGCGGATAAGAATTAGAATATTAGAATTGTCAATATTCAGCAGCTCTAACATTACTGATTTGCATATGATAGTTGACAGATCAGCGGATATTTTGTGAATTTTCTATTTTGTGTTTTGTATTTTTTTGCTTACAATAAGCTTCAAAAAGCCTTTCAAAGATATCTGTTGAGCACATTTATTTGCAATTTATATATTCCTTTTTTTTTTAAATAAAATCCTCGTTGTGAAATACACCATTTTGGACCTGGTTTTTCACGAAAACTAATTATGAAATTTAAATTCTGCGATGACAAGAAATGTAATTGATTCTAAGAAAGTTGTCGCCCTAGCAAATGTGGAGGTCTAATTGTTTATTAGGCGTTTTTTATGTTACCCACATGATCTATATAGATCATTGATTTCCACGGTTTACAACAATAGTACGTGATCCAACTGTTGTTGTAAACCATGGAAATCCATGATCTACACAGATCATTTGAGCATAATAAAAAAGGCCTATTGGTACCGTTTCACAAATGCTGTACTTTTGATTATTAGCAAGGCCGAATGATCCCAAAATGTCCTTCAAAATAAAAAAAAGTATTTATTGTTCATTAGAGCAATATCTTACCAAAAGGTCCTTAAAAAGGATTCCATGAAAGCCTTGAATTACCCTTAGAATTAGCTGTTGATTCTGGTTTTGAATAGGATGAGTTATTGTTTAAATAGCAATAAGATAATAATAAATCGCGCTTTTTAAGATGTTGCTACAATCAAACCAGCTTAAGTGAAATGACAAAAAACATGCACTTCACTTTCAATTAACCGGTTTTTTTCAGTAAAGCGAACCCCGGGTAACTGGAAAAATAATGTCAGCTAAGCGGACCTCGGATAACTGAAAAATAGTTTCAGTAAAGCGGATCCTGGACAATTTTTTATCAAAACGAATTGGTAATAATTAGGGTTCGGATTTTCATGCACTAAAGATCTCAAAATATGCGCTTAAAAATGCAAAATATGCATTTAAACCGCTAGCCTGTTGTACATTTAAACGTGTTACTATGCCTGCACACAATGGTGTCAGTGCAGCAGTAGTATGAAGCGAGAGTGTGAGCTGCTTTTTGTTACATTTACTTTGACAGTGCTACGTACTACTGCTGCAGCTACACCATTGTGCGCAGACAATTTAGCTTTAAGCTTTAGCACGTTGTACTTACACACTTTCATTTTGCTTAGCTTTGTGTCGTCGGAATTTGAAGACGAACAATTTCTGGGGAGCTGAACTTAAAAGTAAAACAATCGTATTCAAATAAACAAAAAATATGATGCATAATGTAGCCAGAACTTACATCTGTCATTGTCAAAGGTAAAGTGAAATATGGAAGGTGAAGAATGCAAAAAATGAATGCATTCAACGCCTGCTCGTTACTTTTTGCCTTTTTTTCGGTTCATTTAGGTGTGTTTACATTTTCATTTGTTTCATTTAAGCGGAGTTTGTCCCATGAAAAGCTATAATGTTTTAGAGGAACTGTGTTTCAGGTATCCGAGCTTTTTACTTAAGCGGGTTTCAATAAAGCGGAATTATTTGTATGAAATATTTTAATAAACACATGGGGATTAATTATAAAGTTTAAATAAGCGAGTTTTTCAATTAAACCGGTTTCAGTTAAGCGGATTTGACTGTATAAACACAAAACACCGTTCCTGGCAACTGTCGAGATAAACAAAGTACATAAACAGTCTTTTTGAAAACGCTGAATTAAAGTCCTCGCATCTGCACGTTCACATTTTCATATCCGGGCAATCATGAACAAAACAATGACACAAGCATCAGCCAATTTGACAAAAAATGTGGTTGCCAACGGCTCAATCTTGCTGATTGTCAGAAAATTTCCATAAAACAGGGATAAGAATGCACTCAACAGAACTACTACTTCGTGCCAATCATGGCAAACAAAGTGGATTGAATCGATAGCTAACGAATGTGGTACGAGAAGTACCTATTGAAGTGGAAGCCATTGTAGCACTAATCAAACCAAGTCAAGCATTCCGGACTGGGTGTGGTAGCTAATAATGATTCCCCAATTTTGCACTCGGATAAACAGGAAACACTTCCGGCTTCGGTGTTGAAATTGGGTGCACAATTTTAAACAATAAAAACTGATGTATATCCCCGAAGCATGTCAATCGGAAGTTATGACTCACATTTTGATAACCGTACTTATTCCGAAACTTTTTGTGATTGCCGACGAGGGAAACTGCCTTAATCGTTGGGATCTGAATATTTTTGTTGCTTTCTCTTAAAATTTTATAGCTCAGCTGGATCGAGTTTAATGTTATTGGAACCGAACGGATTCGTCAAACTTGTGTAAAATGAAATGTCTTTAACGGGGGCGAGTTACAGCTGTAAAATAGTAATGACATGCACTGAGGGCTGTTGGATTTAACTACTTTACCTCCTTTGCTGGCCCCCATATGGTAGCTTTCAAATGAATGGCTTTAAACTCTGTCTCAACTAATCAATTACCCACTCCTTCTAGTCCGTGGTCGGTCTTAGAATCTGGAATGGCTGTCAAATATGTCATAACGTAATTAAGAAAGAGTTACTTTTACTTTTCTAACTTATGCATCGCGACGGATGTTAATTGGAGAGGGCATTAGCATAAGTGTGCCGAGGAAGGTCCTTCGTGGCAGCATGGAAAGTTTCCCGCGTGCTTCTTACACTGCTGTTGATGTTATGCTTGGTTTATATCCACTTGACCAATTTATCTTAAGGAATCTACCGCACTTAGGTGGAACTTCAACTGCTGTACACGTTTAGAGTCGACTTTTCTTGTGTCTGGAACTGGCTTCAGCTTAGATTGGGAGGCAATCGAATCGTCACGGATAGCTCCAAAAAGCGTCTACAGACCTGTGCCGTTGTCTTCATGGAAACCAATTTCAGTAGTCTTTACTACTTGTTAGGCTTGCCTCAATTTTGTAAGCTATTTTAATGGCGGGGTTAGAGTATCTGCTCCTATAGCGATAGCCAGGCTGCACCTAAGGCCTCGCTCAAACGATTAGCTCGTTTCCAAAAAGTTCGTGAATGTCATAACTCTTTAGCTTCGGCAGAAGTCTTTAACTCGTGCCTGGGGTCGAGGTCAAATGAAGGTGCAGGCTTCGAAAATGATTTTTCGTCTCTTCCTAATGTCTGCGGTCAGGTCCATTAACGATGGGGTTTCACAATATTTTCAAGGAATTCGATTACTGCTGACCTCGTAGCGTTATGGTTTATTCGCGGGATTGCTGATCTAATATTCATTCCGTCCATTCTCATCCGGAACTACTGATTCCCAATCGAAATAATTAATCCAGAGGAAGGAAGCGAACTAGTGTTGGAAATGTATATACGCACAGCCGTGACGAGCAAGCTATCTTTGGAACGCCTTCCAATTTGAAATGCTCATACAAAGTAAAACATACCACAATAGATTCCTTATTGAACTCAAATTAGATAAACTTGATATTGCAATATTTATATGCGAGTGGTCGAGTTTAACACGTCAATCCGGTACGTGGACAATGACGAAGTTCCGGTCACACAGAAATTGTGTGAAAATTGGTGTTTTAAACTGAATCCGGTTATATTAAAGATACTCTCAAGGTGCACAGTGCGGCTTCTTTGTAATGTCTGTCGCTCGATTTAACCCTGGATGGTTACCCTTCGTCGTGTCGACGAACACCTCTTTTATTTTTTATGATTTCTCTTTAACTATTCGTCCTATTCTATTCTTCTTTCTTACAACATCAGTTGGCTGTGGTTTCTACCATAAACTAAGTATTAAATAGACCGTCAGCTCTTACAACTTAAGAGAATTTGCCTACAAGCTGTTTTCCGTGTTTCTATGTGGCAAAGGATGTGTGCCATGTTAAAGTAGATTAGCCGCACGCATACTCTCGCATATAGGAACCTGACAGTTGCCTGAAAATTCATTCTGTGGTAACATTGAAATAAATTCAAATAATTCAAATAACTGCCCGTTATCGGGACGTGTTAAGAAAACGGTGGGTATGGTGTGGTGAATTTAGTACCAAATTCTATTAAAACGCATAGGTTAGGTAGGTATACGTATTAAGATTTATTTCATTTTACCTAGATAATCTATATAGTACGGGATGTTTTCATCTTTGTTGTAAAAAATCGAAATCGATAAACTATATGAATCATTGACAAAAATAAAAAAAAAACCCTTATTAATATAAAAAAAATATTTGATTACTAATGATTATGAATCGTATATATTAAAAGCAAATAAATTGTAAGCAGAAAAACTTAAATGCGTGAGACATATCCAGGTACAAATCAATAAACATGTTTATTTCCAATTTTGCTTAAATACATTTTGAGTTTCGTTCTTTCCCGTAAATTTTAAAGAAAATAAATTTTCGTTGATTGTGTCTACTAGACTTTTTATTTTTATTATAAATGAACATTATTCATATTCTCGGCTGACGCAATTGATTTCAAATGTAATTTTATTAATTGTTCAATTGTTCAAAATTTTTTAATAATTTTTTTTTTTAATGAACGGAATCTTCATGAAAAGATTATAACTAAAAACTCGTACTATTTCAAATCTTAATAGTCGTAATCAATTCTTCTCTTTAAATTCTTTGCCGTTTTTCTGTGGACATTCACGGTGAAATAATTTTTCTCCAAAAACAGACACAATAATTATAGGAACAAAAATATCTTGTTTTATTTCAGGCATAATTCATTTGTTTATTTATGTTGATTACATTCGCTATTATAAATTTCGTAGAATATCTACATGTTTTCGTGGTGAAATAAAACAGCGAGCTTAAACTCTCAGAACGCATCCACCAGCTGACAGAAACTCACCAAATACACTAACTCTCAGTCAGTGTTCTCAACACTCTCTCTTTATTTTTCACAAGAAGCGTGTTAATTTTTCCCTTTTCACTAAACTCAAATTCCCTTGTTTATGGAAAAAACATACTTTTAAAAGTAAAATTTGTATTGTTCGGAGAGAAAATCATATTAAATTAATCTTCAGTATAAAAATCGCAATTTACTAACATTATAATGATAATTTTTTGATAATAGAAATTTTTGCTTAAGGCAAATCTCTTTTTTATGTAGGTACATTTAGTGCGTTGATATTCATAGTGAAATGTAGTTCGACTGTTTTTCTGCCAGATTATTGATAGTCCAACAATTAAGACATTTTTTCCTCTTACGCAGGAAAGTTTTTCAAAAATTTAAATTCCCACAAAAAGGTAGATATACCACAATGCAGGAACACTGCTGAGTGTCAGTATTTTATTACTCCTCCCACCTTTTAGAAATTCTTTTTTTTTGCTGCTTCACACGTATTCACAGATATGAAATTTAAGAGAGAATTTTATTTTAAAAATTTGCGGGGGGAATCGGGTAGGTGCGCGGGAGCTGACGGTCTATTTAATACTTAGTTTATGGTTTCTACCAGTGAGCGAACGTATGCTCTCCTGCTATCATCAGAAATATTAGTTTTTTCTGTTTTTTGTAAGGTATGTTCGTAAGTGTTTGTTACTTTTTGTATATAAAACTGTTTTTTTAATTTTTTTGTTTATTGATTTAGTTGATATGGACTTCTACTTCTTATTTGTGTGTTTATTTTGGAGGTGCTATTATTTTATTGTTGTTTTTTTTTTTTTTTTAAATCAATGACTGTCAATGTATCAAAATTAAGTGATATATTTAAATTTACATTTAAAATGAGAAAAAATGCGGATACCTAATATAAATCTAGTTTAAATATGCCTAAGAGTCTTATTGAACAATTTCAAGTTAAAGGCAAGACAAAGTTCGGAGTAAAGTTCGGAGTATGTAGGTTTTAAAGTGGACTTCGTCGATTCGACGAAGCATAACCTTAGAGTGTGTAGAATAAGGGTAACCATCCAGGGTTAATAAATGTCGACTTTTACCTTCTTGTAAAGTGGTAACCTTACTTACTGACATGAGTGTAGAGCTATTCGGCTGATAAATCATTTTCTGATCGACTTCGAACAGTCGTTTATACAATTGCTCTACCGAGCATATGTTCCGTCGGCTTCACCTCTATTGTTTGACAGTCCCATATTCCGTTGGTATATTAGTTCTCAGTGCTTTGTTAAATAACCAGTTAAAACCCTTCAGACTTCTCACTTTAGCCGAAGTAAAAGCACGAGTTGTGCTTAGGAATATTTAAGCTTTAATTGTCTGATAAAGGACTCCCAAAACTAGTGGCTCTAATTTTATGTCAGAAGTACGCCATTGCGTATTCAAATCTGGGTAGCTATCGAGTTCTGTTAGCACTCTCTCTTCCTTTTTTTCCCCCATACAAAAATGTCTACAGAGATAAAATCTAGCGAGGCAGTTTAGCAAAGAAGTATCCTGTTCGCATGCTAAATTCCTAACTTCATATAGATGGGCCGACGAAAAGTCTCCACTCATTTAGCTTGCGAAATAAATGTCCGGTACATTAAATCGAAGATAAATTTGGACATCAAAAACGGAGGAAAAAGTTTGTGTTGTGTTTTTGGAACACCTATCTATATCATGTTTGATAATTTAGCGACCATTTATCTTTGGTGTGGAGAAAGGAAGCGGAGACTAGAGACGCCAAATATTTAGCGCGAGCAGGATACTAGGCTTAAGTATAAAAGGCGTAGTTTGTTAACATTACTATGATTTTTTTTATACTACACAAGAGACTTAGCTCTTTTCTATGGACATTCAGTGTGTTGATATGGAGAAATGTGGATGTTATGATGAAATTTCAGAAAAAAAATGTTTGAATTTTTTCATGATTCCTGAGATTCGCGCGATTTTGCTGCTTTTCCCTTTTCTTCGCGGAAGACTTTTCGGACATCGAATTTCCCACAAAAAGGGATAAACCCACGATATATCAACACTTCTCTAGTGCATTCAATGAGTAACCACAGGCCACAGCGATCATCAATTGTGATCAATATGTTAATGTTCGTGTAAACAGCGACAACCCTAAAATGTGGTTCTCCAAATGAAGAGTTTTTTTTCACTAAATCAGTGCGAATAAATGTCCACAACTGAAATTCGTTATAACTATAAAATTTAGTGGCTTAGTGGTGAGCGTGTTGGATTACCTGGTAACCGGTTCGAATAGGTTCCGAAAAAACCCAAATTATAGCTACAGGCATTTTTTCCACTGCGCCACCTCTCGCGACCGTCTGACAAAACATCCGAGAGTATAACTGTCATGAAGGAGCTTCTCAACTCGGTATAAAATTGTCTATCTCTTCCATTCGTCCCAAAAATTAATGAAAAACTCACACAAAACGAATGATTGTGAAAATTGGACCCTTTTAGAATGTTGTGTACCCCTGCAGAGTAAAATTTAGTCAAAATATTTTATAACCTTAGCATTCAGACAAAACTGAGACAATAGACAATTTGAAGCACTTTAATGATGACTAGCTTCGCTTGTGGTCGAAAATCGACCATACCTTTTCTACAAGGTGGCGCAAAAGTAATCCTCCTATCAGAAAATGCTATAAATTTTGCGATTGGCCCCTAATGTCAGTTCTGTTTTGACATTTGTGTAGTAAACACATGCGAAATACACGTTAATAAACAATGTAACGCTACACTGCTCCAGAACGCTCAAGCTCAAGCCATCCTTAATCACCACCTAGAGGAAGATGATTTTTCATCAAAAATAAACATGAGTGATGAGGCCCATTTCCATCTTAGGGTACGTAAATAAGCAAAATTTACGCTTCTGGGGCACTGAAAATCCGCGTGTAACCCACGAAGAGCCATTACACCCGCTCAAAGTCACTGTATGGTGTGCTGTTTTCGCTGGAGGAGTCATCGGACCTTTTTTCTTCGAAGACGTCGCGGGCCAAACGGTTACTGTGAATGGTGAGCGCTACAGAGCAATGATCAACGAGTTCTTTTTGCCGCAACTATTGATGAATTGGGATTGGAAAACATGTGGTTCCAACAGGACGGTGCAACGGCACACGCAGCACGTGCCACAATCGATATGCTGAAGGATGCATTTCCCGGGCGCCTAATCTCCCGTTTTGGCGATTTTCACTGGCCAGCAAGATCGCCTGATTTGACCGCTCCAGACTTCTTTTTGTGGGGCTTTTTGAAGTCGCGGGTTTATGTCAACAAGCCTCAGACTCTTGCAGCTCTTAAAGACAATATCCGTCAAGAATGTGACGACCTATCGCCAGAAGTTTTGGCCAAAGTGATGGGAAATGCCATAAAAAGGGCTCAAAGGACAATCAACTGTGGCGGCGGCCATTTACATGACATCATATTCTCGACTTGATGTAAAAAAAAATTAAAAGACCAAATAAAAATAATCCACAAGAAGAATCAAAGTTTTTCATTTTTTTTTTAAATTACAGCCAAAAAACATCGGAAGGTTATTTTTGCGCCACCTTGTATGTGTGTATACTACTAAAAACAGTAACCACAATTTTCGATATTAATGTTTTTTTTTTTATAAACAAAAAACCGACATCTAGACATCAAAAAAATGTGTTTTACTCATGATTTTTTTTAATTTTAATACATCAATGTTACCAAAATGTTTGAGCAAAATGTTTGTCGAAAAATATTTTCCATAGTTAGTAGCATCAAAAGTGGTTGTCAACACCTGGCAGAATATGCCCCTGAGTTAAAACTGTTGCTTACTTTTAGGGGAAATTGCATTCCTTCAAAAATAAGTTCTAATCTAAGGTGAGATATGTATATATTTTTTAAATACGTTGCCATGGCAGTATGGCGGCGACAAATTTATTGAATGTCAAGAAAATGGTTTCATTTCACTGTTAAGCATTTTGTAAGGGGAATTGTAAAATTCTTTTTACCAGCCTTAACGGCACATACACCAACAATTCTTTTGTTTTTGCACATCTATTGTACAATTTTCGCATGGTATAAGTTTCATTCTACTCATTTCATAAAAAAATACTTAAAAAGTGTATACGGAAACTTTTGATGTTCACGTATTAATATAATGATGGTTGCTTATTCAAGTTATCTTCTTTTTTTTTTAGCTTTTTAAAGTGATACTTTTTTTCCATCGCCTAGAATTTTTTTGTCCATCTATCGCATGTCGCATTACAGCCGGCCGCGGAGAGGGGATAAAGTGGAAGGCGCTCGGCAAGGCAACTTATTATGTATACGTATCATGAAATTTCCTTTAAAATGACATTTAAGCGTAGACAGTAAAAATATATCCCCTTTATGTCAGTGCAAACGAAGCTTAAAACTATTATCTTTTTCGTTTGTTCATTTCACAATCTTGAACGATATTCCAACCCCATATTATATTGCATAAACAAAGCTGCATGTATGAGCTTGACTAGATTGTGGCGGCAAAACATTGAAACGAAAAAAAAAAAAAGACTGTTTCCCTGGGACTGTAGAATGAGATCGAAATTTAAACGAAACCCAGAAGCGCCAAAATGGCTACAAAAAGCTTTCGACGACACAAAGCTAAGCAAAATGAAAGTGTGTAAGTACAACTTGCTAAAGCTTAAAGCTAAATTGTCTGCGCACAATGGTGTAGCTGCAGCAGTAGTACGTAGCACTGTCAAAGTAAATGTCAAAAAAGCAGCTCACACTCACGCTTCATACTACTGCTGCACTGACACCATTGTGTGCAGGCATAGTAACACGTTTACATGTACAACAGACTAGCGGTTTCAATGCATGTTTAAATGCATATTTTGCATTTTTAAGTGCATATTTTGAGATCTTTAGTGCATGAAAATCCGAACCCTAGTGATGGATAACGAGGGAAAAACCAAAAATATTGCGAAAATATCCGACAATGAATTAATTTTACGTCGTAAGAGGCAGAATGATGAGAGAGTTCATGCTTATAGGGAAAAGAAAAAGGTTCTTAGTGAGTTAGTTTCATTTTTATAGTGAGTTAAACACAATTATTAGAACTTTCTGCCCGTTCATATATTCTTGTTCATGCATTAATAGAAGGATTTCTTAGTATTTAAACAGATTGTTAATAGTTAACAAATCAATTATTAGACACCATTTTTTAGCCCGAAACAAGTATTTCTGTCTATTTAAAATGATCTGTTACCAGTCAATACATTTTAATTTTGAGTGCTTGAATTTATTTAACTCATTTCATTTGATGAAGTATTTTAATTTTTATCCGGTCCATTCAATATAATCAGTTTTATTTAGGCCTTCAGTCATCTCCACAAGCCGAACTACACTCTGAGCCGCCGGAAAAAATTAGTAGACTGATAACAGATGCCATGCCGATTACTAATAAGGGTCCACCGTCGAGTCCTGATATTAAGAACGCAGTTTTAACACTCTAAATCGAATAATTTTCGGAAAATTTTCAGTTAAATGCCCAAAAAGTTGCACTTCCTTCGTGGTTTCATAAAACCACACACTTTTTTTTTTCCCTTAAATTTTTACTGACTGTAATACATTAGCAATAAGTTTCAAAGTTATTAAAGGAACAGCTTGTTTTAATTGATTTTGGATTTATAATAAGGGTCCGCCATCTAACTTTTTTTTTCAACTAGTGCTTATTTCGCGAATGGTAACACTTAGCTCATGTCTGATTTGACAGATAATTAGTTTTATCCTTCCGCTGAACGAATATGGTTGTGTATACGCTTGAACAACGCTGGGAAATATTGCGACATTACTTTGAAAATCATGGTAATGTTGCAGAATGTGTGCGAAAAAAAATCATCTTTTCAGATGAAGCTCATTTTCATCTTGGCGGGTATGTAAACAAGCAAAATTGTCGCATTTGGGGCACAGAAAAACCGCACGCATACATTGAAAAGCTGATATACCCAAAACGAGTCACTGTTTGGTGCGGAATTTGGTCCAGAGGCATAATTGGGCCATTTTTATTCGAAAATGAGCCAGGAGTGGCCGTTACAGTCAATGGCGATCGTCATCGGGCCATGTTTAACGAATTTTTGTTCACAAAAATTGAAGAGGAGGATACTGGCAACATTTGGTTTCAACAGGACGGTCTTACGTGCCACACAGCCGAAGCTACACTCGATGTTTTGCGCCCTGTTTTTGAAGATCGCATTATCAGCCGCAGAGCTGATGTCGTTTGGCCACCAAAGAGCTGCGATTTGACACCGTTGGACTATTATTTGTGGGGTGCCGTAAAAGATAAGTGTTACGCCGACAAGCCAGAGACAATTGACGCTTTAAAGGACAATATTCGTGAAGCCATTGGTGAAATACAGCTGCACACAATCGATAATGTGCTTAAAAATTGGACCGATCGTGTAGGCTACTGCATGGCCAGCCGAGGCAGCCATTTGAATGAAATTATTTTCCATTATTAACCGGAAGGATTGTACTTTCAAATAAAAAAAGAAATTTGAGAAAATATTCAGATGTTTTTTTTTAGCATTTTCAGAAAAAAAAAGTTATTTGGCGGACCCTGCTTATTATTATTTTTTTGTTATTTGTATCCTCGCACTTGATTTTTGTTTATAATCTAGTACTCGTGTTTCTGTAACACTGAAATTAATTTATCAGCGCACTTTGCTGAAGCTGCACTTCTAAATAACAGCCCGATTCTGGCAAACCTCACTGATACCTCACTAATCACAAAACCCTTACAAGGAGAGGTGGAAAAGATTTTGTGAGGGTTTCGTATTCTGGCAGCAATACAACTTGTAAAGCTCACAAAAATAATCGAAATTGTGATCTCCTATGGAGCAGGTCACAAAATAGAATACCAGCCATAAACGCTCACAAATGACAATATTTGTATTTGATAGCATTGTTTCCCTCTTTCCAAACATTGAAAGACCCAAACCTGGTCTTTTACGCTATATTTATTAACTCTTCGTTTTATTAATTAATGTGTTTTTATTTATTCAATTAATGGTGTAGATATAATATTTCGTTCTCAGATCCCACAAAATTTAAGTGATAGTAAGTTGATTTTGAGGTGAATTTCTCGTGAGGTTTGTTGTGAGCATTATCGGAGAATACGAAAAATGTTATCGAATCACAACAAACATCACAACGAATCAACCTCACAAGAGCTTGTGACTTGTGAGGCCTCACAACGGCAGAATCGGGCTGTAAATTTATCGAACTCACAATGGCGAAATTGTCCATATAAAATTGCCCATTGTGACCGACAAAACATTTAGCGTGAAGATTAAAAATGATGATTAGTGTATTATTATTGAATTAATATTTGAATTTGAATTTATAACACCAGGCGAGAGCATGTTTTCCAGATTAAAGGAACACAAATATCTATAACTATACCTAAAGTAGTCAGAAATGCGACTGGGTCGATCGTTTGCAGTATCGACCAAAATCCTTAGGTTTCATAATCAAAATCCTATAGCATCTCAATGCTGGTTTAAAAATATTTGCATTTCGCATATATGATATGCAAAGCTGTGCAAACCCCTGGGGCTTGCTGCTATTTATGCTGCTACACACACTTATGCATAGATAATGAATTTATCAAGCCCAATGCAGCCAACTGAATGCAAACAATATCTACACTTCTGAGAAAACATTGATGCTGAAATTAGTAATAATTAAGCACACATCTAATTCTACAGCCCCTGTGCACATTTCACATACCGGCTTCAAAGGATTTTAATCGGATCACCTCACTAAATCTTTACCACACTTTAGCATTAGTGAATTGAATTTTGTTATCCGCATTTCTATCGATAAACACATATACACTTTACAATTTCGAGTATACTTCGCCTCCTTGCCAATAAAACCCTTCATGGAAAATCAATAGAGATATAACTTTGCAATGTGAGATTGTGAGTCCGACATGCGATTCTATTATTATACCCGAGCGCTTTCTATAGGCATCCATTATTTGAATTTAATTGCATTTTCATTTTCATTTTCTGCCCTTTCATTGTATCTGTCGCTATTTGCTATTTGTATTTTGTATACAACAATCCAATCTCCTTGAAAGCGCCGCAGAGCACACTGTTTGCACCCTGTAAAACTCATATCCGGTTGATGTGTGATTCCGGTTAGACTACCGGAATCTTATTTCCATTGCCGGGCTAAACTGTTTGTAAGTTCATTATCATGACTTGACTACGCTGACAGTATATTTTCCCGCTGAGTTTGTCTGTACAGTGTTTCGAATTGGAGTGGGTGTATCTAAGCCTTTATTCATTTCATGAACGAGACGATTGTACAGTGACTAGGATATATTTACATTCCTAGGCATACATGAGGCAAAACTGAATTTATTTTTGTAATTATGTTCGGATGTATACTACCCAGAGTTTGTACTCAACTAAATTGTTTTGTCATAATAGGCGTTTTTTATTTTACCCACATGATCTATATAGATCATTGATTTCCACGGTTTACAATAATAGTACGTGATCCAACTGTTGTTGTAAACCATACAGGGAAAGAATTGAAAATCACCAATTGCAAGATTTTGAGTTGCAATTTACGATTTATATATTTCTCGCAAATCACAACGAAGTTTTCATAGATTGATACAGAAATTGGTAATTTGACATTGAAAACGGCGGATAATACAGAATTCTGTTTGTTGAAATTTACGATTGTAAGTATCAATTCGAGTTTATTTTATTTGTAGTGATAAATAATTTGCAATTTGCCACTCCAATGGGTCAATTCCTCAAAGACCACTTTACAATCTCAAATTGCAAAAAATATTTGGTGATTTACCAACACTGAATGATGAACCAATAAAACCTTATAATAATTTAACACACGTGTATTGAAAACGTAAATTGACTTAGGGAAATCGTAAATTGCAAAATATTTGTTTGGAATTTCCGTGGAATCAACTACCCAATGTGTGGATTGTTTTTATGCACAGTCCATAGTCCATGTACCTATCGAAATCCTTTTAAGTCCTTTCTTTTTATGGATGAATGTATGTAAGTGGTCAGACAGACAGCTGTAATCATGAAGCCAAATCTTCATTGTACACATTGCGTTGCGGTGCAGAGACAGGCAGTCGGTATTCAATCTTTGTTTAAAGCAGTCGGGTTAAAGTTGTTTAAATTTAAATATAGCTAATTCGTATGGATAGTGAGTGTCCTACTAATTATAAAGCATTCTGGAATACATTTTGTAAGTACCTATTGAGTTCCAAAAACCCTGAAGTACCTATGCATATAAATCTGTATTTTTTTCAGAAGTTACATCTTGCTATTAGAAAAGAAGTATCAATTGGAATGTATTCTAAAATATGTAATTGAAAAGAATTGTAAAGGTTCGTATCAATGTCAAGTTCATCTAAATATTTTATTTGTATTTTAAATTTCAGCAAAGACCAAAAAACCAAAAAAATCCCGTTGTCTCCGGACGATATGGCGCCGTATGATTTTTTTGGATATCAGGAGGAATACGAAAATAACCTAAAATAAAACTATGAATTTTGATTTGTGAGTCACAAGATATAAGTTGCAAATTGAGAATAAAGTTTTCTAATTTCACGACAAAACATTTTCAATTTAATACGGCGATGCCTCAAATCACTACTCAAGAAACGTAAATTGCAAAATATGAATTGCAAATTGATAAAAAAAAGTTGCAATTTACGACTAAGAATTTGTAAATTGCAACTACTGAAGTAGTAAATCTACTCCTGTTAGTTCGCAAATCAACACTATTGAGGTGCAATTCAAGACTAAATGGTTGTAATTTTCTAAAGGAGGAAATCGTAATTTACAACAGAAAAGTGGTAATTTACGAATTGTGCTTGCAATTTACAATCCATGTAATATCAAATTTGTGTCAAATTGCGATCGGTTATGGCAATATCTATTTCTCGTTTGATCGCATTATTGATACTGAAAAGTGTTGATTCACGACTTTTGAGGGTCAATATCTTCACTTCGTACAATTACTAGAATTGCGAATAAAAAGTCGTGAATTAGTAAATCCTTAGCTAAGGTCTAAAACTAGACAAACTTTTCGTGATTCTGCGCTTATTTTTCTTGATTTGATCTTAAAATTCTTTCCGTGTAGAAATCCATGATCTATATAGATCATTTGAGCATAATAAAAAAGGCCTTATATACGACATCTAGTCCAGCCTACCTTCTTAACAAACTGCAGCGGACTTACTACAGTAAGAGGAATGAGGTTAGATAAGGTTTATCATTTGAAGTGATATGTTACAAGAGGGAACGAGTGATGTAGTTTAAGGGCAAATTTCATTACAAAAAAATGGATACTATTCTCATGATATTTGGAAGTCAAATAAACCCAGTATATTATGAAGTTTTTGGTTAATTGCACAATTCTGAAGGATCCAACATTATTATTTTTTAGTTCAGCTTTTTTACCCGACTGGACACATCAGGGAGGGTTATGTTTTTCGCGCGTATCCTTATGGACGTTCCTACGGCACTCCCTGTAGCCTAAACCGGTTGAGTGTTGACCGATTTTGAATAGTGAGGTGTCGTAATATTTATATTCTTTCCCGTAGTGTCATAGGCAAAAATGATAAAAATAAAAAAAGTTAATTTAAAAATCAAAAAACCCGACTGACTGTAAAAAAAAAAAGAGTTAAAATGATGTGAACAAGACGCATTTACCTATAACTAACTAAGTAAATTAAATTAACTTTTTTTTAACATTTCGTTTTTCTGAACCACTCTCATGTTACTGACTGCATGCAGTGTTTTACTGGTCTGTGTCTTATAAACGAAAAATTACCAGTGATGTGAGTTCAATAAGTTCAAGTTAGTGAAATATAAACACACTAAAAATAGTACAGTGCAGTACAGTATGGCAACTTAAAGTTTAAAACAAAAAGTTAAATATAAAAAACAAACAAAATATTAGACAAAACGTTTGCCGAAGGAGAAGTTTAAGGTAAGTGCAATGAAATATTCCTTTTGTCTTATGTATGTATTTATAAAAGCACATTGTTTTCGAATCGAATGAAAGCTGGTTTTTAAAATTTCTCAAGACAATTTACAACAAAAATATACATCGATTCATAAAGAATGTTTAACAAAGAAAATTTTGTATACCTAGTAAAACGAATGTTTTCTATTTCCAGATAATATTAACATTCCATTTTCAACGCTACTTCAAGGCATAATAATAATGTAAATAAAGTGCACGATCGAATGAATCTTTCTCTTTCATCAAAAGTTTGGTTCGTTGTTTTCTTATTCCATTATGTAGATAGGTACAAGTCTGAGAAACGATGCTAAATAAATGAAACGGTGCATAGAATGTAGTAAAAGGTATATGTAGTATTCAATAAAATTCACTTTTGGGGTATTCATCTGATAGGCATTACATATCAAATAACAATGTGAGTTTTAAAAGTTGAAGCTCTCAGTAACAGTAAATCGTCGCAAGTTATAGTTAGAGAGTTGTAAGCGCCTACTGTAGTATTTTATAAGCAGTTACACTTTACAAGATTTTTGAGTACAGGGCAAAGTGTAGCAGGAGTTTCTGTTTTCTGATCTGTTAGTAGTAGTAGTTTTTATTTTTGACTGGAACTTGCATCAGCAGTTATAAACTTAATAGATACCTCGATGAGCGTGTTTGTGTGTTGTGCAAATGAAATGGGAGTTTCTGATTGTTTACGCCGCAAGTGGTTGGCATTATTTTAAGGTGCATATTCAATACGGTTGTAAAAAGATGAAGTGGGTTATATTTTCTAAAAATAAGTTTTGCGTAGCTGTTATTGCATTTTTATTAGAAGTGGAACATTGAGATTATTACAACTATAGATAGGATTTGTGCAATAATTTTTGAGAAATAATTAATAATCTGATTTATTCGATTTTTAAAAAAAATAAATCTGAGTAGGTAAGATACCTACCTTAGAATACTTGTATTATCTTCAATATGCATTTTGATCAAATTCGCTAGATCGGTTTTTGTAAAATTAAGCAGACAAAACAGTGCCAAATATTGCAATGTTTAGTTTGGAAAATTATATTGCTTAACTAATTAGCTGAAAACCGAGTACAAGCCATTGTTCGGGATGCAAGCATTACTTGGCTTTTCAAGTTTTATTGAAATCGAAAATGGAGTTTTCGAGATGTGAGCAGTTTTTCAAATTAGCGTTTTCGGTGATTCGAATTAAAAATTAAGGACGCGATAATTTTGAAAGCACCAATTTTACTCTAAGTTTGCATTTCGGTCAAAATCGTTATTGCCGTTTTCAGGTAAACTAAAGACATTTTTTTCAAAAATACCGTTTTACGATGATACAGAGAAAACTGAGCTTACCATTAAGTTAGAAATGACTATATTGCCTTAGAAATTAGTTTTTGTTACAATCGTATGTACCGTTTTCGGGATATGTCAAAATTTCAAAAGTACCTTTATTCGATTTTTCAGCGGAAGACTGAGTATGTATAGTCGTGTTAACCTTACCTACATAAGCTCAAATAAAAATGTTGGTAAAAATCGACAGACAGACCGACAGAATATCGCGACCCACTTTTTTGAATATGTCCTAGAAATATGTACGACAAATGGTTGCAAAGTGTTTTGTGCCATATAATTTGCATTTTGTGGTAAAGGTTTTTAGGTTGCTAAAAATGGGCTGTTATGGAAAGTCACATTTTCCTTACTATCTGCAAAAAAACTGTAACATTTTAAAATTTTAAATTGACTCAGATCTGTATTGCAAAATTTCCGTTCTAGATATGGAAAATATTTTACCGTTATCTGCTGTTCAGAAGATCTCATCTGATATCCAAGCAGAGAGCACTTATGCTTTTATTTAAAGTAAACGGCGATACTAATAATCGTTTTTAGTGTCCAGGCCAAATTTTTCGAACTCACATTGTGACCTACAAAATATTTAGTATGGAGGTTAAAAATGATTATAAGTAAGGCCCAACGTTTTTAAGTTAAGATATATACATACATATACATACATATCGTCCTTAAACGTTGTCCTGAAGTTGAACAAATGATTTTAACTAAAAATATTGAACAAATAAAAAGAAAGCGTAGCTACCTCATATCGATTGCAGCCAGATCGTTGGATCTTCACCACTGACCTGTGGAGATAATTATTTTGTGTGTGCAATGTTCGTCTTCGTGAGTTGCGGAACAGGCCTCCACTGTGACCATACCTATAATTGCACAAGTTTGAGTAAAAAGAGGTCTAAAACACTTTTAAAGCTCATGCTCTTTTAAATTAAGCTTGCTGGGCGGGCAAATTGCCTGCTCTCTTAACGGGTACACAGAGATTACCGGATTGAAGACTCAACACATGTTGTGATGGCAGATTACAAGATATACCTTTTTTTCAAGATTTTTGAGCTCCAAAATATGAACAAGACGTTTTACCTCAAATTTCTTAAATTTCAAGATTTTTGACATCACGAACTTTTTAAATCCCACAAATTAAAAGAACCTTTTCTATTGAAGAAAAACGTTGCCTGTTAATTCCATTATTATGTATAATATGAGTCGAAAAGAGCCCATGCACAATTTCTGTTTCACTAACGTTTCCATCAACTCCTAAAGAAACATGCATTTTAACAGACTTGATAAAATAACTGATGTAAAATGTTTTTGGAAAAATGTTTTAGGAGTAAAAACAGCGGGCGGAACCTTGGCCTATCCAGCCTTAAAAGATTTTATTTTCAATATTTAGTCTCTTCCACATTCCTCTTGCAAATGTTAAAATAATATTTTCTGGTGTAAATTTAAATAAAACAAAAATTCGTAATCGTTTGAGTGGGTACTGAAATAGTTGTTGAAATTTTAATCTTTACAACGGACTTTTTGCGCTTTAATGAACCGAAATTCTATGATCTTGATATAAGCAATGAAATTCTAGCCAATTTAATTCAAATATGTATGTTCCAAAATTTCAAAAAGCATTAACATTAATTTATGACCAACGTTTTTTTTTTATAGATATTTAGGTGATTCATGTATTAGTAGTAAAGTACTTCAAATTTGCATTTTATATTTCGGTCTTTTTATATTTTGAACAAGATCTTGAAAGATTTTTTGTCTGGGAACCCTGGCCGCCATGGATCAAATAAGAAAAAGAATGTAAAGTGGAAACTTTACTTAAAATCGCTATATTCAGTAATTTATATTAGTGCAAAAGGTGTGTCTCTATATATTTTTCATAAGAAGCTTGCTCACAGCCGTAAGATCTTCCTCATTTAGTATTGAACACCATGGTTTCGTAATGTGAGTAGGTTTACTTTAAAGTTAGAATTTATATTGAAATTGGCATCAGTAGTGTAGATTGTAGAATATTTTTGGAATCGAAATAGGTTGCTGTGCTATTGGTTATTTTAAAAAAAATATACATGCATAAATTTGTCAACCGTGGTTCCCTTTAGAAATACCGATGACGTTGTTTCTAAATACTAGCGTAGCGGTTTTTTTTTTGTTGGATTTCCATACAATTCGATAATTGTGCGTGTCAGTGTAGAACTTTATAAAAATCTGATAAATAAGGTCAAACATAGGCGCAGTCGCAGTACAGACATTTCGGCATTAATGACATCCTTGATGGCTTCTTTTGATTAGAAAAGTAACCACCGATAGAGTTTAGCCTCAATATTTAGTAAACTTAAAGCTGAATCCACAGCTATCATATATAAAATTATTTGTAGAAAATATCCCTTATTTAATATACATTTATAGAATCTATAAGCCTTAAATTGTGAACAGCCTACGTATGAATATACATCACTTCAAGTTCCTTGGTTCCTGTCAACCACATAGCTTCAGGGCCAGCATTCTATGCAATCACTGTACCTACCGTCGGTCGGTCGTATCCAAGGGGCCGTTAATTGTGTCCATGAAGCATGAAGCAAAATGTGAAATCTAATCTTCAGTAATCACCGATGCCATCAGTGTAGATGCTCCCCAGAATCGTAATGAATTTAAATGTGTCCTACGTGATGTATGTGGTAGTGGTACACGAACTTAGTTCAATGGCGACTGCCATAGTGACTTCCCTCTCTCACTTAGGGTATTCCTGGTTGATTGTGGCACGAAACAATCAAATTGTGGGAGTAAACATCTTCATGCCTTGCATATTCACCAGAGTGTGGGTAATAATGTGGCTTTGATGCTCTGCACTATTCATGGCCTCGAACGACTTCATGTTTAAGCATAAGCACTAAACGCAAACAAACAATACGCGATAAATAAATTAGCCTTCTTCGCTTTGGCACTGTTGCAAGTTTCTATAAGTTTGATCAAACAACAACAATTAATCTGCGGCTTGCTAAATTCAATATGAGTTTGTGGTTTTATTGTTCGTTCTCACAGACTGGAGACTGTACTGAATGGATTTAGTTTTGAATCATTTACATCTGCTCTATTTGCAGGCCACGCTCATAGTGCGGTGGAGATGAATAATTAATTTGCTAAAAGCCGATTTCGACAGCAAAAGCTGTGAGTTTTCCCTTGAAACGTTGGATGAAAAGCGAGTTAACAAAGATTAGAAACAGAATAGGACCCAGAACCGAGCCCTGTGGAACACTTATGTTTATAAGTCTTAGCACTCAAACAATTGCGAATCCTAACCTTCTGACTACGATTTTGTAAATAAGAAGTAAACCATTCGTAGATAAATCCTCCAAAACCAGCATTATAAAGTTTATTTAGCAAAATATTATGATCCACCATGTCAAAAGCTTTAGTGATGTCGATAAAAAGAGCAGCAGGAATATAAGAGTCGTTTAGACTACTGTATATTTCAGAAAACAACTTTAATAAGGCATCTTCGGTAGATTTTCCACTACGAAAGCCAAACTGAGCATCACTGAAAAAACAAGTTTTATCTAAAAAAGACAGCATACGTGATTTGACACCTTTCTCGAAGACTTTTGAAAATACGGATAGAAGGGATATTGGGCGGTAATTGTTTAAGGACATGGTGTCACCTCTTTTATGCAAGGGTATTACAACAGCTGTTTTCAATGATTTAGGAAAAATACCCTTTTGTATATTAAAATTGAAAATATAACTTAAAACATCTGAAATAAGAAAAGATATATTTTTCAAAATATTACTAGAAAACGGATCACATGATGTTGAATTGGATGCTTTGAGAGATTGTATGATTGAGTGAAGTACACTCAAGGGTTAAAATAGTACAAAGAAAAAACTTTGCAAAGGGTCATGAGAAAGAACGGCTTCACATCTACAATCGGAGCAATTACTTGTTGGAGTATCACGTATAGTCTCTGTTACACTGGAAAAATAATTATTAAACGCAGTGGCAACTTCTAAGCGCTCAGATATAGTCGTATTATTTAAAGAAAGAACGATATCCGCGTTAGGTATGGATTTATTTCAAATTTCGTTGACAACTTGCCATTCTTTTTTGCAATTACCAATATTCAGCGCCAATCTGTTCTGATAATAACTATCTTTTTGACGAGGTATTTCAGTTTTTAACTCCTGACAAACCTTGTCGTAATACCTTTTCAATCTGCAGTTGTTGGGATGTTTTTTTAAACGCTTATACAATCGTTGTTTGTGTCTGATTTTACTAAGTAGAGTACCAGACATCCACTGCTTTAAGGGTTTAAGACTGTTACTCCTTTCCGTTCGTGTACTCGCGCGAAGTAAGTGCAATTGCGGTTTTTGTAAAAACAAATCAAAGGTAGTGGATGGATCCTGTGCTCTGTAAACTTCATCCCAAAACTCAAAGATTAAAGCTGACTTGAGAGAAGGAAAATCAATTTTTGTGAATTTTTCATTCACATATTGTTTTACTCTGGGGATCCTAAGGTCAAGTTGGATGGTAGTTAAGCTGTGGTCACTTATTTTTAGGTCGTGTAAAGCCGTCTATAATTACAATAATTATTTTTATGTAGCCTGATAAAAATATGGTCCAAGCAAGTGCTGATATCTTGAACCACACGCGTAGGATGATTAATGTGGCTCTACAGCTTTAGAGCGTGCACAAAGATTTACGAAAAATCAAAATATATTTCTGCTCTGTGGAAAAATCACAGGTGATCATCACTTTCAGAACGATAGTTCACGATTCCAGAAAAGCCCTGATCATTATAAAACTCAAGAACTTTCTACCCCCAGTATTGCTATTTCCTACCCACTAACTACACGAATATCTGTCAACTGTCATTCATAATATGCCACAGAGAGAGAGAGAGAGAGAGAGAGAGAGAGAGATAGAGAGAGAGAGAGAGAGAGAGAGAGAGAGAGAGAGAGGGAGAGAGAGGGAGAAAAAACGATTACGAATCTAACTGCTGGGATCTTGAAAAACATAGTAAAATATAAAATCTTCTATACAAATAATAAAACTGTAGCCGTTTTCATATGTTAACGGTTGGCGTGAAAACTGCTGCACGGATTTCGATGAAACTTTTTTCGAAATGTCCCTTAAGATCCTGAGAAGGACATAGGCTATTCCGTTCATTGCCATGCCTTTTTTTTGAGCGATAAGTCTCGGGTATCAGCTAGTTAAGTAATAATAATCCAAATTCGTACATGTAAATCCCGGGTGCACCATCTTTATTTCGGTATATGTAAAGATTCAATACTCGTAACTCTGACATTTATGAACCGATTGACTTGAGTAGACTTGTTTTTCAAACGTCAATTCAGTACAACTTTAACTATGAATCGCTTTTACATTGAAAACAGTCGTTCAGTTGTGTCGTTCAACGTGCATATCGTCGGAAATATCATGGTCAACCAGCACTATTTGTCGTCGATATTGGTGGATGCTGGCTCATTTGTCTGCCCACAAATGTGTGAAACAGGTCTGGACGGTTAATGGTTTCAACAAGACGGCGCACTGTAAGTCAAACAATGCAATTTCTGCAACGAAAGTTCCATGGACGTGTGCCGTCAAATAATGGCGATATTGACTGGCCGCCCAGATCTCCAGATTTGACTTCTTTTACGGCGCTGTTTGAAAAGTAAAGTATATGCCAGAAAATCGAAGACCATTAACGAGCTTAAAGCAAATATTCGTGACGAAGTAACTGAACGTGATGGAGAACGCAGCAAAAGGGCACATTTTGCTTTGCTCACTTGAGGCGCCCACTTGATTGATGTTGTATTCAAAAACTAGTCCAAATATATTGTAAAGTTAATAATTAATAATTAATTAATAATAATATAATTAATAAAGTTATTCAATATTCACATTTCACATACCGACATAAAAGATGGCGAACCCGTTAGATCCAAAGCGTAATGCGGAATACTCGACTTTATTTCAGAGTACTATAAGCTGACTCTAAAGCGAAACCCAGGAATGACATTTGCATTACCGCAACGGAAAGACTTCCAATTCTTAATATGCGTGTTCTTGACAACCATCGTTGGAACAATGTGAAGTCGCTATGTACATTTCGAAAAGTCAAGGTTTTGTCAAACGGTGCATGAAATATTTGACTAGAACTCGCTTGCCCTGAGTATAAAATGCTCATATGTGGTCTGGAGGATGCTAAAATACCACATCGCACTGGATGTGCTGGATCCAAAATTTAGTGTTAAGACTAATCGGAGAAATGAATATAGAAAATTATATAAATCCAGCTAAACACCATAGAAATGTGTCTCCCATTGTTTTCTCGGTTCTTTAACCAGCAGTGTTAAAGCGAAGTTTCCAGCTGCATTCCACACCTTCAACAATTCACCCGCAATACTTTCAATTCTCATCAATATTTCAGCTTCAGCCTTTCCTAGCCCTGCTCTTCTTCCTCTACAGGCATTTGAAGCCGATGTGCATCCGAATCTCCTGTTTTCTTCCTCCCAACTTCCTAGTTGCTCAAATGTGGAGGGGAGACCGGGGCTAGGTGGAAACAAATTTAAATTTCGTTCCTTTTCTCTTGAACTAAGCTCAAGACAGTTCAAATATCAATCAAAAAAGCATCCTTTGGTCTTTCTAAAGAAAGTTATTCAATTAAAAAAAAAAAACCTGAGGACGATGTTTTCAGAATTTTACATCGGTACCGGGGTAAGTTGACCCATGCCGTGCGAAACTGAATTCTTACAAATATTCCTTTAATATTCAACTAAACATTTGTCTTCTGTGTCCGAAAATATTTGCCTAGTTTTTGAATAGCCCACTTTTTCCAAACTTAATTCACTAAATTCACTACTAGGACTAAAGAGATATCGGTATTGAAAATACAAGAATGGACATGAAATTCATCTCTTCTCTTTAAAATAAATGGCAGTGAGTCAACTGCCTCTGAGGCTAACTAGCCCCGGTCTCCCCTACATCAAAATACATTGCAAGGGTAATCATAATCAATAACCTCCTTTTTTCGTATTAATTATTAAACAAAATTAGCTGATGGGTACCCATTTGGGCTTTTTCCAAGCACGATAGCTTGAATAATTTATTTGAATGACGGTGAACTTTCCCGGCTATACCACGTTGATGCCGATTGACTAAGGTCATCCAAAAGTTACTATGCAGACAGATCCCTTCTTGGGATGTTAAGACGACTCCTCGGTTAGCTTGGATCTTAGAATTCCCTCTCTTTGGACCGAATAAATGGCTAAGATTCTCTTCATTGGACATTATTTAAACAAATCGAGCTATAAAGGTGGTTCGGTTCATCCATTCTCCTAAAAACTTTTATCCAGTGTCCAGGCGGTCCTTTTTTGCAGTTTCACTGAATCTACGATTTCTTCCGACATTCAGCTAGCAAAATGTCCTGTCATAAAAAGCATAACATCCCAATAACTGCGGCTATACTTGAACCATTTTCCTGACACAACATCGTCTCAACATCGTGCTTCTGAAAAAATAAATATTTCCGATCACATAATTCAATACGGCCACCGAATCACCTCGTTAGGGATTTTCGTGCTCTTTTCCTTTGCCGAAAGACGATTTGCCGAGCCAGCTTCCAGTCAACTTATTCCCACGAATGGCAATTTTATGTAGATGACAAATTAAAATTACGCACACTCTCCCTATTCTCAACAATCTGAATCGAAATTGGGTAATCGGTCGGAGACTTGGCCCAGGGAAGCCGACAAAAAGAATGATAGCCATCTCAAGCGAATGGACTCGGAATCTCAAATGAACTTCAATTAAGTGAAACAACAAACGTAGTCTTATACTTTGCATATTCAGTGGGTATTTATTGGTGCAAATTGACCTCGCTCCTCAGCACTCCAATTTGAAATGAAGATTAGGAAAAATTACTTTTCGCAGACATTTTGTCCTCAAGCAATCGTCTTGACCGTTAAAATTAATTTTAAATTGAAATTGCCATTCGGCAAAAAGTCAAATAGGATGGCTGAGAGCGTTAGGTATAGACGCAGCCGTGTGCAAATAAATAAAATCAAATGCAAGCACAATTGCATGTTCTGCCAATGTCCTGACCGGGGCTCATTCATATTTGCATTTAAATTGGATAGTTCACAGACGAACACCATAGCTTCAGATGGCCTTGAGCGAGGGATAGTCGATTGAAGGTTACAGGGATCAATGCAATTCTACGACCATTCAAAATGTTCCGTTTCAGCAGTTTGTACTGCACGATTGCAATTTGCTACTGTGCATGCAATGGCTCATGCAATTGAGTTCATCGTGGTCTACTCATAATGTAGTTGCAATTATAGATGAGTGCACGCTATTTGTTGCACCGGTGAAGTTAATTTAATTTAACTGGGATTTGTATGAGCTGTCTCAAGCAGTCCCAAAACTATGGGCTGGACACGGAAATATTAATTGGATTCTAAAATTTCGTATAACTTTGGAAGGAAGCTGTATTTTTCAATATTTTGTTGGGCACAACTCCTCAAGTACGAGTATAAAGACGCGACGTCACTTAAATATGAGAGCGCTCTGATGTGCGTTTGTGATCATTCATAGACAAACTGGACGAAGGACGACACACGCCGGTCATTCCCAAGACCACATACATCGCGTAGAATTACAGTTATATTATGAAAAAAAAGGTGTCCCCACATATAGTTTTTTTTTTTACCCAATTATACTAATTGAACTTAGTAGTTGTAGTAAAACTAAGTAATGGCATTAAATTCACGTAGGGGATGGAGGCCAGTGTTCCATTTTAGGCTGCAGTAAACATTTTTATTTCAATTAGAGTTTCTATACAATAATAGTTAGACAATTCGAACGAATATGTAGACAGTCGTGGGTGGAGTATTCCTTACTAACAGCTTTACTAGCCTCCAAGTCATTCGGAGGACCAAGAAGTGCCTTTCGGAGGGGAGCAGCTTGTTAACTTACTCAACCGTCTCCCGATCCATTAAGACACTGAAGGTTGTCATTCTCTACAATCCCGAGAACGCTGCTTCCAGTGATTCAGACCAAGCGCTTGAAAATCCTACGCAGCGACTTGATGTCAATCGAGAGGCCATTTTGCGGTGGGATTTCAAGTGGGGGCGACTGTCTTCGGCATGTTTTGAGCCCATTAGTTACACGGCCGGCTTCATATTTCAGTTCACAGTTCAGTTTAAGAGTCTTAAAAGTTTAGCAAATTGTGAAGTCATATTGTGAAGTCAAAAAGAACAATAATAATTTAACACAGTTTACGGATTTTAATGTCGTGGAGAAGAAAATATTTATATTTAGTTCCTGGTACGTAAAATGCATACTTGCTCAAATATATATGGCAGCATTTGTTAAGTTCCAAAAAATCATTCGTTAATTTTTTCCGCTTTTACTATTGCTCTCAAATTTAACTATGTATGCAATTCGCTTTTTCTGGTAAAGGTAATAATACAAAAATCCTATATAAAACGCCTTTTACTGATGGAAAATACTCGGACATTAAAAAAATATTTTGATCAGTTTTTGTATTCTAAAAACACATAGAGGACACATGTTTTTGTTAATTAATAATTAACAAAAATTTGTGGACATTTCAAATACCTATATTGTTATAACATTTTTAAAAGAGTATATACATACATATACAAGGTGGCGCAAAAATAACCTTCCGATGTTTTTTGGCTGTAATTAAAAAAAAAATTAAAAACTTTGATTCTTCTTGTGGATTATTTTTATTTTTTTTTACATCAAGTCGAGAATATGATGTCATGTAAATGGCCGCCGCCACAGTTGATTGTCATTTGAGCCCATTTTATGGCATTTTCCATCACTTTGGCCAAAACTTCTGGCGATAGGTCGTCACATTCTTGACGGATATTGTCTTTAAGAGCTGCAAGAGTCTGAGCTTGTTGACATAAACCCGCGACTTCAAAAAGCCCCACAAAAAGAAGTCTGGAGCGGTCAAATCAGGCGATCTTGCTGGCCAGTGCAAATCGCCAAAACGGGAGACTAGGCGCCCGGGAAATGCATCCTTCAGCATATCGGTTGTGGCACGTGCAGTATGTGCCATTGCACCGTCCTGTTGGAACCACATGTTTTCCAATCCCAATTCATCAAGTTGCGGCAAAAAGAACTCGTTGATCATTGCTCTGTAGCGCTCACCATTCACAGTAACCGTTTGGCCCGCGACGTCTTCGAAGAAAAAAGGTCCGATGACTCCTCCAGCGAAAACAGCACACCATACAGTGACTTTGAGCGGGTGTAATGGCTCTTCGTGGGTTACACGCGGATTTTCAGTGCCCCAGAAGCGTAAATTTTGCTTATTTACGTACCCTAAGATGGAAATGGGCCTCATCACTCATGTTTATTTTTGATGAAAAATCATCTTCCTCTAGGTGGTGATTAAGGATGGCTTGAGCTTGAGCGTTCTGGAGCAGTGTAGCGTAACATTGTTTATTAACGTGTATTTCGCATGTGTTTACTACACAAATGTTAAAACAGAACTGACATTAGGGGCCAATCGCAAAATTTATAGCATTTTCTGATAGGAGGATTACTTTTGCGCCACCTTCTATTATAAGTAATTTTGGGAAAATGATTCGTTGGTACAGTAGGCTCCTGTCTACCCGCAAACAGTTCAGCTGCTCCATTTCTGCTTTATGCATTCATCTGACCGCGTCTTAGAAATGAACATTTTATCAATCTGTCCTGACGACGATTACACAATTCAAATAGAAAGTTGCTCTTAACGACAACAAATCTGTATTTCTGACATAATGTGACAGCCTACACAATTTGCTACACACAAATTGTTCAACAATAATTGATATCATCAAAGAGATCCAACATTAAACAACTAGGAAATGTAAACCAAACAGTGTACCCTCCAATGCTTTGGGGTTAACAGCCTTTTCCACATCACAGCAAGAGATGATATGCTTCTCGTTATTCTGCGAAACTTGTTGTAACTGCCAGTGATAACAATCAATCACTTGCTGTGGGCCTAAATGAGCAATTATTTCGACAATTTCCGTGAGAACAGATACAGATAACTTAATTGGGAGTAATTGGATTTACTACCATAGACTCATTCGAGCCAGAGGCTGTATTTCACATGATTTTACATCACTAGGAATTCAACGACGTCTGAATTAGACGGAAGTATAGTTGTATAGCACGCAATGCGCTAAATTAAGTTTGGTTAATTTAATTTTTCGTAGTGCTCTAGTTTTTCTTTTAGTTTTTATTTTAAAAGCATTTTTCATACTTTTAAAATGAAAGGAGTGAGTGCGTACAGGAACACACCAACCTTATTAATGTAGACAATAAAAATGTATTTAAATTAAATTTTTCAACTGCTGGCTGAAAACAAAATAAATCCGTTCGAAATTTGTTTGTTGCTTTGCAAACAATTGCTATCCCTTTTGAGATATATTTTTTGTCTGTTTTACACGCAGTTGTGATAAATATGAGGAAAAATGAGAGACAAATGGAGTAACAGCACACATTTAATTAAATATGCCCTTTCTAGAATGCATATAAAAAAAATAAAAAAATAAATAGTTCATTTCGCTTCAACTGAATAAGCACAAAAATTTGTTTAGCTACGTTGTCCACTTTTCCAAAACCTTGTGCTTTAATTTATCATTTGATGATGCTAACTGTTTGCTTATGATGTTGAGAAAATAAATCAGAGAGAATAACTCAAAAAGTACCGCTATTTTTCTCTGGCTCTCTTGCAAAGCATTCAATATGGAAAAATGCAGTTTTATTTTGCGTCAACTGAATAGACACAAGGTCAGATTGACACATTAGATCAGCAGTTGAAGTGCTTCAAGTGAATTTTATTTGATTAATTGTATTTCCATGAAAAATGGGTACCTAGATCAAAATCTGAAGAGTGTCGAAAGAGCTAAAATCGATTTACTAAAAGAACAAGAACTAACCGGGTCTGCTATAGCTGACAAAATTGGACGAAGTTTTAGTGTTGTCTATTTTTATTTAAGAAACAAAGATTCGTATGGAAAAAACATGAAAGCAGGTCAAAAAACGGCAACAACAGCAGTTGATTGAAGAGCAATTTTAAGATGTGCTTCCAATTCCTGCGACTCTGCGGCAAAAATAAAGCAGAAAGCCGGTGTTACTGCAATTGTTTCAACCGTGCGGAGGGTTATCAATAGTGCCAATCATCTAAAAAGAATGGAAACTCAAAGGAAACCACCACTTAATGAGCAACGGCATAGTATGCGCTTAGAATTCTCTAGACTCCATATGAGTTGGAAAAATAATTGGCGTTCCGTAGTTTTTTTCGGATAAGAAGAAGTTTAATTTTGACGGCCCTGATGGGTTTAATTGTTACTTCCAGGATGTGAGGAAAGAAGAGCGTTTTTTAGCGCGACTCATAGTCGAGGAAGGTGGTGTTATGGAAAGCAGTTACCCACTATGTTGAGCTGCTATTCCAAACCTCAAAAATGACTGCATTGAGTTATAAAGGAATTTTGAAAACAGATTTCCCTTAATTTTCGGACATTTTTGGACCCATAAACTGGTTTCAGCAGGAAAACGCCCCCATCCACACGGCGCGCATAGTCAAAAATTGGATCGAGGAGCAGAATGTGGAATTGCTTCAGTGGCAGCCATACTCACCCGACCTAGACCTTGTAGAAAAAGTTTGGAGATGGTTAGTACGAAATGTTTATGAGTCCGGCCGTTAGTTTGAGGACCGGAAATCCCTTTTATTTCCAATTTCAATATTTGTCTCTATTCAGTTGACGCAAATAAAAGTGCATTTTTCCATATTGAATGCTTTGCAAGAGAGCCAGAGAAAAAATAGCGGTGCTTTTTGAGTTATTCTTTCTGATTTATTTTCTCAACATCATACACAAACAGTTAGCATCATCAAATGAAAAGTTAAAGCGCAAGGTTTAAAAGAAAAGGACAACGTAGCTTAGAAAAAGTGTGTGCTTATTCAGTTGAAGCAAAGTGTAGGTATTCCTGGAATCATAGTTCATTGAGAAACCAACAGAAATGTCAGTCGATACAAAATTAACTGACGCTTTTATTTATATTTCTCTGCAACTTAACAAAACATCGGTGATACGTTTGCAGAATATTTAACGAACTCGTTTGATTTTTCATCAAAACAATCAAAAAAATATAAATAAAAAAATAACAAAATATTCGCAGACGGCAAACAACATGAAAGCTTGCCCACACATTCGGGCTACTTCACATGAATTTTAAACACCGCAAAGCACTGTCATGAATATGCAGATATGTAAATATAGTATATATTGGTTTCATCCATTTTGCGATACATTGTAAACATACCAAATGTTGTATTCAGTGTCCGTAGATTTTGTTAAATACATTTTAATGGCAAAGGATTTTTTAAAAGTTCTAAATTTACATACCGATAAGGGATAAAATATTCACCATGTGTGTTGTGTGTACATTCAAATCTGGATAAATACTCGTGTGCGAATGAACTCACATCCAGAAGGGACTATTTCAATAATTTGATCAAAGATTATCCTATCTGTATTAAATTCTCGGTTCGTTTGGATTGTACGAATTGTATGCGGTAAAAAGAGTCCCAACATCGATATCATACATTTGAAGTGTACACAGCTCATAATCCAACTCCAGAGGCATAAACAGCTAAAATGGGTCCAGCGATAAAGAAAGGCAAAAGAAAATATTTATTCTATCTACGAACTACGAGTAGATATATAAAAAGGGACACACAACTTCGGGTCTTTGTACAGAACCCACAATGGAGAGACAAAATGTTAGCTACTTACAATGAGTGCTTGAGGATGGTCTGCAGATTTCTCCTTACAACTTCTATGAGTTAACAAGCAAATCTAATAGCTTACTTTGGTATAACGCGTTCTTTTAGAACTTGACGTGTTTCAGTTTTTATTGGTAACGTGAAGTGATAGATAGATAAATAGCTAGGGTTTTGTTACCATACATTTCACAATTCAGAGATATGACAAGTTATGTCTGTCTTCTGTAACATTATTTTCTACATAAGTATGATTTTAAGATTTGAATTGAAAAATTACTTCTGAAGGGAAATACGAAAAAAACCTTCAATTAAAATAGAGAAAAAAAAAGAAGATAAAATTACCAGTTATAAAGGAAAAATCAGGTACAAGTGTTAACGATTTCACCGAACAT